>OY992894.1:63138901-63771401 GCA_963921405.1 Cepaea hortensis | reverse complement strand
CATGACATGAGTTGGATAAGTGCACACTACCGTTTGTTTGGTGGACTCTATGGTCGCACGCTTTGGTCTCTCTCAATATTTGCACCTATGTGTACGTCTATTGTCATTACCAGTGAGCTTATCTCTTCCATGATTCATTTAGAATCGTGATAAGTTTTCATCAATAAACGCCATCACAAAAACAACAACAACAAAAATATATATTATGCGGACACGGTAACCCGTCTACACCTAGACTTCCGTGTAGTCACAGCCTCCTTTTCAAGTTCAGAGGTTATGTGATCTAGTCTGACGTAGGATCCAATGTTTCATCAAACATCCCTAGCAGCTCCTCAATCATGCACTATACATGAACATCCTACTCAATCCAAGCCCCAGGCTCTGAGTGAGGTATATGTGTGTGATTATGGACTATGTCTTTCACTGTCCCTTCTTGTATCAATGGATTACTCTTGCTTTGACTTTGACATTAATGAGTTATGTTTGACCTTGGTGCTGCTTTAATGCTTGTAGCGTTTCTCTTCAGTACTTTACATAGGTATTTCTATTTTGGGGTATGTTTGGCTGATCTCTGTTTGTCTGGTAGCTATCCTTGCCCATGGATGGTAAGACGATGCTGGTTTTCTGTTTCCCCTATACCACTTCTTTATACATCTTATACCTTTGTCGTTGGCCATTATGCATTTGTCAATGAGATTCATTTACCTCACTGTATCCTTATATCCGTACAATGCATAAGTGTTTTATAAAACCTATACATACTAATACTATATCAATGTCATGTATACATCTGTTATAATACTAAATGAATGAAAATTATATTCCATCCTATGCATACATATTCTACAATTTATCATTCCTGTACATTAAAGCAATAAAGTAATATAACATCTATATACAACGTGTTTGTTCTCATTTGCCATATTCTGGTTTAGAACATTTGTGCAAATTTGTACTTATTTGGTTTCTCTCAAATTTACATTTGCACTTTTTGTTGTTTCATAAGTTCTGTGGACTTATGACCATTGTATGCTTTACTATTTGACTTAGTTTGCACATTCTGTTTCAAATGTAACCACATGTGTCATACTATTGGACTTGTAGTTTCTCTGTTTGCAACATATAGTTATTGTGCTGTAGAGACCAGTAGCAGACACATATATGTCTCTCGTACCATATGTAGTGGATCTTCTCATCAGATCATAACTTCAAGTAGAACTACCCGACTTCACTCTGTGGACATCTGTACCCGTGTATGTAAATATTCATCAATTATCCTAATGGTGACGGATGAAATGATAAAATGATAATAACACCATCAAAGGAAATAATAGTTTCCAAAAAATGGTGATGACGATGAACTGATACAAATTATAGTTCTAAATTCCTGTGTTAAACTTAGACGCTTTGATGACCACTCGTGAAATGTAGATCAACCTTGTATTCATTCACCAGCGGCTTGTAATTAGTCTGGTGGTCTATGGACTTGCATGGTGCTCATCTTATGTTGAAGTGGTGTAGGACTTCTATCTGTCGCTGCATTCTTACTCTCCATTCAGCTTCAGATCCCTAACCCTGTCTGAGAATAGTAACATAATGGGATGTACGTATCCATGTACATATGCATATCCAACAAGCTTAATATAAGTGATAGTAGTAACTAATTTTAAGCTGTTTCCCTTGACATGCAAATGTCCTGATTAGCAATTCAGGGTGCTGTTCAGTTGATTCAGCAAGCACCCTGGCTATGAGGTGATTTACAGGTGATGTAATGTACATTTGCAATGTTTTTCTCTGCTGTTTACATCAATGGTTTATAAGTTTGCATGACATTTCTTAGATATGAATCTCAGAATGAAGTAGAATATTCATTTTAATTACATTTGACATCTGATCATAATATACTATCATGATGGCATCATTTGGACAGTATGTCATATCACTTTAGCTCATCTATATGAGAGTCGTAGTCAATGCTATTATTCTGAAATTTGATGTTTTTATCATAGTATGTTCATTCAACCAATACTTTCATAACTAAGCATTCATTCTGTAAAAAACAAAATTATATCTACACTAAACTATCTCTAAACTATATCTCTATTCTAAAATATTTATATCTTATATCTACATATCACAAGGCAACAGTTTCGTTGTGACATATCTGATGTTATCTATCTTTTATATGACGGCAATCCTCGTCTGAAGATGTGTTAACCCATCTCTCCCATTGATTTTCAGCATAACGTGAGGGTTTACTGAGACTGTAGACTGCACATTTAGTAATCTTACTTTTAGTTTGATCATCTAAATATGGTGTTGGAGAATGAGGGCGGCGGCCCAAGCGCCGGGAAGGGTGCCGAGGCGGGTGCCGGGGCGGGTGCCCACCTGGAGAGGAGGGCGGCGGCCCAGACGTCGAGGCGGGTGCCGGGGCAGGTGCCGAAGCGGGTGCCAGGGCGGGTGCCCACCTGAATAAGGAGGGCGGCGTCCCAGGCGCCGGAGCGGGTGCCAGGGCGGGTGCCCTCCTGAATAAGGAGGGCGGCGTCCCAGGCGCCGGAGCGGGTGCCAGGGCGGGTGCCCTCCTGGATAAGGAGGGCGGCGTCCCAGGCGCCGGAGCGGGTGCCAGGGCGGGTGCCCTCCTGGATAAGGAGGGCGGCGTCCCAGGCGCCGGAGCGGGTGCCAGGGCGGGTGCCCTCCTGAATAAGGAGGGCGGCGTCCCAGGCGCCGGAGCGGGTGCCAGGGCGGGTGCCCTCCTGGATAAGGAGGGCGGCGTCCCAGGCGCCGGGGCGGGTGCCGAGGCGGGTGCCCTCATGGATAAGGAGGGCGGCGCCCCAGGCGCCGGGGCGGGTGCCGGGGCGGGTGCCCTCCTGGATAAGGAAGTCGGCGGCCCAGGCGCCGAAGCGGGTGCCGGGGCGGGTGACCTCTTGGATAAGGAGGGCGGCGGCCCAGGCATCATCATCATCATCATCATCATCATCATTATTATCATCATCATTATCATCATCATCATCATCATCATCATCATCATCATCATCATCATCATCATCATCATCATCATCATCATCATTACATGATGATGATGATGATGGTGATGATGGTGATGATGATGATGATTGTCTCAACGTGATATATAACCGCTGAAACGTTACAACTCCAACTGGAGTAACAATAAACTGCACATTTAGTAATCTTACTTATAGTTTGATCATCCAAATGTGGTGTTTACAATTGTTTAATTGTTGATGAAATTTCAGTAAATGATGGAATTGTTGCTTTGTAATGTTTAATAAGACAAGCTAGCTTGGGTTTATCTCTCTATGTTAAATTTGGTCTGAATGATAATGCTTTCCATGTAATAATTTCTTGAATAGATGGTGTTGGTGTGATTTTTGGCTGTTCATGTGTCAGTGGTTTCTCTATCTGTTTATCACTACCTTGTTCTATGAGGTGAGTTTCTGACTTCTTGTTATCTTGACAGTGTTTATTACAAGTATTTTGTACTAATTGTTTGTTGTCTTTCTCTATTTGAGTGGCTGGGATTGGTACATGTCTATGTTGGCACCGTTTACATGATTGGACATAGTTTCTGATGTCTTTTTCAACACCTGGCCAATAGTGTAGAGATAATAATGTCTGTCTAGTCTTGACTATTACCCTATGGTCTGTAACTGACATGTGGTGCGCGAAGTGGAGTGCCTCGCTGCGGTGTTGCACTAGTAGCACTATTTGTGAAATACGCGTTGGATATTTCTTGTATATTCTCATGAGGATATTATCTTCAACTTTAAATTTCCATCTACCCCCTTTTGCTTTTTTAGATGGTTGGTTTATTTGCTGAAAATATGTTTGTAACGTTTTATCGTCTCTTTGCTGTTTTGCTAAGTTATAGTTCTGCTTGTTTGCTACCTGTTTAGTGTCACTTTGGTTATTCTGCAGTATGACTACTTTATCTTGTTCTTTATCTTTCTTATGCATTGTTCTGTTTTGGCTATTTGCTACATTGTCTTTTAATTCCCATGCTTGGATTTCTTCTTGGGTACACTCTTTTATTCCAGGTATGTTACCTAGCATTAGTCCAGCGTACGGGTTTGGTAGCATTGCTGCTTGTATTCTGCCAGTATAGTACGGGCTGCCGATTTCGATCCATGCTGTGTCATACTTTTCGAGTATTCCACCGAATGTTCGACAATTTACTTTATTACCTGTGTAATCTTCCCTTCTAACAAACCTTTGGTTTACTCCCACTAACGATGCTCCAGCATTTCTTATGCATGTGGTTGGTATGCCGTTGACAAATGCTTTTTTTTTGATTTTCAGAGTTGCACTGCACATGTTGTTCGTATTTGTCTGTTGTGTAGGCATTCTATGACTATTTACAGGTTTATCAATCTGTTGTCTATTATTTTGGTTTGTAGCTATAGACAATTTGCTTGTGTTTTGGTCATGTTTTCCATTTCTACTAGGTTTGATATCTGTTCTTTTAGCTTCTTTCATCATTAGTTTCAGTCTACAATTCTTGACTTCATGTCCAAAATTATGACAAAGATAACATTTTACCGGTTTCTTGTGATTTGTTTAAGTTACTGGTAAAGTTATTTTATCTCTCTCAAAATTCCACTTATCAATTTCAAACTGTAGTCTTTTTCCTTCAAGATCTAGCTTTTGTCTTTCTAGAGCTATCTCTTTATCTTTTTGACTTTCCAGTGCCTGTCTAATCTCTTTAGCTGCTTATCTTGTGCTTCTCTAATTTCTTTAGCTGCTGCTCTATCCTCTTTTATCTGACTTCGAAATTCTGAGAGTTTGTTTTCTGCCCATGTCAAAAGTGCTAGGCCTGTGAAACAGAATTTCTCACCAAGTACTATAAAATCTACTAACGTAGACATGTTGCATTTGAGTACTGTCTACTATATATGTATCAATAACCTGTAGCTGAACCAATGTACACAATTGCAGACACTATCAGTATCTTCAGATAATAGTATATGTGGTGACAACTGTAAAGAATCTCAATAGCAAGAATATGTCTGCGTCAGTGTCGCTGCTGATTTTGCTCTGGCGAAGCCGACTATGATGACCTTGGTGTAATGCTTTTCAAAACAAATGATAACAATACTGGGCAACAATAACACCTATCAGAAGTTATGGCTAAATAACATAACACCTGTGGACAAAATAATCACAAGTAATTGATACATTAATGACGTTAAAGAACAACAAATAATTGACTAGGTTACAAAACAATACAAAGTTCTCGCTAGCAGTTGAAAATTTACTTAGATTCTAAGTCAATTTCGAATGCTAACCGAACGGAACGTACTTTTAGGTGATGATGAAATAACCACAAAAGTAACCCTCCAACCTTCCACTAATGATGAGAGTGAGTAAACATAGTAATGAAAGGGTGCCTTTTGACTCTGAACTACCAAACAAGACACATACACAAATCAAGCAAATCAAATAGAAGCAAATCAACCTGTGTATATTCAGCTCCGGTGTCCTTGGTGGCTTGGTCCAGATGCTTGGCTCCACTCCAGAATTGGTTAGAACTTAATAGGGACTCGCTTAGCTGCCCACTGGGTTGATTAAGAACCAGTCTAAGTTGGATCCTTAAAAGGTGCTGCTCCAGTAAAGTGATGTGAAAAGTTCTTGCCCTACTTCTCATGCATGTTGACAAGTCAATCTGAAACATATTCTTGAACCTGACATTGTCATTAGTTTATTAGTGTACTGTATTGCGTGTCCAAGGAATGGGAAACATCTGAGATGCAGTTGTGTGAAGATTGTGTCGATTGTGAACGACGGCAGTGATGGAGCAACGCACGGAAGCTGTCGCTTGATGAACACAAACGTGATAGCTAGACAGCTGGCCCTGGTGTGACAACATGTCAACAAGAATGGCCGGCAGATGCACGACGTGACCAGAGCTGGTGTTTACGACATTATCTTGTGAGTAGTGCTGAGTAATAATGTGTTAACTGGTAACTCAGTGAATAGATAAGATGTATTCTGTCAGACAGATCTGATGTAGCCATGATAGTCATCAGACGATTAAATGAGCAAGACATTATATATAGGCAGACGGTGTGCTGGACATAGGCAGAACGCGTAACGGCAGGATCCGGCGGTCTATGCCAGACCCGTGTAGTACTGCCGAACAATAAATATGCTTGTATTGTTTAAGGACGCGACTGACTTTTCTGTTGTGTGCATCTGAGATCTGAGAGTGATACAGGTTTTGTACGAGCCCAAGATAACCACTAAACATAGACAAACCAAGATGGCGGACATTGGGCCTTGACATAGGCACGTGGCCCAAGTGTGTCTGGAGTAGTCATTCATCACATAGACACGAGTTCGACTCTTGGCAATGATTACCAAATCAAAACAGACAAGCGCATCCAGTAGCACCAGAAACAGTAGCGGAGATTCTGCTGCTCTTGTTGTGGTGGGCCGGGCGGCTGGCTTCGGCTGGGGTCCTGTCAGGGATGTCGATGGTGGAGGGGGTTCGTGATGGGCATGGCATTGTTGGGGCTGCCGGTTTCTGGGTGTGCTTGCTTCATAACTTTGTAAATTGAGGATAATGGATGTGGCGAAAGCCTGGCTGCACCCTCTCCTCTTGCTTATTATTCAGTGTATGTTAAAGAATAATTAGAAATGTTATATAAATGTTACGATCACATTATATTTACGGTTTATAGAGTAATTTAGTTTGGCTGACTTATCCTGGCCAACTTCAAACCAACCGACAACTGGGCCCGGAAATGACCACTTGCGTATCCTAGTTCCATATCCGGTCTCACTCTTCTGCTAGCCATTGCAGACAGCGGTCGGGGCCCATTTGTGGTGTTCAAAAAACAACGGTTTTTAAATAGTAAATTACTTAAATAAGTAATAAGAAAGAGAAAATTTTATATTGAACAAGGGCCCCGATCCGTAGTGAGAATCTGATTCTGGAACTAGGTAAGGCCAAACAATTATTATTCCTATATATATTAAGTTCATAACATTTTTGCAATGAATGTGAGGTTACGACATGAAGGTCAGCCAATTCCACTAACGGCATGGCTGCCCATAGAATATATATTAATTAATAGAATATTCAATTTACAACTGAGTTCAGTTGTACAAACTCGTTCTTAATAGAACGAAACACGTCACGTTCTACAATATTCGTATAAATCCGGCGCCTAAATCTTGGATAAATTCAGAGAATATTATCGCTGGCAGACAAAGGAGACACTGCAATGTAGTACAAAACCACGCTAGTTTTAAAGTATACTCGGGTTGAGATACTTGGTTAATATATTAAAATAAGGTTAATATTACTGTTACTGCTAAGACTAGAATATACAGTACTGAATGGAATGGTTTAAATCAAAGAGTAGGTATTTCATCAAAATGACCTCGCTATATCTAACACCAGCCCCACGCCATGGCATGACCTAGTTATCATGCCCACGCCGCTTGGGCGCCCATACTGTTCTTTTCTAGATTAGCTCAGTTCTTAAGTATGGATAAGTTCTCTTCTCTAGTTAATACCTTCTCAAGAGGAAGACTCTTCTTTATATATAGATGGATACGTGGATGACTATCACCAACCTAGCCAGTATTCATTGGAGACTATTCTCAGGCCTCTCGGAATGAATATCAGTGGAGAGCATATTCAAACACTTTAGTATCTGGAACAATTTCCTTACTTTACAATACACCCTTGTGTCTCTTGCACACTTAGGAGCATCAGTTGTGATTGTTAGGTTTGTGATCCATGTCCTTTCTTATCACATCAACAGTACAGTTACATTTAAGGATTTGTTCGATAGCTAGATCCAGAATGAAGATGTGGAGTAGTCACTGCTATTTACAGAATCAGTACTTGTCTTGAATATTTCTGTTCGCTGAAGGGAATTGGAGCCATTCACTCATATATATATATATATATATATATATATATATATATATATATATATATATATATATATATATATATATATATATATATATATATATATATATATAATTCAGGATCAGACTGTACTCTCCTCATGAATAGAGATAGGCACTGTCACGTACGAGTGTAAATCAATCCTTTCCTTTCTACCTTGTCGGTATGTCCAGTCAGAATAACAGTTAGGAATATGTCCTAATAATTACAGCTGCCTTTGCCGTATGAGAAGACTATAGCTATAGCAGAATGGTTGAATAAAGATGGAAGAGTGATTCCAGACCATAGTTTACCAGATGTCCTGTTTGACTTTTTTTTGTAGAGTTGTTGTGGTGCACCCTCAAGCGGCACCCTCATCATCAACCAGCCTCAGCGAGTTCACCCAGAACTATTTGTTGCCTGAGTCAAAGTAGTACAGTTCCCTTTGCTGACATCATCAAGTGAGAACTGATGGACTGGAGAGGAAAGCTGCAGACAACTATCGTGGGAGCAATGGATATGAGCTGAGTCACAAACCATCAATCTGACTTCAACCCACCACCGAATGCTTTGCTGCGCTTCTATGATTTAAGAGCACATGAAACAGCTTTGTTTGCTGTAAGTAGTATATTATGGTTTCCAGACACATATTTTTTGGAGGCTGATAGGCTGATAGGGTTTATGAAGAAAATATGGGGAAAATTGTCGACTCGGCTCCAGAATCTGGAGGCTGATAGGGTTTATGAAGGAAATATGGGGAAAACTGTCGACTCGGTAAAATGTTTTTGGGTGGGAACGGTTTTTTGACGGGTGTGAAAGTAATTAAGGTAAATTTTTAGTTGGTTGGTTCTGTACTGGAAAGAGAGGGTGTGAAGGGGAACGTTATTTTGGTTACGTAGGGTATATTAGTATGGGTAGTGATGTATAAACAAGGGTGTGATGGGTCGTGGTTTCTACTCATGGGTTGGATATATGGTGGTTACGTATATGAATGTGTTCACTATGCATGGTGAGTAATGCATAAACAAGGGTGTGATGGGTCGTGGTTTCTACTCATGGGTTGGGTATATGGTGGTTACGTATATGAATGTGTTAGTATGCGTGGTGTAGTGATGTATAAACAAGGGTGTGATGGGTCGTGGTTTCTACTCATGGGTTGGATATATGGTGGTGGCGTAGACATAATGTGTTAGTATGTGTGGTGTAGTAATGTATAAACAAGGGTGTGATGGGTCGTGGTTTCTACTCATGGGTTGGATATATGGTGGTTACGTATATGAATGTATTAGTATGCGTGGTGTAGTGATGTATAAACAAGGGTGTGATGGGTCGTGGTTATACTCAACGACTCATGGGTAGAGGTGTAGATGGTTACTATCATCTGAACAGTGTGATAGTAGTGAAGGTAAAGGGTGGTATATTCACTACCATCATTACAAAGGAAATCTTATAAAGTTATAATAGGTATGGTGGTAAGGGGTGGGTATTAGTGATCAAGTAGGAGTGATATAGGGGTGGTCAAAAATGTAATAAGAGGTGTTCGCAGTTACACACTGGTCAACCAGTGGTCAAGCAATGGTCAAGTAAGGGTCAAGTAGTCAAGTAAGGAAATTTTAGGGAAAAGTTATTGTAATGATATGGTGCTGATTAAAGAGTGGTAAATTAGAGGTCAAGCAGTGGTCAAGTAAGGAACATTTTAGGGAAAATTGGTCGTAGTGACATGGTATTGTTTAAATTAGTGGTAAATTAGTGGTCAAGTAGTGGTCAAGTAGTGGTCAAGCAGTGGTAAAGTGGTGGTAAAGTGAGGAAAATTTTAGGGAAATTTTAGGGAAAAGTGATTGTAATGAGATGGTGATGATTAAAGAGTGGTAAATTAGTGGTCAAGCAGTGGTCAAGTAAGGAAAATTTTAGGGAAAATTGGTCGTAGTGACATGGTAATGCTTAAATTAGTGGTAAATTAGTGATCAAGTAGTGGTCAAGTAGTGGTCAAGCAGTGGTTAAGTGAGGAAAATTTTAGGGAAATTTTAGGGAAAAGTGATTGTAATGATATGGTGATGCTTAAAGGGTGGTAAATTAGTGGTCAAGCAGTGGTCAAATGAGGAAATTTTAGGGGAAAAGTGATTGTAACGATATGGTGATGCTTAAAGGGTGGTAAATTAGTGGTCAAGTAGTGGTCAAGTAGTGGTCAAGTGGTCGAGTGACCACTTAAATTGTAGAGGACGATGTGCCTAAGATTATGGTAGTGATTAAAGTGATCGATGACGTGGTCAAGCAGTGGTCAAGCAGTGGTCAAGTAGTCGAGTGACCACTTAAATTGTAGGGGAAAGTACGTATAGTGCAATGGTGGTGGGTAAAGTGAGGAAGAATCAATAGTAGTGATAATACTACTACCAATATTATCGACAAGCACAAAGACAACCAAGTACATACTTGATACACACAAATACAAAGACAACGAAACACACACACACGTACACACATACAGATACAGAAGTACAGACAAACCATACCATTACTACTGTCACAACAACAGCTATACACAAGTACACACCCATAATCAAAGACACAAAGAGGGTCACACACACACATACAAACACAAAGGCAACCATACACAGACAACCCATACCATTACTACTGTCATCACAACTATACACACACGTGTACACACATACAAGCACAAAGTCAACCACACACACCCATAAACATCCACTCAAGTACAGACACAGGAAAACAAAGAAGCAAACAAGGACAGACACACTCACCTATAATCAATTACACAAATACACAC
Organism: Cepaea hortensis; assembly: GCA_963921405.1. Classification (NCBI taxonomy): domain Eukaryota; kingdom Metazoa; phylum Mollusca; class Gastropoda; order Stylommatophora; family Helicidae; genus Cepaea; species Cepaea hortensis. Next base: position 63,760,692 of record OY992894.1, on the reverse strand, counting down.
CTACAAACACAAAGACAACCACACACAGACACATTTGTACATACAGACATACACATAAAGACAGACAAGCACAAAGACAAACCATACCATTACTACTGTCACAACAACAGATATACACATGTGCAGACACACTCACCCATACACAAGAACACTCAAAGACAAATACAAAGACAGCCAAGTACACACACACACATACACACCCATCGCCTAGGATTACTACTGTCATCACAACTATACTCAAGTACAGACACACCCATCGCCTAGCATTACTACTGTCATCACAACTATATACAACCACGTACAAACACGCGTACAACAACAAAGACAGACACAAAACACATACAGACACCCATACACACTTGATACACTTGTACATACAGACACATAAGTACACAAAAAACAAAGACACACCCAAAACATTACTACTGGTACCTCAACCAGTACAGATACACTTACCCATAAGACTAAACTATACAAACCACATACCCCCTTTTGGTAAAGAACGCGGATGTCCGAGACAGCCCCTACGTCATCACCGCCATGTGCAAAAGTCATTAAGTGGTAGCATGAGTCATCGGTTTGTGGGAAGCAGGCGGGCGGCGTGAGAATAGCTTGTCTACAAAATTGCTACGTCAGCTATGTAGGGTGCAGACCCAGTGTATAAAATAGAAGGCGTCTCTTGTGAGCACAGTACCAGTTCACGGGCTGACTTGGGTATCTACAAAGGTGCTTCAGGCTGGTGTGAGCAGTGTTTGTGTCGTCGGCAGATATTGTTCACGTGCTGACTTGGCTAGCTACAGCGGTGAAACTTGGTGTGAGCGTTATTCGTGTAGTAAGCAGATATTGTTCACGTACTGACTTGGCTAGCTACAGCGGTGAAACTTGGTGTGACCCTTAGTCGTGTCGTCGGCATCTGATAAAACAGTGAAACATTGTATACAACAGAACTTTTTCGCTGTTGTAAAAATCGAAAGTGTGACTTATGACCAGTTTATCAATATGACCACCAGATCTACTTTCACGTGTTCAGTGTGCGACAAAGCCTATTGTTATAAGTATAACCTTAATCGTCACATTCGGACCATTCACGGTACGAAACCACACTTATGTCATATCTGTGGACAACTTTTCAACAGAAAAGGCAATCTACAAAGACACATACGAACACACCATCAACCACGTATGAATACATCAAACACTACAACAGCAGAGACGACAGCACCACGTGTATATTTACACCATCATCGTAGTCTAAGTCAAGTACCAGACTACCACCACTGTGACTTCAATGATAACCTTACCCGCTACAATGGGAACATTCACAATGATTATCCCTGTCAGGTACGTGACAATCTATACAATTCGAACCTACAACGGTACTTACATCACCAGATACCACGAGAAAGAACGACACCCTTAGACACCCTGGCAACATGTTCACTCATAGTAGCAGAGGATATCCAACCAAATGATAGAGACAGCTTGGCAGCCCTTAAGGCGTACTGCAAGGACCTGTCGATTATGCTACCCAATCAAGTGGTAGTATTAGAAAAAAGTGTCGACCACCGCTACCGGGTGGTTTTGGTATGAGACCTTCATAAAAAGAAGTATTCAGATATCTCATGTGTGATGACTTCAACAACAACAGTGTTGTTTTTAGTCAATCAAGCTATATCAGAGCCCAGAAGAATGAAGATCACTAATCCAGAACTTTTTGGTTTTTCACTAATCATGTATGTCATTGATTTTTTTCTTATGATATATCACTAAACTGTTTTGATGAATATGTTGTGAACACACATATTTTGGTGATAAAAATATTGAAATCAAGATTTTTGTTTTGTTGATTTTCTTTAGTGGGTTGTTTTCGTGACGTTGTCTTTTTTCTTGATGGAACAGAGACACATACAGACATGCACAGAGACATTTTATACAGACATGAACAAACTCGGGGGAAAAGTTATGGCAAATACAGAACAGTCAAATGTATGAAAAGTAGGAAACTAACCAAATAATGGAAGATACTGACCAAAATATGAAATGTCTCGCCCAAATTTATGAAAAGTATGACAATATGATTACCAAATGGGAAGAGACTTTCAAGCAAATTTATAAATATTTCAACTAAACTTATAAAAACTAGGAAAATTTGTCAACCAAAAGGGAAAAGGTCAACCAAATACTGAAATATCTCAACCAAAACTTATAAAATTATCATCAATTCTTATAAAAAATAGAAAAATGCGTCAGACAAATCGAAAAACGTTGGCCAAATACAGATATAACTCGAACAAACTTATAAAAAGATAGGAAAAAATATTACCCAACACAACTAAAATGTTGACCAAAGTTATAAATAGCACATCCAAACTTATGAACAGTAGGAAACTTTGTTAACCTTATAAAAAATAGGAATATTTGTCAAATAAAGTGAACCAAGTAAAGACTAAGGGTCACACCAAGTTTCACCGCTGTAGCTAGCCAAGTCAGTACGTGAACAATATCTGCTTACTACACGAATAACGCTCACACCAAGTTTCACCGCTGTAGCTAGCCAAGTCAGCACGTGAACAATATCTGCCGACGACACAAACACTGCTCACACCAGCCTGAAGCACCTTTGTAGATACCCAAGTCAGCCCGTGAACTGGTACTGTGCTCACAAGAGACGCCTTCTATTTTATACACTGGGTCTGCACCCTACATAGCTGACGTAGCAATTTTGTAGACAAGCTATTCTCACGCCGCCCGCCTGCTTCCCACAAACCGATGACTCATGCTACCACTTAATGACTTTTGCACATGGCGGTGATGACGTAGGGGCTGTCTCGGACATCCGCGTTCTTTACCAAAAGGGGGTATGTGGTTTGTATAGTTTAGTCTTATGGGTAAGTGTATCTGTACTGGTTGAGGTACCAGTAGTAATGTTTTGGGTGTGTTTTTGTTTTTTGTGTACTTATGTGTCTGTATGTACAAGTGTATCAAGTGTGTATGGGTGTCTGCATGTGTTTTGTGTCTGTCTTTGTTGTTGTACGCGTGTCTGTACGTGGTTGGATATAGTTGTGATGACAGTAGTAATGCTAGGCGATGGGTGTGTCTGTACTTGAGTATAGTTGTGATGACAGTAGTAATCCTAGGCGATGGGTGTGTATGTGTGTGTGTGTACTTGGCTGTCTTTGTATTTGTCTTTGAATATTCTTGTGCATGGGTGAGTGTGTCTGCACATGTGTATATCTGTTGTTGTGACAGTAGTAATGGTATGGTTTGTCTTTGTGCTTGTCTGTCTTTATGTGTATGTCTGTATGTACAAATGTGTCTGTGTGTGGTTGTCTTTGTGTTTGTAGGTGTGTATTTGTGTAATTGATTATGGGTGAGTGTGTCTGTCCTTGTTTGCTTCTTTGTTTTCCTGTGTCTGTACTTGAGTGGATGTTTATGGGTGTGTGTGGTTGACTTTGTGCTTGTATGTGTGTACACGTGTGTGTATAGTTGTGATGACAGTAGTAATGGTATGGGTTGTCTGTGTATGGTTGCCTTTGTGTTTGTATGTGTGTGTGTGACCCTCTTTGTGTCTTTGATTATGGGTGTGTACTTGTGTATAGCTGTTGTTGTGACAGTAGTAATGGTATGGTTTGTCTGTACTTCTGTATCTGTATGTGTGTACGTGTGTGTGTGTTTCGTTGTCTTTGTATTTGTGTGTATCAAGTATGTACTTGGATGTCTTTGTGCTTGTCGCTAATATTGGTAGTAGTATTATCACTACTATTGATTCTTCCTCACTTTACCCACCACCATTGCACTATACGTACTTTCCCCTACAATTTAAGTGGTCACTCGACTACTTGACCACTGCTTGACCACTGCTTGACCACGTCATCGATCACTTTAATCACTACCATAATCTTAGGCACATCGTCCTCTACAATTTAAGTGGTCACTCGACCACTTGACCACTACTTGACCACTACTTGACCACTACTTGACCACTAATTTACCACCCTTTAAGCATCACCATATCGTTACAATCACTTTTCCCCTAAAATTTCCTCACTTGACCACTGCTTGACCACTGCTTGACCACTAATTTATCACCCTTTAAGCATCACCATATCATTACAATCACTTTTCCCTAAAATTTCCCTAAAATTTTCCTCACTTAACCACCGCTTGACCACTGCTTGACCACTACTTGACCACTACTTGATCACTAATTTACCACTAATTTAAGCATTACCATGTCACTACGACCAATTTTCCCTAAAATTTTCCTTACTTGACCACTGCTTTACCACTGCTTGACCACTAATTTACCACTCTTTAATCATCGCCATCTCATTACAATCACTTTTCCCTAAAATTTTCCTCACTTAACCACCGCTTGACCACTGTTTGACCACTACTTGACCACTACTTGACCACTAATTTACCACTAATTTAAACAATACCATGTCACTACGACCAATTGTCTCTAAAATTTTCCTTACTTGACCACTTGACCACTGCTTGACCTCTAATTTACCACTCTTTAATCAGCACCATATCATTACAATAACTTTTCCCTAAAATTTCCTTACTTGACTACTTGACCATTGCTTGACCACTGGTTGACCAGTGTGTAACTGCGAACACCTCTTATTACATTTATGACCACCCCTATATCACTCCTACTTGATCACTAATACCCACCCCTTACCACCATACCCATTATAACTTTATAAGATTTCCTTTGTAATGATGGTAGTGAATATACCACCCTTTACCTTCACTACTATCACACTGTTCAGATGATAGTAACCATCTACACCTCTACCCATGAGTCGTCGAGTATAACCACGACCCATCACACCCTTGTTTATACATCACTACACCACGCATACTAATACATTCATATACGTAACCACCATATATCCAACCCATGAGTAGAAACCACGACCCATCACACCCTTGTTTATACATTACTACACCACGCATACTAACACATTATGTCTACGCCACCACCATATATCCAACCCATGAGTAGAAACCACGACCCATCACACCCTTGTTTATACATCACTACACCACGCATACTAACACATTCATATACGTAACCACCATATACCCAACCCATGAGTAGAAACCACGACCCATCACACCCTTGTTTATGCATTACTCACCATGCATAGGGAACACATTCATATACGTAACCACCATATATCCAACCCATGAGTAGAAACCACGACCCATCACACCCTTGTTTATACATCACTACCCATACTAATATACCCTACGTAACCAAAATAACTTTCCCCTTCACACCCTCTCTTTCCAGTACAGAACCAACCAACTAAAAATTTACCTTAATTACTTTCACACCCGTCAAAACACCGTTCCCACCCAAAAAAAATTTACCGAGTCGACAGTTTTCCCCATATTTCCTTCATAAACCCTATCAGCCTCCAGATTCTGGAGCCGAGTCGACAATTTCCCCCATATTTCCTTCATAAACCCTATCAGCCTATCAGCCTCCAAAAAAATATGTGTCTGGAAACCATAATATACTACTGCTGTATTAGCCAGAAACTAACATTAACCCATTTTACTTTTATCTCCCAAGTGGAGACATTTTTTATCCTTTTCTTTCATTTATAATTAAACTGTGCGGTCTGATTTGTAGACCATCACACAAAACTTTACCTACTGCCTTTTTCACCTCATAATAATTAATAGTAGTGTGTAAGGATAGAAGTTGAGTGAACTAGTTGTGTCTCTCCTGTATGTTATACTTGAGGGCATTGGGGGCTTTTCTTCATCATAGGGTAGCGTGTCACTGCTAACTAAGTCAGCTATCATCTATCGGTGTATAGTGTCCAACTTTACTTGCATTTCCCTGTGCCACTGATAGGAAGGTAGACTCATCTGGGACCAGGATTCATACTATCTAGACCCAATACGAGCCTTTTTGTCTTCTTCTCCTACAGTGGACTGACCTAACCAAGGGTCAGCTTTTCTATCTACATCCGTATCCGTAGGGTTTTCTTATACGGCTGTAGATCACGCGACAGATTGGTGTCTCATCTCCGGGATTTAATTTTAACCCAATCCTACAGATTGAGCTGCTCCTCTGCGAGATAATTTTTTTTAAAGTTCACTGTCAACTTTATAAATTGCCTGTAACACTATAGGTCTACTAGATAATTGTGTAGGTTGGTAGGATTTCCTTTCCACGTAATTCTCACACTAAGACTAGACGGTTCTAGTATTAGTTGCCTGCGAGTAAATATTTCAATTTTTATACGCGAATAAGAAAATATACAGCAAAAGCAAAGTGGGTTGGTGACAGATTGGTAAGTGTGTTTGTTTGTCCTAATTAATTGCTATACATACTATATTAGGGCATTTAATTAAGTTGATTGATAGATAGGGGGTGAGCATTGCTTAAAATTTTTTTCATGTATCTCATCTAGGTGCTCAATTATCATGTCATTTGACAAGCAACCCACTACCCAGGAGTTGACGGAGAAAGGGACATTGATGGGATATGAGGGTGATGAGTTGAGGAAGTATATCAGAGAGGCTGAAAGAGAATGGAGACAAGAACAAAGGGAAGAAAGAATCCGGATGGCGGAAATAGAATCCGAAAAAACAGATGAAACAGGCTGAACTGGAGAAAGACAAGGAGTTAAAACTAGCCGAACACGCGAGACAGCTGGAGATATAATTAAGAAGACTGGAATTACAACACCCAAATGCTTCAACATTCAGTAGTGCGAGTTCTCCAGTCTGTAGTATAGATACTCCTCCAGCACAGAATGGTTCTCTGGGATCCAAGAGTTTTCCTCTGCTGCCATTTGATGAAAAGACTGAGCAGATGGACAACTGGATTGACAAATTTGTTTTGATGGCCGAAGCATATAGCCTGCCCAAGGACAAATGGAATTTAAAAATTTCACAAGGACTCCACGGCGCAGCATATGACATATTTTCTAAACTACCTCCTGGACAGGAACGGGACTTCGACTCTCTGAAAAGTGCTCTACTCAAGAGGTATGAGTTGACTTCATCTGCCTACCGAATGAAGTTCCGAAACGCCAAGCGGTTACAGGGAGAATCGTATTCCCAGTTTACCTCACGGCTACACACTTATTTCTCCAAGTGGGTTGGACTGAGTGAATACGAGGCAACCTACGCAGGGCTGGAGGAGATGATTTTGGCAGAGCAGATGAGGGAGACAATGCCCAAGCCGATGCAGACTTTTGTGGCAGAAAATGGTGGGACTCGGTTAGCGGAGATAACCTCTCTGGCGGAAAGATACCTAATGGCCCATGGCGAAGCGAATACCACAAAAGCTGGGAGTAGTTCTCATGTTGAAAAACCACAACTCTCTAAGAATTCAAATAACTCCGGTAAGGACAGCAGAGGACAATTTGGGAAAAATGTGGGTCCTCATCAACATCATGGGTTTCAACAATCAGCACAAAACCCACCCACAAACCATAGTGGATGGGGTAAACCATACTGCAAAAATTGCAAAAACCATGATCACCACACACGATTCTGCAAGAATAAACCCCAAACCCACTATGTGGCGTGCCTAGCGTCAGGAACCGGAGACCACCCCAACAAGAACTCTGGGAGCAATGCTAGACCTCCTGTGGTCGAAACTATTACGGTAAATGGGAGTCAGGTGCGATGTCTATATGATACGGGACTCCAGTATGATTCAGTTATCGCAAAATACCTAGTCAAACCCGGCCAGCTAACAGAACAGACCGTTACAATAAAGGGGGCCACCATGAGCTCTGAGACAATAGAGGTGCAGGTTGCAAAGGTAGATGTGGAATCTAAATATGTCACTGGGACGATTTCTGCAGCAGTGATGGAGGATCCAGTGTACCCATTCATTTTAGGATGTCGGTATGTCTACTTGGGCGAACCAAAATCACCTATAATTGTTGCAGCAGTGCAGACCAGAAGTCAGACAGCAGTGTCGAGTGAGCCTGATCTTCGTCTTAATAATCCACTACCTCGAGAAATTCGGGCTGCCCAGGCAGAAGACCCAACACTGAAACCCTGCTTTGGTAAACTACCTAAAGCACGGAATCCACCTAAAGGGGGCGATTTTTATATGAAAGAGAAGCTTTTGTACCGGCGGGCGGGAACCAAGGATCACGACCACGGGCAACTTGTCGTTCCATATAAATTCCGGAATCAGATATTACATATGGGTCACACCATATCTTTCAGTGGACATATGGGAGTGGGTGCCACTACTCAGCGTATTACATGCCACTATTTTTGGCCAGGAATGTCCGCCGATATTCAACAGTATGTCAAGTCCTGTCCAGAATGCCAACGGGTCTCACCTAAACATTGGACCGCACCAGTAACTTTGGGCGAAATGCCAATTTTGAGTACGCCGTTTGAGCGTGTTGCCGTGGACATTGTTGGTCCTCTGCCACGCTCCAAGAGGAAGAATGCATTTATTCTAACTCTAGTTGATACATGCACTATGTGGTCAGAAGCCATAGCTCTACCTGGAATAGATTCCAAACGAGTAGCGGATGCCCTAGTGACTATCTTCACCAGATTAGGTTTTCCTAATCAGATTTTGACAGACAATGGTTCGCAGTTCCGGGGGAAGTTAATGGAGGAAGTCTTCAATACCTTTCGGACTCGCCATATCCATACAAGTCCCTACCACCCTCAAGCTAATGGGACGGTGGAACGCTTCAATGGGACCCTCATGTCGATCCTACGTAAGCTAGCACAGGAGAAGCCAGAACGTTGGGATGAGTACCTGCCCGCGGCATTATTTGCATACAGGGAAGTACCACATGCCTCGACAGGACTTCCACCTGCTACACTATTATTTGGTCGACCCATAAAAGGACCGCTGGAGGCCTTAATGAGGACTTGGACTGAGGAGGGAGCTGATGAAACTGTCATCACTGCTTCCCAGTATGTTGAGGAGTTGAAGCAAAAACTGGAGACAGGCTGGAAATTGGCAAATTCCAACCTGCGTCGGGCCAGAAAAAAATATGCCTCATCCTATAATAAGAAAGCCAAGGACCGTTCTCTGGAGGTAGGAGACAAGGTCTTATTACTTTTACCCCAAGGGAGTAATAAGCTTGAAATTGGATGGCAGGGACCTTTTCCCATCATAGAAAAAGTATCCCATACGAACTACAAGATTGCTATCCGAGGAAAACAGAAAGTATTCCACATCAACTTACTTAGAAAGTATGCTGAAAGGGTAGCAGATCCACCGGTGCATCTAATGGCATTATCGGTGGCAACTGAGGTAGAAGGGGGAGAGGACTCAGGTGTAGAGTATCCGCTAAAACCTCAGGAGACCATGAAGGATGTCGTCATCAACCCTGACTTGGAGACGTCTGAGTTGGAGAAGATGAAGCGAATTCTAGTGTCTCACGCTCCAGTGCTAACGGATAGGCCAGGTCGGACTAAGCTTGTAGAGTTTGATATGAAATTAACAAACGCCGATCCAGTCCGCCAAAAGTATTACCCTGTTCCCTATGCAAAACAGGAGGCTTTACAGGCCGAAATAAATTACCTTTTAAAAGAAGGAATAATTTCACCCTCGGAGTCACCCTATAGTGCAAGTGTTGTGCTTTTGAGAAAACCCAGCGGCGAGCATCGATTGTGCATCGACTATCGTCAACTAAACGGAGTCACAGAATTTCAAGCGGAACCTTTACCGGATCAAGGATTACTGTTCGCCAAACTGAGTAAAGCGAAGTATTTTTCCAAGATAGACCTCAGTAAGGGGTACTACCAGATTCCAGTAAAGAAAGAAGTCCGACCGAATTTGGCTTTCAGCACAGCTGACGGTAATTACAAATTCAATGTGCTCCCATTCGGGCTGAGCAACGCTGCTGGTGTGTTCACCCGAATGATGAGATTGTTATTAGATCCATTAAAGGACCCTAGTATCAGTAACTTTATGGATGACATCCTCATCGCCTCTGACACTTACGAGGAACACCTGCAGTCCATCGACAGGCTGTTAAGGAGGCTGGCAGAGACAGGGCTTACTGCCAGACCAGCAAAATGCCAGATCGCTTTCCGGCAGTTGGAATTTTTGGGGCATACAGTGGTTCAAGGACACATGTGCCCAGAGCAAAAGAACGTAGATAAGCTACTTAAGGCCACCCGGCCCAGGACCAAGAAAGACATTAGATCCTTCGTATCTCTTTGTGGATTTTATCAGAAGTTTATCAAAAACTTCAACATTCTAGCTGCGCCATTAACAGACGCCACCAGGAAAGGAGCGCCTGAGCAAGTTAAGTGGACGCCAGCGTGTGAAGAGGCTTATACTACGCTGAAATACAGACTAACAGCAAAGCCTATTTTACAATTACCTGACTTGTCTTGCCCATTCACCTTAAGGACGGACGCGAGCAACGTGGGAATTGGAGCGACTTTTTTACAAAAGGGTCGAGATGATGGAGAGATGCTGTTTCCAGTAGCTTACGCTAGCCGCAAGTTAAATACCGCGAAAAAGAACTACTCCACCATCGAGAAAGAATGTTTGGCTCTGGTATGGGCTATACAGAAGTTCCAGCCGTATCTATATGGAACCAAGTTTATTGTACAAAGCGACCACCAGCCTTTGATGTTCTTAGCCTCATCCAAACAATTAAACACAAGATTGATGAGGTGGTCACTATTACTGCAACCTTATACCTTCACCGTGGAATATATTCCTGGCAAATATAATGTTGGAGCAGATTTCCTAAGTAGACACTGCTCTACAGAAGAAGAGGTTGTGGCTACTCTACTCAGTGTTCCCATACACTAGCTTGAAAGCTAGCAAACGAGAGGACTTAGCCAGATTGTAAAAGTCCGTGTCACGTACTTTTTTTCCTATGGGGGACATCTGTGGCGAAAGCCTGGCTGCACCCTCTCCTCTTGCTTATTATTCAGTGTATGTTAAAGAATAATTAGAAATGTTATATAAATGTTACGATCACATTATATTTACGGTTTATAGAGTAATTTAGTTTGGCTGACTTATCCTGGCCAACTTCAAACCAACCAACAACTGGGCCCGGAAATGACCACTTGCGTATCCTAGTTCCATATCCGGTCTCACTCTTCTGCTAGCCATTGCAGACAGCGGTCTGTGCCCCTTTGTGGTGTTCAAAAAAAAAACAACGGTTTTTAAATAGTAAATTACTTAAATAAGTAATAAGAAAGATAAAATTTTATATTGAACAAGGGCCCCGATCCGTAGTGAGAATCTGATTCTGGAACTAGGTAAGGCCAAACGATTATTATTCCTATATATATTTTTAAGTTCATAACATTTTTGCAATGAATGTGAGGTTACGACATGAAGGTCAGCCAATTCCACTAACGGCATGGTTGCCCATAGAATATATATTAATTAATGGAATATTCAATTTACAACTGAGTTCAGTTGTACAAACTCGTTCTTAATAGAACGAAACACGTCACGTTCTACAATATTCGTATAAATCCGGCGTCTAAATCTTGGATAAATTCAGAAAATATTATCGCTGGCAGACAAAGGAGACACTGCAATGTAGTACAAAACCACGCTAGTTTTAAAGTATACTCGGGTTGAGATACTTGGTTAATATATTAAAATAAGGTTAATATTACTGTTACTGCTAAGACTAGAATATACAGTACTGAATGGAATGGTTTAAATCAAAGAGTAGGTATTTCATCAAAATGACCTCGCTATATCTAAAACCAGCCCCACGCCATGGCATGACCTAGTTATCATGCCCACGCCGCTTGGGCGCCCATACTGTTCTTTTCTAGATTAGCTCAGTTCTTAAGTATGGATAGGTTCTCTTATCTAGTTAATACCTTCTCAAGAGGAAGACTCTTCTTTATATATAGATGGATACGTGGATGACTATCACCAACCTAGGCAGTATTCATTGGAGACTATTCTCAGGCCTCTCGGAATGAATATCAGTGGCGAGCATATTCAGACACTTTAGTATCTGGAACAATTTCCTTACTTTACAATACACCATTGTGTCTCTTGCACACTTAGGAGCATCAGTTGTGATTGTTAGGTTTGTGATCCATGTCCTTTCTTATCACATCAACAGTACAGTCACATTTAAGGATTTGTTCGATAGCTAGATCCAGAATGAAGATGTGGAGTAGTCACTGCTATTTACAGAATCAGTACTTGTCTTGAATATTTCTTTTCGCTGAAGGGAATTGGATCCATTCACTCATATATATATATATATATATATATATATATATATATATATATATATATATATATATATATATATATATATATATATATATATATAAAATTCAGGATCAGACTGTACTCTCCTCATGAATAGAGATAGGCACTGTCACGTACGAGTGTAAATCAATCCTTTCCTTTCTACCTTGTCGGTATGTCCAGTCAGAATAACAGTTAGGAATATGTCCTAATAATTACAGCTGCCTTTGCCGTATGAAAAGACTATAGCTATAGCAGAATGGTTGAATAAAGATGGAAGAGTGATTCCAGACCATAGCTTACCCGATGTCCTGTTTGACTTTTTTTGCAGAGTTGTTGTGGTGCACTCTCAAGCGGCACCCTCATCATCAACCAGCCTCAGCGAGTTCACCCAGAACTATTTGTTGCCTGAGTCAAAGTAGTACATTTCCCTTTGCTGACATCATCAAGTGAGAACTGATGGACTGGAGAGGAAAGCTGCAGACAACTATCGTGGGAGCAATGGATATGAGCTGAGTCACAAACCATCAATCTGACTTCAACCTACCACCGAATGCTTTGCTGCGCTTCTATGATTTAAGAGCACATGAAACAGCTTTGTTTGCTGTATTAGCCAGAAACTAACATTAATCCATTTTACTTTTATCTCCCAAGTGGAGAATTTTTTATCATTTTCTTTCATTTATAATTAAACTGTGCGGTCTGATTTGTAGACCATCACACAAAACTTTACCTACTGCCTTTTTCACCTCATAATAATTAATAGTAGTGTGTAAGGATAGAAGTTGAGTGAACTAGTTGTGTCTCTCCTGTATGTTATACTTGAGGACACTGGGGGATTTTCTTCATCACAGGGTAGCGTGTCACTGCTAACTAAGTCAGCTATCATCTATCGGTGTATAGTGTCCAACTTTACTTGCATTTCCCTGTGCCACTGATAGGAAGGTAGACTCATCTGGGACCAGGATTCATAATATCTAGACCCAATACGAGCCTTTTTGTCTTCTTCTCCTACAGTGGACTGACCGAACCAAGGGTCAGCTTATCTATCTACATCCTTATCCGTAGGGTTTTCTTATACGGCTGTAGATCACGCGACAATGGAACCTAGTAACACTGCTTGGCCTTGAACTAGTGGATATCGTCGTCTAATGCACACAAATAACAGGAATACTCATACCGCACTATAGTCCCCCACTGTTATAACCAACGCCACAGAGGCTGTGTGACTCGGTGGAAAGTTTCTCCCCCCCCCCCCCCCCCCAAATGGACCTGGACCTGGTCGCGTTTATGTTTAATTCTATTCTACAGAAGACGACGTTATGCCACCCAAAGTCAGTAGCAAATGGGCCAATAAGGCCGCAAAGCCAAGACAGTGAGGACCGGAGACAAGAAAAAGAAGAGGAGGAAAAAGGAAAGCTACAGCATCTACATGTACAAGTGTTGAAGAAAGTGACCCAAACACCGGTACTCCAGCCGCCTAGCCCACTATAACAACCGATGTCCGTCTCCTCCTGCCCGGTGAGCTAGCCAAGCACGCAGTCAATGGAGGCACGAAGGCCGTCACCAAGAACACCACCTCAAAGTTGGCCTGCTGCCCAAAACACACTGCTCACTACCCTTCCTCCCAATCCTCACAACCCATAACCACGGCCCTTTTCAGGGCCCCTTACCATTTACCAGTTCAGCATTTTTCCTGAATGCACAAGAGCTCGCTATCTGTCTTGTCTGTCTTTGTGTGCGTGAGACTGAGCACTTGCGGGTTTGTCCGGAGGGCTCCGGTTCTTAGAAACAAGGTGACTTAATTAAAACACCAAATCTCAAGGGGGTGACAATTAAAACATAAGAAGGCCAGCAACACGTGTCGTGTTGTGGCGGGTTTCACTGGGGGACTGAGCACCTGTAGATTTGTCCAGAGGGCGACAATGCTAGTAAACAGGCGGGTACCAAAGCAAAAAATTGTACAGGGCTAAATACACAAGACAAAACAAAAAAATTTCTACAACACATGGTGTTCCCAAGCGGTCACCCAACTAAGTACTAACCACGGAAGGCGTTGCTTGACTTCGGTGGTATGGCCGTAGACTGGTGCCGCTTTGTTGTACATATACATGAGGAGGGGAGAAGGGGCTGAACGACTACTTGGACACTTCTCTCTGAGGTCCGCGCGATAATTTAAAAGCAGGCCCAGGTGCCAGGGCTGCCCTCTTGAACAAGGAGGGTGGAGGCCCAGGTGCCAGTTCGGGTGCCCTCCTGGAGAATGAGGGCGGCGGTCCAAGCGCCGGGACGGGTGCCGAGGCGGGTGCCGGGGCGGGTGCCCACCTGGAGAGGAGGGCGGCGGCCCAGACGTCGAGGCGGGTGCCGGGGCAGGTGCCGGAGCGGGTGCCAGGGCGAGTGCCCTCCTGAATAAGGAGGGCGGCGTCCCAGGTGCCGGAGCGGGTGCCAGGGCGGGTGCCCTCCTGATTAAGGAGGGCGGCTTCCCAGGCGCCGGAGCGGGTGCCAGGGCGGGTGCCCTCCTGAATAAGGAGGGCGGCGTCCCAGGCGCCGGAGCGGGTGCCAGGGCGGGTGCCCTCCTGGATAAGGCCGTCCTGGACACGTGTTGCTGGCCTTCTTATGTTTTAATTGTCACCCCCTTGAGATTTGGTGTTTTAATTAAGTCACCTTGTTTCTAAGAACCGGAGCCCTCCGGACAAACCCGCAAGTGCTCAGTCTCACGCACACAAAGACAGACAAGACAGATAGCGAGCTCTTGTGCATTCAGGAAAAATGCTGAACTGGTAAATGGTAAGGGGCCCTGAAAAGGGCCGTGGTTATGGGTTGTGAGGATTGGGAGGAAGGGTAGTGAGCAGTGTGTTTTGGGCAGCAGGCCAACTTTGAGGTGGTGTTCTTGGTGACGGCCTTCGTGTCTCCATTGACTGCGTGCTTGGCTAGCTCACCGGGCAGGAGGAGACGGACATCGGTTGTTATAGTGGGCTAGGCGGCTGGAGTACCGGTGTTTGGGTCACTTTCTTCAACACTTGTACATGTAGATGCTGTAGCTTTCCTTTTTCCTCCTCTTCTTTTCCTTGTCTCCGGTCCTCACTGTCTTGGCTTTGCGGCCTTATTGGCCCATTTGCTACTGACTTTGGGTGGCATAACGTCGTCTTCTGTAGAATAGAATTAAACATAAACGCGACCAGGTCCAGGTCCATTTGGGGGGGGGGGGGAGGAGAAACTTTCCACCGAGTCACACAGCCTCTGTGGCGTTGGTTATAACAGTGGGGGACTATAGTGCGGTATGAGTATTCCTGTTATTTGTGTGCATTAGACGACGATATCCACTAGTTCAAGGCCAAGCAGTGTTACTAGGTTCCATTGTCGCGTGATCTACAGCCGTAAAAGAAAACCCTACGGATAAGGATGTAGATAGAAAAGCTGACCCTTGGTTCGGTCAGTCCACTGTAGGAGAAGAAGACAAAAAGGCTCGTATTGGGTCTAGATATTATGAATCCTGGTCCCAGATGAGTCTACCTTCCTATCAGTGGCACAGGGAAATGCAAGTAAAGTTGGACACTATACACCGATAGATGATAGCTGACTTAGTTAGCAGTGACACGCTACCCTGTGATGAAGAAAAGCCCCCAGTGCCCTCAACTATAACATACAGGAGAGACACAACTAGTTCACTCAACTTCTATCCTTACACACTACTATTAATTATTATGAGGTGAAAAAGGCAGTAGGTAAAGTTTTGTGTGATGGTCTACAAATCAGACCGCACAGTTTAATTATAAATGAAAGAAAAGGATAAAAAATTCTCCACTTGGGAGATAAAAGTAAAATGGATTAATGTTAGTTTCTGGCTAATACAGCAAACAAAGCTGTTTCATGTGCTCTTAAATCATAGAAGCGCAGCAAAGCATTCGGTGGTGGGTTGAAGTCAGATTGATGGTTTGTGACTCAGCTCATATCCATTGCTCCCACGATAGTTGTCTGCAGCTTTCCTCTCCAGTCCATCAGTTCTCACTTGATGATGTCAGCAAAGGGAACTGTACTACTTTGACTAAGGCAACAAATAGTTCTGGGTGAACTCGCTGAGGCTGGTTGATGATGAGGGTGCCGCTTGAGAGTGCACCACAACAACTCTGCAAAAAAAGTCAAACAGGACATCTGGTAAGCTATGGTCTGGAATCACTCTTCCATCTTTATTCAACCATTCTGCTATAGCTATAGTCTTTTCATACGGCAAAGGCAGCTGTAATTATTAGGACATATTCCTAACTGTTATTCTGACTGGACATACCGACAAGGTAGAAAGGAAAGGATTGATTTACACTCGTACGTGACAGTGCCTATCTCTATTCATGAGGAGAGTACAGTCTGATCCTGAATTTTATATATATATATATATATATATATATATATATATATATATATATATATATATATATATATATATATATATATATATATATATATATATATATGAGTGAATGGATCCAATTCCCTTCAGCGAAAAGAAATATTCAAGACAAGTACTGATTCTGTAAATAGCAGTGACTACTCCACATCTTCATTCTGGATCTAGCTATCGAACAAATCCTTAAATGTGACTGTACTGTTGATGTGATAAGAAAGGACATGGATCACAAACCTAACAATCACAACTGATGCTCCTAAGTGTGCAAGAGACACAAGGGTGTATTGTAAAGTAAGGAAATTGTTCCAGATACTAAAGTGTCTGAATATGCTCTCCACTGATATTCATTCCGAGAGGCCTGAGAATAGTCTCCAATGAATACTGCCTAGGTTGGTGATAGTCATCCACGTATCCATCTATATATAAAGAAGAGTCTTCCTCTTGAGAAGGTATTAACTAGAGAAGAGAACTTATCCATACTTAAGAACTGAGCTAATCTAGAAAAGAACAGTATGGGCGCCCAAGCGGCGTGGGCATGATAACTAGGTCATGCCATGGCGTGGGGCTGGTTTTAGATATAGCGAGGTCATTTTGATGAAATACCTACTCTTTGATTTAAACCATTCCATTCAGTACTGTATATTCTAGTCTTAGCAGTAACAGTAATATTAACCTTATTTTAATATATTAACCAAGTATCTCAACCCGAGTATACTTTAAAACTAGCGTGGTTTTGTACTACATTGCAGTGTCTCCTTTGTCTGCCAGCGATAATATTCTCTGAATTTATCCAAGATTTAGACGCCGGATTTATACGAATATTGTAGAACGTGACGTGTTTCGTTCTATTAAGAACGAGTTTGTACAACTGAACTCAGTTGTAAATTGAATATTCCATTAATTAATATATATTCTATGGGCAACCATGCCGTTAGTGGAATTGGCTGACCTTCATGTCGTAACCTCACATTCATTGCAAAAAAGTTTTATGAACTTAAAAATATATATAGGAATAATAATCGTTTGGCCTTACCTAGTTCCAGAATCAGATTCTCACTACGGATCGGGGCCCTTGTTCAATATAAAATTTTATCTTTCTTATTACTTATTTAAGTAATTTACTATTTAAAAACCGTTGTTTTTTGAACACCACAAAGGGGCCCAGACCGCTGTCTGCAATGGCTAGCAGAAGAGTGAGACCGGATATGGAACTAGGATACGCAAGTGGTCATTTCCGGGCCCAGTTGTCGGTTGGTTTGAAGTTGGCCAGGATAAGTCAGCCAAACTAAATTACTCTATAAACCGTAAATATAATGTGATCGTAACATTTATATAACATTTCTAATTATTCTTTAACATACACTGAATAATAAGCAAGAGGAGAGGGTGCAGCCAGGCTTTCGCCACAGATGTCCCCCATAGGAAAAAAAGTACGTGACACGGACTTTTACAATCTGGCTAAGTCCTCTCGTTTGCTAGCTTTCAAGCTAGTGTATGGGAACACTGAGTAGCGTAGCCACAACCTCTTCTTCTGTAGAGCAGTGTCTACTTAGGAAATCTGCTCCAACATTATATTTGCCAGGAATATATTCCACGGTGAAGGTATAAGGTTGCAGTAATAGTGACCACCTCATCAATCTTGTGTTTAATTGTTTGGATGAGGCTAAGAACATCAAAGGCTGGTGGTCGCTTTGTACAATAAACTTGGTTCCATATAGATACGGCTGGAACTTCTGTATAGCCCATACCAGAGCCAAACATTCTTTCTCGATGGTGGAGTAGTTCTTTTTCGCGGTATTTAACTTGCGGCTAGCGTAAGCTACTGGAAACATCATCTCTCCATCATCTCGACCCTTTTGTAAAAAAGTCGCTCCAATTCCCACGTTGCTCGCGTCCGTCCTTAAGGTGAATGGGCAAGACAAGTCAGGTAATTGTAAAATAGGCTTTGCTGTTAGTCTGTCCTTCAGCGTAGTATAAGCCTCTTCACACGCTGGCGTCCACTTAACTTGCTCAGGTGCTCCTTTCCTGGTGGCGTCTGTTAATGGCGCAGCTAGAATGTTGAAGTTTTTGATAAACTTCTGATAAAATCCACAAAGAGATACGAAGGATCTAATGTCTTTCTTGGTCCTGGGCCGGGTGGCCTTAAGTAGCTTATCTACGTTCTTTTGCTCTGGGCACATGTGTCCTTGAACCACTGTATGCCCCAAAAATTCCAACTGCCGGAAAGCGATCTGGCATTTTGCTGGTCTGGCAGTGAGCCCTGTCTCTGCCAGCCTCCTTAACAGCCTGTCGATGGACTGCAGGTGTTCCTCGTAAGTGTCAGAGGCGATGAGGATGTCATCCATAAAGTTACTGATACTCGGGTCCTTTAATGGATCTAATAACAATCTCATCATTCGGGTGAACACACCAGCAGCGTTGCTCAGCCCGAATGGGAGCACATTGAATTTGTAATTACCGTCAGCTGTGCTGAAAGCCAAATTCGATCGGACTTCTTTCTTTTTACTGGAATCTGGTAGTACCCCTTACTGAGGTCTATCTTGGAAAAATACTTCGCTTTACTCAGTTTGGCGAACAGTAATCCTTGATCCGGTAAAGGTTCCGCTTGAAATTCTGTGACTCCGTTTAGTTGACGATAGTCGATGCACAATCGATGCTCGCCGCTGGGTTTTCTCAAAAGCACCACACTTGCACTATAGGGTGACTCCGAGGGTGAAATTATTCCTTCTTTTAAAAGGTAATTTATTTCGGCCTGTAAAGCCTCCTGTTTTGCATAGGGAACAGGGTAATACTTTTGGCGGACTGGATCGGCGTTTGTTAATTTCATATCAAACTCTACAAGCTTAGTCCGACCTGGCCTATCCGTTAGCACTGGAGCGTGAGACACTAGAATTCGCTTCATCTTCTCCAACTCAGACGTCTCCAAGTCAGGGTTGATGACGACATCCTTCATGGTCTCCTGAGGTTTTAGCGGATACTCTACACCTGAGTCCTCTCCCCCTTCTACCTCAGTTGCCACCGATAATGCCATTAGATGCACCGGTGGATCTGCTACCCTTTCAGCATACTTTCTAAGTAAGTTGATGTGGAATACTTTCTGTTTTCCTCGGATAGCAATCTTGTAGTTCGTATGGGATACTTTTTCTATGATGGGAAAAGGTCCCTGCCATCCAATTTCAAGCTTATTACTCCCTTGGGGTAAAAGTTATAAGACCTTGTCTCCTACCTCCAGAGAACGGTCCTTGGCTTTCTTATTATAGGATGAGGCATGTTTTTTCTGGCCCGACGCAGGTTGGAATTTGCCAATTTCCAGCCTGTCTCCAGTTTTTGCTTCAACTCCTCAACATACTGGGAAGCAGTGATGACAGTTTCATCAGCTCCCTCCTCAGTCCAAGTCCTCATTAAGGCCTCCAGCGGTCCTTTTATGGGTCGACCAAATAATAGTGTAGCAGGTGGAAGTCCTGTCGAGGCATGTGGTACTTCCCTGTATGCAAATAATGCCGCGGGCAGGTACTCATCCCAACGTTCTGGCTTCTCCTGTGCTAGTTTACGTAGGATCGACATGAGGGTCCCATTGAAGCGTTCCACCGTCCCATTAGCTTGAGGGTGGTAGGGACTTGTATGGATATGGCGAGTCCGAAAGGTATTGAAGACTTCCTCCATTAACTTCCCCCGGAACTGCGAACCATTGTCTGTCAAAATCTGATTAGGAAAACCTAATCTGGTGAAGATAGTCACTAGGGCATCCGCTACTCGTTTGGAATCTATTCCAGGTAGAGCTATGGCTTCTGACCACATAGTGCATGTATCAGCTAGAGTTAGAATAAATGCATTCTTCCTCTTGGAGCGTGGCAGAGGACCAACAATGTCCACGGCAACACGCTCAAACGGCGTACTCAAAATTGGCATTTCGCCCAAAGTTACTGGTGCGGTCCAATGTTAAGGTGAGACCCGTTGGCATTCTGGACAGGACTTGACATACTGTTAAATATCGGCGGACATTCCTGGCCAAAAATAGTGGCATGCAATACGCTGAGTAGTGGCACCCACTCCCATATGTCCACTGAAAGATATGGTGTGACCCATATGTAATATCTGATTCCGGAATTTATATGGAACGACAAGTTGCCCGTGGTCGTGATCCTTGGTTCCCGCCCGCCGGTACAAAAGCTTCTCTTTCATATAAAAATCGCCCCCTTTAGGTGGATTCCGTGCTTTAGGTAGTTTACCAAAGCAGGGTTTCAGTGTTGGGTCTTCTGCCTAGGCAGTCCGAATTTCTCGAGGTAGTGGATTATTAAGACGAAGATCAGGCTCACTCGACACTGCTGTCTGACTTCTGGTCTGACTTCTGGTCTGCACTGCTGCAACAATTATAGGTGATTTTGGTTCGCCCAAGTAGACATACCGACATCCTAAAATGAATGGGTACACTGGATCCTCCATCATTGCTGCAGAAATCGTCCCAGTGACATATTTAGATTCCACATCTACCTTTGCAACCTGCACCTCTATTGTCTCAGAGCTCATGGTGGCCCCCTTTATTGTAACGGTCTGTTCTGTTAGCTGGCCGGGTTTGACTAGGTATTTTGCGATAACTGAATCATACTGGAGTCCCGTATCATATAGACATCGCACCTGACTCCCATTTACCGTAATAGTTTCGACCACAGGAGGTCTAGCATTGCTCCCAGAGTTCTTGTTGGGGTGGTCTCCGGTTCCTGACGCTAGGCACGCCACATAGTGGGTTTGGGGTTTATTCTTGCAGAATCGTGTGTGGTGATCATGGTTTTTGCAATTTTTGCAGTATGGTTTACCCCATCCACTATGGTTTGTGGGTGGGTTTTGTGCTGATTGTTGAAACCCATGATGTTGATGAGGACCCACATTTTTCCCAAATTGTCCTCTGCTGTCCTTACCGGAGTTATTTGAATTCTTAGAGAGTTGTGGTTTTTCAACATGAGAACTACTCCCAGCTTTTGTGGTATTCGCTTCGCCATGGGCCATTAGGTATCTTTCCGCCAGAGAGTTTATCTCCGCTAACCGAGTCCCACCATTTTCTGCCACAAAAGTCTGCATCGGCTTGGGCATTGTCTCCCTCATCTGCTCTGCCAAAATCATCTCCTCCAGCCCTGCGTAGGTTGCCTCGTATTCACTCAGTCCAACCCACTTGGAGAAATAAGTGTGTAGCCGTGAGGCAAACTGGGAATACGATTCTCCCTGTAACCGCTTGGCGTTTCGGAACTTCATTCGGTAGGCAGATGAAGTCAACTCATACCTCTTGAGTAGAGCACTTTTCAGAGAGTCGAAGTCCCGTTCCTGTCCAGGAGGTAGTTTAGAAAATATGTCATACGCTGCGCCGCGGAGTCCTTGTGAAATTTTTAAATTCCATTTGTCCTTGGGCAGGCTATATGCTTCGGCCATCAAAACAAATTTGTCAATCCAGTTGTCCATCTGCTCAGTCTTTTCATCAAATGGCAGCAGAGGAAAACTCTTGGATCCCAGAGAACCATTCTGTGCTGGAGGAGTATCTATACTATAGACTGGAGAACTCGCACTACTGAATCTTGAAGCATCTGGGTGTTGTAATTCCAGTCTTCTTAATTATATCTCCAGCTGTCTCGCGTGTTCGGCTAGTTTTAACTCCTTGTCTTTCTCCAGTTCAGCCTGTTTCATCTGTTTTTCGGATTCTATTTCCGCCATCCGGATTCTTTCTTCCCTTTGTTCTTGTCTCCATTCTCTTTCAGCCTCTCTGATATACTTCCTCAACTCATCACCCCCATATCCCATCAATGTCCCTTTCTCCGTCAACTCCTGGGTAGTGGGTTGCTTGTCAAATGACATGATAATTGAGCACCTAGATGAGATACATGAAAAAATTTTTAAGCAATGCTCACCCCCTATCTATCAATCAACTTAATTAAATGCCCTAATATAGTATGTATAGCAATTAATTAGGACAAACAAACACACTTACCAATCTGTCACCAACCCACTTTGCTTTTGCTGTATATTTTCTTATTCGCGTATAAAAATTGAAATATTTACTCGCAGGCAACTAATACTAGAACCGTCTAGTCTTAGTGTGAGAATTACGTGGAAAGGAAATCCTACCAACCTACACAATTATCTAGTAGACCTATAGTGTTACAGGCAATTTATAAAGTTGACAGTGAACTTTAAAAAAAATTATCTCGCAGAGGAGCAGCTCAATCTGTAGGATTGGGTTAAAATTAAATCCCGGAGATGAGACACCAATCTGTCGCATGATCTACAGCCGTATAAGAAAACCCTACGGATACGGATGTAGATAGAAAAGCTGACCCTTGGTTAGGTCAGTCCACTGTAGGAGAAGAAGACAAAAAGGCTCGTATTGGGTCTAGATAGTATGAATCCTGGTCCCAGATGAGTCTACCTTCCTATCAGTGGTACAGGGAAATGCAAGTAAAGTTGGACACTATACACCGATAGATGATAGCTGACTTAGTTAGCAGTGACACGCTACCCTGTGATGAAGAAAAGCCCCCAATGCCCTCAAGTATAACATACAGGAGAGACACAACTAGTTCACTCAACTTCTATCCTTACACACTACTATTAATTATTATGAGGTGAAAAAGGCAGTAGGTAAAGTTTTGTGTGATGGTCTACAAATCAGACCGCACAGTTTAATTATAAATGAAAGAAAAGGATAAAAAATGTCTCCACTTGGGAGATAAAAGTAAAATGGATTAATGTTAGTTTCTGGCTAATACAGCAGTAGTATATTATGGTTTCCAGACACATATTTTTTTTTGGAGGCTGATAGGCTGATAGGGTTTATGAAGGAAATATGGAGGAAATTGTCGAATCGGCTCCAGAATCTGGAGGCTGATAGGGTTTATGAAGGAAATATGGGGAAAACTGTTGACTCGGTAAAATTTTTTTGGGTGGGAACGGTTTTTTGACGGGTGTGAAAGTAATTAAGGTAAATTTTTAGTTGGTTGGTTCTGTACTGGAAAGAGAGGGTGTGAAGGGGAAAGTTATTTTGGTTATGTAGGGTATATTAGTATGGGTAGTGATGTATAAACAAGGGTGTGATGGGTCGTGGTTTCTACTCATGGGTTGGATATATGGTGGTTACGTATATGAATGTGTTCACTATGCATGGTGAGTAATGCATAAACAAGGGTGTGATGGGTCGTGGTTTCTACTCATGGGTTGGGTATATGGTGGTTACGTATATGAATGTGTTAGTATGCGTGGTGTAGTGATGTATAAACAAGGGTGTGATGGGTCGTGGTTTCTACTCATGGGTTGGATATATGGTGGTGGCGTAGACATAATGTGTTAGTATGCGTGGTGTAGTAATGTATAAACAAGGGTGTGATGGGTCGTGGTTTCTACTCATGGGTTGGATATATGGTGGTTACGTATATGAATGTATTAGTATGCGTGGTGTAGTGATGTATAAACAAGGGTGTGATGGGTCGTGGTTATACTCAACGACTCATGGGTAGAGGTGTAGATGGTTACTATCATCTGAACAGTGTGATAGTAGTGAAGGTAAAGGGTGGTATATTCACTACCATCATTACAATGGAAATCTTATAAAGTTATAATGGGTATGGTGGTAAGGGGTGGGTATTAGTGATCAAGTAGGAGTGATATAGGGGTGGTCATAAATGTAATAAGAGGTGTTCGCAGTTACACACTGGTCAACCAGTGGTCAAGCAATGGTCAAGTAGTCAAGTAAAGAAATTTTAGGGAAAAGTTATTGTAATGATATGGTGCTCATTAAAGAGTGGTAAATTAGAGGTCAAGCAGTGGTCAAGTGGTCAAGTAAGGAAAATTTTAGAGAAAATTGGTCGTAGTGACATGGTATTGTTTAAATTAGTGGTAAATTAGTGGTCAAGTAGTGGTCAAACAGTGGTCAAGCGGTGGTTAAGTGATAAAAATTTTAGGGAAATTTTAGGGAAAAGTGATTGTAATGAGATGGTGATGATTAAAGAGTGGTAAATTAGTGGTCAAGCAGTGGTCAAGTGGTCAAGTAAGGAAAATTTTAGGGAAAATTTGTCTTAGTGACATGGTAATGCTTAAATTAGTGGTAAATTAGTGATCAAGTAGTGGTCAAGTAGTGGTCAAGCAGTGGTCAAGCGGTGGTTAAGTGAGGAATATTTTAGGGAAATTTTAGGGAAAAGTGATTGTAATGATATGGTGATGCTTAAAGGGTGGTATATTAGTGGTCAAGCAGTGGTCAAGCAGTGGTCAAGTGGTCAAGTGAGGAAATTTTAGGGGAAAAGTTATTGTAACGATATGGTGATGCTTAAAGGGTGGTAAATTAGTGGTCAAGTAGTGGTCAAGTAGTGGTCAAGTGGTCGAGTGACCACTTAAATTGTAGAGGACGATGTGCCTAAGATTATGGTAGTGATTAAAGTGATCGATGACGTGGTCAAGCAGTGGTCAAGCAGTGGTCAAGTAGTCGAGTGACCACTTAAATTGTAGGGGAAAGTACTATAGTGCAATGGTGGTGGGTAAAGTGAGGAAGAATCAATAGTAGTGATAATACTACTACCAATATTAGCGACAAGCACAAAGACAACCAAGTACATACTTGATACACACAAATACAAAGACAACGAAACACACACACACGTACACACATACAGATACAGAAGTACAGACAAACCATACCATTACTACTGTCACAACAACAGCTATACACAAGTACACACCCATAATCAAAGACACAAAGAGGGTCACACACACACATACAAACACAAAGGCAACCATACACAGACAACCCATACCATTACTACTGTCATCACAACTATACACACACGTGTACACACATACAAGCACAAAGTCAACCACACACACCCATAAACATCCACTCAAGTACAGACACAGGAAAACAAAGAAGCAAACAAGGACAGACACACTCACCCATAATCAATTACACAAATACACACCTACAAACACAAAGACAACCACACACAGACAAATTTGTACATACAGACATACACATAAAGACAGACAAGCACAAAGACAAACCATACCTTTACTACTGTCACAACAACAGATATACACATGTGCAGAAACACTCACCCATACACAAGAACACTCAAAGACATATACAAAGACAGCCAAGTACACACACACACATACACACCCATCGCCTAGGATTACTACTGTCATCACAACTATACTCAAGTACAGACACACCCATCGCCTAGCATTACTACTGTCATCACAACTATATACAACCACGTACAGACACGCGTACAACAACAAAGACAGACACAAAACACATACAGACACCCATACACACTTGATACACTTGTACATACCGACACATAACTACACAAACAACAAAGACACACCCAAAACATTACTACTGGTATCTCAACCAGTACAGATACACTTAACCGTAAGACTAAACTATACAAACAATTTAAGTGGTCACTCGACCACTTGACCACTACTTGACCACAACTTGACCACTACTTGACCACTAATTTACCACCCTTTAAGCATCACCATATCGTTACAATCACTTTTCCCCTAAAATTTCCTCACTTGACCACTTGACCACTGCATGACCACTGCTTGACCACTAATTTACCACCCTTTAAGCATCACCATATCATTACAATCACTTTTCCCTAAAATTTCCCTAAAATTTTCCTCACTTAACCACCGCTTGACCACTGCTTGACCACTACTTGACCACTACTTGATCACTAATTTACCACTAATGTAAGCATTACCATGTCACTACGACCAATTTTCCCTAAAATTTTCCTTACTTGACCACTTGACCACTGCTTGACCACTGCTTGACCACTAATTTACCACTCTTTAATCATCACCATCTCATTACAATCACTTTTCCCTAAAATTTCCCTAAAATTTTCCTCACTTAACCACCGCTCTACCACTGTTTGACCACTACTTGACCACTACTTGACCACTAATTTACCACTAATTTAAACAATACCATGTCACTACGTCCAATTTTCTCT
The DNA here is from genome assembly GCA_963921405.1 of Cepaea hortensis. Classification (NCBI taxonomy): domain Eukaryota; kingdom Metazoa; phylum Mollusca; class Gastropoda; order Stylommatophora; family Helicidae; genus Cepaea; species Cepaea hortensis. The sequence continues at coordinate 63,734,069 of OY992894.1, read as the reverse complement.
AAAATTTTCCTTACTTGACCACTGCTTGACCTCTAATTTACCACTCTTTAATCAGCACCATATCATTACAATAACTTTTCCCTAAAATTTCCTTACTTGACTACTTGACCCTTACTTGACCATTGCTTGACCACTGGTTGACCAGTGTGTAACTGCGAACACCTCTTATTACATTTATGACCACCCCTATATCACTCCTACCCACCCCTTACCACCATACCCATTATAACTTTATAAGATTTCCTTTGTAATGATAGTAGTGAATATACCACCCTTTACCTTCACTACTATCACACTGTTCAGATGATAGTAACCATCTACACCTCTACCCATGAGTCGTCGAGTATAACCACGACCCATCACACCCTTGTTTATACATCACTACACCACGCATACTAATACATTCATATACGTAACCACCATATATCCAACCCATGAGTAGAAACCACGACCCATCACACCCTTGTTTATACATCACACACCACGCATACTAACACATTCATATACGTAACCACCATATACCCAACCCATGAGTAGAAACCACGACCCATCACACCCTTGTTTATGCATTACTCACCATGCATAGTGAACACATTCATATACGTAACTACCATATATCCAACCCATGAGTAGAAACCACGACCCATCACACCCTTGTTTATACATCACTACCCATACTAATATACCCTATGTAACCAAAATAACTTTCCCCTTCACACCCTCTCTTTCCAGTACAGAACCAACCAACTAAAAATTTACCTTAATTACTTTCACACCCGTCAAAAAACCGTTCCCACCCAAAATTTTTTTACCGAGTCGACAGTTTTCCCCATATTTCCTTCATAAACCATATCAGCCTCCAGATTCTGGAGCCGAGTCGACAATTTCCCCCATATTTCCTTCATAAACCCTATCAGCCTATCAGCCTCCAAAAAAATATGTGTCTGGAAACCATAATATACTACTGCTGTATTAGCCAGAAACTAACATTAATCCATTTTACTTTTATCTCCCAAGTGGAGATATTTTTTATCCTTTTCTTTCATTTATAATTAAACTGTGCGGTCTGATTTGTAGACCATCACACAAAACTTTACCTACTGCCTTTTTCACCTCATAATAATTAATATTAGTGTGTAAGGATAGAAGTTGAGTGAACTAGTTGTGTCTCTAGAGAACTAAAAGTTGTGTCTCTCCTGTATGTTATACTTGAGGGCATTGAGGGCTTTTCTTCATCACAGGGTAGCGTGTCACTGCTAACTAAGTCAGCTATCATCTATCGATGTATAGTGTCCAACTTTACTTGCATTTCCCTGTGCCACTGATAGGAAGGTAGACTCATCTGGGACCAGGATTCATACTATCTAGACCCAATACGAGCCTTTTTGTCTTCTTCTCCTACAGTGGACTGACCTAACCAAGGGTCAGCTTTTCTATCTACATCCTTATCCGTAGGGTTTTCTTATACGGCTGTAGATCACGCGACAGATTGGTGTCTCATCTCCGGGATTTAATTTTAACCCAATCCTACAGATTGAGCTGCTCCTCTGCGAGATAATTTTTTTTAAAGTTCACTGTCAACTTATAAATTGCCTGTAACACTATAGGTCTACTAGGTAATTGTGTAGGTTGGTAGGATTTCCTTTCCACGTAATTCTCACACTAAGACTAGACGGTTCTAGTATTAGTTGCCTGCGAGTAAATATTTCAATTTTTATACGCGAATAAGAAAATATACAGCAAAAGCAAAGTGGGTTGGTGACAGATTGGTAAGTGTGTTTGTTTGTCCTAATTAATTGCTATACATACTATATTAGGGCATTTAATTAAGTTGATTGATAGATAGGGGGTGAGCATTGCTTAAATTTTTTTCATGTATCTCATCTAGGTGCTCAATTATCATGTCATTTGACAAGCAACCCACTACCCAGGAGTTGACGGAGAAAGGGACATTGATGGGATATGAGGGTGATGAGTTGAGGAAGTATATCAGAGAGGCTGAAAGAGAATGGAGACAAGAACAAAGGGAAGAGAGAATCCGGATGGCGGAAATAGAATCCGAAAACAGATGAAACAGGCTGAACTGGAGAAGGACAAGGAGTTAAAACTAGCCGAACAGGCGAGACAGCAGGAGATATAATTAAGAAGACTGGATATACAACACCCAGATGCTTCAACATTCAGTAGTGCGAGTTCTCCAGTCTATAGTATAGATACTCCTCCAGCACAGAATGGTTCTCTGGGATCCAAGAGTTTTCCTCTGCTGCCATTTGATGAAAAGACTGAGCAGATGGACAACTGGATTGACAAATTTGTTTTGATGGCCGAAGCATATAGCCTGCCCAAGGACAAATGGAATTTAAAAATTTCACAAGGACTCCGCGGCGCAGCGTATGACATATTTTCTAAACTACCTCCTGGACAGGAACGGGACTTCGACTCTCTGAAAAGTGCTCTACTCAAGAGGTATGAGTTGACTTCATCTGCCTACCGAATGAAGTTCCGAAACGCCAAGCGGTTACAGGGAGAATCGTATTCCCAGTTTGCCTCACGGCTACACACTTATTTCTCCAAGTGGGTTGGACTGAGTGAATACGAGGCAACCTACGCAGGGCTGGAGGAGATGATTTTGGCAGAGCAGATGAGGGAGACAATGCCCAAGCCGATGCAGACTTTTGTGGCAGAAAATGGTGGGACTCGGTTAGCGGAGATAACCTCTCTGGCGGAAAGATACCTAATGGCCCATGGCGAAGCGAATACCACAAAAGCTGGGAGTAGTTCTCATGTTGAAAAACCACAACTCTCTAAGAATTCAAATAACTCCGGTAAGGACAGCAGAGGACAATTTGGGAAAAATGTGGGTCCTCATCAACATCATGGGTTTCAACAATCAGCACAAAACCCACCCACAAACCATAGTGGATGGGGTAAACCATACTGCAAAAATTGCAAAAACCATGATCACCACACACGATTCTGCAAGAATAAACCCCAAACCCACTATGTGGCGTGCCTAGCGTCAGGAACCGGAGACCACCCCAACAAGAACTCTGGGAGCAATGCTAGACCTCCTGTGGTCGAAACTATTACGGTAAATGGGAGTCAGGTGCGATGTCTATATGATACGGGACTCCAGTATGATTCAGTTATCGCAAAATACCTAGTCAAACCCGGCCAGCTAACAGAACAGACCGTTACAATAAAGGGGGCCACCATGAGCTCTGAGACAATAGAGGTGCAGGTTGCAAAGGTAGATGTGGAATCTAAATATGTCACTGGGACGATTTCTGCAGCAGTGATGGAGGATCCAGTGTACCCATTCATTTTAGGATGTCGGTATGTCTACTTGGGCGAACCAAAATCACCTATAATTGTTGCAGCAGTGCAGACCAGAAGTCAGACAGCAGTGTCGAGTGAGCCTGATCTTCGTCTTAATAATCCACTACCTCGAGAAATTCGGGCTGCCCAGGCAGAAGACCCAACACTGAAACCCTGCTTTGGTAAACTACCTAAAGCACGGAATCCACCTAAAGGGGGCGATTTTTATATGAAAGAGAAGCTTTTGTACCGGCGGGCGGGAACCAAGGATCACGACCACGGGCAACTTGTCGTTCCATATAAATTCCGGAATCAGATATTACATATGGGTCACACCATATCTTTCAGTGGACATATGGGAGTGGGTGCCACTACTCAGCGTATTACATGCCACTATTTTTGGCCAGGAATGTCCGCCGATATTCAACAGTATGTCAAGTCCTGTCCAGAATGCCAACGGGTCTCACCTAAACATTGGACCGCACCAGTAACTTTGGGCGAAATGCCAATTTTGAGTACGCCGTTTGAGCGTGTTGCCGTGGACATTGTTGGTCCTCTGCCACGCTCCAAGAGGAAGAATGCATTTATTCTAACTCTAGTTGATACATGCACTATGTGGTCAGAAGCCATAGCTCTACCTGGAATAGATTCCAAACGAGTAGCGGATGCCCTAGTGACTATCTTCACCAGATTAGGTTTTCCTAATCAGATTTTGACAGACAATGGTTCGCAGTTCCGGGGGAAGTTAATGGAGGAAGTCTTCAATACCTTTCGGACTCGCCATATCCATACAAGTCCCTACCACCCTCAAGCTAATGGGACGGTGGAACGCTTCAATGGGACCCTCATGTCGATCCTACGTAAGCTAGCACAGGAGAAGCCAGAACGTTGGGATGAGTACCTGCCCGCGGCATTATTTGCATACAGGGAAGTACCACATGCCTCGACAGGACTTCCACCTGCTACACTATTATTTGGTCGACCCATAAAAGGACCGCTGGAGGCCTTAATGAGGACTTGGACTGAGGAGGGAGCTGATGAAACTGTCATCACTGCTTCCCAGTATGTTGAGGAGTTGAAGCAAAAACTGGAGACAGGCTGGAAATTGGCAAATTCCAACCTGCGTCGGGCCAGAAAAAAATATGCCTCATCCTATAATAAGAAAGCCAAGGACCGTTCTCTGGAGGTAGGAGACAAGGTCTTATTACTTTTACCCCAAGGGAGTAATAAGCTTGAAATTGGATGGCAGGGATCTTTTCCCATCATAGAAAAAGTATCCCATACGAACTACAAGATTGCTATCCGAGGAAAACAGAAAGTATTCCACATCAACTTACTTAGAAAGTATGCTGAAAGGGTAGCAGATCCACCGGTGCATCTAATGGCATTATCGGTGGCAACTGAGGTAGAAGGGGGAGAGGACTCAGGTGTAGAGTATCCGCTAAAACCTCAGGAGACCATGAAGGATGTCGTCATCAACCCTGACTTGGAGACGTCTGAGTTAGAGAAGATGAAGCGAATTCTAGTGTCTCACGCTCCAGTGCTAACGGATAGGCCAGGTCGGACTAAGCTTGTAGAGTTTGATATGAAATTAACAAACGCCGATCCAGTCCGCCAAAAGTATTACCCTGTTCCCTATGCAAAACAGGAGGCTTTACAGGCCGAAATAAATTACCTTTTAAAAGAAGGAATAATTTCACCCTCGGAGTCACCCTATAGTGCAAGTGTGGTGCTTTTGAGAAAACCCAGCGGCGAGCATCGATTGTGCATCGACTATCGTCAACTAAACGGAGTCACAGAATTTCAAGCGGAACCTTTACCGGATCAAGGATTACTGTTCGCCAAACTGAGTAAAGCGAAGTATTTTTCCAAGATAGACCTCAGTAAGGGGTACTACCAGATTCCAGTAAAGAAAGAAGTCCGACCGAATTTGGCTTTCAGCACAGCTGACGGTAATTACAAATTCAATGTGCTCCCATTCGGGCTGAGCAACGCTGCTGGTGTGTTCACCCGAATGATGAGATTGTTATTAGATCCATTAAAGGACCCTAGTATCAGTAACTTTATGGATGACATCCTCATCGCCTCTGACACTTACGAGGAACACCTGCAGTCCATCGACAGGCTGTTAAGGAGGCTGGCAGAGACAGGGCTTACTGCCAGACCAGCAAAATGCCAGATCGCTTTCCGGCAGTTGGAATTTTTGGGGCATACAGTGGTTCAAGGACACATGTGCCCAGAGCAAAAGAACGTAGATAAGCTACTTAAGGCCACCCGGCCCAGGACCAAGAAAGACATTAGATCCTTCGTATCTCTTTGTGGATTTTATCAGAAGTTTATCAAAAACTTCAACATTCTAGCTGCGCCATTAACAGACGCCACCAGGAAAGGAGCGCCTGAGCAAGTTAAGTGGACGCCAGCGTGTGAAGAGGCTTATACTACGCTGAAATACAGACTAACAGCAAAGCCTATTTTACAATTACCTGACTTGTCTTGCCCATTCACCTTAAGGACGGACGCGAGCAACGTGGGAATTGGAGCGACTTTTTTACAAAAGGGTCGAGATGATGGAGAGATGCTGTTTCCAGTAGCTTACGCTAGCCGCAAGTTAAATACCGCGAAAAAGAACTACTCCACCATCGAGAAAGAATGTTTGGCTCTGGTATGGGCTATACAGAAGTTCCAGCCGTATCTATATGGAACCAAGTTTATTGTACAAAGCGACCACCAGCCTATGATGTTCTTAGCCTCATCCAAACAATTAAACACAAGATTGATGAGGTGGTCACTATTACTGCAACCTTATACCTTCACCGTGGAATATATTCCTGGCAAATATAATGTTGGAGCAGATTTCCTAAGTAGACACTGCTCTACAGAAGAAGAGGTTGTGGCTACTCTACTCAGTGTTCCCATACACTAGCTTAAAAGCTAGCAAACGAGAGGACTTAGCCAGATTGTAAAAGTCCGTGTCACGTACTTTTTTTTCCTATGGGGGACATCTGTGGCGAAAGCCTGGCTGCACCCTCTCCTCTTGCTTATTAGTTTGGCTGACTTATCCTGGCCAACTTCAAACCAACCGACAACTGGGCCCGGAAATGACCACTTGCGTATCCTAGTTCCATATCCGGTCTCACTCTTTTGCTAGCCATTGCAGACAGCGGTCTGGGCCCCTTTGTGGTGTTCAAAAAAACAACGGTTTTTAAATAGTAAATTACTTAAATAAGTAATAAGAAAGATAAAATTTTATATTGAACAAGGGCCCCGATCCGTAGTGAGAATCTGATTCTGGAACTAGGTAAGGCCAAACGATTATTATTCCTATATATATTTTTAAGTTCATAACATTTTTGCAATGAATGTGAGGTTACGACATGAAGGTCAGCCAATTCCACTAACGGCATGGTTGCCCATAGAATATATATTAATTAATGGAATATTCAATTTACAACTGAGTTCAGTTGTACAAACTCGTTCTTAATAGAACGAAACACGTCACGTTCTACAATATTCGTATAAATCCGGCGTCTAAATCTTGGATAAATTCAGAAAATATTATCGCTGGCAGACAAAGGAGACACTGCAATGTAGTACAAAACCACGCTAGTTTTAAAGTATACTCGGGTTGAGATACTTGGTTAATATATTAAAATAAGGTTAATATTACTGTTACTGCTAAGACTAGAATATACAGTACTGAATGGAATGGTTTAAATCAAAGAGTAGGTATTTCATCAAAATGACCTCGCTATATCTAAAACCAGCCCCACGCCATGGCATGACCTAGTTATCATGCCCACGCCGCTTGGGCGCCCATACTGTTCTTTTCTAGATTAGCTCAGTTCTTAAGTATGGATAGGTTCTCTTATCTAGTTAATACCTTCTCAAGAGGAAGACTCTTCTTTATATATAGATGGATACGTGGATGACTATCACCAACCTAGGCAGTATTCATTGGAGACTATTCTCAGGCCTCTCGGAATGAATATCAGTGGCGAGCATATTCAGACACTTTAGTATCTGGAACAATTTCCTTACTTTACAATACACCATTGTGTCTCTTGCACACTTAGGAGCATCAGTTGTGATTGTTAGGTTTGTGATCCATGTCCTTTCTTATCACATCAACAGTACAGTCACATTTAAGGATTTGTTCGATAGCTAGATCCAGAATGAAGATGTGGAGTAGTCACTGCTATTTACAGAATCAGTACTTGTCTTGAATATTTCTTTTCGCTGAAGGGAATTGGATCCATTCACTCATATATATATATATATATATATATATATATATATATATATATATATATATATATATATATATATATATATATATATATATAAAATTCAGGATCAGACTGTACTCTCCTCATGAATAGAGATAGGCACTGTCACGTACGAGTGTAAATCAATCCTTTCCTTTCTACCTTGTCGGTATGTCCAGTCAGAATAACAGTTAGGAATATGTCCTAATAATTACAGCTGCCTTTGCCGTATGAAAAGACTATAGCTATAGCAGAATGGTTGAATAAAGATGGAAGAGTGATTCCAGACCATAGCTTACCAGATGTCCTGTTTGACTTTTTTTGCAGAGTTGTTGTGGTGCACTCTCAAGCGGCACCCTCATCATCAACCAGCCTCAGCGAGTTCACCCAGAACTATTTGTTGCCTGAGTCAAAGTAGTACATTTCCCTTTGCTGACATCATCAAGTGAGAACTGATGGACTGGAGAGGAAAGCTGCAGACAACTATCGTGGGAGCAATGGATATGAGCTGAGTCACAAACCATCAATCTGACTTCAACCCACCACCGAATGCTTTGCTGCGCTTCTATGATTTAAGAGCACATGAAACAGCTTTGTTTGCTGTATTAGCCAGAAACTAACATTAATCCATTTTACTTTTATCTCCCAAGTGGAGAATTTTTTATCCTTTTCTTTCATTTATAATTAAACTGTGCGGTCTGATTTGTAGACCATCACACAAAACTTTACCTACTGCCTTTTTCACCTCATAATAATTAATAGTAGTGTGTAAGGATAGAAGTTGAGTTGAGTGAACTAGTTGTGTCTCTCCTGTATGTTATACTTGAGGGCACTGGGGGATTTTCTTCATCACAGGGTAGCGTGTCACTGCTAACTAAGTCAGCTATCATCTATCGGTGTATAGTGTCCAACTTTACTTGCATTTCCCTGTGCCACTGATAGGAAGGTAGACTCATCTGGGACCAGGATTCATAATATCTAGACCCAATACGAGCCTTTTTGTCTTCTTCTCCTACAGTGGACTGACCGAACCAAGGGTCAGCTTATCTATCTACATCCTTATCCGTAGGGTTTTCTTATACGGCTGTAGATCACGCGACAATGGAACCTAGTAACACTGCTTGGCCTTGAACTAGTGGATATCGTCGTCTAATGCACACAAATAACAGGAATACTCATACCGCACTATAGTCCCCCACTGTTATAACCAACGCCACAGAGGCTGTGTGACTCGGTGGAAAGTTTCTCCCCCCCCCCCCCCCAAATGGACCTGGACCTGGTCGCGTTTATGTTTAATTCTATTCTACAGAAGACGACGTTATGCCACCCAAAGTCAGTAGCAAATGGGCCAATAAGGCCGCAAAGCCAAGACAGTGAGGACCGGAGACAAGAAAAAGAAGAGGAGGAAAAAGGAAAGCTACAGCATCTACATGTACAAGTGTTGAAGAAAGTGACCCAAACACCGGTACTCCAGCCGCCTAGCCCACTATAACAACCGATGTCCGTCTCCTCCTGCCCGGTGAGCTAGCCAAGCACGCAGTCAATGGAGGCACGAAGGCCGTCACCAAGAACACCACCTCAAAGTTGGCCTGCTGCCCAAAACACACTGCTCACTACCTTTCCTCCCAATCCTCACAACCCATAACCACGGCCCTTTTCAGGGCCCCTTACCATTTACCAGTTCAGCATTTTTCCTGAATGCACAAGAGCTCGCTATCTGTCTTGTCTGTCTTTGTGTGCGTGAGACTGAGCACTTGCGGGTTTGTCCGGAGGGCTCCGGTTCTTAGAAACAAGGTGACTTAATTAAAACACCAAATCTCAAGGGGGTGACAATTAAAACATAAGAAGGCCAGCAACACGTGTCGTGTTGTGGCGGGTTTCACTGGGGGACTGAGCACCTGTAGATTTGTCCAGAGGGCGACAATGCTAGTAAACAGGCGGGTACCAAAGCAAAAAATTGTACAGGGCTAAATACACAAGACAAAACAAAAAAATTTCTACAACACATGGTGTTCCCAAGCGGTCATCCAACTAAGTACTAACCACGGAAGGCGTTGCTTGACTTCGGTGGTATGGCCGTAGACTGGTGCCGCTTTGTTGTACATATACATGAGGAGGGGAGAAGGGGCTGAACGACTACTTGGACACTTCTCTCTGAGGTCCGCGCGATAATTTAAAAGCAGGCCCAGGTGCCAGGGCTGCCCTCTTGAACAAGGAGGGTGGAGGCCCAGGTGCCAGTTCGGGTGCCCTCCTGGAGAATGAGGGCGGCGGCCCAAGCGCCGGGACGGGTGCCGAGGCGGGTGCCGGGGCGGGTGCCCACCTGGAGAGGAGGGCGGCGGCCCAGACGTCGAGGCGGGTGCCGGGGCAGGTGTCGGAGCGGGTGCCAGGGCGAGTGCCCTCCTGAATAAGGAGGGCGGCGTCCCAGGCGCCGGAGCGGGTGCCAGGGCGGGTGCCCTCCTGAATAAGGAGGGCGGCGTCCCAGGCGCCGGAGCGGGTGCCAGGGCGGGTGCCCTCCTGAATAAGGAGGGCGGCGTCCCAGGCGCCGGAGCGGGTGCCAGGGCGGGTGCCCTCCTGGATAAGGAGGGCGGCGGCCCAGACGTCGAGGCGGGTGCCGGGGCACGTGCCGGAGTGGGTGCCAGGGCGGGTGCCCTCCTGAATAAGGAGGGCGGCGTCCCAGGCGCCGGAGCGGGTGCCAGGGCGGGTGCCCTCCTGGATAAGGAGGGCGGCGTCCCAGGCGCCGGAGCGGGTGCCAGGGCGGGTGCCCTCCTGGATAAGGAGGGCGGCGTCCCAGGCGCCGGAGCGGGTGCCAGGGCGGGTGCCCTCCTGAATAAGGAGGGCGGCGTCCCAGGCGCCGGAGCGGGTGCCAGGGCGGGTGCCCTCTTGGATAAGGAGGGCGGCGGCCCAGGCATCATCATCATCATCATCATCATCATCATCATCATCATCATCATCATCATCATCATCATCATCATTATTATCATCATCATCATCATCATTACATGATGATGATGATGATGATGGTGATGATGATGATGATTGTCTCAACGTGATATATAACCGCTGAAACGTTACAACTCCAACTGGACTGCACATTTAGTAATCTTACTTATAGTTTGATCATCCAAATATGGTGTTTACAATTGTTTAATTGTTGATGAAATTTCAGTAAATAATGGAATTGTTGCTTTGTAATGTTTAATAAGACAAGCTAGCTTGGGTTTATCTCTCTATGTTAAATTTGGTCTGAATGATAATGCTTTTTTCCATGTAATAATTTCTTGAGTAGATGGTGTTGGTGTGATTTTTGGCTGTTCATGTGTCAGTGGTTTCTATATCTGTTTATCACTACCTTGTTCTATGAGGTGAGTTTCTGACTTCTTGTTATCTTGACAGTGTTTATTACAAGTATTTTGTACTAATTGTTTGTTGTCTTTCTCTATTTGAGTGGCTGGGATTGGTACATGTCTATGTTGGCACCGTTTACATGATTGGACATAGTTTCTGATGTCTTTTTCAACACCTGGCCAATAGTGTAGAGATAATAATGTCTGTCTAGTCTTGACTATTACCCTATGGTCTGTAACTGACATGTGGTGCGCGAAGTGGAGTGCCTCGCTGCGGTGTTGCACTGGTAGCACTATTTGTGAAATACGCGTTGGATATTTCTTGTATATTCTCATGAGGATATTATCTTCAACTTTAAATTTCCATCTACCCCCTTTTGCTTTTTTAGATGGTTGGTTTATTTGCTGAAAATATGTTTGTAACGTTTTATCGTCTCTTTGCTGTTTTGCTAAGTTATAGTTCTGCTTGTTTGCTACCTGTTTAGTGTCACTTTGGTTATTCTGCAGTATGACTACTTTATCTTGTTCTTTATCTTTCTTATGCATTGTTCTGTTTTGGCTATTTGCTACATTGTCTTTTAATTCCCATGCTTGGATTTCTTCTTGGGTACACTCTTTTATTCCAGGTATGTTACCTAGCATTAGTCCAGCGTACGGGTTTGGTAGCATTGCTGCTTGTATTCTGCCAGTATAGTACGGGCTGCCGATTTCGATCCATGCTGTGTCATACTTTTCGAGTATTCCACCGAATGTTCGACAATTTACTTTATTACCTGTGTAATCTTCCCTTCTAACAAACCTTTGGTTTACTCCCATTAACGATGCTCCAGCATTTCTTATGCATGTGGTTGGTATGCCGTTGACAAATGCTTTTTTTGATTTTCAGAGTTGCACTGCACATGTTGTTCGTATTTGTCTGTTGTGTAGGCATTCTATGACTATTTACAGGTTTATCAATCTGTTGTCTATTATTTTGGTTTGTAGCTATAGACAATTTGCTTGTGTTTTGGTCATGTTTTCCATTTCTACTAGGTTTGATATCTGTTCTTTTAGCTTCTTTCATCATTAGTTTCAGTCTACAATTCTTGACTTCATGTCCAAAATTATGACAAAGATAACATTTTACCGGTTTCTTGTGATTTGTTTAAGTTACTGGTAAAGTTATTTTATCTCTCTCAAAATTCCACTTATCTATTTCAAACTGTAGTCTTTTTCCTTCAAGATCTAGCTTTTGTCTTTCTAGAGCTATCTCTTTATCTTTTTGACTTTCCAGTGCCTTTCCAGTTTTAAAGTATACTCGGGTTGAGATACTTGGTTAATATATTAAAATAAGGTTAATATTACTGTTACTGCTAAGACTAGAATATACAGTACTGAATGGAATGGTTTAAATCAAAGAGTAGGTATTTCATCAAAATGACCTCGCTATATCTAAAACCAGCCCCACGCCATGGCATGACCTAGTTATCATGCCCACGCCGCTTGGGCGCCCATACTGTTCTTTTCTAGATTAGCTCAGTTCTTAAGTATGGATAGGTTCTCTTATCTAGTTAATACCTTCTCAAGAGGAAGACTCTTCTTTATATATAGATGGATACGTGGATGACTATCACCAACCTAGGCAGTATTCATTGGAGACTATTCTCAGGCCTCTCGGAATGAATATCAGTGGAGAGCATATTCAGACACTTTAGTATCTGGAACAATTTCCTTACTTTACAATACACCCTTGTGTCTCTTGCACACTTAGGAGCATCAGTTGTGATTGTTAGGTTTGTGATCCATGTCCTTTCTTATCACATCAACAGTACAGTCACATTTAAGGATTTGTTCGATAGCTAGATCCAGAATGAAGATGTGGAGTAGTCACTGCTATTTACAGAATCAGTACTTGTCTTGAATATTTCTTTTCGCTGAAGGGAATTGGATCCATTCACTCATATATATATATATATATATATATATATATATATATATATATATATATATATATATATATATATATATATATATATATATATAATTCAGGATCAGACTGTACTGTCCTCATGAATAGAGATAGGCACTGTCACGTACGAGTGTAAATCAATCCTTTCCTTTCTACCTTGTCGGTATGTCCAGTCAGAATAACAGTTAGGAATATGTCCTAATAATTACAGCTGCCTTTGACGTATGAAAAGACTATAGCTATAGCAGAATGGTTGAATAAAGATGGAAGAGTGATTCCAGACCATAGCTTACCAGATGTCCTGTTTGACTTTTTTTGCAGAGTTGTTGTGGTGCACTCTCAAGCGGCACCCTCATCATCAACCAGCCTCAGCGAGTTCACCCAGAACTATTTGTTGCCTGAGTCAAAGTAGTACATTTCCCTTTGCTGACATCATCAAGTGAGAACTGATGGACTGGAGAGGAAAGCTGCAGACAACTATCGTGGGAGCAATGGATATGAGCTGAGTCACAAACCATCAATCTGACTTCAACCCACCACCGAATGCTTTGCTGCGCTTCTATGATTTAAGAGCACATGAAACAGCTTTGTTTGCTGTATTAGCCAGAAACTAACATTAATCCATTTTACTTTTATCTCCCAAGTGGAGAATTTTTTATCCTTTTCTTTCATTTATAATTAAACTGTGCGGTCTGATTTGTAGACCATCACACAAAACTTTACCTACTGCCTTTTTCACCTCATAATAATTAATAGTAGTGTGTAAGGATAGAAGTTGAGTGAACTAGTTGTGTCTCTCCTGTATGTTATACTTGAGGGCACTGGGGGATTTTCTTCATCACAGGGTAGCGTGTCACTGCTAACTAAGTCAGCTATCATCTATCGGTGTATAGTGTCCAACTTTACTTGCATTTCCCTGTGCCACTGATAGGAAGGTAGACTCATCTGGGACCAGGATTCATAATATCTAGACCCAATACGAGCCTTTTTGTCTTCTTCTCCTACAGTGGACTGACCGAACCAAGGGTCAGCTTATCTATCTACATCCTTATCCGTAGGGTTTTCTTATACGGCTGTAGATCACGCGACAATGGAACCTAGTAACACTGCTTGGCCTTGAACTAGTGGATATCGTCGTCTAATGCACACAAATAACAGGAATACTCATACCGCACTATAGTCCCCCACTGTTATAACCAACGCCACAGAGGCTGTGTGACTCGGTGGAAAGTTTCTTCCCCCCCCCCCCCCCCCCCCCCCCCAAATGGACCTGGACCTGGTCGCGTTTATGTTTAATTCTATTCTACAGAAGACGACGTTATGCCACCCAAAGTCAGTAGCAAATGGGCCAAAAAGGCCGCAAAGCCAAGACAGTGAGGACCGGAGACAAGAAAAAGAAGAGGAGGAAAAAGGAAAGCTACAGCATCTACATGTACAAGTGTTGAAGAAAGTGACCCAAACACCGGTACTCCAGCCGCCTAGCCCACTATAACAACCGATGTCCGTCTCCTCCTGCCCGGTGAGCTAGCCAAGCACGCAGTCAATGGAGGCACGAAGGCCGTCACCAAGAACACCACCTCAAAGTTGGCCTGCTGCCCAAAACACACTGCTCACTACCCTTCCTCCCAATCCTCACAACCCATAACCACGGCCCTTTTCAGGGCCCCTTACCATTTACCAGTTCAGCATTTTTCCTGAATGCACAAGAGCTCGCTATCTGTCTTGTCTGTCTTTGTGTGCGTGAGACTGAGCACTTGCGGGTTTGTCCGGAGGGCTCCGGTTCTTAGAAACAAGGTGACTTAATTAAAACACCAAATCTCAAGGGGGTGACAATTAAAACATAAGAAGGCCAGCAACACGTGTCGTGTTGTGGCGGGTTTCACTGGGGGACTGAGCACCTGTAGATTTGTCCAGAGGGCGACAATGCTAGTAAACAGGCGGGTACCAAAGCAAAAAATTGTACAGGGCTAAATACACAAGACAAAACAAAAAAATTTCTACAACACATGGTGTTCCCAAGCGGTCACCCAACTAAGTACTAACCACGGAAGGCGTTGCTTGACTTCGGTGGTATGGCCGTAGACTGGTGCCGCTTTGTTGTACATATACATGAGGAGGGGAGAAGGGGCTGAACGACTACTTGGACACTTCTCTCTGAGGTCCGCGCGATAATTTAAAAGCAGGCCCAGGTGCCAGGGCTGCCCTCTTGAACAAGGAGGGTGGAGGCCCAGGTGCCAGTTGGGGTGCCCTCCTGGAGAATGAGGGCGGCGGCCCAAGCGCCGGGACGGGTGCCGAGGCGGGTGCCGGGGCGGGTGCCCACCTGGAGAGGAGGGCGGCGGCCCAGACGTCGAGGCGGGTGCCGGGGCAGGTGCCGGAGCGGGTGCCAGGGCGAGTGCCCTCCTGAATAAGGAGGGCGGCGTCCCAGGCGCCGGAGCGGGTGCCAGGGCGGGTGCCCTCCTGAATAAGGAGGGCGGCGTCCCAGGCGCCGGAGCGGGTGCCAGGGCGGGTGCCCTCCTGGATAAGGAGGGCGGCGTCCCAGGCGCCGGAGCGGGTGCCAGGGCGGGTGCCCTCCTGGATAAGGAGGGCGGCGGCCCAGACGTCGAGGCGGGTGCCGGGGCAGGTGCCGGAGCGGGTGCCAGGGCGGGTGCCCTCCTGAATAAGGAGGGCGGCGTCCCAGGCGCCGGAGCGGGTGCCAGGGCGGGTGCCCTCCTGGATAAGGAGGGCGGCGTCCCAGGCGCCGGAGCGGGTGCCAGGGCGGGTGCCCTCCTGGATAAGGAGGGTGGCGTCCCAGGCGCCGGAGCGGGTGCCAGGGCGGGTGCCCTCCTGAATAAGGAGGGCGTCGTCCCAGGCGCCGGAGCGGGTGCCAGGGCGGGTGCCCTCTTGGATAAGGAGGGCGGCGGCCCAGGCATCATCATCATCATCATCATCATCATCATTATCATCATCATCATCATCATTACATGATGATGATGGTGATGATGATGATGATTGTCTCAACGTGATATATAACCGCTGAAACGTTACAACTCCAACTGGACTGCACATTTAGTAATCTTACTTATAGTTTGATCATCCAAATATGGTGTTTACAATTGTTTAATTGTTGATGAAATTTCAGTAAATAATGGAATTGTTGCTTTGTAATGTTTAATAAGACAAGCTAGCTTGGGTTTATCTCTCTATGTTAAATTTGGTCTGAATGATAATGCTTTCCATGTAATAATTTCTTGAGTAGATGGTGTTGGTGTGATTTTTGGCTGTTCATGTGTCAGTGGTTTCTATATCTGTTTATCACTACCTTGTTCTATGAGGTGAGTTTCTGACTTCTTGTTATCTTGACAGTGTTTATTACAAGTATTTTGTACTAATTGTTTGTTGTCTTTCTCTATTTGAGTGGCTGGGATTGGTACATGTCTATGTTGGCACCGTTTACATGATTGGACATAGTTTCTGATGTCTTTTTCAACACCTGGCCAATAGTGTAGAGATAATAATGTCTGTCTAGTCTTGACTATTACCCTATGGTCTGTAACTGACATGTGGTGCGCGAAGTGGAGTGCCTCGCTGCGGTGTTGCACTGGTAGCACTATTTGTGAAATACGCGTTGGATATTTCTTGTATATTCTCATGAGGATATTATCTTCAACTTTAAATTTCCATCTACCCCCTTTTGCTTTTTTAGATGGTTGGTTTATTTGCTGAAAATATGTTTGTAACGTTTTATCGTCTCTTTGCTGTTTTGCTAAGTTATAGTTCTGCTTGTTTAGTGTCACTTTGGTTATTCTGCAGTATGACTACTTTATCTTGTTCTTTATCTTTCTTATGCATTGTTCTGTTTTGGCTATTTGCTACATTGTCTTTTAATTCCCATGCTTGGATTTCTTCTTGGGTACACTCTTTTATTCCAGGTATGTTACCTAGCATTAGTCCAGCGTACGGGTTTGGTAGCATTGCTGCTTGTATTCTGCCAGTATAGTACGGGCTGCCGATTTCGATCCATGCTGTGTCATACTTTTCGAGTATTCCATCGAATGTTCGACAATTTACTTTATTACCTGTGTAATCTTCCCTTCTAACAAACCTTTGGTTTACTCCCACTAACGATGCTCCAGCATTTCTTATGCATGTGGTTGGTATGCCGTTGACAAATGCTTTTTTTGATTTTCAGAGTTGCACTGCACATGTTGTTCGTATTTGTCTGTTGTGTAGGCATTCTATGACTATTTACAGGTTTATCAATCTGTTGTCTATTATTTTGGTTTGTAGCTATAGACAATTTGCTTGTGTTTTGGTCATGTTTTCCATTTCTACTAGGTTTGATATCTGTTCTTTTAGCTTCTTTCATCATTAGTTTCAGTCTACAATTCTTGACTTCATGTCCAAAATTATGACAAAGATAACATTTTACCGGTTTCTTGTGATTTGTTTAAGTTACTGGTAAAGTTATTTTATCTCTCTCAAAATTCCACTTATCTATTTCAAACTGTAGTCTTTTTCCTTCAAGATCTAGCTTTTGTCTTTCTAGAGCTATCTCTTTATCTTTTTGACTTTCCAGTGCCTGTCTAATCTCTTTAGCTGCTTATCTTGTGCTTCTCTAATTTCTTTAGCTGCTGCTCTATCCTCTTTTATCTGACTTCGAAATTCTGAGAGTTTGTTTTCTGCCCATGTCAAAAGTGCTAGGCCTGTGAAACAGAATTTCTCACCAAGTACTATAAAATCTACTAACGTAGACATGTTGCATTTGAGTACTGTCTACTATATATGTATCAATAACCTGTAGCTGAACCAATGTACACAATTGCAGACACTATCAGTGTCTTCAGATAATAGTATATGTGGTGACAACTGTAAAGAATCTCAATAGCAAGAATATGTCTGCGTCAGTGTCGCTGCTGATTTTGCTCTGGCGAAGCCGACTATGATGACCTTGGTGTAATGCTTTTCAAAACAAATGATAACAATACTGGGCAACAATAACACCTATCAGAAGTTATGGCTAAATAACATAACACCTGTGGACAAAATAATCACAAGTAATTGATACATTAATGACGTTAAAGAACAACAAATAATTGACTAGGTTACAAAACAATACAAAGTTCTCGCTAGCAGTTGAAAATTTACTTAGATTCTAAGTCAATTTCGAATGCTAACCGAACGGAACGTACTTTTAGGTGATGATGAAATAACCACAAAAGTAACCCTCCAACCTCCCACTAATGATGAGAGTGAGTAAACATAGTAATGAAAGGGTGCCTTTTGACTCTGAACTACCAAACAAGACACATACACAAATCAAGCAAATCAAATAGAAGCAAATCAACCTGTGTATATTCAGCTCCGGTGTCCTTGGTGGCTTGGTCCAGATGCTTGGCTCCACTCCAGAATTGGTTAGAACTTAATAGGGACTCGCTTAGCTGCCCACTGGGTTGATTAAGAACCAGTCTAAGTTGGATCCTCAAAAGGTGCTGCTCCAGTAAAGTGATGTGAAAAGTTCTTGCCCTACTTCTCATGCATGTTGACAAGTCAATCTGAAACATATTCTTGAACCTGACATTGTCATTAGTTTATTAGTGTACTGTATTGCGTGTCCAAGGAATGGGAAACATCTGAGATGCAGTTGTGTGAAGATTGTGTCGATTGTGAACGACGGCAGTGATGGAGCAACGCACGGAAGCTGTCGCTTGATGAACACAAACGTGATAGCTAGACAGCTGGCCCTGGTGTGACAACATGTCAACAAGAATGGCCGGCAGATGCACGACGTGACCAGAGCCGGTGGTTACGACATTATCTTGTGAGTAGTGCTGAGTAATAATGTGTTAATTGGTAACTCAGTGAATAGATAAGATGTATTCTGTCAGACAGATCTGATGTAGCCATGATAGTCATCAGACGATTAAATGAGCAAGACATTATATATAGGCAGACGGTGTGCTGGACATAGGCAGAACGCGTAACGGTAGGATCCGGCGGTCTATGCCAGACCCGTGTAGTACTGTGGAACAATAAATATGCTTGTATTGTTTAAGGACGCGACTGACTTTTCTGTTGTGTGCATCTGAGATCTGAGAGTGATACAGGTTTTGTACGAGCCCAAGATAACCACTAAACATAGACAAACCAAGATGGCGGACATTGGGCCTTGACATAGGCACGTGGCCCAAGTGTGTCTCGAGTAGTCATTCATCACACAGACACGAGTTCGACTCTTGGCAATGATTACCAAATCAAAACAGACAAGCGCATCCAGTAGCACCAGAAACAGTAGCGGAAATTCTGCTGCTCTTGTTGTGGTGGGCCGGGCGGCTGGCTTCGGCTGGGGTCCTGTCAGGGATGTCGATGGTGGAGGGGGTTTGTGATGGGC
This sequence comes from Cepaea hortensis, assembly GCA_963921405.1. NCBI lineage: Eukaryota > Metazoa > Mollusca > Gastropoda > Stylommatophora > Helicidae > Cepaea > Cepaea hortensis. The sequence goes on along the minus strand of OY992894.1, from coordinate 63,714,827 downwards.
ATGGCATTGTTGGGGCTGCCGGTTTCTGGGTGTGCTTGCTTCATAACTTTGTAAATTGAGGATAATGGATGTGGCGAAAGCCTGGCTGCACCCTCTCCTCTTGCTTATTATTCAGTGTATGTTAAAGAATAATTAGAAATGTTATATAAATGTTACGATCACATTATATTTACGGTTTATAGAGTAATTTAGTTTGGCTGACTTATCCTGGCCAACTTCAAACCAACCGACAACTGGGCCCGGAAATGACCACTTGCGTATCCTAGTTCCATATCCGGTCTCACTCTTCTGCTAGCCATTGCAGACAGCGGTCGGGACCCATTTGTGGTGTTCAAAAAACAACGGTTTTTAAATAGTAAATTACTTACATAAGTAATAAGAAAGAGAAAATTTTATATTGAACAAGGGCCCCGATCCGTAGTGAGAATCTGATTCTGGAACTAGGTAAGGCCAAACAATTATTATTCCTATATATATTTTTAAGTTCATAAAATTTTTGCAATGAATGTGAGGTTACGACATGAAGGTCAGCCAATTCCACTAACGGCATGGTTGCCCATAGAATATATATTAATTAATAGAATATTCAATTTACAACTGAGTTCAGTTGTACAAACTCGTTCTTAATAGAACGAAACACGTCACGTTCTACAATATTCGTATAAATCCGGCGTCTAAATCTTGGATAAATTCAGAGAATATTATCGCTGGCAGACAAAGGAGACACTGCAATGTAGTACAAAACCACGCTAGTTTTAAAGTATACTCGGGTTGAGATACTTGGTTAATATATTAAAATAAGGTTAATATTACTGTTACTGCTAAGACTAGAATATACAGTACTGAATGGAATGGTTTAAATCAAAGAGTAGGTATTTCATCAAAATGACCTCGCTATATCTAAAACCAGCCCCACGCCATGGCATGACCTAGTTATCATTACCACGCCGCTTGGGCGCCCATACTGTGCTTTTCTAGATTAGCTCAGTTCTTAAGTATGGATAAGTTCTCTTCTCTAGTTAATACCTTCTCAAGAGGAAGACTCTTCTTTATATATAGATGGATACGTGGATGACTATCACCAACCTAGGCAGTATTCATTGGAGACTATTCTCAGGCCTCTCGGAATGAATATCAGTGGAGAGTATATTCAGACACTTTAGTATCTGGAACAATTTCCTTACTTTACAATACACCCTTGTGTCTCTTGCACACTTAGGAGCATCAGTTGTGATTGTTAGGTTTGTGATCCATGTCCTTTCTTATCACATCAACAGTACAGTCACATTTAAGGATTTGTTCGATAGCTAGATCCAGAATGAAGATGTGGAGTAGTCACTGCTATTTACAGAATCAGTACTTGTCTTGAATATTTCTTTTCGCTGAAGGGAATTGGATCCATTCACTCATATATATATATATATATATATATATATATATATATATATATATATATATATATATATATATATATATATATATATATATATATCCATCCATCCATCATGTGCCATGCCAGTAAGCGTGGGCGGTCATGTTCTGCCATCTCACTCGATCAACAGAGTCGTGGATCAGTTCCGTGTTTCTGTCTCGACCATGCCACAAGGCCAAGCCATCCAGATACTTGTTTCTAGGTCTTCCCCTTGGTCTGTTCCCCTCGATCTTACCAGTTGTCACCAAGTTCTCCAAATCATTTCTTCTCATAACATGCCCAAAAAATTGTGACTGTCTACGTCTATTGTCTCTGATCAGTTTACGATCTTCATTTGTTTCTTGAAGGACTTGTTCATTGGTCTTTCTGGCTGTCCATGGTATTCTTTGCATTTTCCTCAGAAACCACATTTCTACAGCCATCAGATGTTTTTCAGCCTGGCTGCTCATTGTCCAAGCTTCACATCCATATAAAAGTACAGGTTCTATGTAGCATCTCAACACTCTTTTTCTCGTTTCAATTGACATCTTTTTATTGGTCAGTATGTTTTTCATCTTGCTAAAGGCTACTTTTGCCATGGCGATCCTTGTTCTAATCTCTTCAAGGCATCTCCCATCAGATGTTATTACTGTTCAGAGATAATTGTACCTATTCACTTGTTGAAGAATATTCCCATTTACTTGTATATTACACTGTGGTATTTCGTTCTTCCTAGTGACGACCATAATCTGTGTCTTTTTACAATTTAATTATAACCCTCGTTGTTCACTGTGTGTAACAACCGCATCTACTAAATTTTGCAGATCCTGTTCATTGTCTGCAATCAAGACTGTATCTTCTGCATATCTAATGTTATTGATGCATCGTCCCCCAATGTTGATTCCTTCCATATTTTCAATATTTCTGAAAATATTTTCACTGTACAGGGAAAACAGATCTGGAGACATTACACATCCCTGTCTCACACCTCTCTTAATAGGCTGATATTGGCTTACTTCATTATCAACTCTTATGGCAGCTTGTTGTTTCCAATATATGTTTTTTACAAGTCTAAGGTCTTTCCCATCAATTTGTAGATCTTCAAGCATCCTTATCATGTTGACATGTCTCACTTTATCAAAAGCCTTTGTGTAGTCAATAAAGCAAAGGTGTAGATCTTTGTTTACTTCTATAGAACGTTCGATTACGGTTCTCAGTATATACACATCATTTACTGTACCCTTGCCTACTACAAACCCACATTGTTCTTCTCCTATTTCAGGTTGTATTTTCCTCCTAACTCTTTGCATGATAATTCTTAGCAAAATCTTCGTGATGTGACTCATTATACTAATTGTTCGATGTTGATCACATTCCAAGGCTAATGATTTCTTTGGGATTGCAATAAAAACAGAATTACATAACTCATGAGGTATATTTCCAGTATCATATATTGTATTAAGCAGACTGGTAACTTTATCTATTCCATATTCTTCTAAAGCATTAATCATTTCTGTTGTGACGCTGTCTGGACCGGGGGTCTTGCCAGATTTCATATGATTAAGAGCATTCTGAACCTCCGTCTTCAAAATTGCTGGCCCTTCATTGTTATTTTGAACAATATATTGTTCGTCTCTGTTATCGTCATAAAGGTTTTTCACGTAATCTGACCATACATGTAAAATCTGATCTTTATCTATTACGACTCTTCCATCTTTTGTCTTTAGGCAGCCTGCTGATGTACGTGTTCTTTGATTAGTAATCTCCTAAATTCTTTTGTGCATTAGTTTCGCATTTTTACTGTTGTGTTGTTTTTCAATTTCTCTGCAATTTTTCTCAAGCCATGTTTCTTTAGCCTCCTTACATAAGGTTCTGACTTTTCTGTGAATTTCTTCATATTTGGCAGGATTATTTTTGTTCTGTCTTCTTGTTTCCATTAGTTGTAAAATTTCTTCAGTCATCCATGTCTTACGGCCCACTTTCTTTACTTTTGGAATAGTTTTTTCTGCTGCACAACTGATTGAATATATAATTCAGGATCAGACTGTACTCTCCTCATGAATAGAGATAGGCACTGTCACGTACGAGTGTAAATCAATCCTTTCCTTTCTACCTTGTCGGTATGTCCAGTCAGAATAACAGTTAGGAATATGTCCTAATAATTACAGCTGCCTTTGCCGTATGAGAAGACTATAGCTATAGCAGAATGGTTGAATAAAGATGGAAGAGTGATTCCAGACCATAGTTTACCAGATGTCCTGTTTGACTTTTTTTGTAGAGTTGTTGTGGTGCACCCTCAAGCGGCACCCTCATCATCAACCAGCCTCAGCGAGTTCACCCAGAACTATTTGTTGCCTGAGTCAAAGTAGTACAGTTCCCTTTGCTGACATCATCAAGTGAGAACTGATGGACTGGAGAGGAAAGCTACAGACAACTATCGTGGGAGCAATGGATATGAGCTGAGTCACAAACCATCAATCTGACTTCAACCCACCACCGAATGCTTTGCTGCGCTTCTATGATTTAAGAGCACATGAAACAGCTTTGTTTGCTGTAAGTAGTATATTATGGTTTCCAGACACATATTTCTTTGGAGGCTGATAGGCTGATAGGGTTTATGAAGGAAATATGGGGGAAATTGTCGACTCGGCTCCAGAATCTGGAGGCTGATAGGGTTTATGAAGGAAATATGGGGAAAACTGTCGACTCGGTAAAATTTTTTTTGGGTGGGAACGTTTTTTTTATGGGTGTGAAAGTAATTAAGGTAAATTTTTAGTTGGTTGGTTCTGTACTGGAAAGAGAGGGTGTGAAGGGGAAAGTTATTTTGGTTACGTAGGGTATATTAGTATGGGTAGTGATGTATAAACAAGGGTGTGATGGGTCGTGGTTTCTACTCATGGGTTGGATATATGGTGGTTACGTATATGAATGTGTTCACTATGCATGGTGAGTAATGCATAAACAAGGGTGTGATGGGTCGTGGTTTCTACTCATGGGTTGGGTATATGGTGGTTACGTATATGAATGTGTTAGTATGCGTGGTGTAGTGATGTATAAACAAGGGTGTGATGGGTCGTGGTTTCTACTCATGGGTTGGATATATGGTGGTGGCGTAGACATAATGTGTTAGTATGCGTGGTGTAGTAATGTATAAACAAGGGTGTGATGGGTCGTGGTTTCTACTCATGGGTTGGATATATGGTGGTTACGTATATGAATGTATTAGTATGCGTGGTGTAGTGATGTATAAACAAGGGTGTGATGGGCCGTGGTTATACTCGACGACTCATGGGTAGAGGTGTAGATGGTTACTATCATCTGAACAGTGTGATAGTAGTGAAGGTAAAGGGTGGTATATTCACTACCATCATTACAAAGGAAATCTTATAAAGTTATAATGGGTATGGTGGTAAGGGGTGGGTATTAGTGATCAAGTAGGAGTGATATAGGGGTGGTCATAAATGTAATAAGAGGTGTTCGCAGTTACACACTGGTCAACCAGTGGTCAAGCAATGGTCAAGTAAGGGTCAAGTAGTCAAGTAAGGAAATTTTAGGGAAAAGTTATTGTAACGATATGGTGATGCTTAAAGGGTGGTAAATTAGTGGTCAAGTAGTGGTCAAGTAGTGTTCAAGTAGTGGTCAAGTGGTCGAGTGACCACTTAAATTGTAGAAGACGATGTGCCTAAGATTATGGTAGTGATTAAAGTGATCGATGACGTGGTCAAGCAGTGGTCAAGCAGTGGTCAAGTAGTCGAGTGACCACCTAAATTGTAGGGGAAAGTACGTATAGTGCAATGGTGGTGGGTAAAGTGAGGAAGAATCAATAGTAGTGATAATACTACTACCAATATTAGCGACAAGCACAAAGACAACCAAGTACATACTTGATACACACAAATACAAAGACAACGAACCACACACACACGTACGCATATAGATACAGAAGTACAGACAAACCATACCATTACTACTGTCACAACAACAGCTATACACAAGTACACACACATAATCAAAGACACAAAGAGGGTCACACACACACACACATACAAACACAAAGGCAACCATACACAGACAACCCATACCATTACTACTGTCATCACAACTATACACACACGTGTACACACATACAAGCACAAAGTCAACCACACACACCCATAAACATCCACTCAAGTACAGACACAGGAAAACAAAGAAGCAAACAAGGACAGACACACTCACCCATAATCAATTACACAAATACACACCTACAAACACAAAGACAACCACACACAGACACATTTGTACATACAGACATACACATAAAGACAGACAAGCACAAAGACAAACCATACCATTACTACTGTCACAACAACAGATATACACATGTGCAGACACACTCACCCATACACAAGAACACTCAAAGACAAATACAAAGACAGCCAAGTACACACACACATACACACCCATCGCCTAGGATTACTACTGTCATCACAACTATACTCAAGTACAGACACACCCAACGCCTAGCATTACTACTGTCATCACAACTATATACAACCACGTACAGACACGCGTACAACAACAAAGACAGACACAAAACACATACAGACACCCATACACACTTGATACACTTGTACATACAGACACATAAGTACACAAAAAACAAAGACACACCCAAAACATTACTACTGGTACCTCAACCAGTACAGATACACTTACCCATAAGACTAAACTATACAAACCACATACCCCCTTTTGGTAAAGAACGCGGATGTCCGAGACAGCCCCTATGTCATCACCGCCATGTGCAAAAGTCATTAAGTGGTAGCATGAGTCATCGGTTTGTGGGAAGCAGGCGGGCGGCGTGAGAATAGCTTGTCTACAAAATTGCTACGTCAGCTATGTAGGGTGCAGACCCAGTGTATAAAATAGAAGGCGTCTCTTGTGAGCACAGTACCAGTTCACGGGCTGACTTGGGTATCTACAGAGGTGTGAGCAGTGTTTGTGTCGTCGGCAGATATTGTTCACGTGCTGACTTGGCTAGCTACAGCGGTGAAACTTGGTGTGAGCGTTATTCGTGTAGTAAGCAGATATTGTTCACGTACTGACTTGGCTAGCTACAGCGGTGAAACTTGGAGTGACCCTTAGTCGTGTCGTCGGCATCTGATAAAACAGTGAAACATTGTATACAACAGAACTTTTTCGCTGTTGTAAAAATCGAAAGTGTGACTTATGACCAGTTTATCAATATGACCACCAGATCTACTTTCACGTGTTCAGTGTGCGACAAAGCCTATTGTTATAGTATAACCTTAATCGTCACATTCGGACCATTCACGGTACGAAACCACACTTATGTCATATCTGTGGACAACTTTTCAACAGAAAAGGCAATCTACAAAGACACATACGAACACACCATCAACCACGTATGAATACATCAAACACTACAACAGCAGAGACGACAGCACCACGTGTATATTTACACCATCATCGTAGTCTAAGTCAAGTACCAGACTACCACCACTGTGACTTCAATGATAACCTTACCCGCTACAATGGGAACATTCACAATGATTATCCCTGTCAGGTACGTGACAATCTATACAATTCGAACCTACAACGGTACTTACATCACCAGATACCACGAGAAAGAACGACACCCTTAGACACCCTGGCAACATGTCCACTCATAGTAGCAGAGGATATCCAACCAAATGATAGAGACAGCTTGGCAGCCCTTAAGGCGTACTGCAAGGACCTGTCGATTATGCTACCCAATCAAGTGGTAGTATTAGAAAAAAGTGTCGACCACCGCTACCGGGTGGTTTTGGTATGAGACCTTCATAAAAAGAAGTATTCAGATATCTCATGTGTGATGACTTCGACAACAACAGTGTTGTTTTTAGTCAATCAAGCTATATCAGAGCCCAGAAGAATGAAGATCACTAATCCAGAACTGTTTGGTTTTTCACTAATCATGTATGTCATTGATTTTTTTCTTATGATATATCACTAAACTGTTTTGATGAACATGTTGTGAACACACATATTTTGGTGATAAAAATATTGAAATCAAGATTTTTGTTTTGTTGATTTTCTTTAGTGGGTTGTTTTCATGACGTTGTCTTTTTTCTTGATGGAACAGAGACACATACAGACATGCACAGAGACATTTTATACAGACATGAACAAACTCGGGGGAAAAGTTATGGCAAATACAGAACAGTCAAATGTATGAAAAGTAGGAAACTAACCAAATAATGGAAGATACTGACCAAAATATGAAATGTCTCGCCCAAATTTATGAAAAGTATGACAATATGATTACCAAATGGGAAGAGACTTTCAAGCAAATTTATAAATATTTCAACTAAACTTATAAAAACTAGGAAAATTTGTCAACCAAAAGGGAAAAGGTCAACCAAATACTGAAATATCTCAACCAAAACTTATAAAATTATCATCAATTCTTATAAAAAATAGAAAATGCGTCAGACAAATCGAAAAACGTTGGCCAAATACAGATATAACTCGAACAAACTTATAAAAAGATAGGAAAAAATATTACCCAACACAACTAAAATGTTGACCAAAGTTATAAATAGCACATCCAAACTTATGAACAGTAGGAAACTTTGTTAACCTTATAAAAAATAGGAATATTTGTCAAATAAAGTGAACCAAGTAAAGACATATTTTCAATCAAACTTATAAACGTGTCATCCAAAGTGATAAAAACTAGGAAAAGCTGTCAGTCAGTCTAAGAAATAACTATGGAAAAGTAAGAACTATGTCGACCAAACTAGGGCAAAGGTGTTACCAAAATTATGAAAAATGTAACTTCTTTAGTTATCTCATACGTGTCTTGAACTTTTATCTGAAAACCCGTTATCAATGTCACCACTTTCTCGATTTTACATTACCGAAACCTCCAACTTCACCGTATCTGCCACAGAAACCCTTATACAGACTAAGCACTCATCTCTCCACACTCTTGGTTTCTTTCTAACACAAACTGGTCACATCAACAAGAACTTCAAACCTCCATTGTACACGTGGTCCATTGAAACAGACATAACAACATTTATGGTAAGGTCGTCTATGGTTCCAACTAGTATAGTTTCTGTATCATCTAGGTATTCATCATCACGGAACCATTTCCCATGGCTGCCAGCTTCAACTTTCCATACCACAATGTCTGCTACACTATCCTTTCATTGTTCCAGCTTTCAACAATACAACGGTTTTTTTCTCGAAGTCTGCCTAAAATAGCATTTCTTACGGTGTCCACTCCTAGCGCACTTTACCATTTCACATCTGCAATAACGACAAGTCTGCAAGCAACCACCACTGTCTGTTATAAACTCGGCCTTTCTTAAAAACACGCCTACCATTAGTGAACTCATGAATACCAGCTACCACATCTTCTAACCGACTTTCAATGTTTCATAACAAATAACACTAACATTCGTTTTGATTACAGAACAATATAATTTCTGGTGACTAGGCAGATTTTCCAACCTAATGGAGGTAAAGCATCTGTCCCCCTAACCTAATAAGCGCTATTCTAGACAACGAATAAGGTCATCGATCAGCACCCCTAAGAAGAACTTGAAAAAACAACAGAGATTGGGTTCTTGAGACGAATTATTTGAATTCATTGGACTACCACAGTAATTAATGATGAACGCCTAAGGAAAATAGAGCATTATATACACCAAACACAACAAACTCTTTCTTACTAACCCTAACCCTAATTATACATCATTTAACCCTAACCTAACCCCTAACCCTAACGATTCACCAAACACAACAAGCTCTTTCTGTAAGAGACATAGACACAAACCACTGTTAGAAAGCGAAAAAGTTAAATTTTAATTCATCATCATCATCATCATCATCTTCCACTTCTGCCGTCAAGCGTCGTGGGGAGGAATAATTTACGTTCCAGCGCCCGGTGGACGGCACTGGATAGTGTCATTCCGTGAGGTTGTACAATGTCTCTGATGTCGTCAATCCATTTTCTTCTTGGACGTCCTCGTGGTCTCGTCGCAGATGATCTTTGATGTAAGGCCAGTGATGGTAGTTGTTGATGTTGCATTCTAATGACATGGCCAAACCACTTGATCTTCTGTCTGTCAATAAATGTGGCACAAGGTGTTGATCCCACAGTCTGTCTGATAGTAGTATTTCTTACTCGGTCTCGGATTGTTAAGTTGGCAGCTCTCCTCAGGCATCTCATTTCGCAGGTGTTGATTTTGCGAAGGTGTAATTTGGATAAAGTCCAGGTTTGAGATTGGTAGCATAGGGTTGGTGTGAATATGCTGTTTATTATCTGTCGTTTTGCGGACATGGGTATGTTTGGATGTTTCAGTAAGGGTGATAGTTGATATATAAGTGCACTAGCTTTTTGACATCTGATGTCAATTTCTCTGTCCAATCTGCCATCTTCTGTGATCATATTTCCAAGGTATTTGAATTCTTTAACTTGTTTCAGAGGTGTGTTATTTATCTGTATATTTAGTGGGCCTGGCGATCTGCCAACTTGCATTACTTCGGTTTTGGCTGTGTTAATACTCATATTGTATCTGCTGCAGGTTGAACTCAGATTAGTAATATGATTTTGTAGTCTGCCCTCATCGCTGTAAAACAGGCACTGATCATCTGCAAATAGAAGTTCATTTATTCCCTGTGGGTCAGTTGTTTCATCTGGAGTAAAGAGTTCTAAATTTTCTGAATCTGGTCTGTCGAGACTTGCTTCTTTGGAAATTCTGTCCATGTAGATATTGAATAGCAGGGGAGAGAGCACACATCCCTGCCTCACTCCTGTATTGACTGTGAACATATCTTATATACCTTCCTGTGTTCTTACTGCACTTTGGCTCGAGTGGTACATGGCTATGATATTTTCTAGCAGTTGCCCTTCTATCCCATAGTCTTCAAGGATGGTCCATAATTTGTATCTGTCTACTCTATCAAAAGCCTTTTCCTGATCTACAAACACAATATTCTGCTGGTCACTATATTCAATAGTTTTTTCACAAATTTGTCTAAGTGTAAATAATGCATCAGTGCAACTTTTACCTTTCCGAAAACCGAATTGTGCTTTGCTTAACTGTTGTTCAACTATTGGTCTAGCTCTTTGTTCCAAAAGTTTTGCATACATTTTCCCTATATGGCTTAGGAGTGATATACCTCTGTATGTTTCGCACTCTCTCATATTGCCTTTCTTTTTCCATATTGGTACTATTATTGCCTGTTGCCAATCATCTGGGACTTTTGTTTCTTCCCATGCTATATTAAAAAGTCTTGTTAGCCATTTAACTCCTGTTTCCCCACAGGCCTGAATAGCTTCTGTGGTTATTCCATCTGGACCTGGTGATTTGTTCTTAGGACTTTTCTGTATAACTGCTTTGACTTCTGCATGTATGAAATTTGGTTCTTGCTGTCCCTGGCGTTTAGGCACAAAAGTGAGGTTTCCTATGTTATGTGTGGGGTTAAGCAGTTCTTGAAAGTATTCTGCCCATCTTGCTAGTCTTTGTTGTGGATTAAATATTGGTATACCTCTTTTGCTGTTTATGATGGTGGTTGGGTTGTAACATGCATCTCTGTTTCTCATTGTGGTGACACGTTTATAAAATTCTCTTGGGCAGTCTTTGCTAAGGGTCGCCATCTGTTCACTGTATATTCTCCAGGATTCATCTTTAGATGCTCTAATTGTTCGTTTGGCATTACGTCGTGCTATTCTATAAGTAATATAGTCCTGTTCAGATTTAGTTGTGATCCACTTTTTGAATGCTACCTTCTTTTTGAATATGCTATCTTTAACTTCGTTGTTCCACCAGGCTGTTCTTAATCTTTTGTCTTGCCCTACTTTCTTTGTTCCACATTTATTTTTCAGTGTGTCGAGCATGGCAGCCTTGAAACATGTCCATTCCTTATCTACGCTTGAGTGGTCATCAGGGATGTTCTTATGTAGGTTTTGGATTTCTTGATTGAATTCGTCTTTAACTGTATTTTCCTGCAGCCTCCTATAATTGATGACATGTGTTGTTACTTTTTTGTTTCTTATTCTCCTGTGTGATGAAATCTTTTTTATTATGACTGGTTTGTGATCAGTATCAACATCTGTATTTGGGAGTGCTCTTGAATCTAATAGTAGCCTTCTGTCTGATTTCCTAATTAGAATAAAGTCAATTTGGGATGCTTGGTTTATGTCATTCCATTTATACCAGGTTTTGGTGTGGCTACGACGATGTTGAAAAAAACTATTTGCTATTATTAGTCCATGTTCCGAACATATGTTGAGTAGATGTTGACCATTGCTGTTACAATCAGTCTCTGTGTCGCTGAATGGCCCCATGCAATCCTCCCACGGTGTTCTTCGTGTGCCTATTCGTCCGTTAAAATCACCCATCACAACTAGTTCATCTGTCTCCTTGACATTATTTAACGTGTCTGCAAGTTTATCAAAATATTCGTCTTTGTCTTCGTCGCTGTAAGTGTCATTACATGGGGCGTATGTTTGTATAAAAGTTGTTGTTCTATTTCCTTCTTTGATCTGTACTAGTATTATCCTTTCTGATATAAATTTAGTGTTGATAATGGCTTTCGCTTTGTCTGGATGCAACAAAAAACCCACTCCATGTTTAGCTGTAGCTCGCTGATCGACGCCACTCCATATAAGGACGTAACCTTCATGTGTTTGTTTCGTGTTCTGCCCCTTTTTCCTAGTGTCTGCGAGTCCTAATAATTGAATATTTGATTGTTTCATAAACTCTACAAGAGCTGGTTCCTTATATCCTAGACCTGTAACATTCCAATTTTAATTAACACTTAAAAATAATAAATCGCAATTTTATTTCGCTTCACTTAATATACAGATATAGACTAAGTATAGGTATAGGTATAGGTATAGGTTATGTATAGGACGATATCGAGCTTACATTTTGCGCAATAAAATTGCGATTTATTATTTTTAAGTGTTAATTAAAATTTAACTTTTTCGCTTTCTAACAGTGGTTTGTGTCTATGTCTCTTACAGAAAGAGCTTGTTGTGTTTGGTGAATCGTTAGGGTTAGGGGTTAGGTTAGGGTTAAATGATGTATAATTAGGGTTAGGGTTAGTAAGAAAGAGTTTGTTGTGTTTGGTGTATATAATGCTCTATTTTCCTTAGGCGTTCATCATTAATTACTGTGGTAGTCCAATGAATTCAAATAATTCGTCCCAGGAACCCAATCTCTGTTGTTTTTTCAAGTTCTTCTTAGGGGTGCTGATCGATGACCTTATTCGTTGTCTAGAATAGCGCTTAGTAGGTTAGGGGGACAGATGCTTTACCTCCATTAGGTTGGAAAATCTGCCTAGTCACCAGAAATTATATTGTTCTGTAATCAAAACGAATGTTAGTGTTATTTGTTATGAAACATTGAAAGTCGGTTAGAAGATGTGGTAGCTGGTATTCATGAGTTCACTAATGGTAGGCGTGTTTTTAAGAAAGGCCGAGTTTATAACAGACAGTGGTGTTTGCTTGCAGACTTGTCGTTATTGCAGATGTGAAATGGTAAAGTGCGCTAGGAGTGGACACCGTAAGAAATGCTATTTTAGGCAGACTTCGAGAAAAAAACCGTTGTATTGTTGAAAGCTGGAACAATGAAAGGATAGTGTAGCAGACATTGTGGTATGGAAAGTTGAAGCTGGCAGCCATGGGAAATGGTTCCGTGATGATGAATACCTAGATGATACAGAAACTATACTAGTTGGAACCATAGACGACCTTACCATAAATGTTGTTATGTCTGTTTCAATGGACCACGTGTACAATGGAGGTTTGAAGTTCTTGTTGATGTGACCAGTTTGTGTTAGAAAGAAACCAAGAGTGTGGAGAGATGAGTGCTTAGTCTGTATAAGGGTTTCTGTAGCAGATACGGTGAAGTTGGAGGTTTCGGTAATGTAAAATCGAGAAAGTGGTGACATTGATAACGGGTTTTCAGATAAAAGTTCAAGACACGTATGAGATAACTAAAGAAGTTACATTTTTCATAATTTTGGTAACACCTTTGCCCTAATTTGGTCGACATAGTTCTTACTTTTCCATAGTTATTTCTTAGACTGACTGACAGCTTTTCCTAGTTTTTATCACTTTGGATGACACGTTTATAAGTTTGATTGAAAATATGTCTTTACTTGGTTCACTTTATTTGACAAATATTCCTATTTTTTATAAGGTTAACAAAGTTTCCTACTGTTCATAAGTTTGGATGTGCTATTTATAACTTTGGTCAACATTTTAGTTGTGTTGGGTAATATTTTTTCCTATCTTTTTATAAGTTTGTTCGAGTTATATCTGTATTTGGCCAACGTTTTTCGATTTGTCTGACGCATTTTTCTATTTTTTATAAGAATTGATGATAATTTTATAAGTTTTGGTTGAGATATTTCAGTATTTGGTTGACCTTTTCCCTTTTGGTTGACAAATTTTCCTAGTTTTTATAAGTTTAGTTGAAATATTTATAAATTTGCTTGAAAGTCTCTTCCCATTTGGTAATCATATTGTCATACTTTTCATAAATTTGGGCGAGACATTTCATATTTTGGTCAGTATCTTCCATTATTTGGTTAGTTTCCTACTTTTCATACATTTGACTGTTCTGTATTTGCCATAACTTTTCCCCCGAGTTTGTTCATGTCTGTATAAAATGTCTCTGTGCATGTCTGTATGTGTCTCTGTTCCATCAAGAAAAAAGACAACGTCATGAAAACAACCCACTAAAGAAAATCAACAAAACAAAAATCTTGATTTCAATATTTTTATCACCAAAATATGTGTGTTCACAACATATTCATCAAAACAGTTTAGTGATATATCATAAGAAAAAAATCAATGACATACATGATTAGTGAAAAACCAAAAAGTTCTGGATTAGTGATCTTCATTCTTCTGGGCTCTGATATAGCTTGATTGACTAAAAACAACACTGTTGTTGTCGAAGTCATCACACATGAGATATCTGAATACTTCTTTTTATGAAGGTCTCATACCAAAACCACCCGGTAGCGGTGGTCGACACTTTTTTCTAATACTACCACTTGATTGGGTAGCATAATCGACAGGTCCTTGCAGTACGCCTTAAGGGCTGCCAAGCTGTCTCTATCATTTGGTTGGATATCCTCTGCTACTATGAGTGGACATGTTGCCAGGGTGTCTAAGGGTGTCGTTCTTTCTCGTGGTATCTGGTGATGTAAGTACCGTTGTAGGTTCGAATTGTATAGATTGTCACGTACCTGACAGGGATAATCATTGTGAATGTTCCCATTGTAGCGGGTAAGGTTATCATTGAAGTCACAGTGGTGGTAGTCTGGTACTTGACTTAGACTACGATGATGGTGTAAATATACACGTGGTGCTGTCGTCTCTGCTGTTGTAGTGTTTGATGTATTCATACGTGGTTGATGGTGTGTTCGTATGTGTCTTTGTAGATTGCCTTTTCTGTTGAAAAGTTGTCCACAGATATGACATAAGTGTGGTTTCGTACCGTGAATGGTCCGAATGTGACGATTAAGGTTATACTTATAACAATAGGCTTTGTCGCACACTGAACACATGAAAGTAGATCTGGTGGTCATATTGATAAACTGGTCATAAGTCACACTTTCGATTTTTACAACAGCGAAAAAGTTCTGTTGTATACAATGTTTCACTGTTTTATCAGATGCCGACGACACGACTAAGGGTCACACCAAGTTTCACCGCTGTAGCTAGCCAAGTCAGTACGTGAACAATATCTGCTTACTACACGAATAACGCGCACACCAAGTTTCACCGCTGTAGCTAGCCAAGTCAGCACGTGAACAATATCTGCCGACGACACAAACACTGCTCACACCAGCCTGAAGCATCTCTGTAGATACCCAAGTCAGCCCGTGAACTGGTACTGTGTTTACAAGAGACGCCTTCTATTTTATACACTGGGTCTTCACCCTACATAGCTGACGTAGCAATTTTGTAGACAAGCTATTCTCACGCCGCCCGCCTGCTTCCCACAAGCCGATGACTCGGACATCCGCGTTCTTTACCAAAAGGGGGTATGTGGTTTGTATAGTTTAGTCTTATGGGTAAGTGTATCTGTACTGGTTGAGGTACCAGTAGTAATGTTTTGGGTGTGTTTTTGTTTTTTGTGTACTTATATGTCTGTATGTACAAGTGTATCAAGTGTGTATGGGTGTCTGTATGTGTTTTGTGTCTGTCTTTGTTGTTGTACGCGTGTCTGTACGTGGTTGGATATAGTTGTGATGACAGTAGTAATGCTAGGCGATGGGTGTGTCTGTACTTGAGTATAGTTGTGATGACAGTAGTAATCCTAGGCGATGGGTGTGTATGTGTGTGTGTGTACTTGGCTGTCTTTGTATTTGTCTTTGAGTGTTCTTGTGTATGGGTGAGTGTGTCTGCACATGTGTATATCTGTTGTTGTGACAGTAGTAATGGTATGGTTTGTCTTTGTGCTTGTCTGTCTTTATGTGTATGTCTGTATGTACAAATGTGTCTGTGTGTGGTTGTCTTTGTGTTTGTAGGTGTGTATTTGTGTAATTGATTATGGGTGAGTGTGTCTGTCCTTGTTTGCTGCTTTGTTTTCCTGTGTCTGTACTTGAGTGGATGTTTATGGGTGTGTGTGGTTGACTTTGTGCTTGTATGTGTGTACACGTGTGTGTATAGTTGTGATGACAGTAGTAATGGTATGGGTTGTCTGTGTATGGTTGCCATTGTGTTTGTATGTGTGTGTGTGTGTGTGTGACCCTCTTTGTATCTTTGATTATGGGTGTGTACTTGTGTATAGCTGTTGTTGTGACAGTAGTAATGGTATGGTTTATCTGTACTTCTGTATCTGTATGTGTGTACGTGTGTGTGTGTGTTTCGTTGTCTTTGTATTTGTGTGTATCAAGTATGTACTTGGTTGACTTTGTGCTTGTCGCTAATATTGGTAGTAGTATTATCACTACTATTGATTCTTCCTCACTTTACCCACCACCATTGCACTATACGTACTTTCCCCTACAATTTAAGTGGTCACTCGACTACTCGACCACTGCTTGACCACTGCTTGACCACGTCATCGATCACTTTAATCACTACCATAATCTTAGGCACATCGTCCTCTACAATTTAAGTGGTCACTCGACCACTTGACCACTACTTGACCACAACTTGACCACTACTTGACCACTAATTTACCACCCTTTAAGCATCACCATATCGTTACAATCACTTTTCCCCTAAAATTTCCTCACTTGACCACTTGACCACTGCATGACCACTGCTTGACCACTAATTTACCACCCTTTAAGCATCACCATATCATTACAATCACTTTTCCCTAAAATTTCCCTAAAATTTTCCTCACTTAACCACCGCTTGACCACTGCTTGACCACGACTTGACCACTACTTGATCACTAATTTACCACTAATTTAAGCAATACCATGTCACTACGACCAATTTTCCCTAAAATTTTCATTACTTGACCACTTGACCACTGCTTGACCACTGCTTGACCACTAATTTACCACTCTTTAATCATCACCATCTCATTACAATCACTTTTCCCTAAAATTTCCCTAAAATTTTCCTCACTTAACCACCGCTCTACCACTGTTTGACCACTACTTGACCACTACTTGACCACTAATTTACCACTAATTTAAACAATACCATGTCACTACGTCCAATTTTCTCTAAAATTTTCCTTACTTGACCACTTGACCACTGCTTGACCTCTAATTTACCACTCTTTAATCAGCACCATATCATTACAATAACTTTTCCCTAAAATTTCCTTACTTGACTACTTGACCCTTACTTGACCATTGCTTGACCACTGGTTGACCAGTGTGTAACTGCGAACACCTCTTATTACATTTATGACCACCCCTATATCACTCCTACTTGATCACTAATACCCACCCCTTACCACCATACCCATTATAACTTTATAAGATTTCCTTTGTAATGATGGTAGTGAATATACCACCCTTTACCTTCACTACTATCACACTGTTCAGATGATAGTAACCATCTACACCTCTACCCATGAGTCGTCGAGTATAACCACGACCCATCACACCCTTGTTTATACATCACTACACCACGCATACTAATACATTCATATACGTAACCACCATATATCCAACCCATGAGTAGAAACCACGACCCATCACACCCTTTTTTATACATTACTACACCACGCATACTAACACATTATGTCTACGCCACCACCATATATCCAACCCATGAGTAGAAACCACGACCCATCACACCCTTGTTTATACATCACTACACCACGCATACTAACACATTCATATACGTAACCACCATATACCCAACCCATGAGTAGAAACCACGACCCATCACACCCTTGTTTATGCATTACTCACCATGCATAGTGAACACATTCATATACGTAACCACCATATATCCAACCCATGAGTAGAAACCACGACCCATCACACCCTTGTTTATACATCACTACCCATACTAATATACCCTACGTAACCAAAATAACTTTCCCCTTCACACCCTCTCTTTCCAGTACAGAACCAACCAACTAAAAATTTACCTTAATTACTTTCACACCCGTCAAAAAACCGTTCCCACCCAAAATTTTTTTACCGAGTCGACAGTTTTCCCCATATTTCCTTCATAAACCCTATCAGCCTCCAGATTCTGGAGCCGAGTCGACAATTTCCCCCATATTTCCTTCATAAACCCTATCAGCCTATCAGCCTCCAAAAAAATATGTGTCTGGAAACCATAATATACTACTGCTGTATTAGCCAGAAACTAACATTAATCCATTTTACTTTTATCTCCCAAGTGGAGACATTTTTTATCCTTTTCTTTCATTTATAATTAAACTGTGCGGTCTGATTTGTAGACCATCACACAAAACTTTACCTACTGCCTTTTTCACCTCATAATAATTAATAGTAGTGTGTAAGGATAGAAGTTGAGTGAACTAGTTGTGTCTCTTCTGTATGTTATACTTGAGTTCACTGGGGGCTTTTCTTCATCACAGGGTAGCGTGTCACTGCTAACTAAGTCAGCTATCATCTATCGGTGTATAGTGTCCAACTTTACTTGCATTTCCCTGTGCCACTGATAGGAAGGTAGACTCATCTGGGACCAGGATTCATAATATCTAGACCCAATACGAGCCTTTTTGTCTTCTTCTCCTACAGTGGACTGACCGAACCAAGGGTCAGCTTTTCTATCTACATCCTTATCCGTAGGGTTTTCTTATACGGCTATAGATCACGCGACAATGGAACCTAGTAACACTGCTTGGCCTTGAACTAGTGGATATCGTCGTCTAATGCACACAAATAACAGGAATACTCATACCGCACTATAGTCCCCCACTGTTATAACCAACGCCACAGAGGCTGTGTGACTCGGTGGAAAGTTTCTCCTCCCCCCCCCCCAAATGGACCTGGACCTGGTCGCGTTTATGTTTAATTCTATTCTACAGAAGACGACGTTATGCCACCCAAAGTCAGTAGCAAATGGGCCAATAAGGCCGCAAAGCCAAGACAGTGAGGACCGGAGACAAGAAAAAGAAGAGGAGGAAAAAGGAAAGCTACAGCATCTACATGTACAAGTGTTGAAGAAAGTGACCCAAACACCGGTACTCCAGCCGCCTAGTCCACTATAACAACCGATGTCCGTCTCCTCCTGCCCGGTGAGCTAGCCAAGCACGCAGTCAATGGAGGCACGAAGGCCGTCACCAAGAACACCACCTCAAAGTTGGCCTGCTGCCCAAAACACACTGCTCACTACCCTTCCTCCCAATCCTCACAACCCATAACCACGGCCCTTTTCAGGGCCCCTTACCATTTACCAGTTCAGCATTTTTCCTGAATGCACAAGAGCTCGCTATCTGTCTTGTCTGTCTTTGTGTGCGTGAGACTGAGCACTTGCGGGTTTGTCCGGAGGGCTCCGGTTCTTAGAAACAAGGTGACTTAATTAAAACACCAAATCTCAAGGGGGTGACAATTAAAACATAAGAAGGCCAGCAACACGTGTCGTGTTGTGGCGGGTTTCACTGGGGGACTGAGCACCTGTAGATTTGTCCAGAGGGCGACAATGCTAGTAAACAGGCGGGTACCAAAGCAAAAAATTGTACAGGGCTAAATACACAAGACAAAACAAAAAAATTTCTACAACACATGGTGTTCCCAAGCGGTCACCCAACTAAGTACTAACCACGGAAGGCGTTGCTTGACTTCGGTGGTATGGCCGTAGACTGGTGCCGCTTTGTTGTACATATACATGAGGAGGGGAGAAGGGGCTGAACGACTACTTGGACACTTCTCTCTGAGGTCCGCGCGATAATTTAAAAGCAGGCCCAGGTGCCAGGGCTGCCCTCTTGAACAAGGAGGGTGGAGGCCCAGGTGCCAGTTGGGGTGCCCTCCTGGAGAATGAGGGCGGCGGCCCAAGCGCCGGGACGGGTGCCGAGGCGGGTGCCGGGGCGGGTGCCCACCTGGAGAGGAGGGCGGCGGCCCAGACGTCGAGGCGGGTGCCGGGGCAGGTTCCGGAGCGGGTGCCAGGGCGGGTGCCCTCCTGAATAAGGAGGGCGGCGTCCCAGGCGCCGGAGCGGGTGCCAGGGCGGGTGCCCTCCTGAATAAGGAGGGCGGCGTCCCAGGCGCCGGAGCGGGTGCCAGGGCGGGTGCCCTCCTGGATAAGGAGGGCGGCGTCCCAGGCGCCGGAGCGGGTGCCAGGGCGGGTGTCCTCCTGAATAAGGAGGGCGGCGTCCCAGGCGCCGGAGCGGGTGCCCTCTTGGATAAGGAGGGTGGCGGCCCAGGCATCATCATCATCATCATCATCATCATTATTATTATCATCATCATCATCATCATTACATGATGATGATGATGGTGATGATGATGATGATTGTCTCAACGTGATATATAACCGCTGAAACGTTACAACTTCAACTGGAGTAACAATAGACTGCACATCTCTTACTTATAGTTTGATCATCCAAATATGGTGTTTACAATTGTTTAATTGTTGATGAAATTTCAGTAATTGATGGAATTGTTGCTTTGTAATGTTTAATAAGACAAGCTAGCTTGGGTTTATCTCTCTATGTTAAATTTGGTCTGAATGATAATGCTTTCCATGTAATAATTTCTTGAGTAGATGGTGTTGGTGTGATTTTTGGCTGTTCATGTGTCTGTGGTTTCTCTATCTGTTTATCACTACCTTGTTCTATGAGGTGAGTTTCTGACTTCTTGTTATCTTGACAGTGTTTATTACAAGTATTTTGTACTAATTGTTTGTTGTCTTTCTCTATTTGAGTGGCTGGGATTGGTACATGTCTATGTTGGCACCGTTTACATGATTGGACATAGTTTCTGATGTCTTTTTCAACACCTGGCCAATAGTGTAGAGATAATAATGTCTGTCTAGTCTTGACTATTCCCCTATGGTCTGTAACTGACATGTGGTGCGCGAAGTGGAGTGCCTCGCTGCGGTGTTGCACTGGTAGCACTATTTGTGAAATACGCGTTGGATATTTCTTGTATATTCTCATGAGGATATTATCTTCAACTTTAAATTTCCATCTACCCCCTTTTGCTTTTTTAGATGGTTGGTTTATTTGCTGAAAATATGTTTGTAACGTTTTATCGTCTCTTTGCTGTTTTGCTAAGTTATAGTTCTGCTTGTTTGCTACCTGTTTAGTGTCACTTTGGTTATTCTGCAGTATGACTACTTTATCTTGTTCTTTATCTTTCTTTATCTTTATCTTTACACATTGTTCTGTTTTGGCTATTTGCTACATTGTCTTTTAATTCCCATGCTTGGATTTCTTCTTGGGTACACTCTTTTATTCCAGGTATGTTACCTAGCATATTAGTCCAGCGTACGGGTTTGGTAGCATTGCTGCTTGTATTCTGCCAGTATAGTACGGGCTGCCGATTTCGATCCATGCTGTGTCATACTTTTCGAGTATTCCACCGAATGTTCGACAATTTACTTTATTACCTGTGTAATCTTCCCTTCTAATAAACCTTTGGTTTACTCCCACTAACGATGCTCCAGCATTTCTTATGCATGTGGTTGGTATGCCGTTGACAAATGCTTTTTTTTGATTTTCAGAGTTGCACTGCACATGTTGTTCGTATTTGTCTGTTGTGTAGGCATTCTATGACTATTTACAGGTTTATCAATCTGTTGTCTATTATTTTGGTTTGTAGCTATAGACAATTTGCTTGTGTTTTGGTCATGTTTTCCATTTCTACTAGGTTTGATATCTGTTCTTTTAGCTTCTTTCATCATTAGTTTCAGTCTACAATTCTTGACTTCATGTCCAAAATTATGACAAAGATAACATTTTACCGGTTTCTTGTGATTTGTTTAAGTTACTGGTAAAGTTATTTTATCTCTCTCAAAATTCCACTTATCTATTTCAAACTGTAGTCTTTTTCCTTCAAGATCTAGCTTTTGTCTTTCTAGAGCTATCTCTTTATCTTTTTGACTTTCCAGTGCCTGTCTAATCTCTTTAGCTGCTTATCGTGTGCTTCTCTAATTTCTTTAGCTGCTGCTCTATCCTCTTTTATCTGACTTCGAAATTCTGAGAGTTTGTTTTCTGCCCATGTCAAAAGTGCTAGGCCTGTGAAACAGAATTTCTCACCAAGTACTATAAAATCTACTAACGTAGGCATGTTGCATTTGAGTACTGTCTACTATATATGTATCAATAACCTGTAGCTGAACCAATGTACACAATTGCAGACACTATCAGTGTCTTCAGATAATAGTATATGTGGTGACAACTGTAAAGAATCTCAATAGCAAGAATATGTCTGCGTCAGTGTCGCTGCTGATTTTGCTCTGGCGAAGCCGACTATGATGACCTTGGTGTAATGCTTTTCAAAACAAATGATAACAATACTGGGCAACAATAACACCTATCAGAAGTTATGGCTAAATAACATAACACCTGTGGACAAAATAATCACAAGTAATTGATACATTAATGACGTTAAAGAACAACAAATAATTGACTAGGTTACAAAACAATACAAAGTTCTCGCTAGCAGTTGAAAATTTACTTAGATTCTAAGTCAATTTCGAATGCTAACCGAACGGAACGTACTTTTAGGTGATGATGAAATAACCACAAAAGTAACCCTCCAACCTTCCACTAATGATGAGAGTGAGTAAACATAGTAATGAAAGGGTGCCTTTTGACTCTGAACTACCAAACAAGACACATACACAAATCAAGCAAATCAAATAGAAGCAAATCAACCTGTGTATATTCAGCTCCGGTGTCCTTGGTGGCTTGGTCCAGATGCTTGGCTCCACTCCAGAATTGGTTAGAACTTAATAGGGACTCGCTTAGCTGCCCACTGGGTTGATTAAGAACCAGTCTAAGTTGGATCATCAAAAGGTGCTGCTCCAGTAAAGTGATGTGAAAAGTTCTTGCCCTACTTCTCATGCATGTTGACAAGTCAATCTGAAACATATTCTTAAACCTGACATTGTCATTAGTTTATTAGTGTACTGTATTGCGTGTCCAAGGAATGGGAAACATCTGAGATGCAGTTGTGTGAAGATTGTGTCGATTGTGAACGACGGCAGTGATGGAGCAACGCACGGAAGCTGTCGCTTGATGAACACAAACGTGATAGCTAGACAGCTGGCCCTGGTGTGACAACATGTCAACAAGAATGGCCGGCAGATGCAAGACGTGACCAGAGCTGGTGGTTACGACATTATCTTGTGAGTAGTGCTGAGTAATAATGTGTTAACTGGTAACTCAGTGAATAGATAAGATGTATTCTGTCAGACAGATCTGATGTAGCCATGATAGTCATCAGACGATTAAATGAGCAAGACATTATATATAGGCAGACGGTGTGCTGGACATAGGCAGAACGCGTAACGGTAGGATCCGGCGGTCTATGCCAGACCCGTGTAGTACTGTGGAACAATAAATATGCTTGTATTGTTTAAGGACGCGACTGACTTTTCTGTTGTGTGCATCTGAGATCTGAGAGTGATACAGGTTTTGTACGAGCCCAAGATAACCACTAAACATAGACAAACCAAGATGGCGGACATTGGGCCTTGACATAGGCACGTGGCCCAAGTGTGTCTGGAGTAGTCATTCATCACACAGACACGAGTTCGACTCTTGGCAATGATTACCAAATCAAAACAGACAAGCGCATCCAGTAGCACCAGAAACAGTAGCGGAGATTCTGCTGCTCTTGTTGTGGTGGGCCGGGCGGCTGGCTTCGGCTGGGGTCCTGTCAGGGATGTCGATGGTGGAGGGGGTTCGTGATGGGCATGGCATTGTTGGGGCTGCCGGTTTC
Organism: Cepaea hortensis; assembly: GCA_963921405.1. NCBI lineage: Eukaryota > Metazoa > Mollusca > Gastropoda > Stylommatophora > Helicidae > Cepaea > Cepaea hortensis. Next base: position 63,691,057 of record OY992894.1, on the reverse strand, counting down.
TGGGTGTGCTTGCTTCATAACTTTGTAAATTGAGGATAATGGATGTGGCTAAAGCCTGGCTGCACCCTCTCCTCTTGCTTATTATTCAGTGTATGTTAAAGAATAATTAGAAATGTTATATAAATGTTACGATCACATTATATTTACGGTTTATAGAGTAATTTAGTTTGGCTGACTTATCCTGGCCAACTTCAAACCAACCGACAACTGGGCCCGGAAATGACCACTTGCGTATCCTAGTTCCATATCCGGTCTCACTCTTCTGCTAGCCATTGCAGACAGCGGTCGGGGCCCATTTGTGGTGTTCAAAAAACAACGGTTTTTAAATAGTAAATTACTTAAATAAGTAATAAGAAAGAGAAAATTTTATATTGAACAAGGGCCCCGATCCGTAGTGAGAATCTGATTCTGGAACTAGGTAAGGCCAAACAATTATTATTCCTATATATATATTTAAGTTCATAACATTTTTGCAATGAATGTGAGGTTACGACATGAAGGTCAGCCAATTCCACTAACGGGATGGTTGCCCATAGAATATATATTAATTAATAGAATATTCAATTTACAACTGAGTTCAGTTGTACAAACTCGTTCTTAATAGAACGAAACACGTCACGTTCTACAATATTCGTATAAATCCGGCGTCTAAATCTTGGATAAATTCAGAGAATATTATCGCTGGCAGACAAAGGAGACACTGCAATGTAGTACAAAACCACGCTAGTTTTAAATTATACTCGGGTTGAGATACTTGGTTAATATATTAAAATAAGGTTAATATTACTGTTACTGCTAAGACTAGAATATACAGTACTGAATGGAATGGTTTAAATCAAAGAGTAGGTATTTCATCAAAATGACCTCGCTATATCTAAAACCAGCCCCACGCCATGGCATGACCTAGTTATCATGCCCACGCCGCTTGGGCGCCCATACTGTTCTTTTCTAGATTAGCTCAGTTCTTAAGTATGGATAAGTTCTCTTCTCTAGTTAATACCTTCTCAAGAGGAAGACTCTTCTTTATATATAGATGGATACGTGGATGACTATCACCAACCTAGGCAGTATTCATTGGAGACTATTCTCAGGCCTCTCGGAATGAATATCAGTGGAGAGCATATTCAGACACTTTAGTATCTGGAACAATTTCCTTACTTTACAATACACCCTTGTGTCTCTTGCACACTTAGGAGCATCAGTTGTGATTGTTAGGTTTGTGATCCATGTCCTTTCTTATCACATCAACAGTACAGTCACATTTAAGGATTTGTTCGATAGCTAGATCCAGAATGAAGATGTGGAGTAGTCACTGCTATTTACAGAATCAGTACTTGTCTTGAATATTTCTTTTCGCTGAAGGGAATTGGATCCATTCACTCATATATATATATATATATATATATATATATATATATATATATATATATATATATATATATATATATATATATATATATATATAATTCAGGATCAGACTGTACTCTCCTCATGAATAGAGATAGGCACTGTCACGTACGAGTGTAAATCAATCCTGTGTGAATTTCTTCATATTTGGCAGGATTATTTTTGTTCTGTCTTCTTGTTTCCATTAGTTGTAAAATTTCTTCAGTCATCCATGTCTTACGGCCCACTTTCTTTACTTTTGGAATAGTTTTTTCTGCTGCACAACTGATTGAATATATAATTCAGGATCAGACTGTACTCTCCTCATGAATAGAGATAGGCACTGTCACGTACGAGTGTAAATCAATCCTTTCGTTTCTACCTTGTCGGTATTTCCAGTCAGAATAACAGTTAGGAATACGTCCTAATAATTACAGCTGCCTTTGCCGTATGAGAAGACTATAGCTATAGCAGAATGGTTGAATAAAGATGGAAGAGTGATTCCAGACCATAGTTTACCAGATGTCCTGTTTGACATTTTTTGTAGAGTTGGTTGTGGTGCACCCTCAAGCGGCACCCTCATCATCAACCAGCCTCAGCGAGTTCACCCAGAACTATACTATTTGTTGCCTGAGTCAAAGTAGTACAGTTCCCTTTGCTGACATCATCAAGTGAGAACTGATGGACTGGAGAGGAAAGCTGCAGACAACTATCGTGGGAGCAATGGATATGAGCTGAGTCACAAACCATCAATCTGACTTCAACCCACCACCGAATGCTTTGCTGCGCTTCTATGATTTAAGAGCACATGAAACAGCTTTGTTTGCTGTAAGTAGTATATTATGGTTTCCAGACACATATTTTTTTGGAGGCTGTCAAAGACTCGACCACATCCCCTCCGCCAGGGAGAGCGGTCAACCCTGAAGAGACCAGGAGGAGATACGGTGCCCGAGGGAGATGAGGTAATAGGAGAGGGTTAGCCACTCCCTCATGAGACACGCAGGCGGTGTTCAGAGAGTTAGCACTCTAATCACGATAGTACCACACCTCGTGAAGCCATAGCACAGTTGAGTAGACACTCAACAGGCCACGTTTGCCAGCAGAGTGCGATGTGAGGTAACACGCACGAAGGTGAAGGTCACCCCGCGTGGTGGGTAACCACGGGAGAGAGGTTAGGCAGAGGGGAGACTGGACTTGAGGCGTTCACATCGTTTAGAATAGCGTTAGGAGTTTTGTGTTCACTAATAGATAGAACTAGCATAGGGTTAGCAGTTTGTGTTAGATAATTCTGTGGCTGTATATTGTGTATTGCATTAGCGACTGTTTACCGCTTGTAAGCGAGCCAACGGCAATAAAATGGACCATACATTTTGCCTCCCACACGACTTGCAAGTTGTCTTGTATGGGTGTGTGAGAAGTACCCGTTGAGGCCTGTCAGTTGAGTTGTTGACAGGCCAGGGGTAATTGTGGTGTCAGAAAGTGGTGCTTGGACGAAAGCGCCAAGCTAATACCCACAGTAAAAGGGTAATTGTGGTGTCAAGAAGTGAAGCTTGAACGAAAAGTTCAAGCTAATCCACTCATCCACGGGCTCGAGACTAGGGTTTCATTTTTGTAGTAACGATAATTTGTGCAGACAGGAGAATTTGCGAGCTAGAAATATGCCTATCGTGACAAAATAGTGTTTAATTGTGTTTATGATATATTTATTCAATGAAATCATGTATTCTTCGAAGCTGTAAGTATTAATATTCTTATTTTCTTATATTTATTCATATATTTACCAATTTATTCTTGAATAAGCACCAAACATGATTCACGGCGCAGGAATACACAGGCAGCCGACAATATTGATTTTTGAGATCTAAAAATAGCGCTGCGCGATGACGTAGATTGATTGACAGACAGTTGTTCTGCGTCATTAGCATAAAGCAGTCGAGTGTTTACAAAATCGCTTAGCGGCGGCCCGCCTGAATCTGTGCTGTATATTGTTTATTATTTACTTATTTAAGTTACTAAATGAATATATTTATTTGTTGACATATTATTATGTTATTTTGATTTCTTTACAAGCATTTATTCATTTTTGGGTCTATTTTCTCTTTGCTTATCGTCACGATGGAACTATTTTCGGGCTAAGCATCTGATACTTAGCTGCACAACGTTTACAGAAATTAACTAGGTTAGTAACGAAAGGCAATTATTGTTTAAAACAAAGACAGGACATTGACATTAAAATTAATTAATACATATTCTAGGTGTTCGTAAGTCTGTCATTGTCTAAGTCATTGTCCTTAGTTGTCGAGTAAATCATATCGTTTAGTAGGCGTGTTTACTGCTGCCCTATATATCAGAGGGCAAACAACAGCTGTGCACATACACCTGTGAGCCAAATACCGTGTGCTACGTACGAAACGTGTCGCCACCCCAGTGTACCAAACAAGGTGACCTGTGTCAAAGGAGCTTCGTTCCCACATTAAGCTGAGTACACTTATATATTTTGTCATGCAATTTGATTAATAGTGCATCTCTTTTTCAGCATGTAACGCGTTGACATATTTGTATACTCTGTTTTTCTGCAAGATAAATCTGGGCAGGGTAAAAACAGAAAGCACAACTGATAGTGATCAGATAAGAACAAACATAACATATCAAAGATAAATAACTGATTAAAGTCATCATTGCCTATCACTGTTAGCCAAGTACTAAAGTAAGATGGCAACTTTATCAGATTTCATAAAAGCAGGCAAAGAACTGGAATTAACAGGAAAAGAACTACAACAATATGCTGATCAGAAATTTAAAGAAACAAAAGAGGAACAAACACGAAAAGAGAATGCGGAGAGGGACGAACGCGCACGAGAAAGAGAACATGATAAGGAGATGAAACAAAAACAATTAGATCAAGAGAAAGAATTAAAACAAAAGGAATTAGATCTAAAGCAAAAAGAGATAGATGAAATGGCAAGAGTTAAAGAAAAACAAATTCAAGTAGAATCAGAGACACAATTAAAGATGAAAAGCATGGATGTAGACTCACACGCAGAGATCTCTGCCACTAAACTAAGAAGTCAACAAGAGGAAAATAAGTTCAACAAATACAAAAATATTATCAAACCATATTGTAAAGAGGACTCCATATCTGCCTGGACAGAGAATGTAGAGTATCAATTTAAATATCACCAAGTTCCTTTAGATATGTGGGCTCCGATTTACATGAAGAATCTAAGTGGTGAGCCCCTTAAAGTAATAGAGTCTATTCCTATTGAACTTAGATCTAGCTATCAATACATCCATGATAGGATTATGCAGCACTTTTTACTTGATGCCCCTGGGTATCAGGTTCAGTTCTCAAATTTAAAACCTAAACCTAGTGAAACTTTTATAGATTATTTTTCAAATGTGCAGAGTGTACTAAACAGGTGGCTTAAAGCAGCTAACATAGGAAAAGACTTTGATAGATTAAAAAACCTAATAGCTATGGACAAGTGTATATCTACTATACCTTCTCCTTTTGCTAAGTTTTTGCAGCAGTCAGACATTGAAAACATCGAGCAGTTCGAAAAAAAAGGCTCAGCATATTTTTCTTCTAACAGAGAGATTTTTAAGACCTCAAGTGACTCTGAGATAGTTTCCTTTGTCAAAGACCAATCAAAAAACTATCAGGGTAACAGAAAAGCTTTTCAGAAGTATGATAAGAAAGACAGAAAAGTTTCCATATGCATGTACTGTCAACTAATGCACGACACTTATGCTATGTGCGACAAATCGCCGAATTATCCGGCGCATCTTGAAAATGTGATCAAGAAGCAGCAAAGCAAACGGTCTGCATACAGGCGTGCAATCAAATGTTTTTTTTGTTCCTCTTATGGCCATTATTCTAATAAGTGCCTTGGCCGCCAACGTTTGAAAGCTAACAACGCTATGTTGATTGAGACCTCTTCAGATGGTGGTAGTGAGAATGAGTGTGAGATTGAAAGTGACTTACCAACTAACCAAGCAGAGGATGTGTGTGCTGCTAACGATATGTTAAGCTTTGACAGCTGTGAACGATGTCACCAATTCCATGCAGACGGAAGACTAGAATGTGGACATACAGTACCATGCTCATCTGAGAGTGTGAATGCAGCATTAGCCTCCAGAGGCAAGTTAGTGTTCCACAATGCAATGGTCAATGATGTACCATGCCAATGTTTGCTGGATAGCGGCAGCACCCTTATTGGTCTTCGAAAAGAACTAGTGAGTCCGGGTGATTACACAGGTGACACTGTGAAATGCCGAACCTTTTCGGGTAGCGTTGAAATTTACCCTTTGGCAAAAGCCAGTATTGATTCTCCTTTTCTTTCCGGTACCTTTACTTGTGCAATACTTAACAACCCTTGTACAGATTTAATTTTGGGGTGCTTACCTCAACTGAAACAATGTACTAGTGAAGAAATAGTTGCATGGGAGAAATTAAATGCAGCTAAGGCAACAACCAGAGTTGACACTTCAAAACATCATGACCCATTGCAAAATGAGACACTACTAATGCTTTTTCCAACCAGCACAGATGACAAAAACACACAAAAACTTATACACCAGCAGAAATCTGATTTTAATGTGTCTCCATACTTAAAATTGTCAAAAGGCAAAGCCAAAATGACCAAGAATGCATCTTGGTTCGTTAGACGTAATAATGGCATTTCAACTACATGTCATATTACTGGTAACCATGAACAGGTGTTACTTGAACAACATCAGTTAGGTGTGCTAAACAATGCACACAAAACACCACGTGCGGGTCATCGTGCATACAGCAATGCCAGGCCAAGTTTTTTCAATAACAAATTATTTTGTCATGATCTATTTGCTGGTAATGGCTGTCATCAATTGATACAAAAGTTGAAGGGTAAACATCCTACAGCTGAAATACAACCCTCTACACTGGCACCCAAGCCATTTGATAGAGGAAGGGTCAGTTCTACTACAAGCACACAAACAAATGTGCGAAAACAAGTAATCTGGAACTTGATCAATACAGATTTAGGCTACTTCCATACAAACGAAATGGCAAGGACCATTCAAAGTGGCACATAACCATGGTACATGTTGACTATGAAATATCGATAAACAGACACTTAGAGATATTCCATGTCAACATGCGGAAACCTCACTTTTCAAGACAAGAGACAGAAGTAGTGACAGACGAACAGATTGCACCAACACCAAGTGATCAGACAACAGACATACACAACGCAACTACACTAGTTAGTGAGACTGGCAAATCCGACGAGGGGCATACATGTAGTGAACTTATAGAATACACATGAATAAATCAGAATACCGATGACTGGACAATACACCTACTGAAACTGAGACATGCCTTTGACAGAGTGCGACGCTTCGGTCTCACTGTCAAACCAGCAAAGTCAAATTATGCCTAAAATAAATTCATTTTTGGGTCATGTCATTTCTCAAGTCCAACTGTAGACTGACCTGAAAAGTAGTACCAAAATTATGAATCTGACCATGTCTAACAGAAAGAAACAGGTCAGAAACCTTTTGGGATTAGTAAATTACTCAGAAATTACAAATATATTTTCCAATGTCTTAAAATCTTCTGGAAATGAAATGTGAAAGATGCATTATTAATTCCTGCATTGTCAAAATTGAAGATCCTTTTTTGTAAATATTCCAGTCCCTCCGCTTGCCTAATCCTAGGCTCATTTATTATCTTAGGTCATATGCCAGCAGAATCTCCATCACTGCAGTACTAGGCCAATTTTTTTTTGAGGGCATCTTCCATCCGCTTTGCTACGTGAGCAGTAAGATCACACATGCTGAGTCCAAAGATTCCATATCACAGTTGCAACCCTAGGCTTCATCTATACGGTGAGAAGGCTCCATCGAGTTCTGACGGATGTTCACTGCATTGTCCAGACCGACAACTCCCTGATCACGGTCATACATAGTGGTGTGCATCAAAATGACCGGATATTCAGGTGGTCACTAGTTTTACCATCTGGGGTAAAAATACCTGAAATCCAACAGTAAATGTAGAGTGATGGTTGGTACATGAATATCTGATAATATAAGATGTAAAATAGCTTACATACATATCCACATTGTTGGTGTAGTCATGTACCAAAACAATGAACTATCATGTGTCCGTGGACATCAGATTAAGAACTGTGCTGCTATACTTAGATACCACCGTGTGAACTAGGACAGCTCATTTCCAACTAAGCTCCATTCCGGTGTATCATATATATGAACCGCAGAAAACAGTGTCAGAACAGTGCTTAATTACAGACACGAAAAGACAGAGCTACAACACCAGCGAACTCTACACGTGCACTACCGAGAGAACATTAAGATGACTGTGTAATGTATTTCAGATACCCAGGCAAAGTGTGTGGTTATATTATGCCTATACAACCATTGCACATACATGAAGGCAACTACTAACCTGTGTAAACCAAATACTATGTATATAAACTTATTGTGATATGTAATATAATATTTTAAGATAGTGATAAATTAGATGTAGGTTAGGAACTATAACAGTTCTCATTTATTTTAATAATGTAGTTAGTACAGTAATTAACCCATTAAAATTAGATTAGAATATTAGTTTAGACATAAGAATAGTTTATTACAAGTTAAATTAAATTTATGATATGAATAGTACCATTTAGATTGTTATATTTCACTTAGTTTCATTGTAGTTAGTTTATTCCATCTTAATGAAACCATACCATCTTTCAAATATTACCATTTATTAGTATCATCATTTTACATCATAATAGATTAAAAAGAGTAGATAAGGTAACATACAGCATTTACACCAGTTAGATTAAGAACATCACTCATAGAATTCCTTTGTGCATTTAAAAACATTATTTAGCATAGTATTTAGAAAAGTACATAAATTGTGGTCACATAATCCATTTAATTAAGGTACATAACTCACATCACAACAATTGCATTTAAATAGTTAGATTACATCACTTAGATTAGGAAAAAAATAAGAAGTAATATAATCATATCATATAATTAACATAACAAATTTAATAAATTTAGGTAACACATTAAATACTTAGTTATAGAATTAGAATGGTATGTTAGAATGTAAAGTTTTCGTTAGTGAAATTGTGTTAGTGTGAAGGTGTTGTCTGTAATATAGTTTAGAACTTAGATTACAGTATTTTGGGTTTCATAACAAGTGAATGTAGTCACGAATTAGTGTTATACACCTGTTTGTGGCCACATTGAACCAAATTATGACACTCAAAAAACTAACATACATACACATAGAATTTATAAATAGAGGATAGAAATTAGATTAGTAGATTTATTACATCCAAACACACAAACAAACAGAAAAACAAACATATAAATTGCATACACTATTTGTAAATCAAAGACAGATAACTATGGGGCCAGGGGACATAATAGACAACGAAGAACTAAATTAACAGTGAAATAAAGTCTTACGCCCGGAAGCGAAGGAGGTAAAGCCTGTCGCACACACTCTTGTAGAATGGTTGTTAAATATTATATGGGGGACATGAAATAATTCATGTGTTGACCCTAAGAAAGTCAACTTTGTATGGGTAGTAAGTTAATTTACTATGTGAGGGCAGGTCTTATAAGACAACGGTCCGGTTCAGACATACCTCTGATAAATATAATATAGCATGTGAGAAGGGGCTCACGCCAACCAGTCAAGTTTGTGGCGATTGCCAGTAGCCAAGTAAGGCTTTGCTACATTGTGACAATAGTTATTAATAGTCTATTGGAATGCCCAAAGCCAGGTTATCTAGAGTCTTTGACAAAAATTAGAGACACTAATTTTTTGTTTAGGAACCTCTTGCGTCACAACCAATGAGTGAAAGTTGATGACGCAACACAAGAGGGGTGGGTGTGTGTCAAAGACTCGACCACATCCCCTCCGCCAGGGAGAGCGGTCAACCCTGAAGAGACCAGGAGGAGATACGGTGCCCGAGGGAGATGAGGTAATAGGAGAGGGTTAGCCACTCCCTCATGAGACACGCAGGCGGTGTTCAGAGAGTTAGCACTCTAATCACGATAGTACCACACCTCGTGAAGCCATAGCACAGTTGAGTAGACACTCAACAGGCCACGTTTGCCAGCAGAGTGCGATGTGAGGTAACACGCACGAAGGTGAAGGTCACCCCGCGTGGTGGGTAACCACGGGAGAGAGGTTAGGCAGAGGGGAGACTGGACTTGAGGCGTTCACATCGTTTAGAATAGCGTTAGGAGTTTTGTGTTCACTAATAGATAGAACTAGCATAGGGTTAGCAGTTTGTGTTAGATAATTCTGTGGCTGTATATTGTGTATTGCATTAGCGACTGTTTACCGCTTGTAAGCGAGCCAACGGCAATAAAATGGACCATACATTTTGCCTCCCACACGACTTGCAAGTTGTCTTGTATGGGTGTGTGAGAAGTACCCGTTGAGGCCTGTCAGTTGAGTTGTTGACAGAGGCTGATAGGCTGATAGGGTTTATGAAGGAAATATGGGGGAAATTGTCGACTCGGCTCCAGAATCTGGAGGCTGATAGGGTTTATGAAGGAAATATGGGGAAAACTGTCGACTCGGTAAAAATTTTTTGGGTGGGAACGGTTTTTTATGGGTGTGAAAGTAATTAAGGTAAATTTTTAGTTGGTTGGTTCTGTACTGGAAAGAGAGGGTGTGAAGGGGAAAGTTATTTTGGTTACGTAGGGTATATTAGTATGGGTAGTGATGTATAAACAAGGGTGTGATGGGTCGTGGTTTCTACTCATGGGTTGGATATATGGTGGTTACGTATATGAATGTGTTCACTATGCATGGTGAGTAATGCATAAACAAGGGTGTGATGGGTCGTGGTTTCTACTCATGGGTTGGGTATATGGTGGTTACGTATATGAATGTGTTAGTATGCGTGGTGTAGTGATGTATAAACAAGGGTGTGATGGGTCGTGGTTTCTACTCGTGGGTTGAATATATGGTGGTGGCGTAGACATAATGTGTTAGTATGCGTGGTGTAGTAATGTATAAACAAGGGTGTGATGGGTCGTGGTTTCTACTCATGGGTTGGATATATGGTGGTTACGTATATGAATGTATTAGTATGCGTGGTGTAGTGATGTATAAACAAGGGTGTGATGGGTCGTGGTTATACTCGACGACTCATGGGTAGAGGTGTAGATGGTTACTATCATCTGAACAGTGTGATAGTAGTGAAGGTAAAGGGTGGTATATTCACTACCATCATTACAAAGGAAATCTTATAAAGTTATAATGGGTATGGTGGTAAGGGGTGGGTGTTAGTGATCAAGTAGGAGTGATATAGGGGTGGTCATAAATGTAATAAGAGGTGTTCGCAGTTACACACTGGTCAACCAGTGGTCAAGCAAGGGTCAAGTAGTCAAGTAAGGAAATTTTAGGGAAAAGTTATTGTAATGATATGGTGCTGATTAAAGAGTGGTAAATTAGAGGTCAAGCAGTGGTCAAGTGAGGAAAATTTTATGGAAAATTGGTCGTAGTGACATAGTATTGTTTAAATTAGTGGTAAATTAGTGGTCAAGTAGTGGTCAAGTAGTGGTCAAGCAGTGGTCAAGCAGTGGTCAAGCAGTGGTTAAGGGAGGAAAATTTTAGGGAAATTTTAGGGAAAAGTGATTGTAATGAGATGGTGATGATTAAAGAGTGGTAAATTAGTGGTCAAGCAGTGGTCAAGTAAGGAAAATTTTAGGGAAAATTGGTCGTAGTGACATGGTAATGCTTAAATTAGTGGTAAATTAGTGATCAAGTAGTGGTCAAGCAGTGGTCAAGCGGTGGTTAAGTGAGGAAAGTTTTAGGGCAATTTTAGGGAAAAGTGATTGTAATGATATGGTGATGCTTAAAGGGTGGTAAATTAGTGGTCAAGCAGTGGTCAAGCAGTGGTCAAATGGTCAAGTGAGGAAATTTTAGGGGAAAAGTGATTGTAACGATATGGTGATGCTTAAAGGGTGGTAAATTAGTGGTCAAGTAGTGGTCAAGTAGTGGTCAAGTGGTCGAGTGACCACTTAAATTGTAGAGGACGATGTGCCTAAGATTATGGTAGTGATTAAAGTGATCGATGACGTGGTCAAGCAGTGGTCAAGCAGTGGTCAAGTAGTCGAGTGACCACTTAAATTGTAGGGGAAAGTACGTATAGTGCAATGGTGGTAGGTAAAGTGAGGAAGAATCAATAGTAGTGATAATACTACTACCAATATTAGCGACAAGCACAAAGACAACCAAGTACATACTTGATACACACAAATACAAAGACAACGAAACACACACACACGTACGCATATAGATACAGAAGTACAGACAAACCATACCATTACTACTGTCACAACAACAGCTATACACAAGTACACACCCATAATCAAAGACACAAAGAGGGTCACACACACACACATAAAAACACAAAGGCAACCATACACAGACAACCCATACCATTACTACTGTCATCACAACTATACACACACGTGTACACACATACAAGCACAAAGTCAACCACACACACCCATAAACATCCACTCAAGTACAGACACAGGAAAACAAAGAAGCAAACAAGGACAGACACACTCACCCATAATCAATTACACAAATACACACCTACAAACACAAAGACAACCACACACAGACACATTTGTACATACAGACATACACATAAAGACAGACAAGCACAAAGACAAACCATACCATTACTACTGTCACAACAACAGATATACACATGTGCAGACACACTCACCCATACACAAGAACACTCAAAGACAAATACAAAGACAGCCAAGTACACACACACATACACACCCATCGCCTAGGATTACTACTGTCATCACAACTATACTCAAGTACAGACACACCCATCGCTTAGCATTACTACTGTCATCACAACTATATACAACCACGTACAGACACGCGTACAACAACAAAGACAGACACAAAACACATACAGACACCCATACACACTTGATACACTTGTACATACAGACACATAAGTACACAAAAAACAAAGACACACCCAAAACATTACTACTGGTACCTCAACCAGTACAGATACACTTACCCATAAGACTAAACTATACAAACCACATACTCCCTTTTGGTAAAGAACGCGGATGTCCGAGACAGCCCCTACGTCATCACCGCCATGTGCAAAAGTCATTAAGTGGTAGCATGAGTCATCGGTTTGTGGGAAGCAGGCGGGCGGCGTGAGAATAGCTTGTCTACAAAATTGCTACGTCAGCTCTGTAGGGTGCAGACCCAGTGTATAAAATAGAAGGCGTCTCTTGTGAGCACAGTACCAGTTCACGGGCTGACTTGGGTATCTACAGAGGTGCTTCAGGCTGGTGTGAGCAGTGTTTGTGTCGTCGGCAGATATTGTTCACGTGCTGACTTGGCTAGCTACAGCGGTGAAACTTGGTGTGAGCGTTATTCGTGTAGTAAGCAGATATTGTTCACGTACTGACTTGGCTAGCTACAGCGGTGAAACTTGGTGTGACCCTTAGTCGTGTCGTCGGCATCTGATAAAACAGTGAAACATTGTATACAACAGAACTTTTTCGCTGTTGTAAAAATCGAAAGTGTGACTTATGACCAGTTTATCAATATGACCACCAGATCTACTTTCACGTGTTCAGTGTGCGACAAAGCCTATTGTTATAAGTATAACCTTAATCGTCACATTCGGACCATTCACGGTACGAAACCACACTTATGTCATATCTGTGGACAACTTTTCAACAGAAAAGGCAATCTACAAAGACACATACGAACACACCATCAACCACGTATGAATACATCAAACACTACAACAGCAGAGACGACAGCACCACGTGTATATTTACACCATCATCGTAGTCTAAGTCAAGTACCAGACTACCACCACTGTGACTTCAATGATAACCTTACCCGCTACAATGGGAACATTCACAATGATTATCCCTGTCAGGTACGTGACAATCTATACAATTCGAACCTACAACGGTACTTACATCACCAGATACCACGAGAAAGAACGACACCCTTAGACACCCTGGCAACATGTCCACTCATAGTAGCAGAGGATATCCAACCAAATGATAGAGACAGCTTGGCAGCCCTTAAGGCGTACTGCAAGGACCTGTCGATTATGCTACCCAATCAAGTGGTAGTATTAGAAAAAAGTGTCGACCACCGCTACCGGGTGGTTTTGGTATGAGACCTTCATAAAAAGAAGTATTCAGATATCTCATGTGTGATGACTTCGACAACAACAGTGTTGTTTTTAGTCAATCAAGCTATATCAGAGCCCAGAAGAATGAAGATCACTAATCCAGAACTTTTTGGTTTTTCACTAATCATGTATGTCATTGATTTTTTTCTTATGATATATCACTAAACTGTTTTGATGAATATGTTGTGAACACACATATTTTGGTGATAAAAATATTGAAATCAAGATTTTTGTTTTGTTGATTTTCTTTAGTGGGTTGTTTTCATGACGTTGTCTTTTTTCTTGATGGAACAGAGACACATACAGACATGCACAGAGACATTTTATACAGACATGAACAAACTCGGGGGAAAAGTTATGGCAAATACAGAACAGTCAAATGTATGAAAAGTAGGAAACTAACCAAATAATGGAAGATACTGACCAAAATATGAAATGTCTCGCCCAAATTTATGAAAAGTATGACAATATGATTACCAAATGGGAAGAGACTTTCAAGCAAATTTATAAATATTTCAACTAAACTTATAAAAACTAGGAAAATTTGTCAACCAAAAGGGAAAAGGTCAACCAAATACTGAAATATCTCAACCAAAACTTATAAAATTATCATCAATTCTTATAAAAAATAGAAAAATGCGTCAGACAAATCGAAAAACGTTGGCCAAATACAGATATAACTCGAACAAACTTATAAAAAGATAGGAAAAAATATTACCCAACACAACTAAAATGTTGACCAAAGTTATAAATAGCACATCCAAACTTATGAACAGTAGGAAACTTTGTTAACCTTATAAAAAAATAGGAATATTTGTCAAATAAAGTGAACCAAGTAAAGACATATTTTCAATCAAACTTATAAACGTGTCATCCAAAGTGATAAAAACTAGGAAAAGCTGTCAGTCATTCTAAGAAATAACTATGGAAAAGTAAGAACTATGTCGACCAAACTAGGGCAAAGGTGTTACCAAAATTATGAAAAATGTAACTTCTTTAGTTATCTCATACGTGTCTTGAACTTTTATCTGAAAACCCGTTATCAATGTCACCACTTTCTCGATTTTACATTACCGAAACCTCCAACTTCACCGTATCTGCTACAGAAACCCTTATACAGACTAAGCACTCATCTCTCCACACTCTTGGTTTCTTTCTAACACAAACTGGTCACATCAACAAGAACTTCAAACCTCCATTGTACACGTGGTCCATTGAAACAGACATAACAACATTTATGGTAAGGTCGTCTATGGTTCCAACTAGTATAGTTTCTGTATCATCTAAGTATTCATCATCACGGAACCATTTCCCATGGCTGCCAGCTTCAACTTTCCATACCACAATGTCTGCTACACTATCCTTTCATTGTTCCAGCTTTCAACAATACAACGGTTTTTTTCTCGAAGTCTGCCTAAAATAGCATTTCTTACGGTGTCCACTCCTAGCGCACTTTACCATTTCACATCTGCAATAACGACAAGTCTGCAAGCAACCACCACTGTCTGTTATAAACTCGGCCTTTCTTAAAAACACGCCTACCATTAGTGAACTCATGAATACCAGCTACCACATCTTCTAACCGACTTTCAATGTTTCATAACAAATAACACTAACATTCGTTTTGATTACAGAACAATATAATTTCTGGTGACTAGGCAGATTTTCCAACCTAATGGAGGTAAAGCATCTGTCCCCCTAACCTACTAAGCGCTATTCTAGACAACGAATAAGGTCATCGATCAGCACCCCTAAGAAGAACTTGAAAAAACAACAGAGATTGGGTTCCTGAGACGAATTATTTGAATTCATTGGACTACCACAGTAATTAATGATGAACGCCTAAGGAAAATAGAGCATTATATACACCAAACACAACAAACTCTTTCTTACTAATCCTAACCCTAATTATACATCATTTAACCCTAACCTAACCCCTAACCCTAACGATTCACCAAACACAACAAGCTCTTTCTGTAAGAGACATAGACACAAACCACTGTTAGAAAGCGAAAAAGTTAAATTTTAATTAACACTTAAAAATAATAAATCGCAATTTTATTCCGCTTCACTTAATATACAGATATAGACTAAGTATAGGTATAGGTATAGGTATAGGTTATGTATAGGACGATATCGAGCTTACATTTTGCGCAATAAAATTGCGATTTATTATTCCTTAAATGTGACTGTACTGTTGATGTGATAAGAAAGGACATGGATCACAAACCTAACAATCACAACTGATGCTCCTAAGTGTGCAAGAGACACAAGGGTGTTTTGTAAAGTAAGAAAATTGTTCCAGATACTAAAGTGTCTGAATATGCTCTCCACTGATATTCATTCCGAGAGGCCTGAGAACAGTCTCCAATGAATACTGCCTAGGTTGGTGATAGTCATCCACGTATCCATCTATATATAAAGAAGAGTCTTCCTCTTGAGAAGGTATTAACTAGAGAAGAGAACTTATCCATACTTAAGAACTGAGCTAATCTAGAAAAGAACAGTATGGGCGCCCAAGCGGCGTGGGCATGATAACTAGGTCATGCCATGGCGTGGGGCTGGTTTTAGATATAGCGAGGTCATTTTGATGAAATACCTACTCTTTGATTTAAACCATTCCATTCAGTACTGTATATTCTAGTCTTAGCAGTAACAGTAATATTAACCTTATTTTAATATATTAACCAAGTATCTCAACCCGAGTATACTTTAAAACTAGCGTGGTTTTGTACTACATTGCAGTGTCTCCTTTGTCTGCCAGCGATAATATTCTCTGAATTTATCCAAGATTTAGACGCCGGATTTATACGAATATTGTAGAACGTGACGTGTTTCGTTCTATTAAGAACGAGTTTGTACAACTGAACTCAGTTGTAAATTGAATATTCTATTAATTAATATATATTCTATGGGCAACCATGCCGTTAGTGGAATTGGCTGACCTTCATGTCGTAACCTCACATTCATTGCAAAAATGTTATGAACTTAAATATATATATAGGAATAATAATTGTTTGGCCTTACCTAGTTCCAGAATCAGATTCTCACTACGGATCGGGGCCCTTGTTCAATATAAAATTTTCTCTTTCTTATTACTTATTTAAGTAATTTACTATTTAAAAACCGTTGTTTTTTGAACACCACAAATGGGCCCCGACCGCTGTCTGCAATGGCTAGCAGAAGAGTGAGACCGGATATGGAACTAGGATACGCAAGTGGTCATTTCCGGGCCCAGTTGTCGGTTGGTTTGAAGTTGGCCAGGATAAGTCAGCCAAACTAAATTACTCTATAAACCGTAAATATAATGTGATCGTAACATTTATATAACATTTCTAATTATTCTTTAACATACACTGAATAATAAGCAAGAGGAGAGGGTGCAGCCAGGCTTTCGCCACATCCATTATCCTCAATTTACAAAGTTATGAAGCAAGCACACCCAGAAACCGGCAGCCCCAACAATGCCATGCCCATCACGAACCCCCTCCACCATCGACATCCCTGACAGGACCCCAGCCGAAGCCAGCCGCCCGGCCCACCACAACAAGAGCAGCAGAATCTCCGCTACTGTTTCTGGTGCTACTGGATGCGCTTGTCTGTTTTGATTTGGTAATCATTGCCAAGAGTCGAACTCGTGTCTGTGTGATGAATGACTACTCCAGACACACTTGGGCCACGTGCCTATGTCAAGGCCCAATGTCCGCCATCTTGGTTTGTCTATGTTTAGTGTTTATCTTGGGCTCGTACAAAACCTGTATCACTCTCAGATCTCAGATGCACACAACAGAAAAGTCAGTCGCGTCCTTAAACAATACAAGCATATTTATTGTTCCACAGTACTACACGGGTCTGGCATAGACCGCCGGATCCTACCGTTACGCGTTCTGCCTATGTCCAGCACACCGTCTGCCTATATATAATGTCTTGCTCATTTAATCGTCTGATGACTATCATGGCTACATCAGATCTGTCTGACAGAATACATCTTATCTATTCACTGAGTTACCAGTTAACACATTATTACTCAGCACTACTCACAAGATAATGTCGTAACCACCAGCTCTGGTCACGTCGTGCATCTGCCGGCCATTCTTGTTGACATGTTGTCACACCAGGGCCAGCTGTCTAGCTATCACGTTTGTGTTCATCAAGCGACAGCTTCCGTGCGTTGCTCCATCACTGCCGTCGTTCACAATCGACACAATCTTCACACAACTGCATCTCAGATGTTTCCCATTCCTTGGACACGCAATACAGTACACTAATAAACTAATGACAATGTCAGGTTCAAGAATATGTTTCAGATTGACTTGTCAACATGCATGAGAAGTAGGGCAAGAACTTTTCACATCACTTTACTGGAGCAGCACCTTTTGAGGATCCAACTTAGACTGGTTCTTAATCAACCCAGTGGGCAGCTAAGCGAGTCCCTATTAAGTTCTAACCAATTCTGGAGTGGAGCCAAGCATCTGGACCAAGCCACCAAGGACACCGGAGCTGAATATACACAGGTTGATTTGCTTCTATTTGATTTGCTTGATTTGTGTATGTGTCTTGTTTGGTAGTTCAGAGTCAAAAGGCACCCTTTCATTACTATGTTTACTCACTCTCATCATTAGTGGAAGGTTTGAGGGTTACTTTTGTGGTTATTTCATCATCACCTAAAAGTACGTTCCGTTCGGTTAGCATTCGAAATTGACTTAGAATCTAAGTAAATTTTCAACTGCTAGCGAGAACTTTGTATTGTTTTGTAACCTAGTCAATTATTTGTTGTTCTTTAACGTCATTAATGTATCAATTACTTGTGATTATTTTGTCCACAGGTGTTATGTTATTTAGCCATAACTTCTGATAGGTGTTATTGTTGCCCAGTATTGTTATCATTTGTTTTGAAAAGCATTACACCAAGGTCATCATAGTCGGCTTCGCCAGAGCAAAATCAGCAGCGACACTGACGCAGACATATTCTTGCTATTGAGATTCTTTACAGTTGTCACCACATATACTATTATCTGAAGACACTGATAGTGTCTGCAATTGTGTACATTGGTTCAGCTACAGGTTATTGATACATATATAGTAGACAGTACTCAAATGCAACATGTCTACGTTAGTAGATTTTATAGTACTTGGTGAGAAATTCTGTTTCACGGGCCTAGCACTTTTGACATGGGCAGAAAACAAACTCTCAGAATTTCGAAGCCTGATTAGACAGGCACTGGAAAGTCAAAAAGATAAAGAGATAGCTCTAGAAAGACAAAAGCTAGATCTTGAAGGAAAAAGACTACAGTTTGAAATAGATAAGTGGAATTTTGAGAGAGATAAAATAACTTTACCAGTAACTTAAACAAATCACAAGAAACCGGTAAAATGTTATCTTTGTCATAATTTTGGACATGAAGTCAAGAATTGTAGACTGAAACTAATGATGAAAGAAGCTAGTAGAAATGGAAAACATGACCAAAACACAAGCAAATTGTCTATAGCTACAAACCAAAATAATAGACAACAGATTGATAAACCTGTAAATAGTCATAGAATGCCTACACAACAGACAAATACGAACAACATGTGCAGTGCAACTCTGAAAATCAAAAAAAAAGCATTTGTCAACGGCATACCAACCACATGCATAAGAAATGCTGGAGCATCGTTAGTGGGAGTAAACCAAAGGTTTGTTAGAAGGGAAGATTACACAGGTAATAAAGTAAATTGTCGAACATTCGGTGGAATACTCGAAAAGTATGACACAGCATGGATCGAAATCGGCAGCCCGTACTATACTGGCAGAATACAAGCAGCAATGCTACCAAACCCGTACGCTGGACTAATGCTAGGTAACATACCTGGAATAAAAGAGTGTACCCAAGAAGAAATCCAAGCATGGGAATTAAAAGACAATGTAGCAAATAGCCAAAACAGAACAATGCATAAGAAAGATAAAGAACAAGATAAAGTAGTCATACTGCAGAATAACCAAAGTGACACTAAACAGGTAGCAAACAAGCAGAACTATAACTTAGCAAAACAGCAAAGAGACGATAAAACGTTACAAACATATTTTCAGCAAATAAACCAACCATCTAAAAAAGCAAAAGGGGGTAGATGGAAATTTAAAGTTGAAGATAATATCCTCATGAGAATATACAAGAAATATCCAACGCGTATTTCACAAATAGTGCTACCAGTGCAACACCGCAGCGAGGCACTCCACTTCGCGCACCACATGTCAGTTACAGACCATAGGGTAGTCAAGACTAGACAGACATTATTATCTCTACACTATTGGCCAGGTGTTGAAAAAGACATCAGAAACTATGTCCAATCATGTAAACGATGCCAACATAGACATGTACCAATCCCAGCCACTCAAATAGAGAAAGACAACAAACAATTAGTACAAAATACTTGTAATAAACACTGTCAAGATAACAAGAAGTCAGAAACTCACCTCATAGAACAAGGTAGTGATAAACAGATAGAGAAACCACTGACACATGAACAGCCAAAAATCACACCAACACCATCTACTCAAGAAATTATTACATGGAAAGCATTATCATTCAGACCAAATTTAACATAGAGAGATAAACCCAAGCTAGCTTGTCTTATTAAACATTACAAAGCAACAATTCCATCATTTACTGAAATTTCATCAACAATTAAACAATTGTAAACACCATATTTGGATGATCAAACTATAAGTAAGATTACTAAATGTGCAGTCTATTGTTACTCCAGTTGGAGTTGTAACGTTTCAGCGGTTATATATCACGTTGAGACAATCATCATCATCATCACCATCATCACCATCATCATCATCATCATCATCATCATGTAATGATGATGATGATGATGATAATGATGATGATGATGATGATGATGATGATGATGATGATGATGATGATGATGATGATGATGATGATGATGCCTGGGCCGCCGCCCTCCTTATCCAAGAGGGCACCCGCCCTGGCACCCGCTCCGGCGCCTGGGACGCCGCCCTCCTTATTCAGGAGGGCACCCGCCCTGGCAACCGCTCCGGCGCCTGGGACGCCGCCCTCCTTATCCAGGAGGGCACCCGCCCTGGCACCCGCTCCGGCGCCTGGGACGCCGCCCTCCTTATCCAGGAGGGCACCCGCCCTGGCACCCGCTCCGGCGCCTGGGACGCCGCCCTCCTTATTCAGGAGGGCACCCGCCCCGGCACCCGCCTCGACGTCTGGGCCGCCGCCCTCCTTATCCAGGAGGACACCCGCCCTGGCACCCGCTCCGGCGCCTGGGACGTCGCCCTCCTTATCCAGGAGGGCACCCGCCCTGGCACCCGCTCCGGCGCCTGGGACGCCGCCCTCCTTATTCAGGAGGGCACCCGCCCTGGCACTCGCTCCGGCGCCTGGGACGCCGCCCTCCTTATTCAGGAGGGCACTCGCCCTGGCACCCGCTCCGGCACCTGCCCCGGCACCCGCCTCGACGTCTGGGCCGCCGCCCTCCTCTCCAGGTGGGCACCCGCCCCGGCACCCGCCTCGGCACCCGTCCCGGCGCTTGGGCCGCCGCCCTCATTCTCCAGGAGGGCACCCGAACTGGCACCTGGGCCTCCACCCTCCTTGTTCAAGAGGGCAGCCCTGGCACCTGGGCCTGCTTTTAAATTATCGCGCGGACCTCAGAGAGAAGTGTCCAAGTAGTCGTTCAGCCCCTTCTCCCCTCCTCATGTATATGTACAACAAAGCGGCACCAGTCTACGGCCATACCACCGAAGTCAAGCAACGCCTTCCGTGGTTAGTACTTAGTTGGGTGACCGCTTGGGAACACCATGTGTTGCAGAAATTTTTTTGTTTTGTCTTGTGTATTTAGCCCTGTACAATTTTTTGCTTTGGTACCCGCCTGTTTACTAGCATTGTCGCCCTCTGGACAAATCTACAGGTGCTCAGTCCCCCAGTGAAACCCGCCACAACACGACACGTGTTGCTGGCCTTCTTATGTTTTAATTGTCACCCCCTTGAGATTTGGTGTTTTAATTAAGTCACCTTGTTTCTAAGAACCGGAGCCCTCCGGACAAACCCGCAAGTGCTCAGTCTCACGCACACAAAGACAGACAAGACAGATAGCGAGCTCTTGTGCATTCAGGAAAAATGCTGAACTGGTAAATGGTAAGGGGCCCTGAAAAGGGCCGTGGTTATGGGTTGTGAGGATTGGGAGGAAGGGTAGTGAGCAGTGTGTTTTGGGCAGCAGGCCAACTTTGAGGCGGTGTTCTTGGTGACGGCCTTCGTGCCTCCATTGACTGCGTGCTTGGCTAGCTCACCGGGCAGGAGGAGACGGACATCGGTTGTTATAGTGGGCTAGGCGGCTGGAGTACCGGTGTTTGGGTCACTTTCTTCAACACTTGTACATGTAGATGCTGTAGCTTTCCTTTTTCCTCCTCTTCTTTTTCTTGTCTCCGGTCCTCACTGTCTTGGCTTTGCGGCCTTATTGGCCCATTTGCTACTGACTTTGGGTGGCATAACGTCGTCTTCTGTAGAATAGAATTAAACATAAACGCGACCAGGTGCAGGTCCATTTGGGGGGGGGGGGGAGAAACTTTCCACAGAGTCACACAGCCTCTGTGGCGTTGGTTATAACAGTGGGGGACTATAGTGCGGTATGAGTATTCCTGTTATTTGTGTGCATTAGACGACGATATCCACTAGTTCAAGGCCAAGCAGTGTTACTAGGTTCCATTGTCGCGTGATCTACAGCCGTATAAGAAAACCCTACGGATAAGGATGTAGATAGAAAAGCTGACCCTTGGTTCGGTCAGTCCACTGTAGGAGAAGAAGACAAAAAGGCTCGTATTGGGTCTAGATATTATGAATCCTGGTCCCAGATGAGTCTATCTTCCTATCAGTGGCACAGGGAAATGCAAATAAAGTTGGACACTATACACCGATAGATGATAGCTGACTTAGTTAGCAGTGACACGCTACCCTGTGATGAAGAAAAGCCCCCAGTGCCCTCAAGTATAACATACAGGAGAGACACATCTAGTTCACTCATTTTCTATCCTTACACACTACTATTAATTATTATGAGGTGAAAAAGGCAGTAGGTAAAGTTTTGTGTGATGGTCTACAAATCAGACCGCACAGTTTAATTATAAATGAAAGAAAAGGATAAAAAATTCTCCACTTGGGAGATAAAAGTAAAATGGATTAATGTTAGTTTCTGGCTAATACAGCAAACAAAGCTGTTTCATGTGCTCTTAAATCATAGAAGCGCAGCAAAGCATTCGGTGGTGGGTTGAAGTCAGATTGATGGTTTGTGACTCAGCTCATATCCATTGCTCCCACGATAGTTGTCTGCAGCTTTCCTCTCCAGTCCATCAGTTCTCACTTGATGATGTCAGCAAAGGGAACTGTACTACTTTGACTCAGGCAACAAATAGTTCTGGGTGAACTCGCTGAGGCTGGTTGATGATGAGGGTGCCGCTTGAGAGTGCACCACAACAACTCTGCAAAAAAAGTCAAACAGGACATCTGGTAAGCTATGGTCTGGAATCACTCTTCCATCTTTATTCAACCATTCTGCTATAGCTATAGTCTTTTCATACGGCAAAGGCAGCTGTAATTATTAGGACATATTCCTAACTGTTATTCTGACTGGACATACCGACAAGGTAGAAAGGAAAGGATTGATTTACACTCGTACGTGTCAGTGCCTATCTCTATTCATGAGGACAGTACAGTCTGATCCTGAATTTTATATATATATATATATATATATATATATATATATATATATATATATATATATATATATATATATATATATATATATATATATATATATATATATATATGAGTGAATGGATCCAATTCCCTTCAGCGAAAAGAAATATTCAAGACAAGTACTGATTCTGTAAATAGCAGTGACTACTCCACATCTTCATTCTGGATCTAGCTATCGAACAAATCCTTAAATGTGACTGTACTGTTGATGTGATAAGAAAGGACATGGATCACAAACCTAACAATCACAACTGATGCTCCTAAGTGTGCAAGAGACACAAGGGTGTATTGTAAAGTAAGGAAATTGTTCCAGATACTAAAGTGTCTGAATATGCTCTCCACTGATATTCATTCCGAGAGGCCTGAGAATAGTCTCCAATGAATACTGCCTAGGTTGGTGATAGTCATCCACGTATCCATCTATATATAAAGAAGAGTCTTCCTCTTGAGAAGGTATTAACTAGATAAGAGAACCTATCCATACTTAAGAACTGAGCTAATCTAGAAAAGAACAGTATGGGCGCCCAAGCGGCGTGGGCATGATAACTAGGTCATGCCATGGCGTGGGGCTGGTTTTAGATATAGCGAGGTCATTTTGATGAAATACCTACTCTTTGATTTAAACCATTCCATTCAGTACTGTATATTCTAGTCTTAGCAGTAACAGTAATATTAACCTTATTTTAATATATTAACCAAGTATCTCAACCCGAGTATACTTTAAAACTAGCGTGGTTTTGTACTACATTGCAGTGTCTCCTTTGTCTGCCAGCGATAATATTCTCTGAATTTATCCAAGATTTAGACGCCGGATTTATACGAATATTGTAGAACGTGACGTGTTTCGTTCTATTAAGAACGAGTTTGTACAACTGAACTCAGTTGTAAATTGAATATTCCATTAATTAATATATATTCTATGGGCAACCATGCCGTTAGTGGAATTGGCTGACCTTCATGTCGTAACCTTACATTCATTGCAAAAATGTTATGAACTTAAAAATATATATAGGAATAATAATCGTTTGGCCTTACCTAGTTCCAGAATCAGATTCTCACTACGGATCGGGGCCCTTGTTCAATATAAAATTTCATCTTTCTTATTACTTATTTAAGTAATTTACTATTTAAAAACCGTTGTTTTTTGAACACCACAAAGGGGCCCCGACCGCTGTCTGCAATGGCTAGCAGAAGAGTGAGACCGGATATGGAACTAGGATACGCAAGTGGTCATTTCCGGGCCCAGTTGTCGGTTGGTTTGAAGTTGGCCAGGATAAGTCAGCCAAACTAAATTACTCTATAAACCGTAAATATAATGTGATCGTAACATTTATATAACATTTCTAATTATTCTTTAACATACACTGAATAATAAGCAAGAGGAGAGGGTGCAGCCAGGCTTTCGCCACAGATGTCCCCCATAGGAAAAAAAGTACGTGACACGGACTTTTACAATCTGGCTAAGTCCTCTCGTTTGCTAGCTTTCAAGCTAGTGTATGGGAACACTGAGTAGCGTAGCCACAACCTCTTCTTCTGTAGAGCAGTGTCTACTTAGGAAATCTGCTCCAACATTATATTTGCCAGGAATATATTCCACGGTGAAGGTATAAGGTTGCAGTAATAGTGACCACCTCATCAATCTTGTGTTTAATTGTTTGGATGAGGCTAAGAACATCAAAGGCTGGTGGTCGCTTTGTACAATAAACTTGGTTCCATATAGATACGGCTGGAACTTCTGTATAGCCCATACCAGAGCCAAACATTCTTTCTCGATGGTGGAGTAGTTCTTTTTCGCGGTATTTAACTTGCGGCTAGCGTAAGCTACTGGAAACAGCATCTCTCCATCATCTCGACCCTTTTGTAAAAAAGTCGCTCCAATTCCCACGTTGCTCGCGTCCGTCCTTAAGGTGAATGGGCAAGACAAGTCAGGTAATTGTAAAATAGGCTTTGCTGTTAGTCTGTCCTTCAGCGTAGTATAAGCCTCTTCACACGCTGGCGTCCACTTAACTTGCTCAGGTGCTCCTTTCCTGGTGGCGTCTGTTAATGGCGCAGCTAGAATGTTGAAGTTTTTGATAAACTTCTGATAAAATCCACAAAGAGATACGAAGGATCTAATGTCTTTCTTGGTCCTGGGCCGGGTGGCCTTAAGTAGCTTATCTACGTTCTTTTGCTCTGGGCACATGTGTCCTTGAACCACTGTATGCCCCAAAAATTCCAACTGCCGGAAAGCGATCTGGCATTTTGCTGGTCTGGCAGTGAGCCCTGTCTCTGCCAGCCTCCTTAACAGCCTGTCGATGGACTGCAGGTGTTCCTCGTAAGTGTCAGAGGTGATGAGGATGTCATCCATAAAGTTACTGATACTCGGGTCCTTTAATGGATCTAATAACAATCTCATCATTCGGGTGAACACACCAGGAGCGTTGCTCAGCCCGAATGGGAGCACATTGAATTTGTAATTACCGTCAGCTGTGCTGAAAGCCAAATTCGGTCGGACTTCTTTCTTTACTGGAATCTGGTAGTACCCCTTACTGAGGTCTATCTTGGAAAAATACTTCGCTTTACTCAGTTTGGCGAATAGTAAGCCTTGATCCGGTAAAGGTTCCGCTTGAAATTCTGTGACTCCGTTTAGTTGACGATAGTCGATGCACAATCGATGCTCGCCGCTGGGTTTTCTCAAAAGCACCACACTTGCACTATAGGGTGACTCCGAGGGTGAAATTATTCCTTTTTCTAAAAGGTAATTTATTTCGGCCTGTAAAGCCTCCTGTTTTGCATAGGGAACAGGGTAATACTTTTGGCGGACTGGATCGGCGTTTGTTAATTTCATATCAAACTCTACAAGCTTAGTCCGACCTGGCCTATCCGTTAGCACTGGAGCGTGAGACACTAGAATTCGCTTCATCTTCTCCAACTCAGACGTCTCCAAGTCAGGGTTGATGGCGACATCCTTCATGGTCTCCTGAGGTTTTAGCGGATACTCTACACCTGAGTCCTCTCCCCCTTCTACCTCAGTTGCCACCGATAATGCCATTAGATGCACCGGTGGATCTGCTACCCTTTCAGCATACTTTCTAAGTAAGTTGATGTGGAATACTTTCTGTTTTCCTCGGATAGCAATCTTGTAGTTCGTATGGGATACTTTTTCTATGATGGGAAAAGGTCCCTGCCATCCAATTTCAAGCTTATTACTCCCTTGGGGTAAAAGTAATAAGACCTTGTCTCCTACCTCCAGAGAACGGTCCTTGGCTTTCTTATTATAGGATGAGGCATGTTTTTTTCTGGCCCGACGCAGGTTGGAATTTGCCAATTTCCAGCCTGTCTCCAGTTTTTGCTTCAACTCCTCAACATACTGGGAAGCAGTGATGACAGTTTCATCAGCTCCCTCCTCAGTCCAAGTCCTCATTAAGGCCTCCAGCGGTCCTTTTATGGGTCGACCAAATAATAGTGTAGCAGGTGGAAGTCCTGTCGAGGCATGTGGTACTTCCCTGTATGCAAATAATGCCGCGGGCAGGTACTCATCCCAACGTTCTGGCTTCTCCTGTGCTAGCTTACGTAGGATCGACATGAGGGTCCCATTGAAGCGTTCCACCGTCCCATTAGCTTGAGGGTGGTAGGGACTTGTATGGATATGGCGAGTCCGAAAGGTATTGAAGACTTCCTCCATTAACTTCCCCCGGAACTGCGAACCATTGTCTGTCAAAATCTGATTAGGAAAACCTAATCTGGTGAAGATAGTCACTAGGGCATCCGCTACTCGTTTGGAATCTATTCCAGGTAGAGCTATGGCTTCTGACCACATAGTGCATGTATCAACTAGAGTTAGAATAAATGCATTCTTCCTCTTGGAGCGTGGCAGAGGACCAACAATGTCCACGGCAACACGCTCAAACGGCGTACTCAAAATTGGCATTTCGCCCAAAGTTACTGGTGCAGTCCAATGTTTAAGTGAGACCCGTTGGCATTCTGGACAGGACTTGACATACTGTTGAATATCGGCGGACATTCCTGGCCAAAAATAGTGGCATGTAATACGCTGAGTAGTGGCACCCACTCCCATATGTCCACTGAAAGATATGGT
Organism: Cepaea hortensis; assembly: GCA_963921405.1. NCBI lineage: Eukaryota > Metazoa > Mollusca > Gastropoda > Stylommatophora > Helicidae > Cepaea > Cepaea hortensis. The sequence continues at coordinate 63,663,596 of OY992894.1, read as the reverse complement.
GTGACCCATATGTAATATCTGATTCCGGAATTTATATGGAACGACAAGTTGCCCGTGGTCGTGATCCTTGGTTCCCGCCCGCCGGTACAAAAGCTTCTCTTTCATATAAAAATCGCCCCCTTTAGGTGGATTTTACCAAAGCAGGGTTTCAGTGTTGGGTCTTCTGCCTGGGCAGCCCGAATTTCTCGAGGTAGTGGATTATTAAGACGAAGATCAGGCTCACTCGACACTGCTGTCTGACTTCTGGTCTGCACTGCTGCAACAATTATAGGTGATTTTGGTTCGCCCAAGTAGACATACCGACATCCTAAAATGAATGGGTACACTGGATCCTCCATCACTGCTGCAGAAATCGTCCCAGTGACATATTTAGATTCCACATCTACCTTTGCAACCTGCACCTCTATTGTCTCAGAGCTCATGGTGGCCCCCTTTATTGTAACGGTCTGTTCTGTTAGCTAGCCGGGTTTGACTAGGTATTTTGCGATAACTGAATCATACTGGAGTCCCGTATCATATAGACATCGCACCTGACTCCCATTTACCGTAATAGTTTCGACCACAGGAGGTCTAGCATTGCTCCCAGAGTTCTTGTTGGGGTGGTCTCCGGTTCCTGACGCTAGGCACGCCACATAGTGGGTTTGGGGTTTATTCTTGCAGAATCGTGTGTGGTGATCATGGTTTTTGCAATTTTTGCAGTATGGTTTACCCCATCCACTATGGTTTGTGGGTGGGTTTTGTGCTGATTGTTGAAACCCATGATGTTGATGAGGACCCACATTTTTCCCAAATTGTCCTCTGCTGTCCTTACCGGAGTTATTTGAATTCTTAGAGAGTTGTGGTTTTTCAACATGAGAACTACTCGCAGCTTTTGTGGTATTCGCTTCGCCATGGGCCATTAGGTATCTTTCCGCCAGAGAGGTTATCTCCGCTAACCGAGTCCCACCATTTTCTGCCACAAAAGTCTGCATCGGCTTTGGCATTGTCTCCCTCATCTGCTCTGCCAAAATCATCTCCTCCAGCCCTGCGTAGGTTGCCTCGTATTCACTCAGTCCAACCCACTTGGAGAAATAAGTGTGTAGCCGTGAGGCAAACTGGGAATACGATTCTCCCTGTAACCGCTTGGCGTTTCGGAACTTCATTCGGTAGGCAGATGAAGTCAACTCATACCTCTTGAGTAGAGCACTTTTCAGAGAGTCGAAGTCCCGTTCCTGTCCAGGAGGTAGTTTAGAAAATATGTCATATGCTGCGCCGTGGAGTCCTTGTGAAATTTTTAAATTCCATTTGTCCTTGGGCAGGCTATATGCTTCGGCCATCAAAACAAATTTGTCAATCTAGTTGTCCATCTGCTCAGTCTTTTCATCAAATGGCAGCAGAGGAAAACTCTTGGATCCCAGAGAACCATTCTGTGCTGGAGGAGTATCTATACTATAGACTGGAGAACTCGCACTACTGAATCTTGAAGCATCTGGGTGTTGTAATTCCAGTCTTCTTAATTATATCTCCAGCTGTCTCGCCTGTTCGGCTAGTTTTAACTCCTTGTCTTTCTCCAGTTCAGCCTGTTTCATCTGTTTTTCGGATTCTATTTCCGCCATCCGGATTCTTTCTTCCCTTTGTTCTTGTCTCCATTCTCTTTCAGCCTCTCTGATATACTTCCTCAACTCATCACCCTCATATCCCATCAATGTCCCTTTCTCCGTCAACTCCTGGGTAGTGGGTTGCTTGTCAAATGACATGATAATTGAGCACCTAGATGAGATACATGAAAAATTCTTTAAGCAATGCTCACCCCCTATCTATCAATCAACTTAATTAAATGCCCTAATATAGTATGTATAGCAATTCAAAGTGGTACGAAGGATATCAGATGTCGATTATGAAATATCGATAAACCAAAAATTAAAGATATTTCATATCAACATGCTGAAACCTTACTTTTCACGACAAGAAGAACAAATGACAGACAAACAGAATGCATCTACATCAAGCAACCAGACGACAGACGTACATAACGCAACTACACTAGTTAGTGTGACAGAAGACGACGACATCGCAGACACGTAGTCAGCAAACAGAACACGCACTTAGTACCACCACAGTGCTGAATCAAATAGAAGACGATGACATGGAACTACCAGTTTCGACAGTAGACATGACTACGACTATTGATAGCATACGGATAGAACCAAGACTTACAGAAGAACAAAGACGACAGATAATAGCATTAGTAACAGAATTCAGAGACATTTTTTCCGATATTCCAGGTAGGATTGATAGGATCGAACACTCCATTATTCTGTCTGATCACACCCCTATCAAATGCCGACCTTATTCCACTCCTTTAAGTTACAGGGAAAAACTCGATAAGAAAATCCTTAGTCTTGAATCAAGTGGAATAATCCAAAAGTCGCAGTCAGAATATTCTTTCCCTATTGTCCTGGTCAAGAAAAAGGACTCAACGAATCGCCTCTGTGTCGATTTCAGGAAAGTAAATAATGTCAGCAAGGTAGACGCAGAGCCAATTCCATCTTGCGAAGATCTGGTTCTCAATATGTCAACTTCTAGGATCTTTTCTAAACTCGAACTAACGAAGGGATATTGGCAAGTCCCGATGCACAGACTTTCTATTCATCTGACTGCATTCTCAACACCCTTAGGTCACTATGAGTGGCGATTCCTTCCTTTTGGCCTTCGTAATGCTCCAGCCATTTTTGTTGGACTCACTAAGGGATCTTTTTCATGGAGTAACGAATACGGAGACTTATATTGACGACATATGTGTTCATACTGCAGACTGGACAACACATTTACAGAAACTGCGACATGTCTGCGATAGATTGAGATTATTCGGTCTTACTGTAAAACCAACGAAAGTTGAGTTGGGGCTGGAAGAAATTGACTTCCTTAGACACACCATAACAAGAGGCCAACTCAAAACGGACAATAAAATTATAACTAAAATTCTAAATCTAACAATGCCAACGACCTAGAAGCAAGTTAGAAGCTTACTTGGTCTTGTTAACTATTACAATAAGTTCATACCTAATTTAGCTAATATTACTAGCGTGTTCTCAAATGTATTGAAATCATCTGTAAAATTGAATGTAAAAGATGCAGATTTAATTGAAGCATTATCAAAATTAAAACAGATGGTCAGCGTTGTACCAATATTGCGCTTACCTGATCCGAGCATTACGTATTTTCTTCGTACAGATGCAAGCGCTATATCCATTGCCGGGGTACTGGCCAGTTCATGAGGGAATCTTCCACCCAATAATTTACGTAAGCCGGAAAATTACACCTGCTGAGTCGAGGTATGGAGTCTCTGAATTAGAGGCCTTAAGTGTCATCTATTGTGTCCGTAAGCTTCACAGATTCTTAGCAGGCACTCATTTTGTCATCGAAACTGACAATTCCCCTCTTACAGTTACGGAGACTGGAGTCCACAAAAATAACAGAATCTATAGGTGGTCGTTGATTCTCCAGAACTACTCGTTCACTATTAAGCATATAGCGGGAAAGATGAACTTACTGGCAGACACGCTCAGCAGACCTTCTCAGATTGAGATATCTGATGTATCTGAGAGTAGCAATTCTACAGCACCTCATCCATCGACACTTTAAGCAATCTGTGTCCAGAATGTTGAGTGATAGACACGGTTGTGCTCTTAGAATTGTGAATCGCCTTAAAGTGGTTGTGCATAAACTGTGTCATTATGAGTGAGAAAGTGTCATATGGCAAATGACAGCGATGCAACATTCAATTGATAAGTTAGCGCATCAAAGAAGAAGATACAGAGTGTCACAAATATTGAACATAGTGACACCAATATTGAACGCAATTGAGACGTCTTGGAAATACGTCACCTAACACTGTAACGGTTAGGCAAGAGTGGTGATCCAGCTTAGGAAGCCAGAGGATGTGTTTTACCACCGGTCACGGAATTCCAGCCGTTATGCTGCTGCCAGTCTTCAATATCTACAGGGAGTAGCTCTGGTTTGTGTCTCACCATTGAATGCAGGTAGTCCGGGCTTTACTGACGCCACGATCGCTGACATTCGTTGGAGTCGCATGTTGATGCGTGCGGGTCTAATCATGATCGGGCCATAGACGTTGGCTGATAGACATTGGGTACCAGTAGTGGCCAAGTGAAGGTAGGCGATGATCATATGTACATTATTATTATAGCAGACAGCCAGCTAGGTTCCTAACACTCTCCTTGGGTTGGGGAGACGATTCGTGATGGAAGGACAGGAGTGCTTGTGATGAGCGAGAGACTCAAGTCTGGATGCTCATACACATTTAGAGCTGTTAGCTGATGTCACCTGTGTGTAATTATACCACAGTTTGCTCTACCTCACATTTGTTGAGTTGTTCTTGGAATACATAGTGATGCTGTTCTCTATATGGTGCAGTCATGTCGGCGCATGCCACTCGTGTTCACAGAGAGTCATTTTACCCTAGAGCCACACAGATCTTGAGGTGAACGTTTGTGCATTACAGTAAACCAACCTCACCTCTTGACATGGGGACATTGTCCTAGGAAATATGAATCAGAGGAGTGGTCAGTGAGTCAAGGACAATAATTGGTTGTACAGATACCGTACAGTGACACAATCAGTAGATTTTACCTTGTTTGACTGGATAAAACTGTTTAACATGGCGGTTGCAAATCTGTGAATGACATTGGAACGGTATATGTGAGGATCATGTCGATCAATTGCTGGTGATCAAGTGGCGCATCCTCGTTTGTTCAATTGTCTTGTCATCGTGTCAGTGATTGACGGCACTGTTAGTGTTAGTTGGAGACCGTCTTCTTGATGCTGGAAAGGACATCTGTGCTATACTCGATTATCTGAGACCCATATTGACATTATCGCTCTGATCTGGCCCAGATAGAGAACATTTACTTATACGCATTCTAGGAGCGAGATTGAAAGTCTAATTATACTATATTGGAGAAACTATCAATTACCATGTTGGATCAAAATAAATGTCACTATACATAGGAGACACACTTGCTACGGAAGATTATTGGTGACTGATTTATATCAGAATTTGCAGATTCGGTGATTGTCGGATCTTCATTATGTCACCTTCTGGGGAGGATTTTGTCGTGTAAATCAACAACATTTCGTCACAGAGACATAGGTCCCACTGAAACTGAATTTTGCTTAGTGCTGTTCAGGTTTGCGAGGTAGTCAATGCTTCGCTGAAATTGTGTCAACGCACAGTGGTTATCCTGGTGCATATCGACAGAGCATTACAAGATATTGCTCAACCTGATAGCTACATTCAGTAGCAAATAACACTCACATCAGTCAGGTTCCTTCTAAGGCTGATCACAGGCATCATGTCTAGAGTGTTATTCTCGTAATTTCAAATATATGATAAAGGTTTGTTTAACCTACGACAGTTCAACATTTTAAATCACAACGCCTCAGTACAACGAAATCGACGCAATATTATCATTTATGAAAATGCGCAGACCTTGGATTTCAGGAGTGTACTTGTAAAGAAACTGTTCTACACATTAACTCGTCAAATTGGTATGCGCTGAGTAACACCGAACATAATCATTTATCAAATCGATTGGATTAGTCTACTATCAAACTATTGGAAAATATTTGCTGATTCTTGAGCTGAGTATTATATTTGTTTGTGGTTTTTCAATTAATTAGTTATGGTCAAAATACTGTAATTTTACACGCATGTATTCTTTCTTTATTATCGTAACTTTGATGACGTCATAGGCGTGGTACACAATATTGTGCTATTTTGTGCTGTGCATTCTTATTCGCGGTACATTATTTATTTGTTGATATAATAATATTATTTTGTTTGCTAATTTCATAAATCCAAGGAACTCTAACTCTGTCTATACTTTGGTTGCTGAGTTATAGGTCTTGTCTATTATATGATTATTTGTCATTTTTTATTATTAATTTATCTAATTGTAATTTATTAATTATTTCTTTCTACTTTCTTGGACTTTATCTGTCGATTTCGATACTTATAAGCTTTGTCTCGTTTGTGGAAACATAACAACATGTCATCTTTACAGGATTTTGTTGCAATCGGGAAAGATGCAGGCTTAACAGGACAAGATCTGATGGCATGGTCAGAGAAACAATTTGCAAATTTTCAGGCTCATGAAAGAGATGAAAGAGCTGCGGTAAGACAGTTAGAAAAGGATCGACTAGATGAACAGGAGAAACAAAGATTATTTGAAAGAGAAAAGATAGCTGCAGAGAAAGAGAGGATGGCATTACAAATTGCTGCAGATAAGGAAAAATTAGATAGAGAGGCACAATTAAGGGAAAAAGAGATGGCTTTAATCTTGAGAACTTGAATAAAGAGAAACTTCTGAAGGAAAAGGAGTTGAAAAATAACTTTAAAATGAAACAGTACGAGAAGGACAAGGATGAACATATCGCTAAAAACAAAGTGGAGGTACAGTCCACAGATGCCATTAAGAAATATAATGGAGTGGTGAAGACCTATTCGAACTCTGATTCTGTCTCTGCATGGCTAACTAATTTTGAGCTCATCATGAGTGTCAAAGACTAAGATAGATAGGAGGGAAGACCACCCTGAATGAGTGGTCTACCTCAAGTAGATTAGAGGTAACCCAGTGCCCCAACATGAGGGCAGGGTAGGTGTAAGGAGTAGATAGGAAGGGGAACTGTCAAACAGTTCTCTCATGAGACACGAAGGTGTCAACCAGAGAGTAAGCACTCTGGTCACGGTAATATCACGCCAACGTCATAGACACGAAGAACTAGAATGGAACTCAAGAGTAGGCTACTACTCTAAGCGTGTAGCACGCAAAAGCCGAAGTGCGCACAAGGTCCTTCCGCGTACTGTGTAATCAGCACGCGGAGAATCGTCAGACGGGAGACAGACTTCGTAGGGAACACATCGCTTAGCGTCGATGCGTATTTATTTAGATGAGTAGATAGATTTAGCAGTAGGGCTAGGGACGACTAGTGATAGGAAATTCTGTGTATTCATGTGTGCTTCGTTAGAGAAAGTTTTGTGCATTTATGTAATGTAAAGAGCCAGTGGCAATAAAATGTGTAATTAATTCCTCTCGTACGACTGACAAATCTTCGACCTGACCCCTCCAGGAGTTTCATTTCTCTAACCTGCTGCCCTTTTTCTTCTTGTTGTCAACGTGCAGTGGATGATGTGCACTCATTGACTCGCTGGTATTCACGTGCTTGTGTACTTTGCCGATATGTGAGTGCATGATCGCCGACGTCATTAGTCAAGGCACATGCTGAAGATGATGGTGATGATGATGATATCATATTTCCACAAAAAAAAATGTCTCGCTAACATTTGGTTTTTGTTTTCTGTTTTCCCAAAGATTTGCATAACGAAATAAAAATAAAAAATGTTAAAATCTGTACTTCAGGTAATTAGGCAATCAGGAGAAACAAATGTAATCTAAATCCATTTCAAAATATTTGTCACCTTTTACTTGCCACCCTTCGTGATTTCCTGGAAGCTCTTAGTAAATTAAGCATTCAAACAGTCTGTTTATTTGTTTCTTGCTATCTTGTATGATTCCATACTTAATATTATTATATTTATTATTATTATTATTATTGTATAATATCGTACACAATATTTGATTACTAAAACAGTGATCGGTTTGAACCGTAATCGTATATATGGAGGCGAATTTGTCATTGTTGGCAGTTTCATGGTTTTACCTTGTAGATGTACTCGGCCTTTTGGCTAACATCAATGTGTAGTATCTGCTCTTGATCTAGACAGGGCTACAAAGAGAGGTCAATCGAATGACACGTGGGGAACTGACGGGGCGGCTCTGGGCCCTGTGGGAAGCGCAAAATCCCCAATAAATTGTAACTAGTGGCGGCAAAGATCAAAGTGTGGATTTATCTGTACTTGGTCTGGCCAGGGTGCAGTGGCGGTCATCTCAACTGTAAACTCGAATCGCCAAATCACTAACACTGGGAGACTGGCAGTGGTGGACCACAATGAGCCAAAAGACCGTAAATATATCTTATAGGGGAATGCTTCATATATTAGCATCACATTACTTAAAGAAAGGTGAGAAATTAGAAGATGAGATGGAAAAACAAATGACAACAATAGTCTTCGACCTGACCCTCCCAGGCGTTTCCTGTGTCTAATGTGCTGCCATTTCTCTTCTTGACCTCACCGTGTTGTGGATGCTGTGCACTCATTGCCTCTCTGGTAGACATGTGCTCATGTACTTTGCCGATAATGGGGTGCATGATCGCTGACGTTATTTGACATGGCACATAATGATGAATTCCTATGTCAGTATAGTATTCTCACACTTCAGAAATATTACCTCGTCTATTTCTGTTGTCGTGATAATGTACATAATAAAATTAAAAGAAATATTGGATATACTGTACTAAAGGAAATGAAGCAACAACGGGAAACAAACACAATATAAATGCATGCTCATGCGGCCAACACGGGAGGTAACGATAGCAATTTTTCCATTTAAGAAATACGGTGGTTATTTAATTTGTTTTAAACACATTTATAACGTTTCACTTGAATCTTTTGTAGAAGCTGTCCGGCTATTATTCAGTCAAACAAGAATTTTATTTGCTTCTTTCTATATTATATTAATCCATACATGACTCTTATTATTGTGTAATATCATACACAATATTAGTTTACTTTAAGAGTTATAGGTCTGAACAATTGTCTGCTCGACTGCATTTGCTGACATCAAGATGTGTATTTTTGGCAGGTGCATACGTGTACCTTGTAATTTTAAATATTGGCGGCTAAGATCAAAGTCTAGATTTTCCTGCACTTGATCTGGTCAGAGCGCAGAGGCGGTCATCCACACTGAAAATTTACATCACCGACAACTAAAACTGGCAGACTTGCATTGGTGACCATAATGGATCGAAAGTAACTTAACGGGATTAATATGCCCTAAAAGAAATGTAACTAGTTATGGTAATGAAAAGGTGTAATGTGCAGGCCAGATACCTCACACCAGTAACCATCATTGCGTAGAAAGTATACGGAAAAGAATCCATAGCAATCTAGGCCACTTGGTATCAGACTACAGTTAGATATACCAGGGGATTACAAATCGAAACATTAGAAATGCGATAGAAATTACAATAACCACGCCGGTGTCTTGACAGCTGTAAATTTTTAAGAAGATTAACCATGTGACATCACGGTGGAGACGAACATCATGACGTCATAAAGACAATTTAAATATGGCCGTTCTGGTGTCCGTATTTTGATCAGCGAAGGGGTGTGTTTGTTGAAATTCACCGGCGAATAAAGAAAAAAGAAAAAAAAACTGTTAAAAACTGTGACATCTGATGATGTGGTACAACAGTGGTTCATGGGTGGTTATAGACGCCGTCAAGAGCATTTTATTTTTCTACAGACATGTAAAAGTTGTATCAACGATTGAGGAGATGCATTGAACATAGTGGTGACTACATCATTACATGATACATCTGTTCCTTACTTTTTCCGAATATATTCACATACAAAACCAAAACAAACACAAATTTAAGGTTTTCATTTGATCACCCCTCTCCCCCCCCCCCCTCACCTTTATTCTCTCCCTGGTATTTTATCGTAGACTGTCTTCATGCTCTCACTCGTGACTGTGAGTGTACGCGCTCAGAACATTTACAAGTCCATTAGGGTGGGAAAGAGAGCTACACAGTGAGTCAAGATTGGTTGTTATAATTGTGTTGCTTCGGATCTACTGATAGGTGAACGTTCCACATGAAGCAGAGGGGAGAACAAAAGCAAGAACCGCTTATTTCTGCTACGTTGGTGTCAGGAGAAGTACAACTCTGACTGCGTTTGGGCCAAAGAAGAAAAAGAGTAAACAGAGAGAATACACCCCACCACCCTCAACTAACAAGAAGAGGGATAGTGGTTACTAAGCAGATTAAAGATTCTTGAGACAGAGATTACAACTATTAGTGATAGTCAGACAGGAACTATCATGTTGAAACCCAGAGCAATGGATTAAGGTATTAGAGTGTGGTAGAAATAGTGACAGTATAAACTAAATATATAGACTGAACACATAAAAAAACTCAAGAAAAATGCTTAAAGCTCTTTTATTTATCAGATAATACAACTTCGGTTACGACTGATTTGTATGCAAACCTTGGATCAAACAAAAATACCACAGTCAACAAACATCAACCTATCAATACCAGCATCGGTAGTTTGCCATTGCTTTCTGAGCGACCAACACCCATACCATTTCGTCAGATACCATCACAAGGCGGCCTGCTAACAAATTGTCCGCAGCTGTGTTTCGAACGCGGGTATGCCAGATTACGAACTACGCCAGTATCGCCTTCGCCATGGAGCCGACTATGCACAACACCATTAAAAAAAAAGGAAATGAGGCAATGAGGGACAAGAAATATCATCTGAATCCATGCTAAGGTCAGCAGGGGAGATAACGATAGATACGTATTCATTTAACGAATACAGTAGTTATTTAATTTTTTAAACCATTTATTACATTTTACTGACCTCTCTTCATGGAAACTCAACGGCAGTTATGTAATAGAACTAACTCTTTATGCATATCTCTTCTGTCTTATGTTAATCCATACATTACTCATGTTATCGTATCATATCGTGCAAAATATTGTTTTATTAAATGAGTAATAGGTCTGAACAATTATCTGCTAACCTGCAGAAACTATAACTATTATTCTTGGCAGGTACACGCGTGCACATCATAATGGTGAAAGCAAAATTGTTTATTGTAAATTAAGTTTATCTTGCTATTAGGATGATAAAATGGGAATACATTGTTTTGTATGATCAGCTAAAACTCGTGAAATTACGAGGGGCAAAACACGATCGTCAAGAACAAGTATTTGACAACAACAAAAACATATTTACAATTGGAGATTCTTTGTTTACAATACCCGTCTTCGGGGCATTAAATGAGCACATTTTGTTTCTTTGTCATCGGGGATTGAGAAATATTAACACAGCCACGGAAACATGTTCATTGAGATGCCCAGCACAAAGGCAGGTTGTGCCTCATAGGTCGGTTTCTTTGTCAGTCGTGAAATGGGAAGTATGACCATGACCCAGACAGTGAGAGTGCCCGATTATTGGCTTCATATATCGATATTCCCATGGACTCTGCTATTGCCTTCGTCCAACGTTTACGTGGTCGGCCTCTTCCTCTGTTTCCATTTGGTCTGTACATCATTGCTTGTTGTGGTGTGCTGTTGAAACTCTCATGATGTTGCAAGTGACCAAAATTATATCCATTTTCTTTATTTTATCGTCCTAAATACCACCCTCTTCAATATTCAACTCTTGGAATATGGACGCATTTGTTATTGTCTTTATCCAAGACATTCTTAGAACTCGTCTGTAACATTTATATTCAAAGACATGTTTAGTAAGTGTCCAGGTCTCACAGGCGTATGTTGCAATGGGAACGACGCATGCTCTAAAAAATCTAATTTTTGTAGTTCTGTCTGTCCCACTCCATAATTTATTCAGTTGTTTTAGTCTTGGAAGAGCAATTGATAGTCATCATTTAATTTCTTTCAGTGTGTACCCATTGTTGGTAATCAATGACCCAAGATATTCGAAATGTTCCACCACCTCCAATCTTTCCTCACTAACATATATTTCTTTCTCCATAGTAGTTTTATTTGGATGCATAATCCTTGATTATGCTATGTTAATATATAAGTTGTGATGTTCACTATTTCTTTGGGTTGACGTTATTAGGTTTTCTATACTACAATGTGAAGTGGATATTAATACTATATCATCAGCATATCGAATCTCTGGTATGTTATGAGCACCGATATTTAGGGCATCATATTGCTCCCTGGTTATACCGTCTCTGACATTTCTCATTATATTTTCGGCGTTCTCATTGGCACCTTGCCGTCTTGACAGACGATAGTTTGTGCTTTAAAAAGGCATAATAACTTTTACCTATGGCGGTAGCGCATGTGACTGATAAGGCTAATTTGCGCTGTAAATGTTCGTTCACAGTGGGTGCATGTGAACACGTGGTCATTTCCACCATCATGCACCATCTTACGTCTCAAACGCTCGGTGTGTGACTTATCTGCAATAAATTTCTCCTTTGTCTTTATTCCATTTATGATGTTTGCCCTCCATGCAACACGTTCAGCGGCGACTTGCTCCGAATGTGCATTATCAATGCCTGTATAAATCATGTCCTGCTTACACACATCTTTGTATCGTATTAGAGGCCGACCCTGAGATCTCTTACCCATCTGTAATTCACCAAAAAAGATGTCCTTTGGTATTCTACCATCATCCATCCTCCTAAGATGTCCTATCAATTTAAGTCTACGAAGACTGAGCATGGAATAAACTGTCACACAACCGGATCTTTCCAATACTTCAGTATTTGTGATTTTGTCTTGCCACTTAATACCAAGAATTCTTCGCAGACACTGCATATGAAAGCTGTTTAAATGTTTCTCTTGGTGTGAGTAAGTTGTCCAGGTATCACTGCCATAAAGAAGAGTACTAAGGACACAGGCTTGATAGACAAGGACTTTTGTTTTTGCAGTAAGCTTCCTGTTCTCCCAGACTCTTTTTGTTAACCTGTTCATTGTTGTTGCTGCCTTACCAATCCGGATGTTGATTTCCTGATATAGGGATAATTTGCTATTTACCACTGATCCTAGATATGTAAAATGGTCTATCATCTCTAGTTCGGCGTCGTCAATAAAGATTGATGGTACCCCATGTGCATCTTGTGACATAATCTGTGTCTTCTTTTTGCTAATTGTTTAATCAAATTCAGAACAAGCATTGGAGAATGCAGATAGTAGACATTGCAATTCTTCCTCAGAGTGGGTCGTAACTGCAGCATCATCTGCAAAAAGCAACTCTCTGATCAGTATCCTCCTAATTTTGGTCTTGGCCTTCAATCTTTAAGCATTGTAAAGGCCGCCATCTGAGCGTGAGTGAATGTATATACCACCATCCTGATCACGATAGGCATATTTCAGTAGAAGTGAAAAGTATATTCCAAAGAGGGTGGGAGCTAGTACACAACCTTGCTTAACTCCACTCTTGATTTCAAATTCTTCAGAAGTTGCACCATCAAACTTGATTATACCCTTCATGCCTGTGTGGAACGATTCCACAATGGACAGAAGAGTTTGTGGGCAGCCAATCTTCTTTAGTGCCTTGAATAGACCCTCACGACTGACCAAATCAAATGCCTTTGTGAGGTCGATGAAGACAATAAACAGTGGTTGATTCTGTTCCCGGCATTTTTCTTGCATTTGTCGCAATGAGAATATCATATCAATGGTAGACCGGTTCTGTCGAAAGCCACACTGTGATTCGGGGTTGACTTGATCTCCTAGGACTTGAAGTCTGCGCAGAACAATTCTGGCAAATACTTTTCCAACAATACACAGAAGTGAGATATCCCTGTAGTTGTTGCAGTCGCTCCGATCGTCCTTGTTCTTGTACAGTGTTATGATGCTTGAATCTTTGAAATATCTTTGAATCTTTGAAAATCTTTGAATCTTTGAAAATCTTTGAATCTTTGAAATCTTTGAATCTTTGAAGTGTTTTCGGCGTACAAGTTAAACAAATAATAGGGTGACTGCACACAGCCCTGACGGAATCCTTGCTTGGTGTCAAACCATTCCGATGCCTCGCCATCAATTCTAACCGCTGCTTGTTGTGCTAGATAGGGCATTTGCATGAGTTGTACTGCATGCTATGGAAAGTCCATATTCTTCATGATTTCCCAAAGTGTCTGATGCTGTACACAGTCAAATGCCTTTGAATAATCCACAAAACATGAGATTAGGTTTAAATTAAATTCCCTGGACTTTTCTATTATTAATCGCTGTGTATGTGATCTCTTGTTCCTCTTCCTTGTCTAAATCCAGCTTGAACCACGTTATTCTCTTCTTCCATTTTCTTATGAAGTCTTTCCATTATGATTTTCAGTAGAATTTTGCTTGCATGACTGCTCAGGGCGACAGTTCAATAGGTGGTGCATAATTTCAGGTTGTTCTTTTATGATATTGGAATGAAGAAAGTTCTCTTCCACATCTTTTTACATAATGCGTGATCAATTTATATGCTTTCTTCGCCTCCCGAGTAATTAGTTCAGGTGCTATTTGATCACATCCTAGTAATTTACCATTCTTCAGGTTCCTTATTGCCCATGTAATTTCATGTAATGAGGGTTCTCTGCTGTCATTGGTTCATGTATATCATTCATAACCTCACAGTCATTCATATCATATATTCCACTGCAGTATTCCTGCCATCTACCTAGAATGTGTCTAGATTCCGTTAAGGTATTTCCCAACTTGTCACAGATAGCATTTATTTGAGGTTGAACATTTATTTTCAATAACTTCTTCCGTGGTTTATATGGTTTCTTAGCAACTAGTGATTGCAATAATAAGGTGTCATGTGCAGGACACATACGTCATACTAGTGACCATCATTGCAAAGAAAATATACGGCAATGAATCTACAGCAATCTCCGCCATTTGGAGTTACAGTACAGTTAGACATGTTTGATCGCAGACTGTCTTTATGCTCTCACTCTTAAGTGTGGGTGTAAGCGCTCAGAACTTCTACAAGCTCATTAGGGCGGGACAGAGGGCTACATTGTGAGTCAAGACTGGTCATTGTAATTTTGAGCTCATTACTTCAGATATACTTATAGGTGAATGTTCCACATATTAGCATAGCATTACTGAATGAAAGGTGAGAAATCAGAAGATGAGATGGAACATTATTAAAACAATACAGTTTTCTACCTTACCCGTCCATGCATTTCCTTTGTCTAATCTGCTGCCGATTCTCTTGTTGATCTCACCGTGCAGTATATGGTATGCACTCATTGACTCTCTGGTAGACATGTGCTCATATACTTTGCCGATAAGGGAGTGCATGGTCACCTACGTTATTTGACATAGCACATGATGATGATGATGAATTCATATTTTAAAATAGTATTCTCACTGTTAGAAATAGTGTATTATGTATATTTGTTTTCGCAATAATGTACCATAATACAATTAAAATAGTGTTTGAAAACACTATCCTACAGGAAATTAAATAACAAGGGGAAACAAACGTAGTATACATCTATACTAAGGCGGAAAACACGTTAGATAACTATGGCCATTTATTCATACGGTGGTTATTTAATAAAATAAAATAATATTTATAAAATTTTTCTGGAATCTTTCCATGGAAGCTCTCCGGCTATTGTGCAGTCAAACAATCGTTTACGTTCTTTTTAATCTTATATATAAAAGAGACTGTATGTGGGTGTGTATGTCCTTTATGCGTTCGCGAACGGTCCATCCGATTGAGATGAAATTTTCTACACGTCTTCCTCTCAAATCCCGCGCTGCCATCTTTCATATTTTTTTAGTGTAAAATCGACTACTTACTTAAAATTATTTACTATTTCATTTTTCATTATAATTTGTATATAGCAAGGGGACTTAATTCTAGAAAAGATATTTCAAGGGGCATAACTTTTAAAAACATTGCTATATACTTTATAGTCACATTGTTGCATTGTTTTCAAAGATTTATAAAATCTTTGTCTATAGTTATTTACAGGCATATGAGTTATAATAAATAATGATATAATCTTTAAGGCATTTTCAATGTTTTCATAAAAATAATGCATAATGCATAACATTGTAACTCATCTTTTTATGCTTAAAGAAGTTATCTACAGTCATGTAGGTGATTTACAACAGTTTTCATTAAAAATAATGGATGGTGTGTGGAAGGACATTATTTTAAGTTACTTTATTTGTTGTTTGAATTTAATGAGACGCTCCCCGCCAGGAGCTGGGCGAAGCCACGCCGGGTCAGATAGATAGACAGACAGACAGACAGACAGACAGACAGATAGTTAAGAACGGGAGCTTATATGACTACGTATATGAATTAAATGAGATGCTCCCCACCTTTTCACTGCAGTTATCTACAGGCATATGCGTTATAATCCTCCTCCTCTCCCCTCCTCTTCCTCCTCCATCCTCCTCCTCCCTCTTCCTCCTCTTCCTCCCTCCTCCTCACTCTTCCTCCTCCTTCCTCCTCCTCCTCCTCCCTCCTCCTCCCTCCTCCTCCCTCTTCCTCCTCCTCCCTCCTCCTACCTCCTCGCCCTCCTCCCTCCTCCTAATCACTCCTCTTCCTTCCTCCTCCGCCCTCCTCTTCCCTTCTCCTCTTCCCTTCTCCTCCTCCTCCCTCCTCCTCCCTCCTCCTCCCTCCTCCACCGTCTCCTCCCTCTTCCTCCCTCCTTCTCCCTCTTCCTCCCTCCTCCTCCTCTCTCCCCCTCCTCTCTTCTACCCATCCTCCTCCCTCTCCTCCTCCCTCCACCTCATCCCTCCTCCACCCTCCTCCTCCCTCCTCCCTCCTCCTCCTCCCTCTACCTCCTCCTCCCCTCCCTCGACATCCTTCCTCCTCCCTCTTCCTCTTCCTCCCTCCTCATCCTCCTTCCTCTTCCTCCTATTCCTCCTCCTCCTCCTCCACGTCCCTCCTCCTCCTTACTCCTTCTCTCTCCTCATCCCTCCTCCTCCTTCCTCCTCCTCCTCCTCCCCCTCATCCCTCCTAGTCCCTCCTCCTCCCTCTCCCTCCTCCTCCTTCTCCCTCCTCCTCCCTATTCCTCCTCCCTCCTCCTCCCTCCTCCTCCTCACTCCTCCTCCCCCTCCTTATCCAACCTCCTCCTTCTCTTCCTCCCTCCTCCTCCTTTATCCTCCTCCCTTCTCTTCCTTCCTCCTCCTTCCTCCTCCTCCATCCTCCTCCCTCTTCATCCTCCTCCTACCTCCTCCTCCCTCCTCCTTCCTCCCCTCCTCCCTCCTACCCCTCCTCCCTCCTCCTCCCTCCTACTCCTCCCTCCTCCTCCTGTCTCCTCCTCCCTCTGCCTCCCTCCTCCTCCTCCTCCCTCCTCCTCCCTCCTCCACCTCCCTCTTCTTTCTCCCTCCTCCTACTCCTCCTTTTTCTTCTTCTGCTGCTGCCGCCGCTCCATTTACCCAAGTTAATTGTTGGGGGAAGATGTAAAGATTTTTCAAGTGCTCTTTCTAATGCTTTTTATAAGTTGGTCTTCGTTTATCTAAGGTTGTTCTAACCTCAACCAATGAATGATTAGACAGACTGACAGACAGACAGACAGACAGACAGACAGACAGACAGACAGACAGACAGACAGAGAGGGAGGGAGGGACGGACAGACAGACAGACAGACAGACAGACAGACAATCGGGAACGGGAATGGGAGCTTATATGACTATTTATATGAATTAAATTAGATGCTCCCCACCAGGGTCTGGGCGAAGCCGGGCCGGGTCAGACAGACAGACAGATAGACAGACAGACAGACAGATAGATAGTCGGGAACGGGAAAAGGAGCTTATATGACTACTTATATGAATTAAATGAGATGCTCCCCACCAGGGTCTGGGCGAAGCCGGACCGGGTCAGCTAGTCTTATATATAAAAGGCAATCTCCGTCTGTCTGTATGTATGTCTGTATGTCCTTTATGCGTTCGCGAATGGTCCATCCGATTGAGATGAAATTTTCTACACGTCTTCCTCTCATTCTCGCGCTGCCAACTGTCATATTTGTTTAGTGTAAAATCGGCAACTTACTTAATATTATTTAATATTTCATTTTTCATTATAATTTGTATTTAGCAAGGGGACTTAACTCTAGAAAAGTTATTTCAAGGGGTATAACTTTTAATATCGTTGCTATATACTTTATAGTCATATTATTGCATCGTTTTCAAAGATTTATAAACTCTTTGTCTATAGTTATTTACAGGCATATGAGTTATAATAAATAATGATATAATCTTTAAGGCATTTTACAGTTTTCATAAAAATAATGCATAATGCATAACATTGTAACTCATCTTTTTATGCTTAAAGAAGTTGTCTAGAGTCACGTAGGTGTTTAAAACAGTTTTCATTAAAAATAATGGATGGTGTGTGGAAGGACATTCTTTTAAGTTACTTTTTTTTTTGTTGTATGAATTTAATGAGACGCTCCCCGCCAGGAGCTGGGCGAGGCCACGCCGGGTCAGATAGATAGGACAGACAGATAGATAGTTGGGAACGGGAGCTTATATGACTACGTATATGAATTAAATGAGATGCTCCCCACCTTTTCGCTGCAGCTATCTACGTTATAATCCTCCTCCTCCTCCTCCACTCTCCTCCTCCTCCTACCCTCTTCCCCCTCCCCTCCCCCTCCTCCCTCTCCCTCCTGTTCCTCCTCTATCCTCCTCCTCCCTCTTCCTCCTCTTCCTCCCTTCGCCTCCCTCTTCCTCCTCCCTCCTCCTTCTCCCTCCGCCTCCTCCCTCCTCCTTAGTAGTGTCCTTAAGTGGATACAGTGCCGCTAATTCTTCTGTCTCTTTAAACTGGATATCATCACTCACGATAAAAAAATGCCAGTTGGGCAATATCTGCCATATCTGTGCTTTCACCACTGCTAGAGCATAAAATATAAACTCGGATGCTCGACTTTTCAAATTATCTTCACTATATTTTCCAATGTCGTCTACACGCCTAGTAAAATCCTGACGAGTTAGACTTTTTTTTTTGGGGGGGGGGGGGGGGGGAATCTTTCTTCTTTTCTGGACACATAATTTCAACAACGCTCTCCAAACATTCCTTAACAATTTCACCATCTGAATATGGCATCGATTTTTGTTTGCTATACTGCATAACTAGCTTTTACATAGCAGGTTGACTCTGAACCCGCTCTAGTAATTATCCTTTGTTGTGCAGAGATGATTATTTAAGTCATTTACGTGGTCTTGTCGAAATTGCCCTTTGTACTTATCAACCTTATTTGTATGTTTAGTCTCGTAGTGACGTTTGGTGTTACACTCTTTCAAGACAGAAACAGATTTGTTTCATATCATGCATATGAGCTTTGTTTTAATTTCCATGGAAAAATAGTTTATAGTCCACCTGTCTTGAGAACTTCTTAATATAACAGAGTAGCCTTGCTACAGGGGAATCAAAAGGGGCGTGCAATGGAAAGATTAGTATGAGCACGCTTGGGCACATCACTAAGGGGTAAGGGGTAGGTAGGGCTCGTCGTGCTATGACGAGCCACATGGAAACAAGGGAGATGGGGATTGTTCCACCATCGGAGAAGGATATGTGTTAACATCTGGTCTGCCACATACTGATTTTGTCAACAACGTTTGTACGATGTATCACCGATTAAACTGAATTATTAATATTCGGCCTTGGATTGACGTTTGTCCCTGTTGCTTTACTTTCACGGACCACTGTTAGATTAATTCTTCTGTGATTCTTCTCTTCTTTGGGCCAATGTCTTTACTAGATGACGCCATGGTTACGTAATACCTTAAATACACATAATGCATATTCACATTACAAAAATCCACATCAAAATAATATTAATAATCTATATTAATCATACCTTTCTCACTGATGTTCTCAGCCAATATCCAAACAATAGTATTTCTTCCTTCAACAACATCCTCTCAGAGAAATATCAGGAACAGAGATCAGTTAGTTAGTTAGTCAGTTAGTCGCAGTTCCAACTTCACAGCAACGGGTCGTCCCCATTATGCTCCATTCCTGTGCCAGTGAATATCACACAAAACGCTCCCCACTGCCCAATGTGAAAAGTGGAAAAGACAGGAGTCTCGACAAACAACAGCCCGCACAGATACACTGTGCATAATGCCGCCGCCAGAATGTCAACACACCAGTCCCCCACGAAACACCCAATTCATCTCTGATGGAATCGGCAGTCATTTTCCTATCTGGATGTTTCCTAGATGTTCACCTTCACAGTCCACGAACATACAGTTCATCACCGACGGCAGTGGCAGTCAACCAGAAGCCCCGCAGCCACGCATTTCTGCATAAGGCAAAATCTGGTCAACTCTGGGACATAGCCACCTGCCATCGCTCCGAACATTCCAAAAATAAAAACTTGGGCAGATTCAAAAGCACTTCACACGAAACTCACAGCTCACAGTGTCGCGCCACGAACTCACTCAGTAGCATGGCGACGGAACCATCAAGCCTCTTTAGTCGCCTCTTACGACATGCGTGGTAGGCTACAGTGTTGCTATTCTTTGCTTCCCTTATGGGCCCCGGCAACACACGGGCGAGGAACAGAGAATTTATATATAATACCACAAGGTCTTTTCACAAACTAAACAACAATTGTTCCTACAGCCTATGGTCCATAATATTCCCTTTACGAATGTTCAAGTCACTGGAGTAGAACTAGCCAGGGTAATAAGTTCCCAAAGGGCACATATTCATTCTGCTAAATGTTCCGGAATTGGGAGTATCCAGTGCAACATTCCTCAAGCGGTGAAATATACCTGATAATAAATTTCCTCAGAAGTTATGAATATCCACAGGGCAGATAAATCTCAGGAGTTATAAATGCCCATAGTTCAGATAAAGTTCAGACGTTATAAATATCCACAGGGCTGGTAAACTTCAAGAGTTATAAGTATCCAAAGGGCATATAAATTTTAGGAGTTATACACATCCATAGTGCAGATAAACTTCAAGAGTCATAAATATCCATAATGATACCAGTCAAGGATGAAAATAATCCATACTTGTGTCGCGTAATTCTTGGAGTTGTCGATCGATGAAAGACTGTCGCGCCATTCGTCTACAGGCAGCCGCCATTCTTTGATGTTAGGGACAGACTGTCCTGATGAGAGTCGCCAAGATCTTTTGTTGTGGGGGAAAGATTTCTCCAGATCACAAGCCGGCAAGACTTTTTGGAGTACCGGGAACAATTCCCCAGATCAAAGCGGGACAGCCGGCCGGTTATTTACATCGAGTCGGAAAAGGAGAGGAAAAAATAGTTTCTCGACGCCTAGTGTCTAGTCAGATTTGTGACGTCATTCAGACACATTTTTAAAACAGTCTGGACAAAAAATTTTGTCGGGAGTCGACCTAATGTTTTGAGGCATGTTTGATGTTCATGTTATGATTATGGAAAGAGACCACGGTGTCTTATGTTGATTTCATCGGTGGACATTTGTCCATTGTGTGATTTAGTGGTCTCGATTTCAGACGGGAATAAATATATGGCATTTAATAAAATAGACCCAAATTAGATGATTCTTAGGAGGCGCGCGTGGTAATGTGCGTTGTGCGAACTTATAATAGTAGCGTTGGCAGCAGTAGACTATCGCCTTGCTTAACCTAGCTAGTGTGAGATATAAATTAACTCAGTGAGTTAAGAACAAGGTAGAGGGATGATATTCGGGGAGATTGGGGATGGTTGGGGGTGGGGATAGGGGAAATATCAAATAGTAGGATCTTCCAGTAGGGTATCTACTGGGTATCTGCACTTTTCCTTTAGTCATTCCTTGTCTTACCATGACTCAGACCTATGTGATGAGTTCCTCTGTCTTATGACAGAGTTTAGTTCTCTGTTAAATATCTGAGTGCTGCCGTCGGCCTACACTAACCTAATGAAGGTCGGAATCGGGTTGCTCTCACCGGGTGTTCTTTCTTCAACAGGTTCTACTATGTTTTCCAAAACAAGCTAGCAGACAAGTCATAGAAGAAGATTATGGCTCGATCATTGAAGGCAGTTTTTAATCAGCGGCCTTTCACTGGGCCCATAACCCAGAGGGTCTGCAATAATCTGGCCTCTGCTGATCAAGAACCGACGATCATCTAAGAGTGATTCCTCCGTTGTAGTTCTCATCATATTAGAGTGAAGATACTTACAATACCACTAGTAACAGGGACAATAGTATTGCTATAGAGAAATTAACAATTAACATTTTGTTTCAAAGTGACAGTAAACATTTATTTTACTGTACAAAGATTATCAGATCACATAACTTTTAGTGACATATTAGCTACACTGTGTGTGTCGGATTCATGATCAGTATTAAACTACATCCACCATCGGTGACCAGGCATCCGGACTATCCAAGAGCCACTGGAGAAAGTCGACACCTGGCCGGAGAGACGCATCATTTGGTGAGGTCCTTCTGTACTTGATCTATGGTGCTGTTGTATGGCTGGTACTGTGATGAAAGTAGACTTTGATCCTGAGATATTCGGTCTGATTCTACATGCACCCTAGATTATACAACAGACATTCTACATACACACATTGCACATACCTGACACTTTTCTTTATTAAATTAATTTGTCATTTTGTTAGAAACTAGAGTTGTGTAGTACATTTTGGAAAATAATGAGAGGGGCATGGTCCAGTGGTAAGAAGAAGAAGAGAGAGAACGAACGAACGAACGAACGAACAAAAGTCTTTATTTTCAAAGGGATAAGAATTGGGCACGCAGGCCCGTCTGACATTCTGCCCTTCTTCTCTATTTTCTCTCATACATTCTTTCATTCAACATCACTTACGAAGAAAATGTTGACAACAAAAGAACAATAGCATTAAAACGCATGAAAAATAATCAATAACAAATGACACACTGAGGCAGTGTTTAACATGGGCATTATAAATACCTAAGGAGGGTGTAACGTGCCATACGTAAGGGAATGTTTTTTGGCTAGTTGTCGTTTGAGATAAGTTACCATTATTGTCGTTTTGTGTTATTGTTTATGGGGGAATATAGTCTATACTATGGTAGTATTCAAACAGGTTGCGTATGTATGTATAATGATTGGTGGTGTCTTTGATTTCTTGTGGAAGATTGAATTCTTGGAGTTGTCGATCGATGAAAGACTGTCGCGCCATTCGTCTACAGGCAGCCGCCATTCTTTGATGTTAGGGACAGACTGTCCTGATGAGAGTCGCCAAGATCTTTTGTTGTGGGGGAAAGATTTCTCCAGATCACAAGGCGGCAAGACTTTTTGGAGTACCGGGAACAATTCCCCAGATCAAAGCGGGACAGCCGGCCGGTTATTTACATCGAGTCGGAAAAGGAGAGGAAAAAATAGTTTCTCGACGCCTAGTGTCTAGTCAGATTTGTGACGTCATTCAGACACATTTTTAAAACAGTCTGGACAAAAAATTTTGTCGGGAGTCGACCTAATGTTTTGAGGCATGTTTGATGTTCATGTTATGATTATGGAAAGAGACCACGGTGTCTTATGTTGATTTCATCGGTGGACATTTGTCCATTGTGTGATTTAGTGGTCTCGATTTCAGACGGGAATAAATATATGGCATTTAATAAAATAGACCCAAATTAGATGATTCTTAGGAGGCGCGCGTGGTAATGTGCGTTGTGCGAACTTATAATAGTAGCGTTGGCAGCAGTAGACTATCGCCTTGCTTAACCTAGCTAGTGTGAGATATAAATTAACTCAGTGAGTTAAGAACAAGGTAGAGGGATGATATTCGGGGAGATTGGGGATGGTTGGGGGTGGGGATAGGGGAAATATCAAATAGTAGGATCTTCCAGTAGGGTATCTACTGGGTATCTGCACTTTTCCTTTAGTCATTCCTTGTCTTACCATGACTCAGACCTATGTGATGAGTTCCTCTGTCTTATGACAGAGTTTAGTTCTCTGTTAAATATCTGAGTGCTGCCGTCGGCCTACACTAACCTAATGAAGGTCGGAATCGGGTTGCTCTCACCGGGTGTTCTTTCTTCAACAGGTTCTACTATGTTTTCCAAAACAAGCTAGCAGACAAGTCATAGAAGAAGATTATGGCTCGATCATTGAAGGCAGTTTTTAATCAGCGGCCTTTCACTGGGCCCATAACCCAGAGGGTCTGCAATAATCTGGCCTCTGCTGATCAAGAACCGACGATCATCTAAGAGTGATTCCTCCGTTGTAGTTCTCATCATATTAGAGTGAAGATACTTACAATACCACTAGTAACAGGGACAATAGTATTGCTATAGAGAAATTAACAATTAACATTTTGTTTCAAAGTGACAGTAAACATTTATTTTACTGTACAAAGATTATCAGATCACATAACTTTTAGTGACATATTAGCTACACTGTGTGTGTCGGATTCATGATCAGTATTAAACTACATCCACCATCGGTGACCAGGCATCCGGACTATCCAAGAGCCACTGGAGAAAGTCGACACCTGGCCGGAGAGACGCATCATTTGGTGAGGTCCTTCTGTACTTGATCTATGGTGCTGTTGTATGGCTGGTACTGTGATGAAAGTAGACTTTGATCCTGAGATATTCGGTCTGATTCTGCATGCACCCTAGATTATACAACAGACATTCTACATACACACATTGCACATACCTGACACTTTTCTTTATTAAATTAATTTGTCATTTTGTTAGAAACTAGAGTTGTGTAGTACATTTTGGAAAATAATGAGAGGGGCATGGTCCAGTGGTAAGAAGAAGAAGAGAGAGAACGAACGAACGAACGAACGAACAAAAGTCTTTATTTTCAAAGGGATAAGAATTGGGCACGCAGGCCCGTCTGACATTCTGCCCTTCTTCTCTATTTTCTCTCATACATTCTTTCATTCAACATCACTTACGAAGAAAATGTTGACAACAAAAGAACAATAGCATTAAAACGCATGAAAAATAATCAATAACAAATGACACACTGAGGCAGTGTTTAACATGGGCATTATAAATACCTAAGGAGGGTGTAACGTGCCATACGTAAGGGAATGTTTTTTGGCTAGTTGTCGTTTGAGATAAGTTACCATTATTGTCGTTTTGTGTTATTGTTTATGGGGGAATATAGTCTATACTATGGTAGTATTCAAACAGGTTGCGTATGTATGTATAATGATTGGTGGTGTCTTTGATTTCTTGTGGAAGATTGTTCCACATCTGAGCGGCAGAGTATGCTAAGCTTGTTTTATAGAAGTCTGTCCTAGGGTTAGGGACATGAAGTATATTTAGTCGTTCGCTATGTCTAGTGTAATATTTAAACAATGGCCAAAGTTAGCTTGGAGAATTTTGAAATAGGATTTTGTGAATTAGATTGGCCTTATTAAAATGTAGGTGCTTGTGGAGTGGCAGTAACCGGAGACGTTTATGTAGGTTAGGATTATCTGAGAAATTTCTCATCTAAAATCTAAAATTATATCTTATATCTTAAATCTTATATCTTAAATTGTATCTAAAATTATAAGAGAGAGAGAGAGAGAGAGAGAGAGAGAGAGAGAGAGAGAGAGAGAGAGAGAGAGAGAGAGAGAGAGATCCAAAGACTGATGGGGTTTTGTGGACAGAGATCCAGCAGATCCTCAAGATAATGATATGGAGTTAAAAGAATGTGGGTGTTGATTCCCCTCACCCCAGGGAGGACACTTATTACGACATTACTGGGGGATCGACACGGGATGGTGATATCATATTAATGAGGATCCAGCTAGGGCGAATGTGGATAGGAGTTAAGACACATATCATACCTGTTCACACTTTACAAGTCTACATAAGTCTTTGGTCCTAATTCTACTCTTGTCGTTGAGAGATTGTTTTGTGTGATGTTGTATGGTGTTAAATATATAGATACATTTTAAATAGTGAATATCTACATATTGTTTGGAGAAATTTACACTCAACCTGCTGACTCACCTCTCTGAAATATGGCCACTCCCAAACTAGATATGGCAGAACTAAGGGCAAGGGGGAGGAATAGGCTTGTCGGGTTCTGCACTATCAGAGTACATACAGTAGGTGGAGAGAGATTTTCGTCAAGCAGAAAAGGAAGATCGGAAGGCCGAGATGGAATTAAGAAATGGGGTTAGAAAGAATAAAAAAAGATAGAAAAAAGCTTCTAAAAGAATAGAAGCTGAGCAAGCCACTAAGAGGTTAGAACTTGAAGCTGAGCAAGCTGCTAGGAAACTTGAAGCTGAGCAAGCTGCTAGGAAACTTGAAGCTAAGCAGAGCTGCTATGAAACTTGAAGCTCAGCAAGCTGCTAAGAATCTAGAAGCGGAGCAAGCTGCTAAGAGATTGGAACCGAACAAGAAGCTCAGAAAAGGGAGCATGATTACCGAATGTGGGAAATTGAGCTTAAGAGGCAATCTAGTGGGGAAACTGAGGGAGAGTGGAAGGGTCCTCTCTCCCTAGCTCAACCCCAGTGGGTGGACACAGTTACCATGCTATGAAGTTTTCTTTAGCTGTCTATGAAGAAGACAAAGAGAAAATCGATCAGTACTTACAACGCTTCGAAGCAATGTCTGTTGCTATGGGTCTGAATCGTGACAAATGGTGTCTTAAGTTGTCCCAGGGATTACGCGGGACAGGTTACGAGGTTTACTCCCGCCTGCCGCCAGGACACGAGAACAATTACTACGATTTGAAAACCGCTCTGCTGAAACATTTCGAGGTTACGTCACATACCTACCGGAAAGAATTTCGAGCAGCGAAACGGGAACCGGGAGAGTTGTTTGCCGCCTACAGTCTGCGTCTGAAATCCTATCTCCATAAGTGGATGGATTTGGCTGGGTACACGCATGACTATGAGAGTCTGGAAGAGCTCATGATAGTCGACCAGATGCTAAAGCAGATGTCGAAACTTTTTAGGACATTCTTATAAGAACACGGAGCGGAACGTATCGCCATCGTGACGAAATTTGGAGAACGGTTTGTCGAGGTACATGGGGAGGCTGGAGAAAACCATTCCACAAACACAAAGGTCAGGAGAAACATGACCGGAAGAAATCCAAAAGCACGGAAACTAAGAAAGTGGAACCTTATGTATAAATTTCAGCAGAGAGTTTGGAGAAGACGAAGGAGGGAAGCAAGAGCACCTCGAACTCTTCACCAAAACGACAGTGGACCGAGAAGTGGTGTTCGATTTGTAAGTCACCCTCTCACAATACGAGGAACTGCAAATCAAAGGCTAAGAATTCACACTTCGCGGCGCGTTAAGTGGCTTCAAAGGAGGTTGCCACCGAAAAAGCTGAGGTCGACAAAGAAGCGTTCAACCAGGAGAGCTCACCGAAGTCCGGCACGAAAAAATCTAGGACAGGGAAATGGTGCAAACACTGCAGGTCGAACACGCATAATGCTAAAGACTGCAGGTTTAAGTCAGGAGACTCACATTTCGTCGTGTGCCCAGTGGAGCCCAAGGTGGAGTCCACCGAACAGGTCGAAGCCGAGGAAGAGACTATAAACCCGGATAAGCCACCTGTAGTGGAATTGATCAAGGTTAACGGCCGACAAGTTGAGTGTCTATACGACACTGGACTGCAAGGGGAGGCCGTGATTTTTGCGGATCTGGTACATCCAGAACAATTCACAGGTAAGACCATGGAGATACAGCCTGCACAGAAGAGTGCTGTAGCCATGAAGTTGCCCATTGCCAAAGTGGAGATTCGGTCAAGATATGTCACCGGCACAATCAACGCCGCTGTAATGACTGATCCCATTTTTTCCCATCATCCTCGGTTGCCGATATGTCTTTCTGGGAATGCCCAGGGAGCCAATCCATACGGGAGCAATTCAGACTCGCTCTCAGACGAGAACTGATCAGGCAGAAGCAATTGTCACTAAGCCACTGCCAGGGGGGGGGGGGGGGGGGATTGCGAACAGCACAGAGTGAGGATGCAACCTTACGTGCTTGCTACAAGAAGCTGCAGAGAAGTGCTGATCCACCAAAACGGGGACAGTACAACATGAAGAATAGGATACTATACAGATGAGCCGGAAGGGGAGACCTCAACTTACACGGTTAGTTGGTAGTCCCTAAGGCCTATTGTACCCAAATTCTTCATATGGGGCATACCATCTCATTTAGTGGGCATATGGATATTTCCGCCACCATGCAGAGAATTTCCTGCCATTACTATTGGCTGGGAATGACCGGTGATGTGCGTCGGTATGTGAGGTAATTCCCTGAGTGCCAGATGGTGGTACCGGTCTTGGGTAAATGTCCATCATGAATTCTCCTTTCGAGAGGGTAGCCATCGACATTGTGGGTCCACTTCCTAGGACTAGGAAGAGGAACATGTACATACTCATAATGGTGGATTGTTGTAAAATGTGGGGTGAAGCCATACCATTAACCACAATTGACTCGAAACGAGTGGCTGATGAACTGATGGAAGCCTTTACCAGATTAGGCTTCCCTAATCAAATTCTGACAGACAATGGGTCCCAGTTTTGCGGGAAACTCATGGAGGAGGTGTTTAGGGTGTTCCACTCTAACCATATTCACACCAGCCCTTACCACCCTCAAGCCAATGGACAAGTCGAGCGTTTCAACGGCACGTTGTTGACAATGCTCCGGAAACTGGCACAGGAAAAACCTGATAGGTGGGATGAATATATCCCAGCAGCCCTTTTCGCCTATCGGGAAGTGCCTCTTGGCTCAACAGGACTACAACCCGCTACTTTGCTGTTTGGTCGTCCAATAAAAGGACCATTAGAAGCCATGTTGAGTAGTTGGACTGAGAAGGGGACGTCAGAAGAAGTGATCTCCTCTTAATACGTAGAGGAACTGAAAGAAAAACTTCACACGGGCTGGAATCTGGCTACTCAGAACTTGCATAAGGCCAGAAAAAGACATGCGGCTTACTACAACCGTAGGTCCAAGACAGATCTCTAGAGGTGGGGGACAAAGTCTTGTTGCTACTCCCAACTGGAACCAACAAACTGGAGATAGCTTGGCAAGGACCATTTCCCGTGGAAAGGGTGGTATCCAGAACCAACTATCAGATCCGGATCCAGGGAAAGTCGAAAATTTTCCATATCAATCTCCTGCGAAAGTACGAGGAGAGACCCGGAGACAAAGCAGCCCACCTCATGGCAATGGCAGTCGCAGTGGAGACTGAAATAGGAACCCAAGAGGGCATGGAATATATCCTGGTACACCAGGAAACCTATAGGGATATGCAGGTGAACCCTGATCTGACTCCCCAGGAGAGGGAAAAGATTACCCAGGTTCTCGAGTCTCATAAGGAGATACTGACTGATAAACCAGGACGAACGAGGTTGGTTGAGTTCGAGATGACCTTGACCACACAAGAACCTGTTCGCCAAAAGGTGTACCCAGTGCCATTCTCTAAAGAAAAGGCCCTAGAGGAGGACATACTGAAACTGCTTAGGGATGGCATGATTGCACCATCCACATCCCCATACAATGGGGGGGGGGGTGTTGTTACCCAAACCAAGTGGAGAACACCGGTTGTGTATAGACTATCGACTCTTGAACAGTCACACTCAATTTCAGGTGGAACCTTTGCCGAATCCAACTCAGTTATTCGCTAGGCTCCATAAGGCTAGGTACTTCTCAAAAGTGGATCTGAGTCGGTGATATTATCAGAACCCGGTCAAATAAGAGGTCCGACCCCTGCTGGCCTTCAGTATCCCCAGTGGACACTACGAATTCAAGGTCATGCCATTTGGCCTCAGCAATGTGCCTAGTGTGTTTACTCGCATGATGAGGACCTTGCTAGATCCCTTACAGGATCCGTCCATTATCTCGTTCATAGATGATAAACTGATTGCCAGTGACAGCTTGGATGACCATTTGCAATCCTTGGAGTGAGTTTTCAATAGGCTCAGGGAAGCAGGGCTTACCGCTCGCCCAACCAACTCTGTAATTTCTGGGTCACACCATCACTCCAGGACAAATTGTCCCGAAGGAAAAGAACCTAGAAAAGATCAGACGTGCTCTAAGGCCAAAAACGAAGAAGGATGTGCGATCCTTTCTCTCGTTGTGTGGGTTTTACCAAAAACTCATTCCGCATTTCACTGAACTGGGAGGTCCATTAACGGAAATCTTGAAAAAGGGATCCCCGGATCCAATCATTTGACACCCGAGTGCGAGGGTGCATACAGTCAGTTGAAGGAGGCCTTGGTCAGCAAACCTGTTTTACAGCGTCCCGACCTTTCGAAGCCATTTGTGTTGAGAACGGATGCGAGTGGGATTGGAATTGGGGCAGCTTTGTTACAGGAAGGGAAAGACGATGCTTCGGTTTTGAAACCAGTGGCATACGCAAGCAAGAAACTTCTCCCGGTTGAAAGGAATTGTTCGACCGTCGAGAGGGCATATCATTGCGAAAACAGAAATAGACAACAAAATGTTCGTGACCCGTGAGACTAATATTTTGAAATATATCATCATCATCATCACCTAGTGCCTCGTAGAATGGTGCAGGCAATCATGCACTCCCTTATCGGCAGAATACGAGGGGGCTTTAAATGAAAATCTGTCGCTTAAATGTCTCCATCTGGACCACTGTTGTGACGGATAACCGAATAGACGCAAAGGAAAAAGGAAATGCCAGTAAAAGTGAATAATAGTTACACATGGTATTGAATGTTACAAAACAATCATGACTTATCAAGCCATCCTATGCTTGCTTTAAAATGTGGATCTTTTTCTAGCTTATTATTCATGGAAACTGCCTTGGTCATTATTATGTGACCTGATTGTGGCATCCATTGACTTCTGGCTTGAATGACCCAATGGCACATCGCATTATCCAGCTGGACAAATTTTACCTGTGTCATGGTTTAAATAAATAGTCGACAGGGTCTACTTCATTGCATCGGGTTTCATTCCATTTGGTTCAGTCTATTTCTGCAACGCGGAAAGCGTCGCACAAAGCACGAACTCCATAGCTCTAGCGACGACCCACAGCTGATTCTCACCGTCATCACGTTGCCGACGAGAGTATACGAGATTACGGAGAAAAGTCATAACCTCTAAGCCACGAAGCCGGCCAATGAAGATATACCTTAGTAATTTTCCTTTAGTAATGATTCCTCCCCACGTCGCTTGACGGCAGAAGTGGAAGACGATGATGATAATGAAGGACTGCTGTTCATGCTAGGAAGATTGCCTTTTTCAGGATATCTATTCTATTTATGGGTGTTCATTTTAGTTTTTATCATCATCCTGTGACGTGTCTAAGACTTCAATTAATTTCATCCAGATCATTATCTGACCTCGTCAGTGACTCCAATCACTGTTTTAAAACACATCCCATCTCCAGCTTACTGGACGCATGCATAGAATCATCGAGATCGTATGTCGGGCTATAATCTGAGTTTCCAGTCAATTTACTACTTTAGTTACTGCCATGTCGGGTTAATCTGTGTCTAAAGTCAGTTTACTACTTTAGTTACTGCCATGTCGAGTTATAATCTGTGTCTCCAGTCAATTTACTACTTTAGTTACGTGATGCCGGGTTATAATCTGTGTCTCCAGTCAGTTTACTACTTTAGTTACTACCATGCCGGGTTATAATCTGTCTCCAGTCACTTTAATACTTTAGTTCCTGCCTTATCGGGTTAATCTGTGTCTCCAGTCAATTTACTACTTTAGTTACTGCCATGTCGAGTTATAATCTGTGTCTCCAGCCAGTTTACTACTTTAGTTACTGCCATGCCGGGTTATAATCTGTGTCTCCAGTCAATTTACTACTTTAGTTACTGCCATGTCGGGTTAATGTGTGTCTCCAGTCAGTTTACTACTTTAGTTACTGCCATGTAGAGTTATAACCTGTGTCTCCAGTCAGTTTACTACTTTAGTCACTGCCATGCCGGGTTATAATCTGTGTCTCCAGTCAGTTTACTACTTTAGTTACTGCCATGTCGGGTTATAATCTCTGCCTCCAGTCAGTTTACTACTTTAGTTACTGCCATGTCGGGTTATAATCTGTGTCTCCAGTTAGTTTACTACTTTAGTTACTGCCATGCCGGGTTATAATCTGTGTCTCCAGTCAGTTTACTACTTTAGTTACTGCCATGTCGGGTTAATCTGTGTCTCCAGTCAGTTTACTACTTTAGTTACTGCCATTTCGAGTTTTAATCTGTGTCTCCAGTCAGTTTACTACTTTAGTTACTGCCATGCCGGGTTATAATCTGTGTCTCCAGTCAGTTTACTACTTTAGTTACTGCCATGTCGGGTTATATTCTGTGTCTCTAGTCAGTTTACTACTTTAGTTACTGCCATGCCGGGTTATATTCTGTGTCTCCAGTCAGTTTACTACTTTAGTTACTGCCATGTCCTGTTATAATCTGTGTCTCTAGTCAGTTTACTACTTTAGTTACTGCCATGTCCTGTTATAATCTGTGTCTCTAATCAGTTTACTACTTTAGTTACTGCCATGTCCTGTTATAATCTGTGTCTCTAGTCAGTTTACTACTTTAGTTACTGCCATGCCGGGTTATAATCTGTGTCTCCAGTCAGTTTACTACTTTAGTTACTGCCATGCCGGGTTATAATCTGTGTCTCTAGTCAGTTTACTACTTTAGTTACTGCCATGCCGGGTTATAATCTGTGTCTCCAGTCAATTTACTACTTTAGTTACTGCTATGCCGGGTTATAATCTGTGTCTCCAGTCAGTTTACTACTTTAGTTACTGCCATGCCGGATTATAATCTGTGTCTCCAGTCAGTTTACTACTTTAGTTACTGCCATGCCGAGTTATAATCTGTGTCTCTAGTCAGTTTACCACTTTAGTTACTGCCATGCCGGGTTATAATCTGTGTCTCCAGTCAGTTTACTACTTTAGTTACTGCCATGCCGGGTTATAATCTGTGTCTCCAGTCAGTTTACTACTTTAGTTACTGCCATGCCGGGTTGTAATCTGTGTCTCTAGTCAGTTTACTACTTTAGTTACTGCCATGCCGGGTTGTAATCTGTGTCTCTAGTCAGTTTACTACTTAAGTTACTGCCATGTCGGGTTATAATCTGTGTCTCCAGTCAGTTTACTACTTTAGTTACTGCCATGTTGGGTTATAATCTGTGTCTCCAGTCAGTTTACTACTTTAGTTACTGCCATGCAGGGTTGTAATCTGTGTCGCTAGTCAGTTTACTACTTAAGTTACTGCCATGTCGGGTTATAATCTGTCTCTCCAGTCAGTTTACTACTTTAGTTACTGCCATGTCGAGTTATAATCTGTGTCTCCAGTCAATTTACTACTTTAGTTACTGCCATGCCGGGTTATAATCTGTGTCTCCAGTCAGTTTACTACTTTAGTTACTACCATGCCGGGTTATAATCTGTCTCCAGTCACTTTAATACTTTAGTTCCTGCCTTATCGGGTTAATCTGTGTCTCCAGTCAATTTACTACTTTAGTTACTGCCATGCCGGGTTATAATCTGTGTCTCCAGTCAATTTACTACTTTAGTTACTGCCATGTCGGGTTAATCTGTGTCTCCAGTCAGTTTACTACTTTAGTTACTGCCATGTAGAGTTATAACCTGTGTCTCCAGTCAGTTTACTACTTTAGTTACTGCCATGCCGGGTTATAATCTGTGTCTCCAGTCAGTTTACTACTTTAGTTACTGCCATGTCGGGTTATAATCTCTGCCTCCAGTCAGTTCACTACTTTAGTTACTGCCATGTCGAGTTATAATCTGTGTCTCCAGTTAGTTTACTACTTTAGTTACTGCCATGCCGGGTTATAATCTGTGTCTCTAGTCAGTTTACTACTTTAGTTACTGCCATGTCGGGTTAATCTGTGTCTCCAGTCAGTTTACTACTTTAGTTACTGCCATTTCGAGTTTTAATCTGTGTCTCCAGTCAGTTTACTACTTTAGTTACTGCCATGCCGGGTTATAATCTGTGTCTCCAGTCAGTTTACTACTTTAGTTACTGCCATGCCGGGTTATATTCTGTGTCTCTAGTCAGTTTACTACTTTAGTTACTGCCATGCCGGGTTATATTCTGTGTCTCCAGTCAGTTTACTACTTTAGTTACTGCCATGTCCTGTTATAATCTGTGTCTCTTGTCAGTTTACTACTTTAGTTACTGCCATGTCCTGTTATAATCTGTGTCTCTAATCAGTTTACTACTTTAGTTACTGCCATGTCCTGTTATAATCTGTGTCTCTAGTCAGTTTACTACTTTAGTTACTGCCATGCCGGGTTATAATCTGTGTCTTCAGTCAGTTTACTACTTTAGTTACTGCCATGCCGGGTTATAATCTGTGTCTCTAGTCAGTTTACTACTTTAGTTACTGCCATGCCGGGTTATAATCTGTATCTCCAGTCAATTTACTACTTTAGTTACTGCTATGCCGGGTTATAATCTGTGTCTGAAGTCAGTTTACTACTTTAGTTACTGCCATGCCGGGTTATAATCTGTGTCTCCAGTCAGTTTACTACTTTAGTTACTGCCATGCCGGGTTATAATCTGTGTCTCTAGTCAGTTTACTACTTTAGTTACTGCCATGCCGGGTTATAATCTGTGTCTCCAGTCAGTTTACTACTTTAGTTACTGCAATGCCGGGTTATAATCTGTGTCTCCAGTCAGTTTACTACTTTAGTTACTGCCATGCCGGGTTATAATCTGTGTCTCTAGTCAGTTTACTACTTTAGTAACTGCCATGCAGGGTTGTAATCTGTGTCTCTAGTCAGTTTACTACTTAAGTTACTGCCATGTCGGGTTATAATCTGTGTCTCCAGTCAGTTTACTACTTTAGTTACTGCCATGTTGGGTTATAATCTGTGTCTCCAGTCAGTTTACTACTTTAGTTACTGCCATGCAGGGTTGTAATCTGTGTCTCCAGTCAGTTTACTACTTTAGTTACTGCCATGTCGGGTTAATCTGTGTCTCCAGTTAGTTTACTACTTTAGTTACTGCCATGTCACGTTATAATATTTGTCTCCATTCAGTTTACTACTTTAGTTACTACCATGCCGGGTTATAATCTGTGTCTCCAGTCAGTTTACTACTTTAGTTACTGCCATGCCGGGTTATATTCTGTGTCTCTAGTCAGTTTACTACTTTAGTTACTGCCATGCCGGGTTATATTCTGTGTCTCCAGTCAGTTTACTACGTTAGTTACTGCCATGTCCTGTTATAATCTGTGTCTCTAGTCAGTTTACTACTTTAGTTACTTCCATGCCGGGTTATAATCTGTGTCTCTAGTCAGTTTACTACTTTAGTTACTGCCATGCCGGATTATAATCTGTGTCTCTAATCAGTTTACTACTTTAGTTACTGCCATGTCCTGTTATAATCTGTGTCTCTAGTCAGTTTACTACTTTAGTTACTGCCATGTAGAGTTATAACCTGTGTCTCCAGTCAGTTTACTACTTTAGTTACTGCCATGCCGGGTTATAATCTGTGTCTCCAGTCAGTTTACTACTTTAGTTACTGCCATGCCGGGTTATAATCTGTGTCTCCAGTCAGTTTACTACTTTAGTTACTGCCATGCCGGGTTATAATCTGTGTCTCCAGTCAGTTTACTACTTTAGTTACTGCCATGTCGGGTTATAATCTGTCTCCATTCACTTTAATACTTTAGTTACTGCCATATCGGGTTAATCTGTGTCTCCAGTCAATTTACTTCTTTAGTTACTGCCATGTCGAGTTATAATCTGTGTCTCTAGTCAGATTACTACTTTAGTTACTGCCATGCCGGGTTATAATCTGTGTCTCTAGTCAGTTTACTACTTTAGTTACTGCCATGCCGGGTTATAATCTGTGTCTCCAGTCAGTTTACTACTTTAGTTACTGCCATGCCGGGTTATAATTTGTGTCTCTAGTCAGTTTACTACTTTAGTTACTGCCATGTCCTGTTAAAATCTGTGTCTCTAGTCAGTTTACTACTTTAGTTACTGCCATGTCCTGTTATAATCTGTGTCTCTAGTCAGTTTACTACTTTAGTTACAGCCATGCCGGGTTATAATCTGTATCTCCAGTCAATTTACTACTTTAGTTACTGCCATGCCGGGTTATAATCTGTGTCTCTAGTCAGTTTACTACTTTAGTTACTGCCATGCCGGGTTATAATCTGTGTCTCTAGTCAGTTTACCACTTTAGTTACTGCCATGCCGGGTTATAATCTGTGTCTCCAGTCAGTTTACTACTTTAGTTACTGCAATGCCGGGTTATAATCTGTGTCTCCAGTCAGTTTACTACTTTAGTTACTGCCATGCCGGGTTATAATCTGTGTCTCTAGTCAGTTTACTACTTTAGTTACTGCCATGCAGGGTTGTAATCTGTGTCTCTAGTCAGTTTACTACTTAAGTTACTGCCATGTCGGGTTATAATCTGTGTCTTTAGTCAGTTTACTACTTTAGTTACTGCCATGTTGGGTTATAATCTGTGTCTCCAGTCAGTTTACTACTTAAGTTACTGCCATGTCGGGTTATAATCTGTCTCTCCAGTCAGTTTACTACTTTAGTTACTGCCATGTCGAGTTATAATCTGTGTCTCCAGTCAATTTACTACTTTAGTTACTGCCATGCCAGGTTATAATCTGTGTCTCCAGTCAGTTTACTACTTTAGTTACTACCATGCCGGGTTATAATCTGTCTCCAGTCACTTTAATACTTTAGTTCCTGTCTTATCGGGTTAATCTGTGTCTCCAGTCAATTTACTACTTTAGTTACTGCCATGTCGAGTTATAATCTGTGTCTCCAGCCAGTTTACTACTTTAGTTACGGCCATGCGGGGTTATAATCTGTGTCTCCAGTCAGTTTACTACTTTAGTTACTGCCATGCCGGGTTATAATCTGTGTCTCCAGTCAGTTTACTACTTTAGTTACTGCCATGCCGGGTTATAATCTGTGTCTCCAGTCAGTTTACTACTTTAGTTACTGCCATGTCCTGTTATAATCTGTGTCTCTAGTCAGTTTACTACTTTAGTTACTGCCATGCCGGGTTATAATCTGTGTCTCCAGTCAGTTTACTACTTTAGTTACTGCCATGCCGGGTTATAATCTGTGTCTCCAGTCAGTTTACTACTTTAGTTACTGCCATGTCGAGTTTTAATCTGTGTCTCCAGTCAGTTTACTACTTTAGTTACTGCCATGTCGGGTTATAATATGTGTCTCTAGTCAGTTTACTACTGTAGTTACTGCCATGTTGGGTTATAATCTGTGTCTCCAGTCAGTTTACTACTTTAGTTACTGCCATGTAGAGTTATAACCTGTGTCTCCAGTCAGTTTACTACATTAGTTACTGCTATGCCGGGTTATAATCTGTATCTCCAGTCAGTTTACTACTTTAGTTACTGCCATGCCGGGTTATAATCTGTGTCTCCAGTCAGTATACTACTTTAGTTACTGCCATGTCGGGTTATAATCTCTGCCTCCAGTCAGTTTACTACTTTAGTTACTGCCATGTCGGGTTATGATCTGTGTCTCCAGTCAGTTTACTACTTTAGTTACTGCCATGTCGGGTTAATCTGTGTCTCCAGTCAGTTTACTACTTTAGTTACTGCAATTTCAAGTTTTAATCTGTGTCTCCAGTCAGTTTACTACTTTAGTTACTGCCATGTCGGGTTATAATATGTGTCTCCAGTCAGTTTACTACTTTAGTTACTGCCATGCCGGGTTATAATCTGTGTCTCCAGTCAGTTTACTACTTTAGTTACTGCCATGCCGTGTTATTTTCTGTGTCTCTAGTCAGTTTACTACTTTAGTTACTGCCATGCCGGGTTATATTCTGTGTCTCCAGTCAGTTTACTACTTTAGTTACTGCCATGTCCTGTTATAATCTGTGTCTCCAGTCAGTTTACTACTTTAGTTACTGCCATGCCATGTTATAATCTGTGTCTCCAGTCAGTTTACTACTTTAGTTACTGCCATGCCGGGTTATAATCTGTGTCTCCAGTCAGTTTACTACTTTAGTTACTGCCATGCCGGGTTATATTCTGTGTCTCCAGTCAGTTTACTACTTTAGTTACTGCCATGTCCTGTTATAATCTGTGTCTCTAGTCAGTTTACTACTTTAGTTACTGTCATGTCCTGTTATAATCTGTGTCTCTAGTCAGTTTACTACTTTAGTTACTGCCATGGCGGGTTATAATCTGTGTCTCCAGTCAGTTTACTACTTTAGTTACTGCCATGCCGGGTTATAATCTGTGTCTCCAGTCAGTTTACTACTTTAGTTACTTCCAAGCCGGCTTATAATCTGTGTCTCCAGTCAGTTTACTACTTTAGTTACTGCCATGCCGGGTTATAATCTGTGTCTCCAGTCAGTTTGCTACTTTAGTTACTGCTATGCCGGGTTATAATCTGTGTCTCCAGTCAGTTTACAACTTTAGTTACTGCCATGCCGGGTTATAATCTGTGTCTCTAGTCAGTTTACCACTTTAGTTACTGCCATGCCGGGTTATAATCTGTGTTTCCAGTCAGTTTACAACTTTAGTTACTGCCATGCCGCGTTATAATCTGTGTCTCCAGTCAGTTTACTACTTTAGTTACTGCCATGCCGGGTTATAATCTGTGTCTCTAGTCAGTTTACTACTTTAGTTACTGCCATGCAGGGTTGTAATCTGTGTCTCTAGTCAGTTTACTACTTTAGTTACTGCCATGTAGGGTTATAATCTGTGTCTCCAGTCAGTTTACTACTTTAGTTACTGCTATGCCGGGTTATAATCTGTGTCTGCAGTCAGTTTACTACTTTAGTTACTGCCATGCCGGGTTATAATCTGTGTCTCCAGTCAGTTTACTACTTTAGTTACTGCCATGTCGGGTTATAATCTCTGCCTCCAGTCAGTTTACTACTTTAGTTACTGCCATGCCGGGTTATAATCTGTGTCTCCAGTCAGTTTACTACTTTAGTTACTGCCATGCCGGGTTATAATCTGTGTCTCCAGTTAGTTTACTACTTTAGTTACTGCCATGCCGGGTTATAATCTGTCTCCAGTCACTTTAATACTTTAGTTACTGCCATATCGGGTTAATCTGTGTCTCCAGTCAATTTACTACTTTAGTTACTGCCATGTCGAGTTATAATCTGTGTCTCCAGCCAGTTTACTACTTTAGTTACTGCCATGCCGGGTTATAATCTGTGTCTCCAGTCAATTTACTACTTTAGTTACTGCCATGTCGGGTTAATCTGTGTCTCCAGTCAGTTTACTACTTTAGTTACTGCCATGTAGAGTTATAACCTGTGTCTCCAGTCAGTTTACTACTTTAGTTACTGCTATGCCGGGTTATAATCTGTGTCTCCAGTAAGTTTACTCCTTTAGTTACTGCCATGCCGGGTTATAATCTGTGTCTCCAGTCAGTTTACTACTTTAGTTACTGCCATGTCGTGTTATAATCTCTGCCTCCAGTCAGTTTACTACTTTAGTTACTGCCATGTCGGGTTATAATCTGTGTCTCCAGTCAGTTTACTACTTTAGTTACTGCCATGCCGGGTTATAATCTGTGTCTCCAGTCAGTTTACTACTTTAGTTACTGCCATGTCGGGTTAATCTGTGTCTCCAGTTAGTTTACTACTTTAGTTACTGCCATGTCACGTTATAATATGTGTCTCCATTCAGTTTACTACTTTAGTTACTGCCATGCCGGGTTATAATCTGTGTCTCCAGTCAGTTTACTACTTTAGTTACTGCCATGCCGGGTTATATTCTATGTCTCTAGTCAGTTTACTACTTTAGTTACTGCCATGCCGGGTTATATTCTGTGTCTCCAGTCAGTTTACTACTTTAGTTACTGCCATGTCCTGTTATAATCTGTGTCTCTAGTCAGTTTACTACTTTAGTTACTGCCATGCCGGGTTATAATCTGTGTCTCTAGTCAGTTTACTTCTTTAGTTACTGCCTTGCCGGGTTATAATCTGTGTCTCTAGTTAGTTTACTACTTTAGTTACTGCCATGTCCTGTTATAATCTGTGTCTCTAGCCAGTTTACTACTTTAGTTACTGCCATGCCGGGTTATAATCTGTGTCTCCAGTCAGTTTACTACTTTAGTTACTGCCATGCCGGGTTATAATCTGTGTCTCCAGTCAGTTTACTACTTTAGTTATTGCCATGCCGGGTTATATTCTGTGTCTCCAGTCAGTTTACTACTTTAGTTACTGCCATGCCGGGTTATAATCTGTCTCCATTCACTTTAATACTTTAGTTACTGCCGTATCGGGTTAATCTGTGTCTCCAGTCAATTTACTACTTTAGTTACTGCCATGTCGAGTTATAATCTGTGTCTCCAGCCAATTTACTACTTTAGTTACTGCCATGCCGGGTTATAATCTGTGTCTCCAGTCAATTTACTACTTTAGTTACTGCCATGTCGGGTTAATCTGTGTCTCCAGTCAGTTTACTACTTTAGTTACTGCCATGTAGAGTTATAACCTGTGTCTCCAGTCAGTTTACTACTTTAGTTACTGCTATGCCGGGTTATAATCTGTGTCTCCAGTCAGTTTACTACTTTAGTTACTGCTATGCCGGGTTATAATCTGTGTCTCCAGTCAGTTTACTACTTTAGTTATTGCCATGTCGGGTTATAATATCTGCCTCCAATCAGTTTACTACTTTAGTTTCTGCCATGTCGTGTTATAATCTGTGTCTCCAGTCAGTTTACTACTTTAGTTACTGCCATGCCGGGTTATAATCTGTGTCTCCAGTCAGTTTTTTACTTTAGTTACTGCCATGTCGGGTTAATCTGTGTCTCCAGTCAGTTTACTACTTTAGTTACTGCCATTTCGAGTTTTAATCTGTGTCTCCAGTCAGTTTACTACTTTAGTTGCTGCCATGTCCTGTTATAATCTGTCTCTAGTCAGTTTACTACTTTAGTTACTGCCATGCCGGGTTATAATCTGTGTCTCTAGTCAGTGTACTACTTTAGTTACTGCCATGCCGGGTTATAATCTGTGTCTCCAGTCAGTTTACTACTTTAGTTACTGCCATGCCGGGTTATAATCTGTGTCTCTAGTCAGTTTACTACTTTAGTTACTGCCATGTCCTGTTAAAATCTGTGTCTCTATTCAGTTTACTAATTTAGTTACTGCCATGTCCTGTTATAATCTGTGTCTCTAGTCAGTTTACTACTTTAGTTACAGCCATGCCGGGTTATAATCTGTGTCTCCAGTCAATTTACTACTTTAGTTACTGCCATGCTGGGTTATAATCTGTGTCTCTAGTCAGTTTACTACTTTAGTTACTGCAATGCCGGGTTATAATCTGTGTCTCCAGTAAGTTTACTACTTTAGTTACTGCCATGTCCTGTTATAATCTGTGTCTCTAGTCAGTTTACTACTTTATTTTCTGCCATGCCGGGTTATAATCTGTGTCTCCAGTCAGTTTACTACT
This sequence comes from Cepaea hortensis, assembly GCA_963921405.1. NCBI lineage: Eukaryota > Metazoa > Mollusca > Gastropoda > Stylommatophora > Helicidae > Cepaea > Cepaea hortensis. The sequence continues at coordinate 63,622,644 of OY992894.1, read as the reverse complement.
TTAGTTACTGCCATGCCGGGTTATAATCTGTGTCTCTAGTCAGTTTACTACTTTAGTTACTGCCATGCCGGTTATAATCTGTGTATCCAGTCAGTTTACTACTTTAGTTACTGCCATGTAGAGTTTTAATCTGTGTCTCCAGTCAGTTTACTACTTTAGTTACTGCCATGCCGGGTTATAATCTGTGTCTCTAGTCAGTTTACTACTTTAGTTACTGCCATGCCGAGTTATAATCTGTGTCTCCAGTCAGTTTACTACTTTACTTACTGCCATGCCGGGTTATAATCTGTGTCTCTAGTCAGTTTACTACTTTAGTTACTGCCATGCCGGGTTATAATCTGTGTCTCCAGTCAGTTTACTACTTTAGTTACTGCCATGCCGGGTTATAATCTGTGTCTCTAGTCAGTTTACTACTTTAGTTACTGCCTTGCCGGGTTATACTCTGTGTCTCCAGTCAGTTTACTACTTTAGTTACTGCCATGCCGGGTTATAATATGTCTCTAGACAGTTTACTGCTTTAGTTACTGCCATGCCGGGTTATAATCTGTGTCTCTAGTCAGTTTACTACTTTAGTTACTGCCATGCTGGGTTATAATCTGTGTCTCCAGTCAGTTTACTACTTTAGTTACTGCCATGCCGGGTTATAATCTGTGTCTCCAGTCAATTTACTACTTTAGTTACTGCCATGTCGGGTTAATCTGTGTCTCCAGTTAGTTTACTACTTTAGTTACTGCCATGTAGTGTTATAACCTGTGTCTCCAGTCAGTTTACTACTTTAGTTACTGCTATGCCGGGTTATAATCTGTGTCTCCAGTAAGTTTACTACTTTAGTTACTGCCATGCCGGGTTATAATCTGTGTCTCCAGTCAGGTTACTACTTTAGTTACTGCCATGTCGTGTTATAATCTCTGCCTCCAGTCAGTTTACTACTTTAGTTACTGCCATGTCGGGTTATAATCTTTGTCTCCAGTCAGTTTACTACTTTAGTTACTGCCATGCCGGGTTATAATCTGTGTCTCCAGTCAGTTTACTACTTTAGTTACTGCCATGTCGGGTTAATCTGTGTCTCCAGTTAGTTTACTACTTTAGTTACTGCCATGTCACGTTATAATATGTGTCTCCATTCAGTTTACTACTTTAGTTACTGCCATGTCGGGTTATAATCTGTGTCTCCAGTCAGTTTACTACTTTAGTTACTGCCATGCCGGGTTATATTCTATGTCTCTAGTCAGTTTACTACTTTCGTTACTGCCATGCCGGGTTATATTCTGTGTCTCCAGTCAGTTTACTACTTTAGTTACTGCCATGTCCTGTTATAATCTGTGTCTCTAGTCAGTTTACTACTTTAGTTACTGCCATGCCGGGTTATAATCTGTGTCTCTAGTCAGTTTACTACTTTAGTTACTGCCATGCCGGGTTATAATCTGTGTCTCTAGTTAGTTTACTACTTTAGTTACTGCCATGTCCTGTTATAATCTGTGTCTCTAGTCAGTTTACTACTTTAGTTACTGCCATGCCGGGTTTTAATCTGTGTCTCCAGTCAGTTTACTACTTTAGTTACTGCCATGCCGGGTTATAATCTGTGTCTCCAGTCAGTTTACTACTTTAGTTACTGCCATGCCGGGTTATATTCTGTGTCTCCAGTCAGTTTACTACTTTAGTTACTGCCATGCCGGGTTATAATCTGTCTCCAGACAGTTTACTACTTTAGTTACTGCCATGCCGGGTTATAATCTGTCTCCATTCACTTTAATACTTTAGTTACTGCCATATCGGGTTAATCTGTGTCTCCAGTCAATTTACTACTTTAGTTACTGCCATGTCGAGTTATAATCTGTGTCTCCAGCCAATTTACTTCTTTAGTTACTGCCATGCCGGGTTATAATCTGTGTCTCCAGTCAATTTACTACTTTAGTTACTGCCATGTCGGGTTAATCTGTGTCTCCAGTCAGTTTACTACTTTAGTTACTGCCATGTAGAGTTATAACCTGTGTCTCCAGTCAGTTTACTACTTTAGTTACTGCTATGCCGGGTTATAATCTGTGTCTCCAGTCAGTTTACTACTTTAGTTACTGCTATGCCGGGTTATAATCTGTGTCTCCAGTCAGTTTACTACTTTAGTTACTGCCATGTCGGGTTATAATAACTGCCTCCAGTCAGTTTACTACTTTAGTTACTGCCATGTCGGGTTATAATCTGTGTCTCCAGTCAGTTTACTACTTTAGTTACTGCCATGCCGGGTTATAATCTGTGTCTCCAGTCAGTTTTTTACTTTAGTTACTGCCATGTCGGGTTAATCTGTGTCTCCAGTCAGTTTACTACTTTAGTTACTGCCATTTCGAGGTTTAATCTGTGTCTCCAGTCAGTTTACTACTTTAGTTACTGCCATGTCGGGTTATAATATGTGTCTCCATTCAGTTTACTACTTTAGTTACTGCCATGCCGGGTTATATTCTGCGTCTCCAGTCAGTTTACTACTTTAGTTACTGCCATGTCCTGTTATAATCTGTGTCTCTAGTCAGTTTACTACTTTAGTTACTGCCATGCCGGGTTATAATCTGTGTCTCTATTCAGTGTACTACTTTAGTTACTGCCATGCCGGGTTATAATCTGTGTCTCCAGTCAGTTTACTACTTTAGTTACTGCCATGCCGGGTTATAATCTGTGTCTCTAGTCAGTTTACTACTTTAGTTACTGCCATGTCCTGTTAAAATCTGTGTCTGTAGTCAGTTTACTACTTTAGTTACTGCCATGTCCTGTTATAATCTGTGTCTCTAGTCAGTTTACTACTTTAGTTACTGCCATACCGGGTTATAATCTGTGTCTCCAGTCAATTTACTACTTTAGTTACTGCCATGCTGGGTTATAATCTGTATCTCTAGTCAGTTTACTACTTTAGTTACTGCAATGCCGGGTTATAATCTGTGTCTCCAGTAAGTTTACTACTTTAGTTACTGCCATGTCCTGTTATAATCTGTGTCTCTAGTCAGTTTACTACTTTAGTTACTGCCATGTCCTGTTATAATCTGTGTCTCTAGTCAGTTTACTACTTTAGTTACTGCCATGCCGGGTTATAATCTGTGTCTCTATTCAGTGTACTACTTTAGTTACTGCCATGCCGGGTTATAATCTGTGTCTCCAGTCAGTTTACTACTTTAGTTACTGCCATGTCGGGTTAATCTGTGTCTCCAGTCAGTTTACTACTTTAGTTACTGCCATTTCGAGTTTTAATCTGTGTCTCCAGTCAGTTTACTACTTTAGTTACTGCCATGCCGGGTTATAATCTGTGTCTCCAGTCAGTTTACTACTTTAGTTACTGCCATGTCGGGTTATATTCTGTGTCTCCAGTCAGTTTACTACTTTAGTTACTGCCATGTCCTGTTATAATCTGTGTCTCTAGTCAGTTTACTACTTTAGTTACTGCCATGTCCTGTTATAATCTGTGTCTCTAATCAGTTTACTACTTTAGTTACTGCCATGTCCTGTTATAATCTGTGTCTCTAGTCAGTTTACTACTTTAGTTACTGCCATGCCGGGTTATAATCTGTGTCTCCAGTCAGTTTACTACTTTAGTTACTGCCATGCCGGGTTATAATCTGTGTCTCTAGTCAGTTTACTACTTTAGTTACTGCCATGCCGGGTTATAATCTGTGTCTCCAGTCAATTTACTACTTTAGTTACTGCTATGCCGGGTTATAATCTGTGTCTCCAGTCAGTTTACTACTTTAGTTACTGCCATGCCGGATTATAATCTGTGTCTCCAGTCAGTTTACTACTTTAGTTACTGCCATGCCGGGTTATAATCTGTGTCTCTAGTCAGTTTACCACTTTAGTTACTGCCATGCCGGGTTATAATCTGTGTCTCCAGTCAGTTTACTACTTTAGTTACTGCCATGCCGGGTTATAATCTGTGTCTCCAGTCAGTTTACTACTTTAGTTACTGCCATGCCGGGTTGTAATCTGTGTCTCTAGTCAGTTTACTACTTTAGTTACTGCCATGCCGGGTTGTAATCTGTGTCTCTAGTCAGTTTACTACTTAAGTTACTGCCATGTCGGGTTATAATCTGTGTCTCCAGTCAGTTTACTACTTTAGTTACTGCCATGTTGGGTTATAATCTGTGTCTCCAGTCAGTTTACTACTTTAGTTACTGCCATGCAGGGTTGTAATCTGTGTCGCTAGTCAGTTTACTACTTAAGTTACTGCCATGTCGGGTTATAATCTGTCTCTCCAGTCAGTTTACTACTTTAGTTACTGCCATGTCGAGTTATAATCTGTGTCTCCAGTCAATTTACTACTTTAGTTACTGCCATGCCGGGTTATAATCTGTGTCTCCAGTCAGTTTACTACTTTAGTTACTACCATGCCGGGTTATAATCTGTCTCCAGTCACTTCAATACTTTAGTTCCTGCCTTATCGGGTTAATCTGTGTCTCCAGTCAATTTACTACTTTAGTTACTGCCATGCCGGGTTATAATCTGTGTCTCCAGTCAGTTTACTACTTTAGTTACTGCCATGTCGGGTTATAATCTCTGCCTCCAGTCAGTTCACTACTTTAGTTACTGCCATGTCGAGTTATAATCTGTGTCTCCAGTTAGTTTACTACTTTAGTTACTGCCATGTAGAGTTATAACCTGTGTCTCCAGTCAGTTTACTACTTTAGTTACTGCCATGCCGGGTTATAATCTGTGTCTCCAGTCAGTTTACTACTTTAGTTACTGCCATGTCGGGTTATAATCTCTGCCTCCAGTCAGTTCACTACTTTAGTTACTGCCATGTCGAGTTATAATCTGTGTCTCCAGTTAGTTTACTACTTTAGTTACTGCCATGCCGGGTTATAATCTGTGTCTCTAGTCAGTTTACTACTTTAGTTACTGCCATGTCGGGTTAATCTGTGTCTCCAGTCAGTTTACTACTTTAGTTACTGCCATTTCGAGTTTTAATCTGTGTCTCCAGTCAGTTTACTACTTTAGTTACTGCCATGCCGGGTTATAATCTGTGTCTCCAGTCAGTTTACTACTTTAGTTACTGCCATGCCGGGTTATATTCTGTGTCTCTAGTCAGTTTACTACTTTAGTTACTGCCATGCCGGGTTATATTCTGTGTCTCCAGTCAGTTTACTACTTTAGTTACTGCCATGTCCTGTTATAATCTGTGTCTCTTGTCAGTTTACTACTTTAGTTACTGCCATGTCCTGTTATAATCTGTGTCTCTAATCAGTTTACTACTTTAGTTACTGCCATGTCCTGTTATAATCTGTGTCTCTAGTCAGTTTACTACTTTAGTTACTGCCATGCCGGGTTATAATCTGTGTCTCCAGTCAGTTTACTACTTTAGTTACTGCCATGCCGGGTTATAATCTGTGTCTCTAGTCAGTTTACTACTTTAGTTACTGCCATGCCGGGTTATAATCTGTATCTCCAGTCAATTTACTACTTTAGTTACTGCTATGCCGGGTTATAATCTGTGTCTCCAGTCAGTTTACTACTTTAGTTACTGCCATGCCGGGTTATAATCTGTGTCTCCAGTCAGTTTACTACTTTAGTTACTGCCATGCCGGGTTATAATCTGTGTCTCTAGTCAGTTTACTACTTTAGTTACTGCCATGCCGGGTTATAATCTGTGTCTCCAGTCAGTTTACTACTTTAGTTACTGCAATGCCGGGTTATAATCTGTGTCTCCAGTCAGTTTACTACTTTAGTTACTGCCATGCCGGGTTATAATCTGTGTCTCTAGTCAGTTTACTACTTTAGTAACTGCCATGCAGGGTTGTAATCTGTGTCTCTAGTCAGTTTACTACTTAAGTTACTGCCATGTCGGGTTATAATCTGTGTCTCCAGTCAGTTTACTACTTTAGTTACTGCCATGTTGGGTTATAATCTGTGTCTCCAGTCAGTTTACTACTTTAGTTACTGCCATGCAGGGTTGTAATCTGTGTCGCTAGTCAGTTTACTACTTAAGTTACTGCCATGTCGGGTTATAATCTGTCTCTCCAGTCAGTTTACTACTTTAGTTACTGCCATGTTGGGTTATAATCTGTGTCTCCAGTCAATTTACTACTTTAGTGACTGCCATGCCGGGTTATAATCTGTGTCTCCAGTCAGTTTACTACTTTAGTTACTGCCATGTCGGGTTAATCTGTGTCTCCAGTTAGTTTACTACTTTAGTTACTGCCATGTCACGTTATAATATTTGTCTCCATTCAGTTTACTACTTTAGTTACTACCATGCCGGGTTATAATCTGTGTCTCCAGTCAGTTTACTACTTTAGTTACTGCCATGCCGGGTTATATTCTGTGTCTCTAGTCAGTTTACTACTTTAGTTACTGCCATGCCGGGTTATATTCTGTGTCTCCAGTCAGTTTACTACGTTAGTTACTGCCATGTCCTGTTATAATCTGTGTCTCTAGTCAGTTTACTACTTTAGTTACTTCCATGCCGGGTTATAATCTGTGTCTCTAGTCAGTTTACTACTTTAGTTACTGCCATGCCGGATTATAATCTGTGTCTCTAATCAGTTTACTACTTTAGTTACTGCCATGTCCTGTTATAATCTGTGTCTCTAGTCAGTTTACTACTTTAGTTACTGCCATGTAGAGTTATAACCTGTGTCTCCAGTCAGTTTACTACTTTAGTTACTGCCATGCCGGGTTATAATCTGTGTCTCCAGTCAGTTTACTACTTTAGTTACTGCCATGCCGGGTTATAATCTGTGTCTCCAGTCAGTTTACTACATTAGTTACTGCCATGCCGGGTTATAATCTGTGTCTCCAGTCAGTTTACTACTTTAGTTACTGCCATGTCGGGTTATAATCTGTCTCCATTCACTTTAATACTTTAGTTACTGCCATATCGGGTTAATCTGTGTCTCCAGTCAATTTACTACTTTAGTTACTGCCATGTCGAGTTATAATCTGTGTCTCTAGTCAGATTACTACTTTAGTTACTGCCATGCCGGGTTATAATCTGTGTCTCTAGTCAGTTTACTACTTTAGTTACTGCCATGCCGGGTTATAATCTGTGTCTCCAGTCAGTTTACTACTTTAGTTACTGCCATGCCGGGTTATAATTTGTGTCTCTAGTCAGTTTACTACTTTAGTTACTGCCATGTCCTGTTAAAATCTGTGTCTCTAGTCAGTTTACTACTTTAGTTACTGCCATGTCCTGTTATAATCTGTGTCTCTTGTCAGTTTACTACTTTAGTTACAGCCATGCCGGGTTATAATCTGTGTCTCCAGTTAATTTACTACTTTAGTTACTGCCATGCCGGGTTATAATCTGTGTCTCTAGTCAGTTTACTACTTTAGTTACTGCCATGCCGGGTTATAATCCGTGTCTCTAGTCAGTTTACCACTTTAGTTACTGCCATGCCGGGTTATAATCTGTGTCTCCAGTCAGTTTACTACTTTAGTTACTGCAATGCCGGGTTATAATCTGTGTCTCCAGTCAGTTTACTACTTTAGTTACTGCCATGCCGGGTTATAATCTGTGTCTCTAGTCAGTTTACTACTTTAGTTACTGCCATGCAGGGTTGTAATCTGTGTCTCTAGTCAGTTTACTACTTAAGTTACTGCCATGTCAGGTTATAATCTGTGTCTTTAGTCAGTTTACTACTTTAGTTACTGCCATGTTGGGTTATAATCTGTGTCTCCAGTCAGTTTACTACTTTAGTTACTGCCATGCAGGGTTGTAATCTGTGTCGCTAGTCAGTTTACTACTTAAGTTACTGCCATGTCGGGTTATAATCTGTCTCTCCAGTCAGTTTACTACTTTAGTTACTGCCATGTCGAGTTATAATCTGTGTCTCCAGTCAATTTACTACTTTAGTTACTGCCATGCCAGGTTATAATCTGTGTCTCCAGTCAGTTTACTACTTTAGTTACTACCATGCCGGGTTATAATCTGTCTCCAGTCACTTTAATACTTTAGTTCCTGCCTTATCGGGTTAATCTGTGTCTCCAGTCAATTTACTACTTTAGTTACTGCCATGTCGAGTTATAATCTGTGTCTCCAGCCAGTTTACTACTTTAGTTACGGCCATGCGGGGTTATAATCTGTGTCTCCAGTCAGTTTACTACTTTAGTTACTGCCATGCCGGGTTATAATCTGTGTCTCCAGTCAGTTTACTACTTTAGTTACTGCCATGCCGGGTTATAATCTGTGTCTCCAGTCAGTTTACTACTTTAGTTACTGCCATGTCCTGTTATAATCTGTGTCTCTAGTCAGTTTACTACTTTAGTTACTGCCATGCCGGGTTATAATCTGTGTCTCCAGTCAGTTTACTACTTTAGTTACTGCCATGCCGGGTTATAATCTGTGTCTCCAGTCAGTTTACTACTTTAGTTACTGCCATGTCGAGTTTTAATCTGTGTCTCCAGTCAGTTTACTACTTTAGTTACTGCCATGTCGGGTTATAATATGTGTCTCTAGTCAGTTTACTACTGTAGTTACTGCCATGTTGGGTTATAATCTGTGTCTCCAGTCAGTTTACTACTTTAGTTACTGCCATGTAGAGTTATAACCTGTGTCTCCAGTCAGTTTACTACATTAGTTACTGCTATGCCGGGTTATAATCTGTTTCTCCAGTCAGTTTACTACTTTAGTTACTGCCATGCCGGGTTATAATCTGTGTCTCCAGTCAGTATACTACTTTAGTTACTGCCATGTCGGGTTATAATCTCTGCCTCCAGTCAGTTTACTACTTTAGTTACTGCCATGTCGGGTTATGATCTGTGTCTCCAGTCAGTTTACTACTTTAGTTACTGCCATGTCGGGTTAATCTGTTTCTCCAGTCAGTTTACTACTTTAGTTACTGCAATTTCAAGTTTTAATCTGTGTCTCCAGTCAGTTTACTACTTTAGTTACTGCCATGTCGGGTTATAATATGTGTCTCCAGTCAGTTTACTACTTTAGTTACTGCCATGCCGGGTTATAATCTGTGTCTCCAGTCAGTATACTACTTTAGTTACTGCCATGCCGTGTTATATTCTGTGTCTCTAGTCAGTTTACTACTTTAGTTACTGCCATGCCGGGTTATATTCTGTGTCTCCAGTCAGTTTACTACTTTAGTTACTGCCATGTCCTGTTATAATCTGTGTCTCCAGTCAGTTTATACTTTAGTTACTGCCATGCCATGTTATAATCTGTGTCTCCAGTCAGTTTACTACTTTAGTTACTGCCATGCCGGGTTATAATCTGTGTCTCCAGTCAGTTTACTACTTTAGTTACTGCCATGCCGGGTTATATTCTGTGTCTCCAGTCAGTTTACTACTTTAGTTACTGCCATGTCCTGTTATAATCTGTGTCTCTAGTCAGTTTACTACTTTAGTTACTGTCATGTCCTGTTATAATCTGTGTCTCTAGTCAGTTTACTACTTTAGTTACTGCCATGGCGGGTTATAATCTGTGTCTCCAGTCAGTTTACTACTTTAGTTACTGCCATGCCGGGTTATAATCTGTGTCTCCAGTCAGTTTACTACTTTAGTTACTTCCAAGCCGGGTTATAATCTGTGTCTCCAGTCAGTTTACTACTTTAGTTACTGCCATGCCGGGTTATAATCTGTGTCTCCAGTCAGTTTGCTACTTTAGTTACTGCTATGCCGGGTTATAATCTGTGTCTCCAGTCAGTTTACAACTTTAGTTACTGCCATGCCGGGTTATAATCTGTGTCTCTAGTCAGTTTACCACTTTAGTTACTGCCATGTCCTGTTATAATCTGTGTCTCTAGTCAGTTTACTACTTTAGTTACTTCCATGCCGGGTTATAATCTGTGTCTCTAGTCAGTTTACTACTTTAGTTACTGCCATGCCGGATTATAATCTGTGTCTCTAATCAGTTTACTACTTTAGTTACTGCCATGTCCTGTTATAATCTGTGTCTCTAGTCAGTTTACTACTTTAGTTACTGCCATGTAGAGTTATAACCTGTGTCTCCAGTCAGTTTACTACTTTAGTTACTGCCATGCCGGGTTATAATCTGTGTCTCCAGTCAGTTTACTACTTTAGTTACTGCCATGCCGGGTTATAATCTGTGTCTCCAGTCAGTTTACTACTTTAGTTACTGCCATGCCGGGTTATAATCTGTGTCTCCAGTCAGTTTACTACTTTAGTTACTGCCATGTCGGGTTATAATCTGTCTCCATTCACTTTAATACTTTAGTTACTGCCATATCGGGTTAATCTGTGTCTCCAGTCAATTTACTACTTTAGTTACTGCCATGTCGAGTTATAATCTGTGTCTCTAGTCAGATTACTACTTTAGTTACTGCCATGCCGGGTTATAATCTGTGTCTCTAGTCAGTTTACTACTTTAGTTACTGCCATGCCGGGTTATAATCTGTGTCTCCAGTCAGTTTACTACTTTAGTTACTGCCATGCCGGGTTATAATTTGTGTCTCTAGTCAGTTTACTACTTTAGTTACTGCCATGTCCTGTTAAAATCTGTGTCTCTAGTCAGTTTACTACTTTAGTTACTGCCATGCCGGGTTATAATCTGTGTCTCTAGTCAGTTTACTACTTTAGTTACTGCCATGCAGGGTTGTAATCTGTGTCTCTAGTCAGTTTACTACTTAAGTTACAGCCATGTCGGGTTATAATCTGTGTCTTTAGTCAGTTTACTACTTTAGTTACTGCCATGTTGGGTTATAATCTGTGTCTCCAGTCAGTTTACTACTTTAGTTACTGCCATGCAGGGTTGTAATCTGTGTCGCTAGTCAGTTTACTACTTAAGTTACTGCCATGTCGGGTTATAATCTGTCTCTCCAGTCAGTTTACTACTTTAGTTACTGCCATGTCGAGTTATAATCTGTGTCTCCAGTCAATTTACTACTTTAGTTACTGCCATGCCAGGTTATAATCTGTGTCTCCAGTCAGTTTACTACTTTAGTTACTACCATGCCGGGTTATAATCTGTCTCCAGTCACTTTAATACTTTAGTTCCTGCCTTATCGGGTTAATCTGTGTCTCCAGTCAATTTACTACTTTAGTTACTGCCATGTCCTGTTATAATCTGTGTCTCTAGTCAGTTTACTACTTTAGTTACTGTCATGTCCTGTTATAATCTGTGTCTCTAGTCAGTTTACTACTTTAGTTACTGCCATGGCGGGTTATAATCTGTGTCTCCAGTCAGTTTACTACTTTAGTTACTGCCATGCCGGGTTATAATCTGTGTCTCCAGTCAGTTTACTACTTTAGTTACTTCCAAGCCGGGTTATAATCTGTGTCTCCAGTCAGTTTACTACTTTAGTTACTGCCATGCCGGGTTATAATCTGTGTCTCCAGTCAGTTTGCTACTTTAGTTACTGCTATGCCGGGTTATAATCTGTGTCTCCAGTCAGTTTACAACTTTAGTTACTGCCATGCCGGGTTATAATCTGTGTCTCTAGTCAGTTTACCACTTTAGTTACTGCCATGTCCTGTTATAATCTGTGTCTCTAGTCAGTTTACTACTTTAGTTACTTCCATGCCGGGTTATAATCTGTGTCTCTAGTCAGTTTACTACTTTAGTTACTGCCATGCCGGATTATAATCTGTGTCTCTAATCAGTTTACTACTTTAGTTACTGCCATGTCCTGTTATAATCTGTGTCTCTAGTCAGTTTACTACTTTAGTTACTGCCATGTAGAGTTATAACCTGTGTCTCCAGTCAGTTTACTACTTTAGTTACTGCCATGCCGGGTTATAATCTGTGTCTCCAGTCAGTTTACTACTTTAGTTACTGCCATGCCGGGTTATAATCTGTGTCTCCAGTCAGTTTACTACTTTAGTTACTGCCATGCCGGGTTATAATCTGTGTCTCCAGTCAGTTTACTACTTTAGTTACTGCCATGTCGGGTTATAATCTGTCTCCATTCACTTTAATACTTTAGTTACTGCCATATCGGGTTAATCTGTGTCTCCAGTCAATTTACTACTTTAGTTACTGCCATGTCGAGTTATAATCTGTGTCTCTAGTCAGATTACTACTTTAGTTACTGCCATGCCGGGTTATAATCTGTGTCTCTAGTCAGTTTACTACTTTAGTTACTGCCATGCCGGGTTATAATCTGTGTCTCCAGTCAGTTTACTACTTTAGTTACTGCCATGCCGGGTTATAATTTGTGTCTCTAGTCAGTTTACTACTTTAGTTACTGCCATGTCCTGTTAAAATCTGTGTCTCTAGTCAGTTTACTACTTTAGTTACTGCCATGTCCTGTTATAATCTGTGTCTCTAGTCAGTTTACTACTTTAGTTACAGCCATGCCGGGTTATAATCTGTGTCTCCAGTCAATTTACTACTTTAGTTACTGCCATGCCGGGTTATAATCTGTGTCTCTAGTCAGTTTACTACTTTAGTTACTGCCATGCCGGGTTATAATCTGTGTCTCTAGTCAGTTTACCACTTTAGTTACTGCCATGCCGGGTTATAATCTGTGTCTCCAGTCAGTTTACTACTTTAGTTACTGCAATGCCGGGTTATAATATGTGTCTCCAGTCAGTTTACTACTTTAGTTACTGCCATGCCGGGTTATAATCTGTGTCTCTAGTCAGTTTACTACTTTAGTTACTGCCATGCAGGGTTGTAATCTGTGTCTCTAGTCAGTTTACTACTTAAGTTACTGCCATGTCGGGTTATAATCTGTGTCTTTAGTCAGTTTACTACTTTAGTTACTGCCATGTTGGGTTATAATCTGTGTCTCCAGTCAGTTTACTACTTTAGTTACTGCCATGCAGGGTTGTAATCTGTGTCGCTAGTCAGTTTACTACTTAAGTTACTGCCATGTCGGGTTATAATCTGTCTCTCCAGTCAGTTTACTACTTTAGTTACTGCCATGTCGAGTTATAATCTGTGTCTCCAGTCAATTTACTACTTTAGTTACTGCCATGCCAGGTTATAATCTGTGTCTCCAGTCAGTTTACTACTTTAGTTACTACCATGCCGGGTTATAATCTGTCTCCAGTCACTTTAATACTTTAGTTCCTGCCTTATCGGGTTAATCTGTGTCTCCAGTCAATTTACTACTTTAGTTACTGCCATGTCGAGTTATAATCTGTGTCTCCAGCCAGTTTACTACTTTAGTTACGGCCATGCGGGGTTATAATCTGTGTCTCCAGTCAGTTTACTACTTTAGTTACTGCCATGCCGGGGTATAATCTGTGTCTCCAGTCAGTTTACTACTTTAGTTACTGCCATGCCGGGTTATAATCTGTGTCTCCAGTCAGTTTACTACTTTAGTTACTGCCATGTCCTGTTATAATCTGTGTCTCTAGTCAGTTTACTACTTTAGTTACTGCCATGCCGGGTTATAATCTGTGTCTCCAGTCAGTTTACTACTTTAGTTACTGCCATGCCGGGTTATAATCTGTGTCTCCAGTCAGTTTACTACTTTAGTTACTGCCATGTCGAGTTTTAATCTGTGTCTCCAGTCAGTTTACTACTTTAGTTACTGCCATGTCGGGTTATAATATGTGTCTCTAGTCAGTTTACTACTGTAGTTACTGCCATGTTGGGTTATAATCTGTGTCTCCAGTCAGTTTACTACTTTAGTTACTGCCATGTAGAGTTATAACCTGTGTCTCCAGTCAGTTTACTACATTAGTTACTGCTATGCCGGGTTATAATCTGTTTCTCCAGTCAGTTTACTACTTTAGTTACTGCCATGCCGGGTTATAATCTGTGTCTCCAGTCAGTATACTACTTTAGTTACTGCCATGTCGGGTTATAATCTCTGCCGCCAGTCAGTTTACTACTTTAGTTACTGCCATGTCGGGTTATGATCTGTGTCTCCAGTCAGTTTACTACTTTAGTTACTGCCATGTCGGGTTAATCTGTGTCTCCAGTCAGTTTACTACTTTAGTTACTGCAATTTCAAGTTTTAATCTGTGTCTCCAGTCAGTTTACTACTTTAGTTACTGCCATGTCGGGTTATAATATGTGTCTCCAGTCAGTTTACTACTTTAGTTACTGCCATGCCGGGTTATAATCTGTGTCTCCAGTCAGTTTACTACTTTAGTTACTGCCATGCCGTGTTATATTCTGTGTCTCTAGTCAGTTTACTACTTTAGTTACTGCCATGCCGGGTTATATTCTGTGTCTCCAGTCAGTTTACTACTTTAGTTACTGCCATGTCCTGTTATAATCTGTGTCTCCAGTCAGTTTACTACTTTAGTTACTGCCATGCCATGTTATAATCTGTGTCTCCAGTCAGTTTACTACTTTAGTTACTGCCATGCCGGGTTATAATCTGTGTCTCCAGTCAGTTTACTACTTTAGTTACTGCCATGCCGGGTTATATTCTGTGTCTCCAGTCAGTTTACTACTTTAGTTACTGCCATGTCCTGTTATAATCTGTGTCTCTAGTCAGTTTACTACTTTAGTTACTGTCATGTCCTGTTATAATCTGTGTCTCTAGTCAGTTTACTACTTTAGTTACTGCCATGGCGGGTTATAATCTGTGTCTCCAGTCAGTTTACTACTTTAGTTACTGCCATGCCGGGTTATAATCTGTGTCTCCAGTCAGTTTACTACTTTAGTTACTTCCAAGCCGGGTTATAATCTGTGTCTCCAGTCAGTTTACTACTTTAGTTACTGCCATGCCGGGTTATAATCTGTGTCTCCAGTCAGTTTGCTACTTTAGTTACTGCTATGCCGGGTTATAATCTGTGTCTCCAGTCAGTTTACAACTTTAGTTACTGCCATGCCGGGTTATAATCTGTGTCTCTAGTCAGTTTACCACTTTTGTTACTGCCATGTCCTGTTATAATCTGTGTCTCTAGTCAGTTTACTACTTTAGTTACTTCCATGCCGGGTTATAATCTGTGTCTCTAGTCAGTTTACTACTTTAGTTACTGCCATGCCGGATTATAATCTGTGTCTCTAATCAGTTTACTACTTTAGTTACTGCCATGTCCTGTTATAATCTGTGTCTCTAGTCAGTTTACTACTTTAGTTACTGCCATGTAGAGTTATAACCTGTGTCTCCAGTCAGTTTACTACTTTAGTTACTGCCATGCCGGGTTATAATCTGTGTCTCCAGTCAGTTTACTACTTTAGTTACTGCCATGCCGGGTTATAATCTGTGTCTCCAGTCAGTTTACTACTTTAGTTACTGCCATGTCGGGTTATAATCTGTCTCCATTCACTTTAATACTTTAGTTACTGCCATATCGGGTTAATCTGTGTCTCCAGTCAATTTACTACTTTAGTTACTGCCATGTCGAGTTATAATCTGTGTCTCTAGTCAGATTACTACTTTAGTTACTGCCATGCCGGGTTATAATCTGTGTCTCTAGTCAGTTTACTACTTTAGTTACTGCCATGCCGGGTTATAATCTGTGTCTCCAGTCAGTTTACTACTTTAGTTACTGCCATGCCGGGTTATAATTTGTGTCTCTAGTCAGTTTACTACTTTAGTTACTGCCATGTCCTGTTAAAATCTGTGTCTCTAGTCAGTTTACTACTTTAGTTACTGCCATGCCGGGTTATAATCTGTGTCTCCAGTCAATTTACTACTTTAGTTACTGCCATGCCGGGTTATAATCTGTGTCTCTAGTCAGTTTACTACTTTAGTTACTGCCATGCCGGGTTATAATCTGTGTCTCTAGTCAGTTTACCACTTTAGTTACTGCCATGCCGGGTTATAATCTGTGTCTCCAGTCAGTTTACTACTTTAGTTACTGCAATGCCGGGTTATAATATGTGTCTCCAGTCAGTTTACTACTTTAGTTACTGCCATGCCGGGTTATAATCTGTGTCTCTAGTCAGTTTACTACTTTAGTTACTGCCATGCAGGGTTGTAATCTGTGTCTCTAGTCAGTTTACTACTTAAGTTACTGCCATGTCGGGTTATAATCTGTGTCTTTAGTCAGTTTACTACTTTAGTTACTGCCATGTTGGGTTATAATCTGTGTCTCCAGTCAGTTTACTACTTTAGTTACTGCCATGCAGGGTTGTAATCTGTGTCGCTAGTCAGTTTACTACTTAAGTTACTGCCATGTCGGGTTATAATCTGTCTCTCCAGTCAGTTTACTACTTTAGTTACTGCCATGTCGAGTTATAATCTGTGTCTCCAGTCAATTTACTACTTTAGTTACTGCCATGCCAGGTTATAATCTGTGTCTCCAGTCAGTTTACTACTTTAGTTACTACCATGCCGGGTTATAATCTGTCTCCAGTCACTTTAATACTTTAGTTCCTGCCTTATCGGGTTAATCTGTGTCTCCAGTCAATTTACTACTTTAGTTACTGCCATGTCGAGTTATAATCTGTGTCTCCAGCCAGTTTACTACTTTAGTTACGGCCATGCGGGGTTATAATCTGTGTCTCCAGTCAGTTTACTACTTTAGTTACTGCCATGCCGGGGTATAATCTGTGTCTCCAGTCAGTTTACTACTTTAGTTACTGCCATGCCGGGGTATAATCTGTGTCTCCAGTCAGTTTACTACTTTAGTTACTGCCATGTCCTGTTATAATCTGTGTCTCTAGTCAGTTTACTACTTTAGTTACTGCCATGCCGGGTTATAATCTGTGTCTCCAGTCAGTTTACTACTTTAGTTACTGCCATGCCGGGTTATAATCTGTGTCTCCAGTCAGTTTACTACTTTAGTTACTGCCATGTCGAGTTTTAATCTGTGTCTCCAGTCAGTATACTACTTTAGTTACTGCCATGTCGGGTTATAATATGTGTCTCTAGTCAGTTTACTACTGTAGTTACTGCCATGTTGGGTTATAATCTGTGTCTCCAGTCAGTTTACTACTTTAGTTACTGCCATGTAGAGTTATAACCTGTGTCTCCAGTCAGTTTACTACATTAGTTACTGCTATGCCGGGTTATAATCTGTTTCTCCAGTCAGTTTACTACTTTAGTTACTGCCATGCCGGGTTATAATCTGTGTCTCCAGTCAGTATACTACTTTAGTTACTGCCATGTCGGGTTATAATCTCTGCCGCCAGTCAGTTTACTACTTTAGTTACTGCCATGTCGGGTTATGATCTGTGTCTCCAGTCAGTTTACTACTTTAGTTACTGCCATGTCGGGTTAATCTGTGTCTCCAGTCAGTTTACTACTTTAGTTACTGCAATTTCAAGTTTTAATCTGTGTCTCCAGTCAGTTTACTACTTTAGTTACTGCCATGTCGGGTTATAATATGTGTCTCCAGTCAGTTTACTACTTTAGTTACTGCCATGCCGGGTTATAATCTGTGTCTCCAGTCAGTTTACTACTTTAGTTACTGCCATGCCGTGTTATATTCTGTGTCTCTAGTCAGTTTACTACTTTAGTTACTGCCATGCCGGGTTATATTCTGTGTCTCCAGTCAGTTTACTACTTTAGTTACTGCCATGTTCTGTTATAATCTGTGTCTCCAGTCAGTTTACTACTTTAGTTACTGCCATGCCATGTTATAATCTGTGTCTCCAGTCAGTTTACTACTTTAGTTACTGCCATGCCGGGTTATAATCTGTGTCTCCAGTCAGTTTACTACTTTAGTTACTGCCATGCCGGGTTATATTCTGTGTCTCCAGTCAGTTTACTACTTTAGTTACTGCCATGTCCTGTTATAATCTGTGTCTCTAGTCAGTTTACTACTTTAGTTACTGTCATGTCCTGTTATAATCTGTGTCTCTAGTCAGTTTACTACTTTAGTTACTGCCATGGCGGGTTATAATCTGTGTCTCCAGTCAGTTTACTACTTTAGTTACTGCCATGCCGGGTTATAATCTGTGTCTCCAGTCAGTTTACTACTTTAGTTACTTCCAAGCCGGGTTATAATCTGTGTCTCCAGTCAGTTTACTACTTTAGTTACTGCCATGCCGGGTTATAATCTGTGTCTCCAGTCAGTTTGCTACTTTAGTTACTGCTATGCCGGGTTATAATCTGTGTCTCCAGTCAGTTTACAACTTTAGTTACTGCCATGCCGGGTTATAATCTGTGTCTCTAGTCAGTTTACCACTTTAGTTACTGCCATGCCGGGTTATAATCTGTGTTTCCAGTCAGTTTACAACTTTAGTTACTGCCATGCCGCGTTATAATCTGTGTCTCCAGTCAGTTTACTACTTTAGTTACTGCCATGCCGGGTTATAATCTGTGTCTCTAGTCAGTTTACTACTTTAGTTACTGCCATGCAGGGTTGTAATCTGTGTCTCTAGTCAGTTTACTACTTTAGTTACTGCCATGTAGGGTTATAATCTGTGTCTCAAGTCAGTTTACTACTATAGTTACTGCTATGCCGGGTTATAATCTGTGTCTGCAGTCAGTTTACTACTTTAGTTACTGCCATGCCGGGTTATAATCTGTGTCTCCAGTCAGTTTACTACTTTAGTTACTGCCATGTCGGGTTATAATCTCTGCCTCCAGTCAGTTTACTACTTTAGTTACTGCCATGCCGGGTTATAATCTGTGTCTCCAGTCAGTTTACTACTTTAGTTACTGCCATGCCGGGTTATAATCTGTGTCTCCAGTTAGTTTACTACTTTAGTTACTGCCATGCCGGGTTATAATCTGTCTCCAGTCACTTTAATACTTTAGTTACTGCCATATCGGGTTAATCTGTGTCTCCAGTCAATTTACTACTTTAGTTACTGCCATGTCGAGTTATAATCTGTGTCTCCAGCCAGTTTACTACTTTAGTTACTGCCATGCCGGGTTATAATCTGTGTCTCCAGTCAATTTACTACTTTAGTTACTGCCATGTCGGGTTAATCTGTGTCTCCAGTCAGTTTACTACTTTAGTTACTGCCATGTAGAGTTATAACCTGTGTCTTCAGGTCAGTTTACTACTTTAGTTACTGCTATGCCGGGTTATAATCTGTGTCTCCAGTAAGTTTACTCCTTTAGTTACTGCCATGCCGGGTTATAATCTGTGTCTCCAGTCAGTTTACTACTTTAGTTACTGCCATGTCGTGTTATAATCTCTGCCTCCAGTCAGTTTACTACTTTAGTTACTGCCATGTCGGGTTATAATCTGTGTCTCCAGTCAGTTTACTACTTTAGTTACTGCCATGCTGGGTTATAATCTGTGTCTCCAGTCAGTTTACTACTTTAGTTACTGCCATGTCGGGTTAATCTGTGTCTCCAGTTAGTTTACTACTTTAGTTACTGCCATGTCACGTTATAATATGTGTCTCCATTCAGTTTACTACTTTAGTTACTGCCATGCCGGGTTATAATCTGTGTCTCCAGTCAGTTTACTACTTTAGTTACTGCCATGCCGGGTTATATTCTATGTCTCTAGTCAGTTTACTACTTTAGTTACTGCCATGCCGGGTTATATTCTGTGTCTCCAGTCAGTTTACTACTTTAGTTACTGCCATGCCGGGTTATAATCTGTATCTCTAGTTAGTTTACTACTTTAGTTACTGCCATGTCCTGTTATAATCTGTGTCTCTAGCCAGTTTACTACTTTAGTTACTGCCATGCCGGGTTATAATCTGTGTCTCCAGTCAGTTTACTACTTTAGTTACTGCCATGCCGGGTTATAATCTGTGTCTCCAGTCAGTTTACTACTTTAGTTATTGCCATGCCGGGTTATATTCTGTGTCTCCAGTCAGTTTACTACTTTAGTTACTGCCATGCCGGGTTATAATCTGTCTCCATTCACTTTAATACTTTAGTTACTGCCATATCGGGTTAATCTGTGTCTCCAGTCAATTTACTACTTTAGTTACTGCCATGTCGAGTTATAATCTGTGTCTCCAGCCAATTTACTACTTTAGTTACTGCCATGCCGGGTTATAATCTGTGTCTCCAGTCAATTTACTACTTTAGTTACTGCCATGTCGGGTTAATCTGTGTCTCCAGTCAGTTTACTACTTTAGTTACTGCCATGTAGAGTTATAACCTGTGTCTCCAGTCAGTTTACTACTTTAGTTACTGCTATGCCGGGTTATAATCTGTGTCTCCAGTCAGTTTACTACTTTAGTTACTGCTATGCCGGGTTATAATCTGTGTCTCCAGTCAGTTTACTACTTTAGTTATTGCCATGTCGGGTTATAATATCTGCCTCCAATCAGTTTACTACTTTAGTTTCTGCCATGTCGTGTTATAATCTGTGTCTCCAGTCAGTTTACTACTTTAGTTACTGCCATGCCGGGTTATAATCTGTGTCTCCAGTCAGTTTTTTACTTTAGTTACTGCCATGTCGGGTTAATCTGTGTCTCCAGTCAGTTTACTACTTTAGTTACTGCCATTTCGAGTTTTAATCTGTGTCTCCAGTCAGTTTACTACTTTAGTTGCTGCCATGTCGGGTTATAATATGTGTCTCCATTCAGTTTACTACTTTAGTTACTGCCATGCCGGGTTATATTCTGTGTCTCTATTCAGTTTACTACTTTAGTTACTGCCATGCCGAGTTATATTCTGTGTCTCCAGTCAGTTTACTACTTTAGTTACTGCCATGTCCTGTTATAATCTGTCTCTAGTCAATTTACTACTTTAGTTACTGCCATGTCGGGTTAATCTGTGTCTCCAGTCAGTTTACTACTTTAGTTACTGCCATGTAGAGTTATAACCTGTGTCTTCAGGTCAGTTTACTACTTTAGTTACTGCTATGCCGGGTTATAATCTGTGTCTCCAGTAAGTTTACTCCTTTAGTTACTGCCATGCCGGGTTATAATCTGTGTCTCCAGTCAGTTTACTACTTTAGTTACTGCCATGTCGTGTTATAATCTCTGCCTCCAGTCAGTTTACTACTTTAGTTACTGCCATGTCGGGTTATAATCTGTGTCTCCAGTCAGTTTACTACTTTAGTTACTGCCATGCTGGGTTATAATCTGTGTCTCCAGTCAGTTTACTACTTTAGTTACTGCCATGTCGGGTTAATCTGTGTCTCCAGTTAGTTTACTACTTTAGTTACTGCCATGTCACGTTATAATATGTGTCTCCATTCAGTTTACTACTTTAGTTACTGCCATGCCGGGTTATAATCTGTGTCTCCAGTCAGTTTACTACTTTAGTTACTGCCATGCCGGGTTATATTCTATGTCTCTAGTCAGTTTACTACTTTAGTTACTGCCATGCCGGGTTATATTCTGTGTCTCCAGTCAGTTTACTACTTTAGTTACTGCCATGTCCTGTTATAATCTGTGTCTCTAGTCAGTTTACTACTTTAGTTACTGCCATGCCGGGTTATAATCTGTGTCTCTAGTCAGTTTACTTCTTTAGTTACTGCCATGCCGGGTTATAATCTGTGTCTCTAGTTAGTTTACTACTTTAGTTACTGCCATGTCCTGTTATAATCTGTGTCTCTAGCCAGTTTACTACTTTAGTTACTGCCATGCCGGGTTATAATCTGTGTCTCCAGTCAGTTTACTACTTTAGTTACTGCCATGCCGGGTTATAATCTGTGTCTCCAGTCAGTTTACTACTTTAGTTATTGCCATGCCGGGTTATATTCTGTGTCTCCAGTCAGTTTACTACTTTAGTTACTGCCATGCCGGGTTATAATCTGTCTCCATTCACTTTAATACTTTAGTTACTGCCATATCGGGTTAATCTGTGTCTCCAGTCAATTTACTACTTTAGTTACTGCCATGTCGAGTTATAATCTGTGTCTCCAGCCAATTTACTACTTTAGTTACTGCCATGCCGGGTTATAATCTGTGTCTCCAGTCAATTTACTACTTTAGTTACTGCCATGTCGGGTTAATCTGTGTCTCCAGTCAGTTTACTACTTTAGTTACTGCCATGTAGAGTTATAACCTGTGTCTCCAGTCAGTTTACTACTTTAGTTACTGCTATGCCGGGTTATAATCTGTGTCTCCAGTCAGTTTACTACTTTAGTTACTGCTATGCCGGGTTATAATCTGTGTCTCCAGTCAGTTTACTACTTTAGTTATTGCCATGTCGGGTTATAATATCTGCCTCCAATCAGTTTACTACTTTAGTTTCTGCCATGTCGTGTTATAATCTGTGTCTCCAGTCAGTTTACTACTTTAGTTACTGCCATGCCGGGTTATAATCTGTGTCTCCAGTCAGTTTTTTACTTTAGTTACTGCCATGTCGGGTTAATCTGTGTCTCCAGTCAGTTTACTACTTTAGTTACTGCCATTTCGAGTTTTAATCTGTGTCTCCAGTCAGTTTACTACTTTAGTTGCTGCCATGTCGGGTTATAATATGTGTCTCCATTCAGTTTACTACTTTAGTTACTGCCATGCCGGGTTATATTCTGTGTCTCTATTCAGTTTACTACTTTAGTTACTGCCATGCCGAGTTATATTCTGTGTCTCCAGTCAGTTTACTACTTTAGTTACTGCCATGTCCTGTTATAATCTGTCTCTAGTCAGTTTACTACTTTAGTTACTGCCATGCCGGGTTATAATCTGTGTCTCTAGTCAGTGTACTACTTTAGTTACTGCCATGCCGGGTTATAATCTGTGTCTCCAGTCAGTTTACTACTTTAGTTACTGCCATGCCGGGTTATAATCTGTGTCTCTAGTCAGTTTACTACTTTAGTTACTGCCATGTCCTGTTAAAATCTGTGTCTCTATTCAGTTTACTAATTTAGTTACTGCCATGTCCTGTTATAATCTGTGTCTCTAGTCAGTTTACTACTTTAGTTACAGCCATGCCGGGTTATAATCTGTGTCTCCAGTCAATTTACTACTTTAGTTACTGCCATGCTGGGTTATAATCTGTGTCTCTAGTCAGTTTACTACTTTAGTTACTGCAATGCCGGGTTATAATCTGTGTCTCCAGTAAGTTTACTACTTTAGTTACTGCCATGTCCTGTTATAATCTGTGTCTCTAGTCAGTTTACTACTTTATTTTCTGCCATGCCGGGTTATAATCTGTGTCTCCAGTCAGTTTACTACTTTAGTTACTGCCATGCCGGGTTATAATCTGTGTCTCTAGTCAGTTTACTACTTTAGTTACTGCCATGCCGGTTATAATCTGTGTATCCAGTCAGTTTACTACTTTAGTTACTGCCATGTAGAGTTTTAATCTGTGTCTCCAGTCAGTTTACTACTTTAGTTACTGCCATGCCGGGTTATAATCTGTGTCTCTAGTCAGTTTACTACTTTAATTACTGCCATGTAGTGTTATAACCTGTGTCTCCAGTCAGTTTACTACTTTAGTTACTGCTATGCCGGGTTATAATCTGTGTCTCCAGTAAGTTTACTACTTTAGTTACTGCCATGCCGGGTTATAATCTGTGTGTCCAGTCAGGTTACTACTTTAGTTACTGCCATGTCGTGTTATAATCTCTGCCTCCAGTCAGTTTACTACTTTAGTTACTGCCATGTCGGGTTATAATCTTTGTCTCCAGTCAGTTTACTACTTTAGTTACTGCCATGCCGGGTTATAATCTGTGTCTCCAGTCAGTTTACTACTTTAGTTACTGCCATGTCGGGTTAATCTGTGTCTCCAGTTAGTTTACTACTTTAGTTACTGCCATGTCACGTTATAATATGTGTCTCCATTCAGTTTACTACTTTAGTTACTGCCATGCCGGGTTATAATCTGTGTCTCCAGTCAGTTTACTACTTTAGTTACTGCCATGCCGGGTTATATTCTATGTCTCTAGTCAGTTTACTACTTTCGTTACTGCCATGCCGGGTTATATTCTGTGTCTCCAGTCAGTTTACTACTTTAGTTACTGCCATGTCCTGTTATAATCTGTGTCTCTAGTCAGTTTACTACTTTAGTTACTGCCATGCCGGGTTATAATCTGTGTCTCTAGTCAGTTTACTACTTTAGTTACTGCCATGCCGGGTTATAATCTGTGTCTCTAGTTAGTTTACTACTTTAGTTACTGCCATGTCCTGTTATAATCTGTGTCTCTAGTCAGTTTACTACTTTAGTTACTGCCATGCCGGGTTTTAATCTGTGTCTCCAGTCAGTTTACTACTTTAGTTACTGCCATGCCGGGTTATAATCTGTGTCTCCAGTCAGTTTACTACTTTAGTTACTGCCATGCCGGGTTATATTCTGTGTCTCCAGTCAGTTTACTACTTTAGTTACTGCCATGCCGGGTTATAATCTGTCTCCAGTCAGTTTACTACTTTAGTTACTGCCATGCCGGGTTATAATCTGTCTCCATTCACTTTAATACTTTAGTTACTGCCATATCGGGTTAATCTGTGTCTCCAGTCAATTTACTACTTTAGTTACTGCCATGTCGAGTTATAATCTGTGTCTCCAGCCAATTTACTACTTTAGTTACTGCCATGCCGGGTTATAATCTGTGTCTCCAGTCAATTTACTACTTTAGTTACTGCCATGTCGGGTTAATCTGAGTCTCCAGTCAGTTTACTACTTTAGTTACTGCCATGTAGAGTTATAACCTGTGTCTCCAGTCAGTTTACTACTTTAGTTACTGCTATGCCGGGTTATAATCTGTGTCTCCAGTCAGTTTACTACTTTAGTTACTGCTATGCCGGGTTATAATCTGTGTCTCCAGTCAGTTTACTACTTTAGTTACTGCCATGTCGGGTTATAATAACTGCCTCCAGTCAGTTTACTACTTTAGTTACTGCCATGTCGGGTTATAATCTGTGTCTCCAGTCAGTTTACTACTTTAGTTACTGCCATGCCGGGTTATAATCTGTGTCTCCAGTCAGTTTTTTACTTTAGTTACTGCCATGTCGGGTTAATCTGTGTCTCCAGTCAGTTTACTACTTTAGTTACTGCCATTTCGAGGTTTAATCTGTGTCTCCAGTCAGTTTACTACTTTAGTTACTGCCATGTCGGGTTATAATATGTGTCTCCATTCAGTTTACTACTTTAGTTACTGCCATGCCGGGTTATATTCTGCGTCTCCAGTCAGTTTACTACTTTAGTTACTGCCATGTCCTGTTATAATCTGTGTCTCTAGTCAGTTTACTACTTTAGTTACTGCCATGCCGGGTTATAATCTGTGTCTCTATTCAGTGTACTACTTTAGTTACTGCCATGCCGGGTTATAATCTGTGTCTCCAGTCAGTTTACTACTTTAGTTACTGCCATGCCGGGTTATAATCTGTGTCTCTAGTCAGTTTACTACTTTAGTTACTGCCATGTCCTGTTAAAATCTGTGTCTGTAGTCAGTTTACTACTTTAGTTACTGCCATGTCCTGTTATAATCTGTGTCTCTAGTCAGTTTACTACTTTAGTTACAGCCATACCGGGTTATAATCTGTGTCTCCAGTCAATTTACTACTTTAGTTACTGCCATGCTGGGTTATAATCTGTATCTCTAGTCAGTTTACTACTTTAGTTACTGCAATGCCGGGTTATAATCTGTGTCTCCAGTAAGTTTACTACTTTAGTTACTGCCATGTCCTGTTATAATCTGTGTCTCTAGTCAGTTTACTACTTTAGTTACTGCCATGTCCTGTTATAATCTGTGTCTCTAGTCAGTTTACTACTTTATTTTCTGCCACGCCGGGTTATAATCTGTGTCTCCAGTCAGTTTACTACTTTAGTTACTGCCACGCCGGGTTATAATCTGTGTCTCCAGTCAGTTTACTACTTTAGTTACTGCCATGCCGGGTTATAATCTTTGTCTCTAGTCAGTTTACTACTTTAGTTACTGCCATGTCCTGTTATAATCTGTGTCTCTAGTCAGTTTACTACTTTAGTTACTGCCATGCCGGGTTATAATCTGTGTCTCCAGTCAGTTTACTACTTTAGTTACTGCCATGCCGGGTTATAATCTGTATCTCCAGTCAGTTTACTACTTTAGTTACTGCCATGTCGAGTTTTAATCTGTGTCTCCAGTCAGTTTACTACTTTAGTTACTGCCATGTGGGGTTATAATATGTGTCTCTAGTCAGTTTACTACTTTAGTTACTGCCATGTTGGGTTATAATCTGTGTCTCCAGTCAGTTTACTACTTTAGTTACTGCCATGTAGAGTTATAACCTGTGTCTCCAGTCAGTTTACTACATTAGTTACTGCTATGCCGGGTTATAATCTGTGTCTCCAGTCAGTTTACTACTTTAGTTACTGCCATGCCGGGTTATAATCTGTGTCTCCAGTCAGTTTACTAATTTAGTTACTGCCATGTGGTGTTATAATCTCTGCCTCCAGTCAGTTTACTACTTTAGTTACTGCCATGTCGGGTTATAATCTGTGTCTCCAGTCAGTTTACTACTTTAGTTACTGCCATGCCGGGTTATAATCTGTGTCTCCAGTCAGTTTACTACTTTAGTTACTGCCATGTCGGGTTAATCTGTGTCTCCAGTCAGTTTACTACTTTAGTTACTGCAATTTCAAGTTTTAATCTGTGTCTCCAGTCAGTTTACTACTTTAGTTACTGCCATGTCGGGTTATAATATGTGTCTCCAGTCAGTTTACTACTTTAGTTACTGCCATGCCGTGTTATAATCTGTGTCTCCAGTCAGTTTACTTCTTTAGTTACTGCCATGCCGGGTTATATTCTGTGTCTCTAGTCAGTTTACTACTTTAGTTACTGCCATACCGGGTTATATTCTGTGTCTCCAGTCAGTTTACTACTTTAGTTACTGCCATGTCCTGTTATAATCTGTGTTTCCAGTCAGTTTACTACTTTAGTTACTGCCATGCCATGTTAAAATCTGTGTCTCCAGTCAGTTTACTACTTTAGGTACTGCCATGCCGGGTTATAATCTGTGTCTCCAGTCAGTTTACTACTTTAGTTACTGCCATGCCGGGTTATAAACTGTGTCTCTAGTCAGTTTACTACTTTAGTTACTGCCATGTCCTGTTATAATCTGTGTCTCTAGTCAGTTTACTACTTTAGTTACTGCCATGTCCTGTTATAATCTGTTTCTCTAGTCAGTTTACTACTTTAGTTACTGCCATGCCGGGTTATAATCTGTGTCTCCAGCCAGTTTACTACTTTAGTTACTGCCATGCCGCGTTATAATCTGTGTCTCCAGTCAATTTACTACTTTAGTTACTGCCATGTCGGGTTAATCTGTGTCTCCAGTCAGTTTACTACTTTAGTTACTGCCATGTAGAGTTATAACCTGTGTCTCCAGTCAGTTTACTACTTTAGTTACTGCTATGCCGGGTTATAATCTGTGTCTCCAGTAAGTTTACTACTTTAGTTACTGCCATGTCGGGTTATAATCTGTGTCTCCAGTCAGTTTACTACTTTAGTTACTGCCATGTAGAGTTATAACCTGTGTCTCCAGTCAGTTTACTACATTAGTTACTGCTATGCCGGGTTATAATCTGTGTCTCCAGTCAGTTTACTACTTTAGTTACTGCCATGCCGGGTTATAATCTGTGTTTCCAGTCAGTTTACTACTTTAGTTACTGCCATGTCGGGTTATAATCTCTGCCTCCAGTCAGTTTACTACTTTAGTTACTGCCATGTCGGGTTATAATCTGTGTCTCCAGTCAGTTTACTACTTTAGTTACTGCCATGCCGGGTTATAATCTGTGTCTCCAGTCAGTTTACTACTTTAGCTACTGCCATGTCGGGTTAATCTGTGTCTCCAGTCAGTTTACTACTTTAGTTACTGCAATTTCAAGTTTTAATCTGTGTCTCCAGTCAGTTTACTACTTTAGTTACTGCCATGTCAGGTTATAATATGTGTCTCCAGTCAGTTTACTACTTTAGTTACTGCCATGCCGGGTTATAATCTGTGTCTCCAGTCAGTTTACTTCTTTAGTTACTGCCATGCCGGGTTATATTCTGTGTCTCTAGTCAGTTTACTACTTTAGTTACTGCCATACCGGGTTATATTCTGTGTCTCCAGTCAGTTTACTACTTTAGTTACTGCCATGTCCTGTTATAATCTGTGTTTCCAGTCAATTTACTACTTTAGTTACTGCCATGCCATGTTAAAATCTGTGTCTCCAGTCAGTTTACTACTTTAGGTACTGCCATGCCGGGTTATAATCTGTGTCTCCAGTCAGTTTACTACTTTAGTTACTGCCATGCCGGGTTATAAACTGTGTCTCTAGTCAGTTTACTACTTTAGTTACTGCCATGTCCTGTTATAATATGTGTCTCTAGTCAGTTTACTACTTTAGTTACTGCCATGTCCTGTTATAATCTGTGTCTCTAGTCAGTTTACTACTTTAGTTACTGCCATGCCGGGTTATAATCTGTGTCTCCAGCCAGTTTACTACTTTAGTTACTGCCATGCCGGGTTATAATCTGTGTCTCCAGTCAATTTACTACTTTAGTTACTGCCATGCCGGGTTATAATCTGTGTCTCCAGTCAGTTTACTACTTTAGTTACTGCCATGTCGTGTTATAATCTCTGCCTCTAGTCAGTTTACTACTTTAGTTACTGCCATGTCGGGTTATAATCTGTGTCTCCAGTCAGTTTACTACTTTAGTTACTGCCATGCCGGGTTATAATCTGTGTCTCCAGTCAGTTTACTACATTAGTTACTGCCATGTCGGGTTAATCTGTGTCTCCAGTTAGTTTACTACTTTAGTTACTGCCATGTCACGTTATAATATGTGTCTCCATTCAGTTTACTACTTTAGTTACTGCCATGCCGGGTTATAATCTGTGTCTCCAGTCAGTTTACTACTTTAGTTACTGCCATGCCGGGTTATATTCTATGTCTCTAGTCAGTTTACTACTTTAGTTACTGCCATGCCGGGTTATATTCTGTGTCTCCAGTCAGTTTACTACTTTAGTTACTGCCATGTCCTGTTATAATCTGTGTCTCTAGTCAGTTTACTACTTTACTTACTGCCATGCCGGGTTATAATCTGTGTCTCTAGTCAGTTTACTACTTTAGTTACTGCCATGCCGGGTTATAATCTGTGTCTCTATTTAGTTTACTACTTTAGTTACTGCCATGTCCTGTTATAATCTGTGTCTCTAGTCAGTTTACTACTTTAGTTACTGCCATGCCGGGTTATAATCTGTGTCTCCAGTCAGTTTACTACTTTAGTTACTGCCATGCCGGGTTATAATCTGTGTCTCCAGTCAGTTTACTACTTTAGTTACTGCCATGCCGGGTTATATTCTGTGTCTCCAGTCAGTTTACTACTTTAGTTACTGCCATGCCGGGTTATAATCTGTCTCCATTCACTTTAATACTTTAGTTACTGCCATATCGGGTTAATCTGTGTCTCCAGTCAATTTACTACTTTAGTTACTGCCATGTCGAGTTATAATCTGTGTCTTCAGCCAATTTACTACTTTAGTTACTGCCATGCCGGGTTATAATCTGTGTCTCCAGTCAATTTACTACTTTAGTTACTGCCATGTCGGGTTAATCTGTGTCTCCAGTCAGTTTACTACTTTAGTTACTGCCATGTAGAGTTATAACCTGTGTCTCCAGTCAGTTTACTACTTTAGTTACTGCTATGCCGGGTTATAATCTGTGTCTCCAGTCAGTTTACTACTTTAGTTACTGCTATGCCGGGTTATAATCTGTGTCTCCAGTAAGTTTACTACTTTAGTTACTGCCATGTCGGGTTATAATATCTGCCTCCAGTCAGTTTACTACTTTAGTTACTGCGATGTCGTGTTATAATCTGTGTCTCCAGTCAGTTTACTACTTTAGTTACTGCCATGCCGGGTTATAATCTGTGTCTCCAGTCAGTTTTTTACTTTAGTTACTGCCATGTCGGGTTAATCTGTGTCTCCAGTCAGTTTACTACTTTAGTTACTGCCATTTCGAGTTTTAATCTGTGTCTCCAGTCAGTTTACTACTTTAGTTACTGCCATGTCGGGTTATAATATGTGTCTCCATTCAGTTTACTACTTTAGTTACTGCCATGACGGGTTATATTCTGTGTCTCTATTCAGTTTACTACTTTTGTTACTTCCATGCCGGGTTATATTCTGTGTCTCCAGTCAGTTTACTACTTTAGTTACTGCCATGTCCTGTTATAATCTGTGTCTCTAGTCAGTTTACTACTTTAGTTACTGCCATGCCGGGTTATAATCTGTGTCTCTAGTCAGTGTACTACTTTAGTTACTGCCATGCCGGGTTATAATCTGTGTCTCCAGTCAGTTTACTACTTTAGTTACTGCCATGCCGGGTTATAATCTGTGTCTCTAGTCAGTTTACTACTTTAGTTACTGCCATGTCCTGTTAAAATCTGTGTCTCTAGTCAGTTTACTACTTTAGTTACTGTCATGTCCTGTTATAATCTGTGTCTCTAGTCAGTTTACTACTTTAGTTACAGCCATGCCGGGTTATAATCTGTGTCTCCAGTCAATTTACTACTTTAGTTACTGCCATGCTGGGTTATAATCTGTGTCTCTAGTCAGTTTACTACTTTAGTTACTGCAATGCCGGGTTATAATCTGTGTCTCCAGTAAGTTTACTACTTTAGTTACTGCCATGTCCTGTTATAATCTGTGTCTCTAGTCAGTTTACTACTTTAGTTACTGCCATGTCCTGTTATAATCTGTGTCTCTAGTCAGTTTACTATTTTATTTTCTGCCATGCCGGGTTATAATCTGTGTCTCCAGTCAGTTTACTACTTTAGTTACTGCCATGCCGGGTTATAATCTGTGTCTCTAGTCAGTTTACTACTTTAGTTACTGCCATGCCGGTTATAATCTGTGTATCCAGTCAGTTTACTACTTTAGTTACTGCCATGTAGAGTTTTAATCTGTGTCTCCAGTCAGTTTACTACTTTAGTTACTGCCATGCCGGGTTATAATCTGTGTCTCTAGTCAGTTTACTACTTTAGTTACTGCCATGCCGAGTTATAATCTGTGTCTCCAGTCAGTTTACTACTTTACTTACTGCCATGCCGGGTTATAATCTGTGTCTCTAGTCAGTTTACTACTTCAGTTACTGCCATGCCGGGTTATAATCTGTGTCTCCTGTCAGTTTACTACTTTAGTTACTGCCATGCCGGGTTATAATCTGTGTCTCTAGTCAGTTTACTACTTTAGTTACTGCCTTGCCGGGTTATACTCTGTGTCTCCAGTCAGTTTACTACTTTAGTTACTGCCATGCCGGGTTATAATCTGTGTCTCTAGACAGTTTACTGCTTTAGTTACTGCCATGCTGGGTTATAATCTGTGTCTCCAGTCAGTTTACTACTTTAGTTACTGCCATGCCGGTTTATAATCTGTGTCTCCAGTCAATTTACTACTTTAGTTACTGCCATGTCGGGTTAATCTGTGTCTCCAGTCAGTTTACTACTTTAGTTACTGCCATGTAGTGTTATAACCTGTGTCTCCAGTCAGTTTACTACTTTAGTTACTGCTATGCCGGGTTATAATCTGTGTCTCCAGTAAGTTTACTACTTTAGTTACTGCCATGCCGGGTTATAATCTGTGTCTCCAGTCAGGTTACTACTTTAGTAGCTGCCCTGTCGTGTTATAATCTCTGCCTCCAGTCAGTTTACTACTTTAGTAACTGCCATGTCGGGTTATAATCTGTGTCTCCAGTCAGTTTACTACTTTAGTTACTTCCATGCCGGGTTATAATCTGTGTCTCCAGTCAGTTTACTACTTTAGTTACTGCCATGTCGGGTTAATCTGTGTCTCCAGTTAGTTTACTACTTTAGTTACTGCCATGTCACGTTATAATATGTGTCTCCATTCAGTTTACTACTTTAGTTACTGCCATGCCGGGTTATAATCTGTGTCTCCAGTCAGGTTACTACTTTAGTAGCTGCCATGTCGTGTTATAATCTCTGCCTCCAGTCAGTTTACTACTTTAGTTACTGCCATGTCGGGTTATAATCTGTGTCTCCAGTCAGGTTACTACTTTAGTAGCTGCCATGTCGTGTTATAATCTCTGCCTCCAGTCAGTTTACTACTTTAGTTACTGCCATGTCGGGTTATAATCTGTGTCTCCAGTCAGTTTACTACTTTAGTTACTTCCATGCCGGGTTATAATCTGTGTCTCCAGTCAGTTTACTACTTTAGTTACTGCCATGTCGGGTTAATCTGTGTCTCCAGTTAGTTTACTACTTTAGTTACTGCCATGTCACGTTATAATATGTGTCTCCATTCAGTTTACTACTTTAGTTACTGCCATGCCGGGTTATAATCTGTGTCTCCAGTCAGTTTACTACTTTAGTTACTGCCATGCCGGGTTATAATCTGTGTCTCTAGTCAGTTTACTACTTTAGTTACTGCCATGCCGGTTATAATCTGTGTATCCAGTCAGTTTACTACTTTAGTTACTGCCATGTAGAGTTTTAATCTGTGTCTCCAGTCAGTTTACTACTTTAGTTACTGCCATGCCGGGTTATAATCTGTGTCTCTAGTCAGTTTACTACTTTAGTTACTGCCATGCCGAGTTATAATCTGTGTCTCCAGTCAGTTTACTACTTTACTTACTGCCATGCCGGGTTATAATCTGTGTCTCTAGTCAGTTTACTACTTCAGTTACTGCCATGCCGGGTTATAATCTGTGTCTCCTGTCAGTTTACTACTTTAGTTACTGCCATGCCGGGTTATAATCTGTGTCTCTAGTCAGTTTACTACTTTAGTTACTGCCTTGCCGGGTTATACTCTGTGTCTCCAGTCAGTTTACTACTTTAGTTACTGCCATGCCGGGTTATAATATGTGTCTCTAGACAGTTTACTGCTTTAGTTACTGCCATGCCGGGTTATAATCTGTGTCTCTAGTCAGTTTACTACTTTAGTTACTGCCATGCTGGGTTATAATCTGTGTCTCCAGTCAGTTTACTACTTTAGTTACTGCCATGCCGGGTTATAATCTGTGTCTCCAGTCAATTTACTACTTTAGTTACTGCCATGTCGGGTTAATCTGTGTCTCCATTCAGTTTACTACTTTAGTTACTTCCATTTAGTGTTATAACCTGTGTCTCCAGTCAGTTTACTACTTTAGTTACTGCTATGCCGGGTTATAATCTGTGTCTCCAGTAAGTTTACTACTTTAGTTACTGCCATGCCGGGTTATAATCTGTGTCTCCAGTCAGGTTACTACTTTAGTAGCTGCCATGTCGTGTTATAATCTCTGCCTCCAGTCAGTTTACTACTTTAGTTACTGCCATGTCGGGTTATAATCTGTGTCTCCAGTCAGTTTACTACTTTAGTTACTTCCATGCCGGGTTATAATCTGTGTCTCCAGTCAGTTTACTACTTTAGTTACTGCCATGTCGGGTTAATCTGTGTCTCCAGTTAGTTTACTACTTTAGTTACTGCCATGTCACGTTATAATATGTGTCTCCATTCAGTTTACTACTTTAGTTACTGCCATGCCGGGTTATATTCTGTGTCTCCAGTCAGTTTACTACTGTAGTTACTGCCATGTCCTGTTATAATCTGTGTCTCTAGTCAGTTTACTACTTTAGTTACTGCCATGCCGGGTTATAATCTGTGTCTCTAGTCAGTTTACTACTTTAGTTACTGCCATGTAGAGTTATAACCTGTGTCTCCAGTCAGTTTACTACTTTAGTTACTGCTATGCCGGGTTATAATCTGTGTCTCCAGTCAGTTTACTACTTTAGTTACTGCTATGCCGGGTTATAATCTGTGTCTCCAGTCTGTTTTCTACTTTAGTTACTGCCATGTCGGGTTATAATATCTGCCTCCAGTCAGTTTACTACTTTAGTTACTGCCATGTCGGGTTATAATCTGTGTCTCCAGTCAGTTTACTACTTTAGTTACTGCCATGCCGGGTTATAATCTGTGTCTCCAGTCAGTTTTTTACTTTAGTTACTGCCATGTCGGGTTAATCTGTGTCTCCAGTCAGTTTACTACTTTAGTTACTGCCATTTCGAGGTTTAATCTGTGTCTCCAGTCAGTTTACTACTTTAGTTACTGCCATGTCGGGTTATAATATGTGTCTCCATTCAGTTTACTACTTTAGTTACTGCCATGCCGGGTTATATTCTGTGTCTCCAGTCAGTTTACTACTTTAGTTACTGCCATGTCCTGTTATAATCTGTGTCTCTAGTCAGTTTACTACTTTAGTTACTGCCATGCCGGGTTATAATCTGTGTCTCTATTCAGTGTACTACTTTAGTTACTGCCATGCCGGGTTATAATCTGTGTCTCCAGTCAGTTTACTACCTTAGTTACTGCCATGCCGGGTTATAATCTGTGTCTCTAGTCAGTTTACTACTTTAGTTACTGACATGTCCTGTTAAAATCTGTGTCTGTAGTCAGTTTACTACTTTGGTTACTGCCATGTCCTGTTATAATCTGTGTCTCTAGTCAGTTTACTACTTTAGTTACAGCCATACCGGGTTATAATCTGTGTCTCCAGTCAATTTACTACTTTAGTTACTGCCATGCTGGGTTATAATCTGTGTCTCTAGTCAGTTTACTACTTTAGTTACTGCAATGCCGGGTTATAATCTGTGTCTCCAGTAAGTTTACTACTTTAGTTACTGCCATGTCCTGTTATAATCTGTGTCTCTAGTCAGTTTACTACTTTAGTTACTGCCATGTCCTGTTATAATCTGTGTCTCTAGTCAGTTTACTACTTTAGTTACTGCCATGTCCTGTTTTAATCTGTGTCTCCAGTCAGTTTACTACTTTAGTTACTGCCATGTCGGGTTATAATACGTGTCTCTAGTCAGTTTACTACTTTAGTTACTGCCATGTTGGGTTATAATCTGTGTCTCCAGTCAGTTTACTACTTTAGTTACTGCCATGTAGAGTTATAACCTGTGTCTCCAGTCAGTTTACTACATTAGTTACTGCTATGCCGGGTTATAATCTGTGTCTCCAGTCAGTTTACTACTTTAGTTACTGCCATGCCGGGTTATAATCTGTGTCTCCAGTCCGTTTACTACTTTAGTTACTGCCATGTCGGGTTATAATCTCTGCCTCCAGTCAGTTTACTACTTTAGTTACTGCCATGTCGGGTTATAATCTGTGTCTCCAGTCAGTTTACTACTTTAGTTACTGCCATGTAGAGTTATAACCTGTGTCTCCAGTCAGTTTACTACATTAGTTACTGCTATGCCGGGTTATAATCTGTGTCTCCAGTCAGTTTACTACTTTAGTTACTGCCATGCCGGGTTATAATCTGTGTCTCCAGTCCGTTTACTACTTTAGTTACTGCCATGTCGGGTTATAATCTCTGCCTCCAGTCAGTTTACTACTTTAGTTACTGCCATGTCGGGTTATAATATGTGTCTCCAGTCAGTTTACTACTTTAGTTATTGCCATGTCGGGTTAATCTGTGTCTCCAGTCAGTTTACTACTTTAGTTACTGCAATTTCAAGTTTTAATCTGTGTCTCCAGTCAGTTTACTACTTTAGTTACTGCCATGTCGGGTTATAACATGTGTCTCCAGTCAGTTTACAACTTTAGTTACTGCCATGCCGGGTTATAATCTGTGTCTCCAGTCAGTTTACTTCTTTAGTTACTGCCATGCCGGGTTATATTCTGTGTCTCTAGTCAGTTTACTACTTTAGTTACTGCCATACCGGGTTATATTCTGTGTCTCCAGTCAGTTTACTACTTTAGTTACTGCCATGTCCTGTTATAATCTGTGTTTCCAGTCAGTTTACTACTTTAGTTACTGCCATGCCATGTTAAAATCTGTGTCTCCAGTCAGTTTACTACTTTAGGTACTGCCATGCCGGGTTATAATCTGTGTCTCCAGTCAGTTTACTACTTTAGTTACTGCCATGCCGGGTTATAAACTGTGTCTCTAGTCAGTTTACTACTTTAGTTACTGCCATGTCCTGTTATAATCTGTGTCTCTAGTCAGTTTACTACTTTAGTTACTGCCATGTCCTGTTATAATCTGTGTCTCTAGTCAGTTTACTACTTTAGTTACTGCCATGCCGGGTTATAATCTGTGTCTCCAGCCAGTTTACTACTTTAGTTACTGCCATGCCGGGTTATAATCTGTGTCTCCAGTCAATTTACTACTTTAGTTACTGCCATGTCGGGTTAATCTGTGTCTCCAGTCAGTTTACTACTTTAGTTACTGCCATGTAGAGTTATAACCTGTGTCTCCAGTCAGTTTACTACTTTAGTTACTGCTATGCCGGGTTATAATCTGTGTCTCCAGTAAGTTTACTACTTTAGTTACTGCCATGCCGGGTTATAATCTGTGTCTCCAGTCAGTTTACTACTTTAGTTACTGCCATGTCGTGTTATAATCTCTGCCTCCAGTCAGTTTACTACTTTAGTTACTGCCATGTCGGGTTATATTCTGTGTCTCCAGTCAGTTTACTACCTTAGTTACTGCCATGCCGGGTTATAATCTGTGTCTCCAGTCAGTTTACTACATTAGTTACTGCCATGTCGGGTTAATCTGTGTCTCCAGTTAGTTTACTACTTTAGTTACTGCCATGTCACGTTATAATATGTGTCTCCATTCAGTTTACTACTTTAGTTACTGCCATGCCGGGTTATAATCTGTGTCTCCAGTCAGTTTACTACTTTAGTTACTGCCATGCCGGGTTATATTCTATGTCTCTAGTCAGTTTACTACTTTAGTTACTGCCATGCCGGGTTATATTCTGTGTCTCCAGTCAGTTTACTACTTTAGTTACTGCCATGTCCTGTTATAATCTGTGTCTCTAGTCAGTTTACTACTATAGTTACTGCCATGCCGGGTTATAATCTGTGTCTCTAGTCAGTTTACTACTTTAGTTACTGCCATGTCCTGTTATAATCTGTGTCTCTAGTCAGTTTACTACTTTAGTTACTGCCATGCCGGGTTATAATCTGTGTCTCCAGTCAGTTTACTACTTTAGTTACTGCCATGCCGGGTTATAATCTGTGTCTCCAGTCAGTTTACTACTTTAGTTACTGCCATGCCGGGTTATATTCTGTGTCTCCAGTCAGTTTACTACTTTAGTTACTGCCATGCCGGGTTATAATCTGTCTCCATTCACTTTAATACTTTAGTTACTGCCATATCGGGTTAATCTGTGTCTCCAGTCAATTTACTACTTTAGTTACTGCCATGTCGAGTTATAATCTGTGTCTCCAGCCAATTTACTACTTTAGTTACTGCCATGCCGGGTTATAATCTGTGTCTCCAGTCAATTTACTACTTTAGTTACTGCCAT
Organism: Cepaea hortensis; assembly: GCA_963921405.1. Taxonomy (NCBI): domain Eukaryota; kingdom Metazoa; phylum Mollusca; class Gastropoda; order Stylommatophora; family Helicidae; genus Cepaea; species Cepaea hortensis. Next base: position 63,585,807 of record OY992894.1, on the reverse strand, counting down.
GTCGGGTTAATCTGTGTCTCCAGTCAGTTTACTACTTTAGTTACTGCCATGTAGAGTTATAACCTGTGTCTCCAGTCAGTTTACTACTTTAGTTACTGCTATGCCGGGTTATAATCTGTGTCTCCAGTCAGTTTACTACTTTAGTTACTGCTATGCCGGGTTATAATCTATGTCTCCAGTCAGTTTACTACTTTAGTTACTGCCATGTCCTGTTAAAATCTGTGTTTCCAGTCAGTTTACTACTTTAGTTACTGCCATGCCATGTTAAAGTCTGTGTCTCCAGTCAGTTTACTACTTTAGGTACTGCCATGCCGGGTTATAATCTGTGTCTCCAGTCAGTTTACTACTTTAGTTACTGCCATGCCGGGTTATAAACTGTGTCTCTAGTCAGTTTACTACTTTAGTTACTGCCATGTCCTGTTATAATCTGTGTCTCTAGTCAGTTTACTACTTTAGTTACTGCCATGTCCTGTTATAATCTGTGTCTCTAGTCAGTTTACTACTTTAGTTACTGCCATGCCGGGTTATAATCTGTGTCTCCAGCCAGTTTACTACTTTAGTTACTGCCATGCCGGGTTATAATCTGTGTCTCCAGTCAATTTACTACTTTAGTTACTGCCATGTCGGGTTAATCTGTGTCTCCAGTCAGTTTACTACTTTAGTTACTGCCATGTAGAGTTATAACCTGTGTCTCCAGTCAGTTTACTACTTTAGTTACTGCTATGCCGGGTTATAATCTGTGTCTCCAGTAAGTTTACTACTTTAGTTACTGCCATGCCGGGTTATAATCTGTGTCTCCAGTCAGTTTACTACTTTAGTTACTGCCATGTCGTGTTATAATCTCTGCCTCCAGTCAGTTTACTACTTTAGTTACTGCCATGTCGGGTTATAATCTGTGTCTCCAGTCAGTTTACTACCTTAGTTACTGCCATGCCGGGTTATAATCTGTGTCTCCAGTCAGTTTACTACATTAGTTACTGCCATGTCGGGTTAATCTGTGTCTCCAGTTAGTTTACTACTTTAGTTACTGCCATGTCACGTTATAATATGTGTCTCCATTCAGTTTACTACTTTAGTTACTGCCATGCCGGGTTATAATCTGTGTCTCCAGTCAGTTTACTACTTTAGTTACTGCCATGCCGGGTTATATTCTATGTCTCTAGTCAGTTTACTACTTTAGTTACTGCCATGCCGGGTTATATTCTGTGTCTCCAGTCAGTTTACTACTTTAGTTACTGCCATGTCCTGTTATAATCTGTGTCTCTAGTCAGTTTACTACTATAGTTACTGCCATGCCGGGTTATAATCTGTGTCTCTAGTCAGTTTACTACTTTAGTTACTGCCATGCCGGGTTATAATCTGTGTCTCTAGTTAGTTTACTCCTTTAGTTACTGCCATGTCCTGTTATAATCTGTGTCTCTAGTCAGTTTACTACTTTAGTTACTGCCATGCCGGGTTATAATCTGTGTCTCCAGTCAGTTTACTACTTTAGTTACTGCCATGCCGGGTTATAATCTGTGTCTCCAGTCAGTTTACTACTTTAGTTACTGCCATGCCGGGTTATATTCTGTGTCTCCAGTCAGTTTACTACTTTAGTTACTGCCATGCCGGGTTATAATCTGTCTCCATTCACTTTAATACTTTAGTTACTGCCATATCGGGTTAATCTGTGTCTCCAGTCAATTTACTACTTTAGTTACTGCCATGTCGAGTTATAATCTGTGTCTCCAGCCAATTTACTACTTTAGTTACTGCCATGCCGGGTTATAATCTGTGTCTCCAGTCAATTTACTACTTTAGTTACTGCCATGTCGGGTTAATCTGTGTCTCCAGTCAGTTTACTACTTTAGTTACTGCCATGTAGAGTTATAACCTGTGTCTCCAGTCAGTTTACTACTTTAGTTACTGCTATGCCGGGTTATAATCTGTGTCTCCAGTCAGTTTACTACTTTAGTTACTGCTATGCCGGGTTATAATCTGTGTCTCCAGTCAGTTTACTACTTTAGTTACTGCCATGTCGGGTTATAATATCTGCCTCCAGTCAGTTTACTACTTTAGTTACTGCCATGTCGTGTTATAATCTGTGTCTCCAGTCAGTTTACTACTTTAGTTACTGCCATGCCGGGTTATAATCTGTGTCTCCAGTCAGTTTTTTACTTTAGTTACTGCCATGTCGGGTTAATCTGTGTCTCCAGTCAGTTTACTACTTTAGTTACTGCCATTTCGAGTTTTAATCTGTGTCTCCAGTCAGTTTACTACTTTAGTTACTGCCATGTCGGGTTATAATATGTGTCTCCATTCAGTTTACTACTTTAGTTACTGCCATGCCGGGTTATATTCTGTGTCTCTATTCAGTTTACTACTTTAGTTACTGCCATGCCGGGTTATATTCTGTGTCTCCAGTCAGTTTACTACTTTAGTTACTGCCATGTCCTGTTATAATCTGTGTCTCTAGTCAGTTTACTACTTTAGTGACTGCCATGCCGAGTTATAATCTGTGTCTCTAGTCAGTGTACTACTTTAGTTAATGCCATGCCGGGTTATAATCTGTGTCTCCAGTCAGTTTACTACTTTAGTTACTGCCATGCTGGGTTATAATCTGTGTCTCTAGTCAGTTTACTACTTTAGCTACTGCCATGTCCTGTTAAAATCTGTGTCTCTAGTCAGTTTACTACTTTAGTTACTGCCATGTCCTGTTATAATCTGTGTCTCTAGTCAGTTTACTACTTTAGTTACAGCCATGCCGGGTTATAATCTGTGTCTCCAGTCAATTTACTACTTTAGTTACTGCCATGCTGGGTTATAATCTGTGTCTCTAGTCAGTTTACTACTTTAGTTACTGCAATGCCGGGTTATAATCTGTGTCTCCGGTAAGTTTACTACTTTAGTTACTGCCATGTCCTGTTATAATCTGTGTCTCTAGTCAGTTTACTACTTTAGTTACTGCCATGTCCTGTTATAATCTGTGTCTCTAGTCAGTTTACTATTTTATTTTCTGCCATGCCGGGTTATAATCTGTTTCTCCAGTCAGTTTACTACTTTAGTTACTGCCATGCCGGGTTATAATCTGTGTCTCTAGTCAGTTTACTACTTTAGTTACTGCCATGCCGGTTATAATCTGTGTATCCAGTCAGTTTACTACTTTAGTTACTGCCATGTAGAGTTTTAATCTGTGTCTCCAGTCAGTTTACTACTTTAGTTACTGCCATGCCGGGTTATAATCTGTGTCTCTAGTCAGTTTAATACTTTAGTTACTGCCATGCCGAGTTATAATCTGTGTCTCCAGTCAGTTTACTACTTTACTTACTGCCATGCCGGGTTATAATCTGTGTCTCTAGTCAGTTTACTACTTCAGTTACTGCCATGCCGGGTTATAATCTGTGTCTCCTGTCAGTTTACTACTTTAGTTACTGCCATGCCGGGTTATAATCTGTGTCTCTAGTCAGTTTACTACTTTAGTTACCGCCTTGCCGGGTTATACTCTGTGTCTCCAGTCAGTTTACTACTTTAGTTACTGCCATGCCGGGTTATAATATGTGTCTCTAGACAGTTTACTGCTTTAGTTACTGCCATGCCGGGTTATAATCTGTGTCTCTAGTCAGTTTACTACTTTAGTTACTGCCATGCTGGGTTATAATCTGTGTCTCCAGTCAGTTTACTACTTTAGTTACTGCCATGCCGGGTTATAATCTGTGTCTCCAGTCAATTTACTACTTTAGTTACTGCCATGTCGGGTTAATCTGTGTCTCCAGTCAGTTTACTACTTTAGTTACTGCCATGTAGTGTTATAACCTGTGTCTCCAGTCAGTTTACTACTTTAGTTACTGCTATGCCGGGTTATAATCTGTGTCTCCAGTAAGTTTACTACTTTAGTTACTGCCATGCCGGGTTATAATCTGTGTCTCCAGTCAGGTTACTACTTTAGTAGCTGCCATGTCGTGTTATAATCTCTGCCTCCAGTCAGTTTACTACTTTAGTTACTGCCATGTCGGGTTATAATCTGTGTCTCCAGTCAGTTTACTACTTTAGTTACTTCCATGCCGGGTTATAATCTGTGTCTCCAGTCAGTTTACTACTTTAGTTACTGCCATGTCGGGTTAATCTGTGTCTCCAGTTAGTTTACTACTTTAGTTACTGCCATGTCACGTTATAATATGTGTCTCCATTCAGTTTACTACTTTAGTTACTGCCATGCCGGGTTATAATCTGTGTCTCCAGTCAGTTTACTACTTTAGTTACTGCCATGCCGGGTTATATTCTATGTCTCTAGTCAGTTTACTACTTTCGTTACTGCCATGCCGGGTTATATTCTGTGTCTCCAGTCAGTTTACTACTTTAGTTACTGCCATGTCCTGTTATAATCTGTGTCTCTAGTCAGTTTACTACTTTAGTTACTGCCATGCCGGGTTATAATCTGTGTCTCTAGTCAGTTTACTACTTTAGTTACTGCCATGCCGGGTTATAATCTGTGTCTCTGGTTAGTTTACTACTTTAGTTACTGCCATGTCCTGTTATAATCTGTGTCTCTAGTCAGTTTACTACTTTAGTTACTGCCATGCCGGGTTATAATCTGTGTATCCAGTCAGTTTACTACTTTAGTTACTGCCATGCCGGGTTATAATCTGTGTCTCCAGTCAGTTTACTACTTTAGTTACTGCCACGCCGGGTTGTATTCTGTGTCTCCAGTCAGTTTACTACTTTAGTTACTGCCATGCCGGGTTATAATCTGTCTCCAGTCAGTTTACTACTTTAGTTACTGCCATGCCGGGTTATAATCTGTCTCCATTCACTTTAATACTTTAGTTACTGCCATATTGGGTTAATCTGTGTCTCCAGTCAATTTACTACTTTAGTTACTGCCATGTCGAGTTATAATCTGTGTCTCCAGCCAATTTACTACTTTAGTTACTGCCATACCGGGTTATAATCTGTGTCTCCAGTCAATTTACTACTTTAGTTACTGCCATGTCGGGTTAATCTGTGTCTCCAGTCAGTTTACTACTTTAGTTACTGCCATGTAGAGTTATAACCTGTGTCTCCAATCAGTTTACTACTTTAGTTACTGCTATGCCGGGTTATAATCTGTGTCTCCAGTCAGTTTACTACTTTAGTTACTGCTATGCCGGGTTATAATCTGTGTCTCCAGTCAGTTTACTACTTTAGTTACTGCCATGTCAGGTTATAATATCTGCCTCCAGTCAGTTTACTACTTTAGTTACTGCCATGTCGGGTTATAATCTGTGTCTCCAGTCAGTTTACTACTTTAGTTACTGCCATGCCGGGTTATAATCTGTGTCTCCAGTCAGTTTTTTACTTTAGTTACTGCCATGTCGGGTTAATCTGTGTCTCCAGTCAGTTTACTACTTTAGTTACTGCCATTTCGAGTTTTAATCTGTGTCTCCAGTCAGTTTACTACTTTAGTTACTGCCATGTCGGGTTATAATATGTGTCTCCATTCAGTTTACTACTTTAGTTACTGCCATGCCGGGTTATATTCTGTGTCTCCAGTCAGTTTACTACTTTAGTTACTGCCATGTCCTGTTATAATCTGTGTCTCTAGTCAGTTTACTACTTTAGTTACTGCCACGCCGGGTTATAATCTGTGTCTCTAGTCAGTTTACTACTTTAGTTACTGCCATGCCGGGTTATAATCTGTGTCTCCAGTCAGTTTACTACTTTAGTTACTGCCATGTCGGGTTATAATATGTGTCTCTAGTCAGTTTACTACTTTAGTTACTGCCATTTCCTGTTATAATCTGTGTCTCCAGTCAGTTTACTACTTTAGTTACTGCCATGCCGGGTTATATTCTGTGTCTCTATTCAGTTTACTACTTTAGTTACTGCCATGTCGGGTTATAATCTCTGCCTCCAGTCAGTTTACTACTTTAGTTACTGCCATGTCGGGTTATAATCGGTGTCTCCAGTCAGTTTACTACTTTAGTTACTACCATGTTGGGTTATAATCTGTGTCTCCAGTCAGTTTACTACTTTAGTTACTGCCATGCCGGGTTATAATCTGTGTCTCTAGTCAGTTTACTACTTTAGTTACTGCCATGCCGGGTTATAATCTGTGTCTCTAGTCAGTTTACTACTTTAGTTACTGCCATGTCCTGTTATAATCTGTGTCTCTAGTCAGTTTACTACTTTAGTTACTGCCATGCCGGGTTATAATCTGTGTCTCCAGTCAGTTTACTACTTTAGTTACTGCCATGCCGGGTTATAATCTGTATCTCCAGTCAGTTTACTACTTTAGTTACTGCCATGTCGAGTTTTAATCTGTGTCTCCAGTCAGTTTACTACTTTAGTTACTGCCATGTCGGGTTATAATATGTGTCTCTAGTCAGTTTACTACTTTAGTTACTGCCATGTTGGGTTATAATCTGTGTCTCCAGTCAGTTTACTACTTTAGTTACTGCCATGTAGAGTTATAACCTGTGTCTCCAGTCAGTTTACTACATTAGTTACTGCTTTGCCCGGTTATAATCTGTGTCTCCAGTCAGTTTACTACTTTAGTTACTGCCATGCCGGGTTATAATCTGTGTCTCCAGTCAGTTTACTACTTTAGTTACTGCCATGTCGGGTTATAATCTCTGCCTCCAGTCAGTTTACTACTTTAGTTACTGCCATGTCGGGTTATAATCTGTGTCTCCAGTCAGTTTACTACTTTAGTTACTGCCATGCCGGGTTATAATCTGTGTCTCCAGTCAGTTTACTACTTTAGTTACTGCCATGCCGGGTTATATTCTGTGTCTCCAGTCAGTTTACTACTTTAGTTACTGCCATGCCGGCTTATAATCATTCTCCAGTCAGTTTACTACTTTAGTTACTGCCATGCCGGGTTATAATCTGTCTCCATTTACATTAATACTTTAGTTACTGCCATATCGGGTTAATCTGTGTCTCCAGTCAATTTACTACTTTAGTTACTGCCATGTAGAGTTATAACCTGTGTCTCCAGTCAGTTTACTACATTAGTTACTGCTATGCCGGGTTATAATCTGTGTCTCCAGTCAGTTTACTACTTTAGTTACTGCCATGCCGGGTTATAATCTGTGTCTCCAGTCAGTTTACTACTTTAGTTACTGCCATGTCGGGTTATAATCTCTGCCTCCAGTCAGTTTACTACTTTAGTTACTGCCATGTCGGGTTATAATCTGTGTCTCCAGTCAGTTTACTACTTTAGTTACTGCCATGCCGGGTTATAATCTGTGTCTCCAGTCAGTTTACTACTTTAGTTACTGCCATGTCGGGTTAAACTGTGTCTCCAGTCAGTTTACTACTTTAGTTACTGCAATTTCAAGTTTTAATCTGTGTCTCCAGTCAGTTTACTACTTTAGTTACTGCCATGTCGGGTTATAATATGTGTCTCCAGTCAGTTTACTACTTTAGTTACTGCCATGCCGGGTTATAATCTGTGTCTCCAGTCAGTTTACTACTTTAGTTACTGCCATGCCGGGTTATATTCTGTGTCTCCAGTCAGTTTACTACTTTAGTTACTGCCATACCGGGTTATATTCTGTGTCTCCAGTCAGTTTACTACTTTAGTTACTGCCATGTCCTGTTATAATCTGTGTTTCCAGTCAGTTTACTACTTTAGTTACTGCCATGCCATGTTAAAATCTGTGCCTCCAGTCAGTTTACTACTTTAGTTACTGCCATGCCGGGTTATAATCTGTGTCTCCAGTCAGTTTACTACTTTAGTTACTGCCATGCCGGGTTATAATCTGTGTCTCTAGTCAGTTTACTACTTTAGCTACTGCCATGTCCTTTTATAATCTGTGTCTCTAGTCAGTTTACTACTTTAGTTACTGCCATGTCCTGTTATAATCTGTGTCTCTAGTCAGTTTACTACTTTAGTTACTGCCATGCCGGGTTATAATCTGTGTCTCCAGTCAGTTTACTACTTTAGTTACTACCATGCCAGGTTATAATCTGTATCTCCAGTCAGTTTACTACTTTAGTTACTGCCATGTCCTGTTATAATCTGTGTCTCTAGTCAGTTTACTACTTTAGTTACTGCCATGTCGAGTTTTAATCTGTGTCTCCAGTCAGTTTACTACTTTAGTTACTGAAATGTCGGGTTATAATATGTGTCTCTAGTCAGCTTACTACTTTAGTTACTGCCATGTTGGGTTATAATCTGTGTCTCCAGTCAGTTTACTACTTTAGTTACTGCCATGTAGAGTTATAACCTGTGTCTCCAGTCAGTTTACTACATTAGTTACTGCTATGCCGGGTTATAATCTGTGTCTCCAGTCAGTTTACTACTTTAGTTACTGCCATGCCGGGTTATAATCTGTGTCTCCAGTCAGTTTACTACTTTAGTTACTGCCATGTCGGGTTATAATCTGTGTCTCCAGTCAGTTTACTACTTTAGTTACTGCCATGCCGGGTTATAATCTGTGTCTCCAGTCAGTTTACTACTTTAGTTACTGCCATGCCGGGTTATAATCTGTGTCTCCAGTCAGTTTACTACTTTAGTTACTGCCATGTCGGGTTAATCTGTGTCTCCAGTCAGTTTACTACTTTAGTTACTGCAATTTCAAGTTTTAATCTGTGTCTCCAGTCAGTTTACTACTTTAGTTACTGCCATGTCGGGTTATAATATGTGTCTCCAGTCAGTTTACTACTTTAGTTACTGCCATGCCGGGTTATAATCTGTGTCTCCAGTCAGTTTACTACTTTAGTTACTGCCATGCCGGGTTATATTCTGTGTCTCTAGTCAGTTTACTACTTTAGTTACTGCCATACCGGGTTATATTCTGTGTCTCCAGTCAGTTTACTACTTTAGTTACTGCCATGTCCTGTTATAATCTGTGTTTCCAGTCAGTTTACTACTTTAGTTACTGCCATGCCATGTTAAAATCTGTGTCTCCAGTCAGTTTACTACTTTAGTTACTGCCATGCCGGGTTATAATCTGTGTCTCCAGTCAGTTTACTACTTTAGTTACTGCCATGTCGGGTTATAATCTCTGCCTCCAGTCAGTTTACTACTTTAGTTACTGCCATGTCGGGTTATAATCTGTGTCTCCAGTCAGTTTACTACTTTAGTTACTGCCATGCCGGGTTATATTCTGTGTCTCTAGTCAGTTTACTACTTTAGTTACTGCCATGTCGGGTTATAATCTCTGCCTCCAGTCAGTTTACTACTTTAGTTACTGCCATGTCGGGTTATAATCTGTGTCTCCAGTCAGTTTACTACTTTAGTTACTGCCATGCCAGGTTATATTCTGTGTCTCCAGTCAGTTTACTACTTTAGTTACTGCCATGTCGGGTTATAATCTCTGCCTCCAGTCAGTTTACTACTTTAGTTACTGCCATGTCGGGTTATAATCTGTGTCTCCAGTCAGTTTACTACTTTAGTTACTGCCATGCCGGGTTATATTCTGTGTCTCTAGTCAGTTTACTACTTTAGTTACTGCCATACCGGGTTATATTCTGTGTCTCCAGTCAGTTTACTACTTTAGTTACTGCCATGTCCTGTTATAATCTGTGTTTCCAGTCAGTTTACTACTTTAGTTACTGCCATGCCATGTTAAAATCTGTGTCTCCAGTCAGTTTACTACTTTAGTTACTGCCATGCCGGGTTATAATCTGTGTCTCCAGTCAGTTTACTACTTTAGTTACTGCCATGCCGGGTTATAATCTGTGTCTCTAGTCAGTTTACTACTTTAGTTACTGCCATGCCATGTTAAAATCTGTGTCTCCAGTCAGTTTACTACTTTAGTTACTGCCATGCCGGGTTATAATCTGTGTCTCTAGTCAGTTTACTACTATAGTTACTGCCATGCCGGGTTATAATCTGTGTCTCTAGTCAGTTTACTACTTTAGTTACTGCCATGTCCTGTTATAATCTGTGTCTCTAGTCAGTTTACTACTTTAGTTACTGCCATGCCGGGTTATAATCTGTGTCTCCAGTCAGTTTACTACTTTAGTTACTGCCATGCCGGGTTATAATCTGTATCTCCAGTCAGTTTACTACTTTAGTTACTGCCATGTCGAGTTTTAATCTGTGTCTCCAGTCAGTTTACTACTTTAGTTACTGCCATGTCGGGTTATAATATGTGTCTCTAGTCAGTTTACTACTTTAGTTACTGCCATGTCCTGTTATAATCTGTGTCTCCAGTCAGTTTACTACTTTAGTTACTGCCATGTAGAGTTATAACCTGTGTCTCCAGTCAGTTTACTACATTAGTTACTGCTATGCCGGGTTATAATCTGTGTCTCCAGTCAGTTTACTACTTTAGTTACTGCCATGCCGGGTTATAATCTGTGTCTCCAGTCAGTTTACTTCTTTAGTTACTGCCATGTCGGGTTATAATCTCTGCCTCTAGTCAGTTTACTACTTTAGTTACTGCCATGTCGGGTTATAATCTGTGTCTCCAGTCAGTTTACTACTTTAGTTACTGCCATGCCGGGTTATAATCTGTGTCTCCAGTCAGTTTACTACTTTAGTTACTGCCATGTCGGGTTAATCTGTGTCTCCAGTCAGTTTACTACTTTAGTTACTGCAATTTCAAGTTTTAATCTGTGTCTCCAGTCAGTTTACTACTTTAGTTACTGCCATGTCGGGTTATAATATGTGTCTCCAGTCAGTTTACTACTTTAGTTACTGCCATGCCGGGTTATAATCTGTGTCTCCAGTCAGTTTACTACTTTAGTTACTGCCATGCCGGGTTATAATCTGTGTCTCTAGTCAGTTTACTACTTTAGTTACTGCCATACCGGGTTATATTCTGTGTCTCCAGTCAGTTTACTACTTTAGTTACTGCCATGTCCTGTTATAATCTGTGTCTCTAGTCAGTTTACTACTTTAGTTACTGCCATGCCGGGTTATAATCTGTGTCTCCAGTCAGTTTACTACTTTAGTTACTGCCATGCCATGTTAAAATCTGTGTCTCCAGTCAGTTTACAACTTTAGTTACTGCTATGCCGGGTTATAATCTGTGTCTCTAGTCAGTTTACTACTATAGTTACTGCCATGCCGGGTTATAATCTGTGTCTCTAGTCAGTTTACTACTTTAGTTACTGCCATGTCCTGTTATAATCTGTGTCTCTAGTCAGTTTACTACTTTAGTTACTGCCATGCCGGGTTATAATCTGTGTCTCCAGTCAGTTTACTACTTTAGTTACTGCCATGCCGGGTTATAATCTGTATCTCCAGTCAGTTTACTACTTTAGTTACTGCCATGTCGAGTTTTAATCTGTGTCTCCAGTCAGTTTACTACTTTAGTTACTGCCATGTCGGGTTATAATATGTGTCTCTAGTCAGTTTACTACTTTAGTTACTGCCATGTCCTGTTATAATCTGTGTCTCCAGTCAGTTTACTACTTTAGTTACTGCCATGTAGAGTTATAACCTGTGTCTCCAGTCAGTTTACTACATTAGTTACTGCTATGCCGGGTTATAATCTGTGTCTCCAGTCAGTTTACTACTTTAGTTACTGCCATGCCGGGTTATAATCTGTGTCTCCAGTCAGTTTACTTCTTTAGTTACTGCCATGTCGGGTTATAATCTCTGCCTCTAGTCAGTTTACTACTTTAGTTACTGCCATGTCGGGTTATAATCTGTGTCTCCAGTCAGTTTACTACTTTAGTTACTGCCATGCCGGGTTATAATCTGTGTCTCCAGTCAGTTTACTACTTTAGTTACTGCCATGTCGGGTTAATCTGTGTCTCCAGTCAGTTTACTACTTTAGTTACTGCAATTTCAAGTTTTAATCTGTGTCTCCAGTCAGTTTACTACTTTAGTTACTGCCATGTCGGGTTATAATATGTGTCTCCAGTCAGTTTACTACTTTAGTTACTGCCATGCCGGGTTATAATCTGTGTCTCTAGTCAGTTTACTACTTTAGTTACTGCCATACCGGGTTATATTCTGTGTCTCCAGTCAGTTTACTACTTTAGTTACTGCCATGTCCTGTTATAATCTGTGTCTCTAGTCAGTTTACTACTTTAGTTACTGCCATGCCGGGTTATAATCTGTGTCTCCAGTCAGTTTACTACTTTAGTTACTGCCATGTAGAGTTATAACCTGTGTCTCCAGTCAGTTTACAACTTTAGTTACTGCTATGCCGGGTTATAATCTGTGTCTCCAGTCAGTTTACTACTTTAGTTACTGCCATGCCGGGTTATAATCTGTGTCTCCAGTCAGTTTACTACTTTAGTTACTGCCATGTCGGGTTATAATCTCTGCCTCCAGTCAGTGTACTACTTTAGTTACTGCCATATCGGGTTATAATCTGTGTTTCCAGTCAGTTTACTACTTTAGTTACTGCCATGCCGGGTTATAATCTGTGTCTCCAGTCAGTTTACTACTTTAGTTACTGCCATGTCGGGTTAATCTGTGTCTCCAGTCAGTTTACTACTTTAGTTACTGCCATTTCGAGTTTTAATCTGTGTCTCCAGTCAGTTTACTACTTTAGTTACTCCCATGTCGGGTTATAATATGTGTCTCCATTCAGTTTACTACTTTAGTTACTGCCATGCCGGGTTATATTCTGTGTCTCTAGTCAGTTTACTACTTTAGTTACTGCCATGCCGGGTTATATTCTGTGTCTCCAGTCAGTTTACTACTTTAGTTACTGCCATGTCCTGTTATAATCTGTGTCTCTAGTCAGTTTACTACTTTAGTTACTGCCATGTCGGGTTATAATCTCTGCCTCCAGTCAGTTTACTACTTTAGTTACTGCCATGTCGGGTTATAATCTGTGTCTCCAGTCAGTTTACTACTTTAGTTACTGCCATGCCGGGTTATATTCTGTGTCTCTAGTCAGTTTACTACTTTAGTTACTGCCATGTCGGGTTATAATCTCTGCCTCCAGTCAGTTTACTACTTTAGTTACTGCCATGTCGGGTTATAATCTGTGTCTCCAGTCAGTTTACTACTTTAGTTACTGCCATGCCGGGTTATATTCTGTGTCTCCAGTCAGTTTACTACTTTAGTTACTGCCATGTCGGGTTATAATCTCTGCCTCCAGTCAGTTTACTACTTTAGTTACTGCCATGTCGGGTTATAATCTGTGTCTCCAGTCAGTTTACTACTTTAGTTACTGCCATGCCGGGTTATATTCTGTGTCTCTAGTCAGTTTACTACTTTAGTTACTGCCATACCGGGTTATATTCTGTGTCTCCAGTCAGTTTACTACTTTAGTTACTGCCATGTCCTGTTATAATCTGTGTTTCCAGTCAGTTTACTACTTTAGTTACTGCCATGCCATGTTAAAATCTGTGTCTCCAGTCAGTTTACTACTTTAGTTACTGCCATGCCGGGTTATAATCTGTGTCTCCAGTCAGTTTACTACTTTAGTTACTGCCATGCCGGGTTATAATCTGTGTCTCTAGTCAGTTTACTACTTTAGTTACTGCCATGCCATGTTAAAATCTGTGTCTCCAGTCAGTTTACTACTTTAGTTACTGCCATGCCGGGTTATAATCTGTGTCTCTAGTCAGTTTACTACTATAGTTACTGCCATGCCGGGTTATAATCTGTGTCTCTAGTCAGTTTACTACTTTAGTTACTGCCATGTCCTGTTATAATCTGTGTCTCTAGTCAGTTTACTACTTTAGTTACTGCCATGTCGGGTTATAATATGTGTCTCTAGTCAGTTTACTACTTTAGTTACTGCCATGTCCTGTTATAATCTGTGTCTCCAGTCAGTTTACTACTTTAGTTACTGCCATGTAGAGTTATAACCTGTGTCTCCAGTCAGTTTACTACATTAGTTACTGCTATGCCGGGTTATAATCTGTGTCTCCAGTCAGTTTACTACTTTAGTTACTGCCATGCCGGGTTATAATCTGTGTCTCCAGTCAGTTTACTTCTTTAGTTACTGCCATGTCGGGTTATAATCTCTGCCTCTAGTCAGTTTACTACTTTAGTTACTGCCATGTCGGGTTATAATCTGTGTCTCCAGTCAGTTTACTACTTTAGTTACTGCCATGCCGGGTTATAATCTGTGTCTCCAGTCAGTTTACTACTTTAGTTACTGCCATGTCGGGTTAATCTGTGTCTCCAGTCAGTTTACTACTTTAGTTACTGCAATTTCAAGTTTTAATCTGTGTCTCCAGTCAGTTTACTACTTTAGTTACTGCCATGTCGGGTTATAATATGTGTCTCCAGTCAGTTTACTACTTTAGTTACTGCCATGCCGGGTTATAATCTGTGTCTCCAGTCAGTTTACTACTTTAGTTACTGCCATGCCGGGTTATAATCTGTGTCTCTAGTCAGTTTACTACTTTAGTTACTGCCATACCGGGTTATATTCTGTGTCTCCAGTCAGTTTACTACTTTAGTTACTGCCATGTCCTGTTATAATCTGTGTCTCTAGTCAGTTTACTACTTTAGTTACTGCCATGCCGGGTTATAATCTGTGTCTCCAGTCAGTTTACTACTTTAGTTACTGCCATGCCATGTTAAAATCTGTGTCTCCAGTCAGTTTACAACTTTAGTTACTGCTATGCCGGGTTATAATCTGTGTCTCTAGTCAGTTTACTACTATAGTTACTGCCATGTCGGGTTATAATCTGTGTCTCTAGTCAGTTTACTACTTTAGTTACTGCCATGTCCTGTTATAATCTGTGTCTCTAGTCAGTTTACTACTTTAGTTACTGCCATGCCGGGTTATAATCTGTGTCTCCAGTCAGTTTACTACTTTAGTTACTGCCATGCCGGGTTATAATCTGTATCTCCAGTCAGTTTACTACTCTAGTTACTGCCATGTCGAGTTTTAATCTGTGTCTCCAGTCAGTTTACTACTTTAGTTACTGCCATGTCGGGTTATAATATGTGTCTCTAGTCAGTTTACTACTTTAGTTACTGCCATGTCCTGTTATAATCTGTGTCTCCAGTCAGTTTACTACTTTAGTTACTGCCATGTAGAGTTATAACCTGTGTCTCCAGTCAGTTTACTACATTAGTTACTGCTATGCCGGGTTATAATCTGTGTCTCCAGTCAGTTTACTACTTTAGTTACTGCCATGCCGGGTTATAATCTGTGTCTCCAGTCAGTTTACTTCTTTAGTTACTGCCATGTCGGGTTATAATCTCTGCCTCTAGTCAGTTTACTACTTTAGTTACTGCCATGTCGGGTTATAATCTGTGTCTCCAGTCAGTTTACTACTTTAGTTACTGCCATGCCGGGTTATAATCTGTGTCTCCAGTCAGTTTACTACTTTAGTTACTGCCATGTCGGGTTAATCTGTGTCTCCAGTCAGTTTACTACTTTAGTTACTGCAATTTCAAGTTTTAATCTGTGTCTCCAGTCAGTTTACTACTTTAGTTACTGCCATGTCGGGTTATAATATGTGTCTCCAGTCAGTTTACTACTTTAGTTACTGCCATGCCGGGTTATAATCTGTGTCTCCAGTCAGTTTACTACTTTAGTTACTGCCATGCCGGGTTATAATCTGTGTCTCTAGTCAGTTTACTACTTTAGTTACTGCCATACCGGGTTATATTCTGTGTCTCCAGTCAGTTTACTACTTTAGTTACTGCCATGTCCTGTTATAATCTGTGTCTCTAGTCAGTTTACTACTTTAGTTACTGCCATGCCGGGTTATAATCTGTGTCTCCAGTCAGTTTACTACTTTAGTTACTGCCATGTAGAGTTATAACCTGTGTCTCCAGTCAGTTTACAACTTTAGTTACTGCTATGCCGGGTTATAATCTGTGTCTCCAGTCAGTTTACTACTTTAGTTACTGCCATGCCGGGTTATAATCTGTGTCTCCAGTCAGTTTACTACTTTAGTTACTGCCATGTCGGGTTATAATCTCTGCCTCCAGTCAGTGTACTACTTTAGTTACTGCCATATCGGGTTATAATCTGTGTTTCCAGTCAGTTTACTACTTTAGTTACTGCCATGCCGGGTTATAATCTGTGTCTCCAGTCAGTTTACTACTTTAGTTACTGCCATGTCGGGTTAATCTGTGTCTCCAGTCAGTTTACTACTTTAGTTACTGCCATTTCGAGTTTTAATCTGTGTCTCCAGTCAGTTTACTACTTTAGTTACTCCCATGTCGGGTTATAATATGTGTCTCCATTCAGTTTACTACTTTAGTTACTGCCATGCCGGGTTATATTCTGTGTCTCTAGTCAGTTTACTACTTTAGTTACTGCCATGCCGGGTTATATTCTGTGTCTCCAGTCAGTTTACTACTTTAGTTACTGCCATGTCCTGTTATAATCTGTGTCTCTAGTCAGTTTACTACTTTAGTTACTGCCATGCCGGGTTATAATCTGTGTCTCTAGTCAGTTTACTACTTTAGTTACTGCCATGCCGGGTTATAATCTGTGTCTCCAGTCAGTTTACTTCTTTAGTTACTGCCATGCCGGGTTATAATCTGTGTCTCTAGTCAGTTTACTACTTTAGTTACTGCCATGTCCTGTTATAATCTGTGTCTCTAGTCAGTTTATTACTTTAGTTACTGCTATGTCCTGTTATAATCTGTGTCTCTAGTCAGTTTACTACTTTAGTTACAGCCATGCCGGGTTATAATCTGTGTCTCCAGTCAATTTACTACTTTAGTTACTGCCATGCCGGGTTATAATCTGTGTCTCCAGTCAGTTTACTACTTTAGTTACTGCCATGCCGGGTTATAATCTGTGTCTCCAGTCAGTTTACTACTTTAGTTACTGCCATGCCGGGTTATAATCTGTGTCTCTAGTCAGTTTACCACTTTAGTTACTGCCATGCCGGGTTATAATCTGTGTCTCCAGTCAGTTTACTACTTTAGTTACTGCAATGCCGGGTTATAATCTGTGTCTCCAGTAAGTTTACTACTTTAGTTACTGCTATGCCGGGTTGTATTCTGTGTCTCCAGTCAGTTTACTACTTTAGTTACTGCCATGCCGGGTTATAATCTGTGACTCCAGTCAGTTTACTACTTTAGTTACTGCCATGCCGGGTTATAATCTGTGTCTCTAGTCAGTTTACTACTTTAGTTACTGCCATGTCCTGTTATAATCTGTGTCTCTAGTCAGTTTACTACTTTAGTTACTGCCATGTCCTGTTATAATCTGTGTCTCTAGTCAGTTTACTACTTTAGTTACTGCCATGCCGGGTTATAATCTGTGTCTCCAGACAGTTTACTAGTTTAGTTACTGCCATGCCGGGTTTTAATCTGTGTCTCTAGTCAGTTTACTACTTTAGTTACTGCCACGCCGGTTATAATCTGTGTCTCCAGTCAGTTTACTACTTTAGTTACTGCCATGTCGAGTTTCAATCTGTGTCTCCAGTCAGTTTACTACTTTAGTTACTGCCATGCCGGGAAATAATCTGTGTCTCTAGTCAGTTTACTACTTTAGTTACTGCCATGCCGAGTTATAATCTGTGTCTCCAGTCAGTTTACTACTTTAGTTACTGCCATGCCGGGTTATAATCTGTGTCTCCAGTCAGTTTACTACTTTAGTTACTGCCATGCCGGGTTATAATATGTGTCTCTAGTCAGTTTACTACTTTAGTTACTGCCATGCCGGGTTATAATCTGTGTCTCTAGTCAGTTTACTACTTTAGTTACTCCCATGCCGGGTTATAATCTGTGTCTCCAGTCAGTTTACTACTTTAGTTACTGCCATGCCGGGTTATAATTTGTATCTCCAGTCAGTTTACTACTTTAGTTACTGCCATGTCGAGTTTTAATCTGTGTCTCCAGTCAGTTTACTACTTTAGTTACTGCCATGTCGGGTTATAATATGTGTCTCTAGTCAGTTTACTACTTTAGTTACTGCCATGTTGGGTTATAATCTGTGTCTCCAGTCAGTTTACTACTTTAGTTACTGCCATGTAGAGTTATAACCTGTGTCTCCAGTCAGTTTACTACATTAGTTACTGCTATGCCGGGTTATAATCTGTGTCTCCAGTCAGTTTACTACTTTAGTTACTGCCATGCCGGGTTATAATCTGTGTCTCCAGTCAGTTTACTACTTTAGTTACTGCCATGTCGGGTTATAATCTCTGCCTCCAGTCAGTTTACTACTTTAGTTACTGCCATGTCGGGTTATAATCTGTGTCTCCAGTCAGTTTACTACTTTAGTTACTGCCATGCCGGGTTATAATCTGTGTCTCCAGTCAGTTTACTACTTTAGTTACTGCCATGTCGGGTTAATCTGTGTCTCCAGTCAGTTTACTACTTTAGTTACTGCAATTTCAAGTTTTAATCTGTGTCTCCAGTCAGTTTACTACTTTAGTTACTGCCATGTCGGGTTATAATATGTGTCTCCAGTCAGTTTACTACTTTAGTTACTGCCATGCCGGGTTATAATCTGTGTCTCCAGTCAGTTTACTAATTTAGTTACTGCCATGCCGGGTTATATTCTGTGTCTCTAGTCAGTTTACTACTTTAGTTACTGCCATACCGGGTTATATTCTGTGTCTCCAGTCAGTTTACTACGTTAGTTACTGCCATGTCCTGTTATAATCTGTGTTTCCAGTCAGTTTACTACTTTAGTTACTGCCATGCCATGTTAAAATCTGTGTCTCCAGTCAGTTTACTACTTTAGTTACTGCCATGCCGGGTTATAATCTGTGTCTCCAGTCAGTTTACTACTTTAGTTACTGCCATGCCGGGTTATAATCTGTGTCTCCAGTCAGTTTTTTACTTTAGTTACTGCCATGTCGGGTTAATCTGTGTCTCCAGTCAGTTTACTACTTTAGTTACTGCCATTTCGAGTTTTAATCTGTGTCTCCAGTCAGTTTACTACTTTAGTTACTGCCATGTCGGGTTATAATATGTGTCTCCATTCAGTTTACTACTTTAGTTACTGCCATGCCGGGTTATATTCTGTGTCTCCAGTCAGTTTACTACTTTAGTTACTGCCATGTCCTGTTATAATCTGTGTCTCTAGTCAGTTTACTACTTTAGTTACTGCCATGCCGGGTTATAATCTGTGTCTCTAGTCAGTGTACTACTTTAGTTACTGCCATGCCGGGTTATAATCTGTGTCTCCAGTCAGTTTACTACTTTAGTTACTGCCATGCCGGGTTATAATCTGTGTCTCCAGTCAGTTTACTACTTTAGTTACTGCCATGTCCTGTTATAATCTGTGTCTCTAGTCAGTTTACTACTTTAGTTACTGCCATGCCGGGTTATAATCTGTGTCTCTAGTCAGTGTACTACTTTAGTTACTGCCATGTCGGGTTATAATCTGTGTCTCCAGTCAGTTTACTACTTTAGTTACTGCCATGCCGGGTTATAATCTGTGTCTCTAGTCAGTTTACTACTTTAGTTACTGCCATGTCCTGTTATAATCTGTGTCTCTAGTCAGTTTACTACTTTAGTTACTGCCATGTCCTGTTATAATCTGTGTCTCTAGTCAGTTTACTACTTTAGTTACAGCCATGCCGGGTTATAATCTGTGTCTCCAGTCAATTTACCACTTTAGTTACTGCCATGCCGGGTTATAATCTGTGTCTCTAGTCAGTTTACTACTGTAGTTACTGCCATGCCGGGTTATAATCTGTGTCTCCAGTCAATTTACTACTTTAGTTACTGCCATGCCGGGTTATAATCTGTGTCTCCAGTCAGTTTACTACTTTAGTTACTGCCATGCCGGGTTATAATCTGTGTCTCCAGTCAGTTTACTACTTTAGTTACTGCCATGCCGGGTTATATTCTGTGTCTCCAGTCAGTTTACTACTTTAGTTACTGCCATGTCCTGTTATAATCTGTGTCTCTAGTCAGTTTACTACTTTAGTTACTGCCATGCCGGGTTATAATCTGTGTCTCTAGTCAGTTTACTACTTTAGTTACTGCTATGCCGGGATATAATATGTGTCTCTAGTCAGTTTACTACTTTAGTTACTGCCATGTCCTGTTATAATCTGTGTCTCTAGTCAGTTTACTACTTTAGTTACTGCCATGCCGGGTTATAATCTGTGTCTCCAGTCAGTTTACTACTTTAGTTACTGCCATGTAGAGTTATAACCTGTGTCTCCAGTCAGTTTACAACTTTAGTTACTGCTATGCCGGGTTATAATCTGTGTCTCCAGTCAGTTTACTACTTTAGTTACTGCCATGCCGGGTTATAATCTGTGTCTCCAGTCAGTTTACTACTTTAGTTACTGCCATGTCGGGTTAATCTGTGTCTCCAGTCAGTTTACTACTTTAGTTACTGCCATTTCGAGTTTTAATCTGTGTCTCCAGTCAGTTTACTACTTTAGTTACTCCCATGTCGGGTTATAATATGTGTCTCCATTCAGTTTACTACTTTAGTTACTGCCATGCCGGGTTATATTCTGTGTCTCTAGTCAGTTTACTACTTTAGTTACTGCCATGCCGGGTTATATTCTGTGTCTCCAGTCAGTTTACTACTTTAGTTACTGCCATGTCCTGTTATAATCTGTGTCTCTAGTCAGTTTACTACTTTAGTTACTGCCATGCCGGGTTATAATCTGTGTCTCTAGTCAGTTTACTACTTTAGATACTGCCATGCCGGGTTATAATCTGTGTCTCCAGTCAGTTTACTACTTTAGTTACTGCCATGCCGGGTTATAATCTGTGTCTCTAGTCAGTTTACTACTTTAGTTACTGCCATGTCCTGTTATAATCTGTGTCTCTAGTCAGTTTATTACTTTAGTTACTGCCATGTCCTGTTATAATCTGTGTCTCTAGTCAGTTTACTACTTTAGTTACAGCCATGCCGGGTTATAATCTGTGTCTCTAGTCAATTTACTACTTTAGTTACTGCCATGCCGGGTTATAATCTGTGTCTCCAGTCAGTTTACTACTTTAGTTACTGCCATGCCGGGTTATAATCTGTGTCTCCAGTCAGTTTACTACTTTAGTTACTGCCATGCCGTGTTATAATCTGTGTCTCTAGTCAGTTTACCACTTTAGTTACTGCCATGTCGGGTTATAATCTGTGTCTCCAGTCAGTTTACTACTTTAGTTACTGCAATGCCGGGTTATAATCTGTGTCTCCAGTAAGTTTACTACTTTAGTTACTGCTATGCCGGGTTGTATTCTGTGTCTCTAGTCAGTTTACTGCTTTAGTTACTGCCATGCACGGTTGTAATCTGTGTCTCTAGTCAGTTTACTACTTTAGTTACTGCCATGTCGGGTTATAATCTGTGTCTCCAGTCAGTTTACTACTTTAGTTACTGCTATGCCGGGTTATAATCTGTGTCTCCAGTCAGTTTACTACTTTAGTTACTGCCATGCCGGGTTATAATCTGTGTCTCTAGTCAGTTTACTACTTTAGTTACTGCCATGCCGAGTTACAATCAGTGTCTCCAGACAGTTTACTACTTTAGTTAATGCCATGCCGGGTTATAATCTGTGTCTCCAGTCAGTTTACTACATTAGGTACTGCCATGCCGTGTTAAAATCTGTGTCTCTAGTCAGTTTACTACTTTAGTTACTGCCATGCCGGGTTATAATCTGTGACTCCAGTCAGTTTACTACTTTAGTTACTGCCATGCCGGGTTATAATCTGTGTCTCTAGTCAGTTTACTACTTTAGTTACTGCCATGTCCTGTTATAATCTGTGTCTCTAGTCAGTTTACTACTTTAGTTACTGCCTATCCTGTTATAATCTGTGTCTCCAGACAGTTTACTACTTTAGTTACTGCCATGCCGGGTTATAATCTGTGTCTCTAGTCAGTTTACTACTTTAGTTACTGCCATGCCGGTTATAATCTGTGTCTCCAGTCAGTTTACTACTTTAGTTACTGCCATGTCGAGTTTCAATCTGTGTCTCCAGTCAGTTTACTACTTTAGTTACTGCCATGCCGGGATATAATCTGTGTCTCTAGTCAGTTTACTACTTTAGTTACTGCCATGCCAAGTTACAATCTGTGTCTCCAGTCAGTTTACTACTTTAGTTACTGCCATGCCAAGTTACAATCTGTGTCTCCAGTCAGTTTACTACTTTAGTTACTGCCATGCCGGGTTATAATCTGTGTCTCCAGTCAGTTTACTACTTTAGTTACTGCCATGCCGGGTTATAATCTGTGTCTCTAGTCAGTTTACTACTTTAGTTACTGCCATGCCGGGTTATAATCTGTGTCTCCAGTCAGTTTACTACTTTAGTTACTGCCATGCCGGGTTATAATCTGTGTCTCTAGTCAGTTTACTACTTTAGTTACTGCCATGTCCTGTTATAATCTGTGTCTCTAGTCAGTTTACTACTTTAGTTACTGCCATGTCCTGTTATAATCTGTGTCTCTAGTCAATGTACTACTTTAGTTACTGCCATGTCGGGTTATAATATGTGTCTCTAGTCAGTTTACTGCTTTAGTTACTGCCATGCCGGGTTATAATCTGTGTCTCCAGTCAGTTTACTATTTTAGTTACTGCCATGCCGGGTTATAATCTGTGTCTCTAGTCAGTTTACTACTTTAGTTACTGCCATGTCCTGTTATAATCTGTGTCTCTAGTCAGTTTACTACTTTAGTTACTGCCATGCCGGGTTATAATCTGTGTCTCCAGTCAGTTTACTACTTTAGTTAATGCCATGCCGGGTTATAATCTGTATCTCCAGTCAGTTTACTACTTTAGTTACTGCCATGTCGAGTTTTAATCTGTGTCTCCAGTCAGTTTACTACTTTAGTTACTGCCATGTCGGGTTATAATATGTGTCTCTAGTCAGTTTACTACTTTAGTTACTGCCATGTTGGGTTATAATCTGTGTCTCCAGTCAGTTTACTACTTTAGTTACTGCCATGTCGGGTTATAATCTCTGCCTCCAGTCAGTTTACTACTTTAGTTACTGCCATGTCGGGTTATAATCTGTGTCTCCAGTCAGTTTACTACTTTAGTTACTGCCATGTCGGGTTATAATCTCTGCCTCCAGTCAGTTTACTACTTTAGTTACTGCCATGTCGGGTTATAATCTGTGTCTCCAGTCAGTTTACTACTTTAGTTACTGCCATGCCGGGTTATAATCTGTGTCTCTAGTCAGTTTACTACTTTAGTTACTGCCATGTCCTGTTATAATCTGTGTCTCTAGTCAGTTTACTACTTTAGTTACTGCCATGTCCTGTTATAATCTGTGTCTCTAGTCAATTTACTACTTTAGTTACTGCCATGTCGGGTTATAATATGTGTCTCTAGTCAGTTTACTGCTTTAGTTACTGCCATGCCGGGTTATAATCTGTGTCTCTAGTCAGTTTACTACTTTAGTTACTGCCATGCCGGGTTATAATCTGTGTTTCCGGTCAGTTTACTACTTTAGTTACTGCCATGCCGGGTTATAATCTGTGTCTCCAGTCAGTTTACTACTTTAGTTACTGCCATGTCCTGTTATAATCTGTGTCTCTAGTCAGTTTACTACTTTAGTTACTGCCATGCCGGGTTATAATCTGTGTCTCCAGTTAGTTTACTACTTTAGTTAATGCCATGCCGGGTTATAATCTGTATCTCCAGTCAGTTTACTACTTTAGTTACTGCCATGTCGAGTTTTAATCTGTGTCTCCAGTCAGTTTACTACTTTAGTTACTGCCATGCTGGGTTATAATCTGTGTCTCTAGTCAGTTTACTACTTTAGTTACTGCCATGCCGAGTTACAATCTGTGTCTCCAGTCAGTTTACTACTTTAGTTACTGCCATGCCGGGTTATAATCTGTGTCTCCAGTCAGTTTACTACTTTAGTTACTGCCATGCCGGGTTATAATCTGTGTCTCTAGTCAGTTTACTACTTTAGTTACTGCCATGCCGGGTTATAATCTGTGTCTCCAGTCAGTTTACTACTTTAGTTACTGCCATGCCGGGTTATAATCTGTGTCTCTAGTCAGTTTACTACTTTAGTTACTGCCATGTCCTGTTATAATCTGTGTCTCTAGTCAGTTTACTACTTTAGTTACTGCCATGTCCTGTTATAATCTGTGTCTCTAGTCAATTTACTACTTTAGTTACTGCCATGTCGGGTTATAATATGTGTCTCTAGTCAGTTTACTGCTTTAGTTACTGCCATGCCGGGTTATAATCTGTGTCTCTAGTCAGTTTACCACTTTAGTTACTGCCATGCCGGGTTATAATCTGTGTTTCCGGTCAGTTTACTACTTTAGTTACTGCCATGCCGGGTTATAATCTGTGTCTCCAGTCAGTTTACTACTTTAGTTACTGCCATGCCGGGTTATAATATGTGTCTCTAGTCAGTTTACTACTTTAGTTACTGCCATGTCCTGTTATAATCTGTGTCTCTAGTCAGTTTACTACTTTAGTTACTGCCATGCCGGGTTATAATCTGTGTCTCCAGTCAGTTTACTACTTTAGTTAATGCCATGCCGGGTTATAATCTGTATCTCCAGTCAGTTTACTACTTTAGTTACTGCCATGTCGAGTTTTAATCTGTGTCTCCAGTCAGTTTACTACTTTAGTTAATGCCATGTCGGGTTATAATATGTGTCTCTAGTCAGTTTACTACTTTAGTTACTGCCATGTTGGGTTATAATCTGTGTCTCCAGTCAGTTTACTACTTTAGTTACTGCCATGTAGAGTTATAACCTGTGTCTCCAGTCAGTTTACTACTTTAGTTACTGCTATGCCGGGTTATAACCTGTGTCTCCAGTCAGTTTACTACTTTAGTTACTGCCATGCCGGGTTATAATCTGTGTCTCCAGTCAGTTTACTACTTTAGTTACTGCCATGTCGGGTTATAATCTCTGCCTCCAGTCAGTTTACTACTTTAGTTACTGCCATGTCGGGTTATAATCTGTGTCTCCAGTCAGTTTACTACTTTAGTTACTGCCATGCCGGGTTATAATCTGTGTCTCCAGTCAGTTTACTACTTTAGTTACTGCCATGTCGGGTTAATCTGTGTCTCCAGTCAGTTTACTACTTTAGTTACTGCAATTTCAAGTTTTAATCTGTGTCTCCAGTCAGTTTACTACTTTAGTTACTGCCATGTCGGGGTATAATATGTGTCTCCAGTCAGTTTACTACTTTAGTTACTGCCATGCCGGGTTATAATCTGTGTCTCCAGTCAGTTTACTACTTTAGTTACTGCCATGCCGGGTTATAATCTGTGTCTCTAGTCAGTTTACTACTTTAGTTACTGCCATGTCCTGTTATAATCTGTGTCTCTAGTCAGTTTACTACTTTAGTTACTGCCATGTCCTGTTATAATCTGTGTCTCTAGTCAATTTACTACTTTAGTTACTGCCATGTCGGGTTATAATATGTGTCTCTAGTCAGTTTACTGCTTTAGTTACTGCCATGCCGGGTTATAATCTGTGTCTCCAGTCAGTTTACTACTTTTGTTAATGCCAAGCCGGGTTATAATCTGTATCTCCAGTCAGTTTACTACTTTAGTTACTGCCATGTCGAGTTTTAATCTGTGTCTCCAGTCAGTTTACTACTTTAGTTACTGCCATGTCGGGTTATAATATGTGTCTCTAGTCAGTTTACTACTTTAGTTACTGCCATGTTGGGTTATAATCTGTGTCTCCAGTCAGTTTACTACTTTAGTTACTGCCATGTAGAGTTATAACCTGTGTCTCTAGTCAGTTTACTACTTTAGTTACTGCCATGTCCTGTTATAATCTGTGTCTCTAGTCAGTTTACTACTTTAGTTACTGCCATGTCCTGTTATAATCTGTGTCTCTAGTCAATTTACTACTTTAGTTACTGCCATGTCGGGTTATAATATGTGTCTCTAGTCAGTTTACTGCTTTAGTTCCTGCCATGCCGGGTTATAATCTGTGTCTCTAGTCAGTTTACTACTTTAGTTACTGCCATGCCGGGTTATAATCTGTGTTTCCGGTCAGTTTACTACTTTAGTTACTGCCATGCCGGGTTATAATCTGTGTCTCCAGTCAGTTTACTACTTTAGTTACTGCCATGCCGGGTTATAATCTGTGTCTCTAGTCAGTTTACTACTTTAGTTACTGCCATGTCCTGTTATAATCTGTGTCTCTAGTCAGTTTACTACTTTAGTTACTGCCATGCCGGGTTATAATCTGTGTCTCCAGTCAGTTTACTACTTTAGTTAATGCCATGCCGGGTTATAATCTGTATCTCCAGTCAGTTTACTACTTCAGTTACTGCCATGTCGAGTTTTAATCTGTGTCTCCAGTCAGTTTACTACTTTAGTTACTGCCATGTCGGGTTATAATATGTGTCTCTAGTCAGTTTACTACTTTAGTTACTGCCATGTTGGGTTATAATCTGTGTCTCCAGTCAGTTTACTACTTTAGTTACTGCCATGTAGAGTTATAACCTGTGTCTCCAGTCAGTTTACTACTTTAGTTACTGCTATGCCGGGTTATAATCTGTGTCTCCAGTCAGTTTACTACTTTAGTTACTGCCATGCCGGGTTATAATCTGTGTCTCCAGTCAGTTTACTACTTTAGTTACTGCCATGTCGGGTTATAATCTCTGCCTCCAGTCAGTTTACTACTTTAGTTACTGCCATGTCGGGTTATAATATGTGTCTCCAGTCAGTTTACTACTTTAGTTACTGCCATGTCGGGTTAATCTGTGTCTCCAGTCAGTTTACTACTTTAGTTACTGCCATGTCCTGTTATAATCTGTGTCTCCAGTCAGTTTACTACTTTAGTTACTGGCATGCCATGTTATAATCTGTGTCTCCAGTCAGTTTACTACTTTAGTTACTGCCATGCCGGG
Source organism: Cepaea hortensis (assembly GCA_963921405.1). NCBI lineage: Eukaryota > Metazoa > Mollusca > Gastropoda > Stylommatophora > Helicidae > Cepaea > Cepaea hortensis. The sequence goes on along the minus strand of OY992894.1, from coordinate 63,559,241 downwards.
TTATAATCTGTGTCTCCAGTCAGTTTACTACTTAAGTTACTGCCATGTCGGGTTATAATCTCTGCCTCCAGTCAGTTTACTACTTTAGTTACTGCCATGTCGGGTTATAATCTGTGTCTCCAGTCAGTTTACTACTTTAGTTACTGCCATGTCGGGTTAATCTGTGTCTCCAGTCAGTTTACTACTTTAGTTACTGCCATGTCCTGTTATAATCTGTGTCTCCAGTCAGTTTACTACTTTAGTTACTGGCATGCCATGTTATAATCTGTGTCTCCAGTCAGTTTACTACTTTAGTTACTGCCATGCCGGGTTATAATCTGTGTCTCCAGTCAGTTTACTACTTTAGTTACTGCCATGTCGGGTTATAATCTCTGCCTTCAGTCAGTTTACTACTTTAGTTACTGCCATGTCGGGTTATAATCTGTGTCTCCAGTCAGTTTACTACTTTAGTTACTGCCATGTAGGGTTAATCTGTGTCTCCAGTCAGTTTACTACTTTAGTTACTGCCATGTCCTGTTATAATCTGTGTCTCCAGTCAGTTTACTACTTTAGTTACTGGCATGCCATGTTATAATCTGTGTCTCCAGTCAGTTTACTACTTTAGTTACTGCCATGCCGGGTTATAATCTGTGTCTCCAGTCAGTTTACTACTTTAGTTACTGCCATGCCGGGTTATAAACTGTGTCTCTAGTCAGTTTACTACTTTAGTTACTACCATGTCCTGTTATAATCTGTGTCTCTAGTCAGTTCAATACTTTAGTTACTGCCATGTCCTGTTATAATCTGTGTCTCTAGTCAGTTTACTACTTTAGTTACTGCCATGCCGGGTTATAATCTGTGTCTCCAGTCAGTTTACTACTTTAGTTACTGCCATGCCGGGTTATAATCTTTGTCTCCAGTCAGTTTACTACTTTAGTTACTGCCAAGCCGGGTTATAATCTGTGTCTCCAGTCAGTTTACTACTTTAGTTACTGCCATGCCGGGTTATAATCTGTGTCTCCAGTCAGTTTACTACTTTAGTTACTGCCATGTCCTGTTATAATCTGTGTCTCTAGTCAGTTTACTACTTTAGTTACTGCCATGTCCTGTTATAATCTGTGTCTCTAGTCAGTTTACTACTTTATTTACTGCCATGCCGGGTTATAATCTGTGTCTCCAGTCAGTTTACTACTTTAGTTACTGCCATGCCGGGTTATAATCTGTGTCTCTAGTCAGTGTACTACTTTAGTTACTGTCAAGCCGGGTTATAATCTGTGTCTCCAGTCAGTTTACTACTTTAGTTACTGCCATGCCGGGTTATAATCTGTGTCTCCAGTCAGTTTACTACTTTAGTTACTGCCATGCCGGGTTATAATCTGTGTCTCCAGTCAGTTTACTACTTAAGTTACTGCCATGCTGGGTTATAATATGTGTCTCTAGTCAGTTTACTACTTTAGTTACTGCCATGCCGGGTTATAATCTGTGTCTCCAGTCAGTTTACTACTTTAGTTACTGCCATGCCGGGTTATAATCTGTGTCTCCAGTCAGTTTACTACTTTAGTTACTGCCATGCCGGGTTATAATCTGTGTCTCTAGTCAGTTTACTACTTTAGTTACTGCCATGCAGGGTTGTAATCTTTGTCTCTAGTCAGTTTACTACTTTAGTTATTGCCATGCCGGGTTATAATCTGTGTCTCCAGTCAGTTTACTACTTTAGTTACTGCTATGCCGGGTTATAATCTGTGTCTCCAGTCAGTTTACTACTTTAGTTACTGCCATGCCGGGTTATAATCTGTGTCTCTAGTCAGTTTACTACTTTAGTTACTGCCATGCCGGGTTACAATCTGTGTCTCTAGTCAGTTTACTACTTTAGTTACTGCCATGCCGGGTTATAATCTGTGTCTCCAGTCAGTTTACTACTTTAGTTACTGCCATGTCGGGTTATAATATGTGTCTCCAGTCAGTTTACTACTTTAGTTACTGCCATGCCGGGTTATAATCTGTGTCTCCAGTCAGTTTACTACTTTAGTTACTGCCATGCCGGGTTATAATCTGTGTCTCTAGTCAGTTTACTACTTTAGTTACTGCCATGCCGGGTTATAATCTGTGTCTCCAGTCAGTTTGCTACTTTAGTTACTGCCATGCCGGATTATAATCTGTGTCTCTAGTCAGTTTACTACTTTAGTTACTGCCATGTCCTGTTATAATCTGTGTCTCTAGTCAGTTTACTACTTTAGTTACTGCCATGTCCTGTTATAATCTGTGTCTCTAGTCAATTTACTACTTTAGTTACTGCCATGTCGGGTTATAATATGTGTCTCTAGTCAGTTTACTGCTTTAGTTACTGCCATGCCGGGTTATAATATGTGTCTCTAGTCAGTTTACTACTTTAGTTACTGCCATGCCGGGTTATAATCTGTGTTTCCGGTCAGTTTACTACTTTAGTTACTGCCATGCCGGGTTATAATCTGTGTCTCCAGTCAGTTTACTACTTTAGTTACTGCCATGCCGGGTTATAATCTGTGTCTCTAGTCAGTTTACTACTTTAGTTACTGCCATGTCCTGTTATAATCTGTGTCTCTAGTCAGTTTACTACTTTAGTTACTGCCATGCCGGGTTATAATCTGTGTCTCCAGTCAGTTTACTACTTTAGTTAATGCCATGCCGGGTTATAATCTGTATCTCCAGTCAGTTTACTACTTTAGTTACTGCCATGTCGAGTTTCAATCTGTGTCTCCAGTCAGTTTACTACTTTAGTTACTGCCATGCCGGGTTATAATCTGTGTCTCTAGTCAGTTTACTACTTTAGTTACTGCCATGCCGAGTTACAATCTGTGTCTCCAGTCAGTTTACTACTTTAGTTACTGCCATGCCGGGTTATAATCTGTGTCTCCAGTCAGTTTACTACTTTAGTTACTGCCATGCCGGGTTATAATCTGTGTCTCTAGTCAGTATACTACTTTAGTTACTGCCATGCCGGGTTATAATCTGTGTCTCCAGTCAGTTTACTACTTTAGTTACTGCCATGCCGGGTTATAATCTGTGTCTCTAGTCAGTTTACTACTTTAGTTACTGCCATGTCCTGTTATAATCTGTGTCTCTAGTCAGTTTACTACTTTAGTTACTGCCATGTCCTGTTATAATCTGCGTCTCTAGTCAATTTACTACTTTAGTTACTGCCATGTCGGGTTATAATATGTGTCTCTAGTCAGTTTACTGCTTTAGTTACTGCCATGCCGGGTTATAATCTGTGTCTCTAGTCAGTTTACTACTTTAGTTACTGCCATGCCGGGTTATAATCTGTGTTTCCGGTCAGTTTACTACTTTAGTTACTGCCATGCCGGGTTATAATCTGTGTCTCCAGTCAGTTTACTACTTTAGTTACTGCCATGCCGGGTTATAATCTGTGTCTCTAGTCAGTTTACTACTTTAGTTACTGCCATGTCCTGTTATAATCTGTGTCTCTAGTCAGTTTACTACTTTAGTTACTGCCATGCCGGGTTATAATCTGTGTCTCCAGTCAGTTTACTACTTTAGTTAATGCCATGCCGGGTTATAATCTGTATCTCCAGTCAGTTTACTACTTTAGTTACTGCCATGTCGAGTTTTAATCTGTGTCTCCAGTCAGTTTACTACTTTAGTTACTGCCATGTCGGGTTATAATATGTGTCTCTAGTCAGTTTACTACTTTAGTTACTGCCATGTTGGGTTATAATCTGTGTCTCCAGTCAGTTTACTACTTTAGTTACTGCCATGTAGAGTTATAACCTGTGTCTCCAGTCAGTTTACTACTTTAGTTACTGCTATGCCGGGTTATAATCTGTGTCTCCAGTCAGTTTACTACTTTAGTTACTGCCATGCCGGGTTATAATCTGTGTCTCCAGTCAGTTTACTACTTTAGTTACTGCCATGTCGGGTTATAATCTCTGCCTTTAGTCAGTTTACTACTTTAGTTACTTCCATGTCGGGTTATAATCTGTGTCTCCAGTCAGTTTACTACTTTAGTTACTGCCATGCCGGGTTATAATCTGTGTCTCCAGTCAGTTTACTACTTTAGTTACTGCCATGTCGGGTTAATCTGTGTCTCCAGTCAGTTTACTACTTTAGTTACTGCAATTTCAAGTTTTAATCTGTGTCTCCAGTCAGTTTACTACTTTAGTTTCTGCCATGTCGGGTTATAATATGTGTCTCCAGTCAGTTTACTACTTTAGTTACTGCCATGCCGGGTTATAATCTGTGTCTCCAGTCAGTTTACTACTTTAGTTACTGCCATGCCGGGTTATAATCTGTGTCTCTAGTCAGTTTACTACTTTAGTTACTGCCATGTCCTGTTATAATCTGTGTCTCTAGTCAGTTTACTACTTTAGTTACTGCCATGTCCTGTTATAATCTGTGTCTCTAGTCAATTTACTACTTTAGTTACTGCCATGTCGGGTTATAATATGTGTCTCTAGTCAGTTTACTGCTTTAGTTACTGCCATGCCGGGTAATAATCTGTGTCTCTAGTCAGTTTACTACTTTAGTTACTGCCATGCCGGGTTATAATCTGTGTTTCCGGTCAGTTTACTACTTTAGTTACTGCCATGTCCTGTTATAATCTGTGTCTCTAGTCAGTTTACTACTTTAGTTACTGCCATGCCGGGGTATAATCTGTGTCTCCAGTCAGTTTACTACTTTAGTTAATGCCATGCCGGGTTATAATCTGTATCTCCAGTCAGTTTACTACTTTAGTTACTGCCATGTCGAGTTTTAATCTGTGTCTCCAGTCAGTTTACTACTTTAGTTACTGCCATGTCGGGTTATAATATGTGTCTCTAGTCAGTTTACTACTTTAGTTACTGCCATGTTGGGTTATAATCTGTGTCTCCAGTCAGTTTACTACTTTAGTTACTGCCATGTAGAGTTATAACCTGTGTCTCTAGTCAGTTTACTACTTTAGTTACTGCCATGTCCTGTTATAATCTGTGTCTCTAGTCAGTTTACTACTTTAGTTACTGCCATGTCCTGTTATAATCTGTGTCTCTAGTCAATTTACTACTTTAGTTACTGCCATGTCGGGTTATAATATGTGTCTCTAGTCAGTTTACTGCTTTAGTTACTGCCATGCCGGGTTATAATCTGTGTCTCTAGTCAGTTTACTACTTTAGTTACTGCCATGCCGGATTATAATCTGTGTTTCCGGTCAGTTTACTACTTTAGTTACTGCCATGCCGGGTTATAATCTGTGTCTCCAGTCAGTTTACTACTTTAGTTACTGCCATGCCGGGTTATAATCTGTGTCTCTAGTCAGTTTACTACTTTAGTTACTGCCATGTCCTGTTATAATCTGTGTCTCTAGTCAGTTTACTACTTTAGTTACTGCCATGCCGGGTTATAATCTGTGTCTCCAGTCAGTTTACTACTTTAGTTAATGCCATGCCGGGTTATAATCTGTATCTCCAGTCATTTTACTACTTTAGTTACTGCCATGTCGAGTTTTAATCTGTGTCTCCAGTCAGTTTACTACTTTAGTTACTGCCATGTCGGGTTATAATATGTGTCTCTAGTCAGTTTACTACTTTAGTTACTGCCATGTTGGGTTATAATCTGTGTCTCCAGTCAGTTTACTACTTTAGTTACTGCCATGTAGAGTTATAACCTGTGTCTCCAGTCAGTTTACTACTTTAGTTACTGCTATGCCGGGTTATAATCTGTGTCTCCAGTCAGTTTACTACTTTAGTTACTGCCATGCCGGGTTATAATCTGTGTCTCCAGTCAGTTTACTACTTTAGTTACTGCCATGTCGGGTTATAATCTCTGCCTCCAGTCAGTTTACTACTTTAGTTACTGCCATGTCGGGTTATAATCTGTGTCTCCAGTCAGTTTACTACTTTAGTTACTGCCATGCCGGGTTATAATCTGTGTCTCCAGTCAGTTTACTACTTTAGTTACTGCCATGTCGGGTTAATCTGTGTCTCCAGTCAGTTTACTACTTTAGTTACTGCCATGTCCTGTTATAATCTGTGTCTCCAGTCAGTTTACTACTTTAGTTACTGGCATGCCATGTTATAATCTGTGTCTCCAGTCAGTTTATTACTTTAGTTACTGCCATGCCGGGTTATAATCTGTGTCTCCAGTCAGTTTACTACTTTAGTTACTGCCATGCCGGGTTATAAACTGTGTCTCTAGTCAGTTTACTACTTTAGTTACTCCCATGCCCTGTTATAATCTGTGTCTCTAGTCAGTTCACTACTTTAGTTACTGCCATGTCCTGTTATAATCTGTGTCTCTAGTCAGTTTACTACTTTAGTTACTGCCATGCCGGGTTATAATCTGTGTCTCCAGTCAATTTACTACTTTAGTTACTGCCATGCCGGGTTATAATCTGTGTCTCCAGTCAGTTTACTACTTTAGTTACTGCCAAGCCGGGTTATAATCTGTGTCTCCAGTCAGTTTACTACTTTAGTTACTGCCATGCCGGGTTATAATCTGTGTCTCTAGTCAGTTTACTACTTTAGTTACTGCCATGTCCTGTTATAATCTGTGTCTCTAGTCAGTTTACTACTTTAGTTACTGCCATGTCCTGTTATAATCTGTGTCTCTAGTCAGTTTACTACTTTAGTTACTGCCATGCCGGGTTATAATCTGTGTCTCCAGTCAGTTTACTACTTTAGTTACTGCCATGCCGGGTTATAATCTGTGTCTCTAGTCAGTGTACTACTTTAGTTACTGCCAAGCCGGGTTATAATCTGTGTCTCCAGTCAGTTTACTACTTTAGTTACTGCCATGCCGGGTTATAATCTGTGTCTCCAGTCAGTTTACTACTTTAGTTACTGCCATGCCGGGTTATAATCTGTGTCTCCAGTCAGTTTACTACTTAAGTTACTGCCATGCCGGGTTATAATATGTGTCTCTAGTCAGTTTACTACTTTAGTTACTGCCATGCCGGGTTATAATCTGTGTCTCCAGTCAGTTTACTACTTTAGTTACTGCCATGCCGGGTTATAATCTGTGTCTCCAGTCAGTTTACTACTTTAGTTACTGCCATGCCGGGTTATAATCTGTGTCTCTAGTCAGTTTACTACTTTAGTTACTGCCATGCAGGGTTGTAATCTTTGTCTCTAGTCAGTTTACTACTTTAGTTACTGCCATGCCGGGTTATAATCTGTGTCTCCAGTCAGTTTACTACTTTAGTTACTGCTATGCCGGGTTATAATCTGTGTCTCCAGTCAGTTTACTACTTTAGTTACTGCCATGCCGGGTTATAATCTGTGTCTCTAGTCAGTTTACTACTTTAGTTACTGCCATGCCGGGTTACAATCTGTGTCTCCAGTCAGTTTACCACTTTAGTTACTGCCATGCCGGGTTATAATCTGTGTCTCCAGTCAGTTTACTACTTTAGTTACTGCCATGCCGGGTATAATCTGTGTCTCTAGTCAGTTTACTACTTTAGTTACTGCAATGCCGGGTTATAATCTGTGTCTCCAGTCAGTTTACTACTTTAGTTACTGCCATGCCGGGTTTTAATCTGTGTCTCTAGTCAGTTTACTACTTTAGTTACTGCCATGTCCTGTTATAATCTGTGTCTCTAGTCAGTTTACTACTTTAGTTACTGCCATTTCCTGTTATAATCTATGTCTCTAATCAGTTTACTACTTTAGTTACTGCCATGCCGGGTTATAATCTGTGTCTCCAGTCAGTTTACTACTTTAGTTACTGCCATGCCGTGTTATAATCTGTGTCTCCAGTCAGTTTACTACTTTAGTTACTGCCATGTCGGGTTAATCTGTGTCTCCAGTCAGTTTACTACTTTAGTTACTTCCATGTCGAGTTTTACTCTGTGTCTCCAGTCAGATTACTACTTTAGTTACTGCCATGTCGGGTTATAATATGTGTCTCTAGTCAGTTTACTACTTTAGTTACTGCCATGCCGGTTATAATCTGTGTCTCCAGTCAGTTTACTACTTTAATTACTGCCATGCCGGGTTATAATATGTGTCTCTAGTCAGTTTACTACTTTAGTTACTGCCATGCCGGGTTATAATCTGTGTCTCTAGTCAGTTTACTACTTTAGTTACTCCCATGCCGGGTTATAATCTGTGTCTCCAGTCAGTTTACTACTTTAGTTACTGCCATGCCGGGTTATAATCTGTGTCTCCAGTCAGTTTACTACTTTAGTTACTGCCATGTTCTGTTATAATCTGTGTCTCTAGTCAGTTTACTACTTTAGTTACTGCCATGCCGGGTTATAATCTGTGTTTCCAGTCAGTTTACTACTTTAGTTACTGCCATGTCGGGTTAATCTGTGTCTCCAGTAAGTTTACTACTTTAGTTACTGCCATGTCGAGTTTTAATCTGTGTCTCCAGTCAGTTTACTACTTTAGTTACTGCCATGTCGGGTTGTAATATGTGTCTCCAGTCAGTTTACTACTTTAGTTACTGCCATGCCGGGTTATATTCTGTGTCTCTAGTCAGTTTACTACTTTAGTTACTGCCATGCCATGTTATAATCTGTGTCTCCAGTCAGTTTACTACTTTAGTTACTGCCATGCCGGGTTATAATCTGTGTCTCTAGTCAGTTTACTACTTTAGTTACTGCCATGCCGGGTTATAATCTGTGTCTCTACTCAGTTTACTACTTTAGTTACTGCCATGCCGGGTTATAATCTGTGTCTCCAGTCAGGTTACTACTTTAGTTACTGCCATGCCGGGTTATAATCTCTGTCTCTAGTCAGTTTACTACTTTATGTACTTCCATGTCCTGTTATAATCTGTGTCTCTAGTCAGTTTACTACTTTAGTTACTGCCATGCCGGTTTATAATCTGTGTCTCTAGTCAGTTTACTACTTTAGTTACTGCCATGCCGGGTTATAATCTGTGTCTCCAGTCAGTTTACTACTTTAGTTACTGCCTTGCCGGGTTATAATATGTGTCTCTAGTCAGTTTACTACTTTAGTTACTGCCATGCCGGGTTATAATCTGTGTCTCTAGTCAGTTTACTACTTTAGTTACTGCCATGCCGGGTTATAATCTGTGTCTCAAGTCAGTTTACTACTTTAGTTACTGCCATGCCGGGTTATAATCTGTGTCTCCAGTCAGTTTACTACTTTAGTTACTGCCATGCCGGGTTATAATCTGTGTCTCCAGTCAGTTTACTACATTAGTTACTGCCATGTCGAGTTAATCTGTGTCTCCAGTCAGTTTACTACTTCAGTTACTGCCATGTCGAGTTGTAATCTATGTCTCCAGTCAGTTTACTACTTTAGTTACTGCCATGTCGGGTTATAATATGTGTCTCTAGTCAGTTTACTACTTTAGTTACTGCCATGCCGGGTTATAATCTGTGTCTCTAGTCAGTTTACTACTTTAGTTACTGCCATGTCCTGTTATAATCTGTGTCTCTAGTCAGTTTACTACTTTAGTTACTGCCATGTCCTGTTATAATCTGTGTCTCTAGTCAGTTTACTACTTTAGTTACTGCCATGCCGGGTTATAATCTGTGTCTCAAGTCAGTTTACTACTTTAGTTACTGCCATGCCGGGTTATAATCTGTGTCTCCAGTCAGTTTACTACTTTAGTTACTGCATTGCCGGGTTATAATCTGTGTCTCCAGTCAGTTTACTACTTTAGTTACTGCCATGCCGGGTTATATTCTGTGTCTCTAGTCAGTTTACTACTTTAGTTACTGCCATGCCGGGTTATATTCTGTGTCTCCAGTCAGTTTACTACTTTAGTTACTGCCATGTCCTGTTATAATCTGTGTCTCCAGTCAGTTTACTACTTTAGTTACTGCCATGCCATGTTATAATCTGTGTCTCCAGTCAGTTTACTACTTTAGTTACTGCCATGCCGGGTTATAATCTGTGTCTCCAGTCAGTTTACTACTTTAGTTACTGCCATGCCGGGTTATAAACTGTGTCTCTAGTCAGTTTACTACTTTAGTTACTACCATGTCCTGTTATAATCTGTGTCTCTAGTCAGTTCACTACTTTAGTTACTGCCATGTCCTGTTATAATCTGTGTCTCTAGTCAGTTTACTACTTTAGTTACTACCATGCCGGGTTAAAATCTCTGTCTCCAGTCAGTTTACTACTTTAGTTACTGCCATGCCGGGTTATAATCTGTGTCTCCAGTCAGTTTACTACTTTAGTTACTGCCAAGCCGGGTTATAATCTGTGTCTCCAGTCAGTTTACTACTTTAGTTACTGCCATGCCGGGTTATAATCTGTGTCTCCAGTCAGTTTACTACTTTAGTTACTGCCATGCCGGGTTATAATCTGTGTCTCCAGTTAGTTTACTACTTAAGTTACTGCCATGCCGGGTTATAATCTGTGTCTCTAGTCAGTTTACTACTTTAGTTACTGCCATGCCGGGTTATAATCTGTGTCTCCAGTCAGTTTACTACTTTAGTTACTGCCATGCCGGGTTATAATCTGTGTCTCCAGTCAGTTTACTACTTTAGTTACTGCCATGCCGGGTTATAATCTGTGTCTCCAGTCAGTTTACTACTTTAGTTACTGCCATGCCGGGTTATAATCTGTGTCTCCAGTCAGTTTACTACTTAAGTTACTGCCATGCCGGGTTATAATCTGTGTCTATAGTCAGTTTACCACTTTAGTTACTGCTATGCCGGGTTATAATCTGTGTCTCCAGTCAGTTTACTACTTTAGTTACTGCCATGCCAGGTTATAATCTGTGTCTCCAGTCAGTTTACTACTTTAGTTACTGCCATGCCGGGTTATAATCTGTGTCTCTAGTCAGTTTACTACTTTAGTTACTGCCATGCAGGGTTGTAATCTGTGTCTCTAGTCAGTTTACTACTTTAGTTACTGCCATGTCGGGTTATAATCTGTGTCTCCAGTCAGGTTACTACTTTAGTTACTGCTATGGTGGGTTATAATCTGTGTCTCCAGTCAGTTTACTACTTTAGTTACTGCCATGCCGGGTTATAATCTGTGTCTCTAGTCAGTTTACCACTTTAGTTACTGCCATTCCGGGTTACAATCTGTGTCTCCAGTCAGTTTACTACTTTAGTTACTGCCATGCCGGGTTATAATCTGTGTCTCCAGTCAGTTTACTACTTTAGTTACTGCCATGCCGGGTTATAATCTGTGTCTCTAGTCAGTTTACTACTTTAGTTACTGCCATTCCGGGTTATAATCTGTGTCTCCGGTCAGTTTACTACTTTAGTTACTGCCATGCCGGGTTTTAATCTGTGTCTCTAGTCAGTTTACTACTTTAGTTACTGCCATGTCCTGTTATAATCTGTGTCTCTAGTCAGTTTACTACTTTAGTTACTGGCATGTCCTGTTAAAATCTATGTCTCTAATCAGTTTACTACTTTAGTTACTGCCATGCCGGGTTATAATCTGTGTCTCCAGTCAGTTTACTACTTTAGTTACTGCCATGCCGGGTTATAATCTGTGTCTCCAGTCAGTTTACTACTTTAGTTACTGCCATATCGGGTTAATCTGTGTCTCCAGTCAGTTTACTACTTTAGTTACTTCCATGTCGAGTTTTAATCTGTGTCTCCAGTCAGTTTACTACTTTAGTTACTGCCATGTCGGGTTATAATATGTGTCTCTAGTCAGTTTACTACTTTAGTTACTGCCATGCCGGTTATAATCTGTGTCTCCAGTCAGTTTACTACTTTAATTACTGCCATGCCGGGTTATAATATATGTCTCTAGTCAGTTTACTACTTTAGTTACTGCCATGCCGGGTTATAATCTGTGTCTCTAGTCAGTTTACTACTTTAGTTACTGCCATGCCGGGTTATAATCTGTGTCTCTAGTCAGTTTACTACTTTAGTTACTGCCATGCCGGGTTATAATCTGTGTCTCCAGTCAGTTTACTACTTTTGTTACAGCCATGCCGGGTTATGATCTGTGTCTCCAGTCAGTTTACTACTTTAGTTACTGCCATGCCGGGTTATAATCTGTGTCTCTAGTCAGTTTACTACTTTAGTTACTGCCATGTTCTGTTATAATCTGTGTCTCTAGTCAGTATAATACTTTAGTTACTGCCATGCCGGGTTATAATCTGTGTCTCCAGTCAGTTTACTACTTTAGTTACTGCCATGTTGGGTTATAATCTGTGTCTCCAGTCAGTTTACTACTTTAGTTACTGCCATGTAGAGTTATAACCTGTGTCTCCAGTCAGTTTACTACATTAGTTACTGCTATGCCGGGTTATAATCTGTGTCTCCAGTCAGTTTACTACTTTAGTTACTGCCATGCCGGGTTATAATCTGTGTCTCCAGTCAGTTTACTACTTTAGTTACTGCCATGTCGGGTTATAATCTCTGCCTCCAGTCAGTTTACTACTTTAGTTACTGCCATGTCGGGTTATAATCTGTGTCTCCAGTCAGTTTACTACTTTAGTTACTGCCATGCCGGGTTATAATCTGTGTCTTCAGTCAGTTTACTACTTTAGTTACTGCCATGTCGGGTTAATCTGTGTCTCCAGTCAGTTTACTACTTTAGTTACTGCAATTTCAAGTTTTAATCTGTGTCTCCAGTCAGTTTACTACTTTAGTTACTGCCATGTCGGGTTATAATATGTGTCTCCAGTCAGTTTACTACTTTAGTTACTGCCATGACGGGTTATAATCTGTGTCTCCAGTCAGTTTACTACTTTAGTTACTGTCATGCCGGGTTATAATCTGTGTCTCCAGTCAGTTTACTACTTTAGTTACTGCCATGTCGGGTTAATCTGTGTCTCCAGTCAGTTTACTACTTTAGTTACTGCCATGTCCTGTTATAATCTGTGTCTCCAGTCAGTTTACTACTTTAGTTACTGCCATGCCATGTTATAATCTGTGTCTCCAGTCAGTTTACTACTTTAGTTACTGCCATGCCGGGTTATAATCTGTGTCTCTAGTCAGTTTACTACTTTAGTTACTGCCATGCCGGGTTATAATCTGTGTCTCCAGTCAGTTTACTACTTTAGTTACTGCCATGCCGGGTTATAATCTGTGTCTCTAGTCAGTTTACTACTTTAGTTACTGCCATGTCCTGTTATAATCTGTGTCTCTAGTCAGTTTACTACTTTAGTTACTGCCATGTCCTGTTATAATCTGTGTCTCTAGTCAATTTACTACTTTAGTTACTGCCATGTCGGGTTATAATATGTGTCTCTAGTCAGTTTACTGCTTTAGTTACTGCCATGCCGGGTTATAATCTGTGTCTCTAGTCAGTTTACTACTTTAGTTACTGCCATGCCGGGTTATAATCTGTGTCTCCGGTCAGTTTACTACTTTAGTTACTGCCATGCCGGGTTATAATCTGTGTCTCCAGTCAGTTTACTACTTTAGTTACTGCCATGCCGGGTTATAATCTGTGTCTCTAGTCAGTTTACTACTTTAGTTACTGCCATGTCCTGTTATAATCTGTGTCTCTAGTCAGTTTACTACTTTAGTTACTGCCATGCCGGGTTATAATCTGTGTCTTCAGTCAGTTTACTACTTTAGTTACTGCCATGTTGGGTTATAATCTGTGTCTCCAGTCAGTTTACTACTTTAGTTACTGCCATGTAGAGTTATAACCTGTGTCTCCAGTCAGTTTACTACTTTAGTTACTGCTATGCCGGGTTATAATCTGTGTCTCCAGTCAGTTTACTACTTTAGTTACTGCCATGCCGGGTTATAATCTGTGTCTCCAGTCAGTTTACTACTTTAGTTACTGCCATGTCGGGTTATAATCTCTGCCTCCAGTCAGTTTACTACTTTAGTTACTGCCATGTCGGGTTATAATCTGTGTCTCCAGTCAGTTTACTACTTTAGTTACTGCCATGCCGGGTTATAATCTGTGTCTTCAGTCAGTTTACTACTTTAGTTACTGCCATGTCGGGTTAATCTGTGTCTCCAGTCAGTTTACTACTTTAGTTACTGCAATTTCAATTTTTAATCTGTGTCTCCAGTCAGTTTACTACTTTAGTTACTGTCATGTCGGGTTATAATATGTGTCTCCAGTCAGTTTACTACTTTAGTTACTGCCATGCCGGGTTATAATCTGTGTCTCCAGTCAGTTTACTACTTTAGTTACTGTCATGCCGGGTTATAATCTGTGTCTCCAGTCAGTTTACTACTTTAGTTACTGCCATGTCGGGTTAATCTGTGTCTCCAGTCAGTTTACTACTTTAGTTACTGCCATGTCCTGTTATAATCTGTGTCTCCAGTCAGTTTACTACTTTAGTTACTGCCATGCCATGTTATAATCTGTGTCTCCAGTCAGTTTACTACTTTAGTTACTGCCATGCCGGGTTATAATCTGTGTCTCCAGTCAGTTTACTACTTTAGTTACTGCCATGCCGGGTTATAACCTGTGTCTCTAGTCAGTTTACTACTTTAGTTACTACCATGTCCTGTTATAATCTGTGTCTCTAGTCAGTTCACTACTTTAGTTACTGCCATGTCCTGTTATAATCTGTGTCTCTAGTCAGTTTACTACTTTAGTTACTGCCATGCCGGGTTATAATCTCTGTCTCCAGTCAGTTTACTACTTTAGTTACTGCCATGTCGGGTTAATCTGTGTCTCCAGTCAGTTTACTACTTTAGTTACTGCCATGTCCTGTTATAATCTGTGTCTCCAGTCAGTTTACTACTTTAGTTACTGCCATGCCATGTTATAATCTGTGTCTCCAGTCAGTTTACTACTTTAGTTACTGCCATGCCGGGTTATAATCTGTGTCTCTAGTCAGTTTACTACTTTAGTTACTGCCATGCCGGGTTATAATCTGTGTCTCCAGTCAGTTTACTACTTTAGTTACTGCCATGCCGGGTTATAATCTGTGTCTCTAGTCAGTTTACTACTTTAGTTACTGCCATGTCCTGTTATAATCTGTGTCTCTAGTCAGTTTACTACTTTAGTTACTGTCATGTCCTGTTATAATCTGTGTCTCTAGTCAATTTACTACTTTAGTTACTGCCATGTCGGGTTATAATATGTGTCTCTAGTCAGTTTACTGCTTTAGTTACTGCCATGCCGGGTTATAATCTGTGTCTCTAGTCAGTTTACTACTTTAGTTACTGCCATGCCGGGTTATAATCTGTGTCTCCGGTCAGTTTACTACTTTAGTTACTGCCATGCCGGGTTATAATCTGTGTCTCCAGTCAGTTTACTACTTTAGTTACTGCCATGCCGGGTTATAATCTGTGTCTCTAGTCAGTTTACTACTTTAGTTACTGCCATGTCCTGTTATAATCTGTGTCTCTAGTCAGTTTACTACTTTAGTTACTGCCATGCCGGGTTATAATCTGTGTCTTCAGTCAGTTTACTACTTTAGTTACTGCCATGTTGGGTTATAATCTGTGTCTCCAGTCAGTTTACTACTTTAGTTACTGCCATGTAGAGTTATAACCTGTGTCTCCAGTCAGTTTACTACTTTAGTTACTGCTATGCCGGGTTATAATCTGTGTCTCCAGTCAGTTTACTACTTTAGTTACTGCCATGCCGGGTTATAATCTGTGTCTCCAGTCAGTTTACTACTTTAGTTACTGCCATGTCGGGTTATAATCTCTGCCTCCAGTCAGTTTACTACTTTAGTTACTGCCATGTCGGGTTATAATCTGTGTCTCCAGTCAGTTTACTACTTTAGTTACTGCCATGCCGGGTTATAATCTGTGTCTTCAGTCAGTTTACTACTTTAGTTACTGCCATGTCGGGTTAATCTGTGTCTCCAGTCAGTTTACTACTTTAGTTACTGCAATTTCAAGTTTTAATCTGTGTCTCCAGTCAGTTTACTACTTTAGTTACTGTCATGTCGGGTTATAATATGTGTCTCCAGTCAGTTTACTACTTTAGTTACTGCCATGCCGGGTTATAATCTGTGTCTCCAGTCAGTTTACTACTTTAGTTACTGTCATGCCGGGTTATAATCTGTGTCTCCAGTCAGTTTACTACTTTAGTTACTGCCATGTCGGGTTAATCTGTGTCTCCAGTCAGTTTACTACTTTAGTTACTGCCATGTCCTGTTATAATCTGTGTCTCCAGTCAGTTTACTACTTTAGTTACTGCCATGCCATGTTATAATCTGTGTCTCCAGTCAGTTTACTACTTTAGTTACTGCCATGCCGGGTTATAATCTGTGTCTCCAGTCAGTTTACTACTTTAGTTACTGCCATGCCGGGTTATAACCTGTGTCTCTAGTCAGTTTACTACTTTAGTTACTACCATGTCCTGTTATAATCTGTGTCTCTAGTCAGTTCACTACTTTAGTTACTGCCATGTCCTGTTATAATCTGTGTCTCTAGTCAGTTTACTACTTTAGTTACTGCCATGCCGGGTTATAATCTCTGTCTCCAGTCAGTTTACTACTTTAGTTACTGCCATGCCGGGTTATAATCTGTGTCTCCTGTCAGTTTACTACTTTAGTTACTGCCAAGCCGGGTTATAATCTGTGTCTCCAGTCAGTTTACTACTTTAGTTACTGCCATGCCGGGTTATAATCTGTGTCTCCAGTCAGTTTACTACTTTAGTTACTGCCATGCCGGGTTATAATCTGTGTCTCCAGTCAGTTTACTACTTTAGTTACTGCCATGCCGGGTTATAATCTGTGTCTCTAGTCAGTTTACCACTTTAGTTACTGCCATGCCGGGTTATAATCTGTGTCTCCAGTCAGTTTACTACTTTAGTTACTGCCATGCCGGGTTATAATCTGTGTCTCCAGTCAGTTTACTACTTTAGTTACTGCCATGCCGGGTTATAATCTGTGTCTCTAGTCAGTTTACTACTTTAGTTACTGCCATGCAGGGTTGTAATCTGTGTCTTTAGTCAGTTTACTACTATAGTTACTGCCATGTCGGGTTATAATCTGTGTCTCCAGTCAGTTTACTACTTTAGTTACTGCTATGCCGGGTTATAATCTGTGTCTCCAGTCAGTTTACTACTTTAGTTACTGCCATGCCGGGTTATAATCTGTGTCTCCAGTCAGTTTACTACTTTAGTTACTGCCATGTCGGGTTATAATCTCTGCCTCCATTCAGTTTACTACTTTAGTTACTGCCATGTCGGGTTATAATCTGTGTCTCCAGTCAGTTTACTACTTTAGTTACTGCCATGTCCTGTTATAATCTGTGTCTCCAGTCAGTTTACTACTTTAGTTACTGCCATTTCAAGTTTTAATCTGTGTCTCCAGACAGTTTACTACTTTAGTTACTGCCATGTCGGGTTATAATATGTGTCTCCAGTCAGTTTACTACTTTAGTTACTGCCATGCCGGGTTATAATCTGTGTCTCCAGTCAGTTTACTACTTTAGTTACTGCCATGCCGGGTTATATTCTGTGTCTCTAGTCAGTTTACTACTTTAGTTAGTGCCATGCCGGGTTATATTCTGTGTCTCCAGTCAG
Source organism: Cepaea hortensis (assembly GCA_963921405.1). Classification (NCBI taxonomy): domain Eukaryota; kingdom Metazoa; phylum Mollusca; class Gastropoda; order Stylommatophora; family Helicidae; genus Cepaea; species Cepaea hortensis. Next base: position 63,541,935 of record OY992894.1, on the reverse strand, counting down.
TTTACTACTTTAGTTTCTGCCATGTCCTGTTATAATCTGTGTCTCTAGTCAGTTTACTACTTTAGTTACTGCCATGCCGGGTTATAATCTGTGTCTCTAGTCAGTTTACTACTTTAGTTACTGCCATGCCGGGTTATAATCTGTGTCTCCAGTCAGTTTACTACTTTAGTTACTGCCATGCCGGGTTATAATCTGTGTCTCAAGTCAGTTTACTACTTTAGTTACTGCCATGTCCTGTTATAATCTGTGTCTCTACTCAGTTTACTACTTTAGTTACTGCCATGCCGGGTTATAATCTGTGTCTCTAGTCAGTTTACTACTTTAGTTACTGCCATGCAGGGTTGTAATCTGTGTCTTTAGTCAGTTTACTACTATAGTTACTGCCATGTCGGGTTATAATCTGTGTCTCCAGTCAGTTTACTACTTTAGTTACTGCTATGCCGGGTTATAATCTGTGTCTCCAGTCAGTTTACTACTTTAGTTACTGCCATGCCGGGTTATAATCTGTGTCTCCAGTCAGTTTACTACTTTAGTTACTGCCATGTCGGGTTATAATCTCTGCCTCCAGTCAGTTTACTACTTTAGTTACTGCCATGTCGGGTTATAATCTGTGTCTCCAGTCAGTTTACTACTTTAGTTACTGCCATGTCCTGTTATAATCTGTGTCTCCAGTCAGTTTACTACTTTAGTTACTGCCATTTCAAGTTTTAATCTGTGTCTCCAGACAGTTTACTACTTTAGTTACTGCCATGTCGGGTTATAATATGTGTCTCCAGTCAGTTTACTACTTTAGTTACTGCCATGCCGGGTTATAATCTGTGTCTCCAGTCAGTTTACTACTTTAGTTACTGCCATGCCGGGTTATATTCTGTGTCTCTAGTCAGTTTACTACTTTAGTTAGTGCCATGCCGGGTTATATTCTGTGTCTCCAGTCAGTTTACTACTTTAGTTACTGCCATGTCCTGTTATAATCTGTGTCTCTAGTCAGTTTACTACTTTAGTTACTGCCATGCCGGGTTATAATCTGTGTCTCTAGTCAGTTTACTACTTTAGTTACTGCCATGCCGGGTTATAATCTGTGTCTCCAGTCAGTTTACTACTTTAGTTACTGCCATGCCGGGTTATAATCTCTGTCTCTAGTCAGTTTACTACTTTAGTTACTGCCATGTCCTGTTATAATCTGTGTCTCTACTCAGTTTACTACTTTAGTTACTGCCATGTCCTGTTATAATCTGTGTCTCTAGTCAGTTTACTACTTTAGTTACTGCCATGCCGGGTTATAATCTGTGTCTCCAGTCAGTTTACTACTTTAGTTACTGCCATGCCGGGTTATAATCTGTGTCTCTAGTCAGTTTACTACTTTAGTTACTGACAAGCCGGGTTATAATCTGTGTCTCCAGTCAGTTTACTACTTTAGTTACTGCCATGCCGGGTTATAATCTGTGTCTCCAGTCAGTTTACTACTTAAGTTACTGCCATGCCGGGTTATAATCTGTGTCTATAGTCAGTTTACCACTTTAGTTACTGCTATGCCGGGTTATAATCTGTGTCTCCAGTCAGTTTACTACTTTAGTTACTGCCATGCCAGGTTATAATCTGTGTCTCCAGTCAGTTTACTACTTTAGTTACTGCCATGCCGGGTTATAATCTGTGTCTCTAGTCAGTTTACTACTTTAATTACTGCCATGCAGGGTTGTAATCTGTGTCTCTAGTCAGTTTACTACTTTAGTTACTGCCATGTCGGGTTATAATCTGTGTCTCCAGTCAGGTTACTACTTTAGTTACTGCTATGGTGGGTTATAATCTGTGTCTCCAGTCAGTTTACTACTTTAGTTACTGCCATGCCGGGTTATAATCTGTGTCTCTAGTCAGTTTAACACTTTAGTTACTGCCATTCCGGGTTACAATCTGTGTCTCCAGTCAGTTTACTACTTTAGTTACTGCCATGCCGGGTTATAATCTGTGTCTCCAGTCAGTTTACTACTTTAGTTACTGCCATGCCGGGTTATAATCTGTGTCTCTAGTCAGTTTACTACTTTAGTTACTGCCATTCCGGGTTATAATCTGTGTCTCCGGTCAGTTTACTACTTTAGTTACTGCCATGCCGGGTTTTAATCTGTGTCTCTAGTCAGTTTACTACTTTAGTTACTGCCATGTCCTGTTATAATCTGTCTCTAGTCAGTTTACTACTTTAGTTACTGGCATGTCCTGTTAAAATCTATGTCTCTAATCAGTTTACTACTTTAGTTACTGCCATGCCGGGTTATAATCTGTGTCTCCAGTCAGTTTACTACTTTAGTTACTGCCATGCCGGGTTATAATCTGTGTCTCCAGTCAGTTTACTACTTTAGTTACTTCCATGTCGAGTTTTAATCTGTGTCTCCAGTCAGTTTACTACTTTAGTTACTGTCATGTCGGGTTATAATATGTGTCTCTAGTCAGTTTACTACTTTAGTTACTGCCATGCCGGTTATAATCTGTGTCTCCAGTCAGTTTACTACTTTAGTTACTGCCATTTCAAGTTTTAATCTGTGTCTCCAGACAGTTTACTACTTTAGTTACTGCTATGTCGGGTTATAATATGTGTCTCCAGTCAGTTTACTACTTTAGTTACTGCCATGCAGGGTTATAATCTGTGTCTCCAGTCAGTTTACTACTTTAGTTACTGCCATGCCGGGTTATATTCTGTGTCTCTAGTCAGTTTACTACTTTAGTTAGTGCCATGCCGGGTTATATTCTGTGTCTCCAGTCAGTTTACTACTTTAGTTACTGCCATGTCCTGTTATAATCTGTGTCTCTAGTCAGTTTACTACTTTAGTTACTGCCATGCCGGGTTATAATCTGTGTCTCTAGTCAGTTTACTACTTTAGTTACTGCCATGCCGGGTTATAATCTGTGTCTCCAGTCAGTTTACTACTTTAGTTACTGCCATGCCGGGTTATAATCTCTGTCTCTAGTCAGCTTACTACTTTAGTTACTGCCATGTCCTGTTATAATCTGTGTCTCTACTCAGTTTACTGCTTTAGTTACTGCCATGTCCTGTTATAATCTGTGTCTCTAGTCAGTTTACTACTTTAGTTACTGCCATGCCGGGTTATAATCTGTGTCTCCAGTCAGTTTACTACTTTAGTTACTGCCATGCCGGGTTATAATCTGTGTCTCTAGTCAGTTTACTACTTTAGTTACTGACAAGCCGGGTTATAATCTGTGTCTCCAGTCAGTTTACTACTTTAGTTACTGCCATGCCGGGTTATAATCTGTGTCTCCAGTCAGTTTACTACTTTAGTTACTGCCATGCCGGGTTATAATCTGTGTCTCCAGTCAGTTTACTACTTAAGTTACTGCCATGCCGGGTTATAATCTGTGTCTATAGTCAGTTTACCACTTTAGTTACTGCTATGCCGGGTTATAATCTGTGTCTCCAGTCAGTTTACTACTTTAGTTACTGCCATGCCAGGTTATAATCTGTGTCTCCAGTCAGTTTACTACTTTAGTTACTGCCATGCCGGGTTATAATCTGTGTCTCTAGTCAGTTTACTACTTTAATTACTGCCATGCAGGGTTGTAATCTGCGTCTCTAGTCAGTTTACTACTTTAGTTACTGCCATGTCGGGTTATAATCTGTGTCTCCAGTCAGGTTACTACTTTAGTTACTGCTATGGTGGGTTATAATCTGTGTCTCCAGTCAGTTTACTACTTTAGTTACTGCCATGCCGGGTTATAATCTGTGTCTCTAGTCAGTTTACCACTTTAGTTACTGCCATTCCGGGTTACAATCTGTGTCTCCAGTCAGTTTACTACTTTAGTTACTGCCATGCCGGGTTATAATCTGTGTCTCCAGTCAGTTTACTACTTTAGTTACTGCCATGCCGGGTTATAATCTGTGTCTCTAGTCAGTTTACTACTTTAGTTACTGCCATTCCGGGTTATAATCTGTGTCTCCGGTCAGTTTACTACTTTAGTTACTGCCATGCCGGGTTTTAATCTGTGTCTCTAGTCAGTTTACTACTTTAGTTACTGCCATGTCCTGTTATAATCTGTGTCTCTAGTCAGTTTACTACTTTAGTTACTGGCATGTCCTGTTAAAATCTATGTCTCTAATCAGTTTACTACTTTAGTTACTGCCATGCCGGGTTATAATCTGTGTCTCCAGTCAGTTTACTACTTTAGTTACTGCCATGCCGGGTTATAATCTGTGTCTCCAGTCAGTTTACTACTTTAGTTACTTCCATGTCGAGTTTTAATCTGTGTCTCCAGTCAGTTTACTACTTTAGTTACTGTCATGTCGGGTTATAATATGTGTCTCTAGTCAGTTTACTACTTTAGTTACTGCCATGCCGGTTATAATCTGTGTCTCCAGTCAGTTTACTACTTTAATTACTGCCATGCCGGGTTATAATATATGTCTCTAGTCAGTTTACTACTTTAGTTACTGCCATGCCGGGTTATAATCTGTGTCTCTAGTCAGTTTACTACTTTAGTTACTGCCATGCCGGGTTATAATCTGTGTCTCCAGTCAGTTTACTACTTTTGTTACTGCCATGCCGGGTTATGATCTGTGTCTCCAGTCAGTTTACTACTTTAGTTACTGCCATGCCGAGTTATAATCTGTGTCTCTAGTCAGTTTACTACTTTAGTTACTGCCATGTTCTGTTATAATCTGTGTCTCCAGTCAGTTTACTACTTTAGTGACTGCCATGTCGGGTTGTAATATGTGTTTCCAGTCAGTTTACTACTTTAGTTACTGCCATGCCGGGTTATATTCTGTGTCTCTAGTCAGTTTACTACTTTAGTTACTGCCATGCCGGGTTATAATCTGTGTCTCCAGTCAGTTTACTACTTTAGTTACTGCTATGCCGGGTTATAATCTGTGTCTCTAGTCAGTTTACTACTTTATTTACTTCCATGTCCTGTTATAATCTGTGTCTCTAGTCAGTTTACTACTTTAGTTACTGCCATGTTCTGTTATAATCTGTGTCTCTAGTCAGTTTACTACTTTAGTTACTGCCATGTCCTGTTATAATCTGTGTCTCTAGTCAGTTTACTACTTTAGTTACTGCCATGCCGGGTTATAATCTGTGTCTCCAGTCAGTTTACTACTTTAGTTACTGCCATGCCGGGTTATAATCTGTGTCTCTAGTCAGTTTACTACTTTAGTTACTGCCAAGCCGGGTTATAATCTGTGTCTCCAGTCAGTTTACTACTTTAGTTACTGCCATGCCGGGTTATAATCTGTGTCTCCAGTCAGTTTACTACTTTAGTTACTGCCATGCCGGGTTATAATCTGTGTCTCCAGTCAGTTTACTACTTAAGTTACTGCCATGCCGGGTTATAATCTGTGTCTCTAGTCAGTTTACCACTTTAGTTACTGCCATGCCGGGTTATAATCTGTGTCTCCAGTCAGTTTACTAATTTAGTTACTGCCGTGCCGGGTTATAATCTGTGTCTCCAGTCAGTTTACTACTTTAGTTACTGCCATGCCGGGTTATAATCTGTGTCTCCAGTCAGTTTACTACTTTAGTTACTGCCATGCAGGGTTGTAATCTGTGTCTCTAGTCAGTTTACTACTTTAGTTACTGCCATGTCGGGTTATAATCTGTGTCTCCAGTCAGTTTACTACTTTAGTTACTGCTATGCCGGGTTATAATCTGTGTCTCTAGTCAGTTTACTACTTTAGTTACTGCCATGCCGGGTTATAATCTGTGTCTCTAGTCAGTTTACTACTTTAGTTACTGCCATGCCGGGTTACAATCTGTGTCTCCAGTCAGTTTACTACTTTAGTTACTGCCATGCCGGGTTATAATCTGTGTCTCCAGTCAGTTTACTACTTTAGTTACTGCCATGCCGGGTTATAATCTGTGTCTCTAGTCAGTTTACTACTTTAGTTACTGTCATGTCCTGTTATAATCTATGTCTCTAATCAGTTTACTACTTTAGTTACTGCCATGCCGGGGTATAATCTGTGTCTCCAGTCAGTTTACTACTTTAGTTACTGCCATGCCGGGTTATAATCGGTGTCTCCAGTCAGTTTACTACTTTAGTTACTGCCATGCCGGGTTATAATCTGCGTCTCCAGTCAGTTTACTACTTTAGTTACTGCCATGCCGGGTTATAATCTGTGTCTCCAGTCAGTTTACTACTTTAGTTACTTCCATGTCGAGTTTTAATCTGTGTCTCCAGTCAGTTTACTACTTTAGTTACTGTCATGTCGGGTTATAATATGTGTCTCTAGTCAGTTTACTACTTTAGTTACTGCCATGCCGGTTATAATCTGTGTCTCCAGTCAGTTTACTACTTTAGTTACTGCCATTTCAAGTTTTAATCTGTGTCTCCAGACAGTTTACTACTTTAGTTACTGCTATGTCGGGTTATAATATGTGTCTCCAGTCAGTTTACTACTTTAGTTACTGCCATGCCGGGTTATAATCTGTGTCTCCAGTCAGTTTACTACTTTAGTTACTGCCATGCCGGGTTATATTCTGTGTCTCTAGTCAGTTTACTACTTTAGTTAGTGCCATGCCGGGTTATATTCTGTGTCTCCAGTCAGTTTACTACTTTAGTTACTGCCATGTCCTGTTATAATCTGTGTCTCTAGTCAGTTTACTACTTTAGTTACTGCCATGCCGGGTTATAATCTGTGTCTCTAGTCAGTTTACTACTTTAGTTACTGCCATGCCGGGTTATAATCTGTGTCTCCAGTCAGTTTACTACTTTAGTTACTGCCATGCCGGGTTATAATCTCTGTCTCTAGTCAGTTTACTACTTTAGTTACTGCCATGTCCTGTTATAATCTGTGTCTCTACTCAGTTTACTACTTTAGTTACTGCCATGTCCTGTTATAATCTGTGTCTCTAGTCAGTTTACTACTTTAGTTACTGCCATGCCGGGTTATAATCTGTGTCTCCAGTCAGTTTACTACTTTAGTTACTGCCATGCCGGGTTATAATCTGTGTCTCTAGTCAGTTTACTACTTTAGTTACTGACAAGCCGGGTTATAATCTGTGTCTCCAGTCAGTTTACTACTTTAGTTACTGCCATGCCGGGTTATAATCTGTGTCTCCAGTCAGTTTACTACTTTAGTTACTGCCATGCCGGGTTATAATCTGTGTCTCCAGTCAGTTTACTACTTAAGTTACTGCCATGCCGGGTTATAATCTGTGTCTATAGTCAGTTTACCACTTTAGTTACTGCTATGCTGGGTTATAATCTGTGTCTCCAGTCAGTTTACTACTTTAGTTACTGCCATGCCAGGTTATAATCTGTGTCTCCAGTCAGTTTACTACTTTAGTTACTGCCATGCCGGGTTATAATCTGTGTCTCTAGCCAGTTTACTACTTTAATTACTGCCATGCAGGGTTGTAATCTGTGTCTCTAGTCAGTTTACTACTTTAGTTACTGCCATGTCGGGTTATAATCTGTGTCTCCAGTCAGGTTACTACTTTAGTTACTGCTATGGTGGGTTATAATCTGTGTCTCCAGTCAGTTTACTACTTTAGTTACTGCCATGCCGGGTTATAATCTGTGTCTCTAGTCAGTTTACCACTTTAGTTACTGCCATTCCGGGTTACAATCTGTGTCTCCAGTCAGTTTACTACTTTAGTTACTGCCATGCCGGGTTATAATCTGTGTCTCCAGTCAGTTTACTACTTTAGTTACTGCCATGCCGGGTTATAATCTGTGTCTCTAGTCAGTTTACTACTTTAGTTACTGCCATTCCGGGTTATAATCTGTGTCTCCGGTCAGTTTACTACTTTAGTTACTGCCATGCCGGGTTTTAATCTGTGTCTCTAGTCAGTTTACTACTTTAGTTACTGCCATGTCCTGTTATAATCTGTGTCTCTAGTCAGTTTACTACTTTAGTTACTGGCATGTCCTGTTAAAATCTATGTCTCTAATCAGTTTACTACTTTAGTTACTGCCATGCCGGGTTATAATCTGTGTCTCCAGTCAGTTTACTACTTTAGTTACTGCCATGCCGGGTTATAATCTGTGTCTCCAGTCAGTTTACTACTTTAGTTACTTCCATGTCGAGTTTTAATCTGTGTCTCCAGTCAGTTTACTACTTTAGTTACTGTCATGTCGGGTTATAATATGTGTCTCTAGTCAGTTTACTACTTTAGTTACTGCCATGCCGGTTATAATCTGTGTCTCCAGTCAGTTTACTACTTTAATTACTGCCATGCCGGGTTATAATATATGTCTCTAGTCAGTTTACTACTTTAGTTACTGCCATGCCGGGTTATAATCTGTGTCTCTAGTCAGTTTACTACTTTAGTTACTGCCATGCCGGGTTATAATCTGTGTCTCCAGTCAGTTTACTACTTTTGTTACTGCCATGCCGGGTTATGATCTGTGTCTCCAGTCAGTTTACTACTTTAGTTACTGCCATGCCGGGTTATAATCTGTGTCTCTAGTCAGTTTACTACTTTAGTTACTGCCATGTTCTGTTATAATCTGTGTCTCCAGTCAGTTTACTACTTTAGTGACTGCCATGTCGGGTTGTAATATGTGTCTCCAGTCAGTTTACTACTTTAGTTACTGCCATGCCGGGTTATATTCTGTGTCTCTAGTCAGTTTACTACTTTAGTTACTGCCATGCCGGGTTATAATCTGTGTCTCCAGTCAGTTTACTACTTTAGTTACTGCTATGCCGGGTTATAATCTGTGTCTCTAGTCAGTTTACTACTTTATTTACTTCCATGTCCTGTTATAATCTGTGTCTCTAGTCAGTTTACTACTTTAGTTACTGCCATGTTCTGTTATAATCTGTGTCTCTAGTCAGTTTACTACTTTAGTTACTGCCATGTCCTGTTATAATCTGTGTCTCTAGTCAGTTTACTACTTTAGTTACTGCCATGCCGGGTTATAATCTGTGTCTCCAGTCAGTTTACTACTTTAGTTACTGCCATGCCGGGTTATAATCTGTGTCTCTAGTCAGTTTACTACTTTAGTTACTGCCAAGCCGGGTTATAATCTGTGTCTCCAGTCAGTTTACTACTTTAGTTACTGCCATGCCGGGTTATAATCTGTGTCTCCAGTCAGTTTACTACTTTAGTTACTGCCATGCCGGGTTATAATCTGTGTCTCCAGTCAGTTTACTACTTAAGTTACTGCCATGCCGGGTTATAATCTGTGTCTCTAGTCAGTTTACCACTTTAGTTACTGCCATGCCGGGTTATAATCTGTGTCTCCAGTCAGTTTACTAATTTAGTTACTGCCGTGCCGGGTTATAATCTGTGTCTCCAGTCAGTTTACTACTTTAGTTACTGCCATGCCGGGTTATAATCTGTGTCTCCAGTCAGTTTACTACTTTAGTTACTGCCATGCAGGGTTGTAATCTGTGTCTCTAGTCAGTTTACTACTTTAGTTACTGCCATGTCGGGTTATAATCTGTGTCTCCAGTCAGTTTACTACTTTAGTTACTGCTATGCCGGGTTATAATCTGTGTCTCTAGTCAGTTTACTACTTTAGTTACTGCCATGCCGGGTTATAATCTGTGTCTCTAGTCAGTTTACTACTTTAGTTACTGCCATGCCGGGTTACAATCTGTGTCTCCAGTCAGTTTACTACTTTAGTTACTGCCATGCCGGGTTATAATCTGTGTCTCCAGTCAGTTTACTACTTTAGTTACTGCCATGCCGGGTTATAATCTGTGTCTCTAGTCAGTTTACTACTTTAGTTACTGTCATGTCCTGTTATAATCTATGTCTCTAATCAGTTTACTACTTTAGTTACTGCCATGCCGGGGTATAATCTGTGTCTCCAGTCAGTTTACTACTTTAGTTACTGCCATGCCGGGTTATAATCGGTGTCTCCAGTCAGTTTACTACTTTAGTTACTGCCATGCCGGGTTATAATCTGTGTCTCCAGTCAGTTTACTACTTTAGTTACTGCCATGCCGGGTTATAATCTGTGTCTCCAGTCAGTTTACTACTTTAGTTACTGCCATGTCGGGTTAATCTGTGTCTCTAGTCAGTTTACTACTTTAGTTACTGCCATGCCGGTTATAATCTTTGTCTCCAGTCAGTTTACTACTTTAATTACTGCCATGCCGGGTTATAATATATGTCTATAGTCAGTTTACTACTTTAGTTACTGCCATGCCGGGTTATAATCTGTGTCTCTAGTCAGTTTACTACTTTAGTTACTGCCATGTCCAGTTATAATCTGTGTCTCTAGTCAGTTTACTACTTTAGTTACTGCCATGTCCTGTTATAATCTGTGTCTCTAGTCAGTTTACTACTTTAGTTACTGCCATGCCGGGTTATAATCTGTGTCTCCAGTCAGTTTACTCCTTTAGTTACTGCCATGCCGGGTTATAATCTGTGTCTCCAGTCAGTTTACTACTTTAGTTACTGCCATATCGGGTTAATCTGTGTCTCCAGTCAGTTTACTACTTTAGTTACTTCCATGTCGAGTTTTAATCTGTGTCTCCAGTCAGTTTACTACTTTAGTTACTGCCAATTTGGGGTTATAATATGTGTCTCTAGTCAGTTTACTACTTTAGTTACTGCCATGTCGGGTTATAATCTGTGTCTCCAGTCAGTTTACTACTTTAGTTACTGCCATGCCGGGTTATAATCTGTGTCTCCAGTCAGTTTCCTACTTTAGTTACTGCCATGCCGGGTTATAATCTGTGCCTCCAGTCAGTTTCCTACTTTAGTTACTGCCATGCCGGGTTATGATCTGTGTCTCCAGTCAGTTTACTACTTTAGTTACTGCCATGCCGGGTTATAATCTGTGTCTCTAGTCAGTTTACTACTTTAGTTACTGCCATGCCGGGTTATAATCTGTGTCTGTAGTCAGTATAATACTTTAGTTACTGCCATGCCGGGTTATAATCTGTGTCTCCAGTCAGTTTACTACTTTAGTTACTGCCATGCCGGGTTATAATCTGTATCTCCAGTCAGTTTACTACTTTAGTTACTGCCATGTCGGGTTAACCTGTGTCTCCAGTAAGTTTACTACTTTAGTTACTGCCATGTCGAGTTTTAATCTGTGTCTCCAGTCAGTTTACTACTTTAGTTACTGCCATGTCGGGTTGTAATATGTGTCTCCAGTCAGTTTACTACTTTAGTTACTGCCATGCCGGGTTATATTCTGTGTCTCTAGTCAGTTTACTACTTTAGTTACTGCCATGCCGGGTTATAATCTGTGTCTAAAGTCAGTTTACTACTTTAGTTACTGCTATGCCGGGTTATAATCTGTGTCTCTAGTCAGTTTACTACTTTAGTTACTGCCATGCCGGGTTATAATCTGTGTCTCTAGTCAGTTTACTACTTTAGTTACTGCCATGCCGGGTTATAATCCGTGTCTCCAGTCAGGTTACTACTTTAGTTACTGCCATGCCGGGTTATAATCTGTGTCTCTAGTCAGTTTACTACTTTATTTACTTCCATGTCCTGTTATAATCTGTGTCTCTAGTCAGTTTACTACTTTAGTTACTGCCATGTCCTGTTATAATCTGTGTCTCTAGTTACTTTACTACTTTAGTTACTGCCATGTCCTGTTATAATCTGTGTCTCTAGTCAGTTTACTACTTCAGTTACTGCCATGCCGGGTTATAATATGTGTCTCCAGTCAGTTTACTACTTTAGTTACTGCCATGCCGGGTTATAATCTGTGTCTCTAGTCAGTTTACTATTTTAGTTACTGCCAAGCCGGGTTATAATCTGTGTCTCCAGTCAGTTTACTACTTTAGTTACTGCCATGCCGGGTTATAATCTGTGTCTCCAGTCAGTTTACTACTTTAGTTACTGCCATGCCGGGTTATAATCTGTGTCTCCAGTCAGTTTACTACTTAAGTTACTGCCATGCCGGGTTATAATCTGTGTCTCTAGTCAGTTTACCACTTTAGTTACTGCCATGCCGGGTTATAATCTGTGTCTCCAGTCAGTTTACTACTTTAGTTACTGCCGTGCCGGGTTATAATCTGTGTCTCCAGTCAGTTTACTACTTTAGTTACTGCCATGCCGGGTTATAATCTGTGTCTCTAGTCAGTTTACTACTTTAGTTACTGCCATGCAGGGTTGTAATCTGTGTCTCTAGTCAGTTTGCTACTTTAGTTACTGCCATGTCGGGTTATAATCTGTGTCTCCAGTCAGTTTACTACTTTAGTTACTGCCATGCCGGGTTATAATCTGTGTCTCTAGTCAGTTTACTACTTTAGTTACTGCCATGCCGGGTTACAATCTGTGTCTCCAGTCAGTTTACTACTTTAGTTACTGCCATGCCGGGTTATAATCTGTGTCTCCAGTCAGTTTACTACTTTAGTTACTGCCATGCCGGTTTATAATCTGTGTCTCTAGTCAGTTTACTACTTTAGTTACTGTCATGTCCTGTTATAATCTATGTCTCTAATCAGTTTACTACTTTAGTTACTGCCATGCCGGGTTATAATCTGTGTCTCCAGTCAGTTTACTACTTTAGTTACTGCCATGCAGGGTTATAATCTGTGTCTCCAGTAAGTTTACTACTTTAGTTACTGCCATGTCGGGTTAATCTTTGTCTCCAGTCAGTTTACTACTTTAGTTACTTCCATGTCGAGTTTTAATCTGTGTCTCCAGTCAGTTTACTACTTTAGTTACTGCCATGTCGGGTTATAATATGTGTCTCTAGTCAGTTTACTACTTTAGTTACTGCCATGACGGTTATAATCTGTGTCTCCAGTCAGTTTACTACTTTAATTACTGCCATGCCGGGTTATAATATATGTCTCTAGTCAGTTTACTACTTTAGTTACTGCCATGCCGGGTTATAATCTGTGTCTCTAGTCAGTTTACTACTTTAGTTACTGCCATGCCGGGTTATAATCTGTGTCTCCAGTTAGTTTACTACTTTAGTTACTGCCATGCCGGGTTATGATCTGTGTCTCCAGTCAGTTTACTACTTTAGTTACTGCCATGCCGGGTTATAATCTGTGTCTCTAGTCAGTTTACTACTTTAGTTACTGCCATGTTCTGTTATAATCTGTGTCTCTAGTCAGTATACTACTTTAGTTACTGCCATGCCGGGGTATAATCTGTGTCTCCAGTCAGTTTACTACTTTAGTTACTGCCATGCCGGGTTATAATCTGTATCTCCAGTCAGTTTACTACTTTAGTTATTGCCATGTCGGGTTAATCTGTGTCTCCAGTAAGTTTACTACTTTAGTTACTGCCATGTCGAGTTTTAATCTGTGTCTCCAGTCAGTTTACTACTTTAGTTACTGCCATGTCGGGTTGTAATATGTGTCTCCAGTCAGTTTACTACTTTAGTTACTGCCATGCCGGGTTATATTCTGTGTCTCTAGTCAGTTTACTACTTTAGTTACTGCCATGCCGGGTTATAATCTGTGTCTCCAGTCAGTTTACTACTTTAGTTACTGCTATGCCGGGATATAATCTGTGTCTCTAGTCAGTTTACTACTTTAGTTACTGCCATGCCGGGTTATAATCTGTGTCTCTAGTCAGTTTACTACTTTAGTTACTGCCATGCCGGGTTATAATCTGTGTCTCCAGTCAGTTTACTACTTTAGTTACTGCCATGCCGGGTTATATTCTGTGTCTCTAGTCAGTTTACTACTTTAGTTACTGCCATGCCGGGTTATAATCTGTGTCTCCAGTCAGTTTACTAATTTAGTTACTGCTATGCCGGGTTATAATCTGTGTCTCTAGTCAGTTTACTACTTTAGTTACTGCCATGCCGGGTTATAATCTGTGTCTCCAGTCAGTTTACTACTTTAGTTACTGCTTTGCCGGGTTATAATCTGTGTCTCTAGTCAGTTTACTACTTTAGTTAATGCCATGCCGGGTTATAATCTGTGTCTCTAGTCAGTTTACTACTTTAGTTACTGCCATGCCGGGTTATAATCTGTGTATCCAGTCAGTTTACTACTTTAGTTAGTGCCATGCCGGGTTATATTCTGTGTCTCCAGTCAGTTTACTACTTTAGTTACTGCCATGTCCTGTTATAATCTGTGTCTCTAGTCAGTTTACTACTTTAGTTACTGCCATGCCGGGTTATAATCTGTGTCTCTAGTCAGTTTACTACTTTAGTTACTGCCATGCCGGGTTATAATCTGTGTCTCCAGTCAGTTTACTACTTTAGTTACTGCCATGCCGGGTTATAATCTGTGTCTCAAGTCAGTTTACTACTTTAGTTACTGCCATGTCCTGTTATAATCTGTGTCTCTACTCAGTTTACTACTTTAGTTACTGCCATGCCGGGTTATAATCTGTGTCTCTAGTCAGTTTACTACTTTAGTTACTGCCATGCAGGGTTGTAATCTGTGTCTTTAGTCAGTTTACTACTATAGTTACTGCCATGTCGGGTTATAATCTGTGTCTCCAGTCAGTTTACTACTTTAGTTACTGCTATGCCGGGTTATAATCTGTGTCTCCAGTCAGTTTACTACTTTAGTTACTGCCATGCCGGGTTATAATCTGTGTCTCCAGTCAGTTTACTACTTTAGTTACTGCCATGTCGGGTTATAATCTCTGCCTCCAGTCAGTTTACTACTTTAGTTACTGCCATGTCGGGTTATAATCTGTGTCTCCAGTCAGTTTACTACTTTAGTTACTGCCATGTCCTGTTATAATCTGTGTCTCCAGTCAGTTTACTACTTTAGTTACTGCCATTTCAAGTTTTAATCTGTGTCTCCAGACAGTTTACTACTTTAGTTACTGCCATGTCGGGTTATAATATGTGTCTCCAGTCAGTTTACTACTTTAGTTACTGCCATGCCGGGTTATAATCTGTGTCTCCAGTCAGTTTACTACTTTAGTTACTGCCATGCCGTGTTATATTCTGTGTCTCCAGTCAGTTTACTACTTTAGTTACTGCCATGCCGGGTTATAATCTGTGTCTCCAGTCAGTTTACTACTTTAGTTACTGCCATGCCGGGTTATAATCTGTGTCTCCAGTCAGTTTACTACTTAAGTTACTGCCATGCCGGGTTATAATCTGTGTCTATAGTCAGTTTACCACTTTAGTTACTGCTATGCCGGGTTATAATCTGTGTCTCCAGTCAGTTTACTACTTTAGTTACTGCCATGCCAGGTTATAATCTGTGTCTCCAGTCAGTTTACTACTTTAGTTACTGCCATGCCGGGTTATAATCTGTGTCTCTAGTCAGTTTACTACTTTAGTTACTGCCATGCAGGGTTGTAATCTGTGTCTCTAGTCAGTTTACTACTTTAGTTACTGCCATGTCGGGTTATAATCTGTGTCTCCAGTCAGGTTACTACTTTAGTTACTGCTATGGTGGGTTATAATCTGTGTCTCCAGTCAGTTTACTACTTTAGTTACTGCCATGCCGGGTTATAATCTGTGTCTCTAGTCAGTTTACCACTTTAGTTACTGCCATTCCGGGTTACAATCTGTGTCTCCAGTCAGTTTACTACTTTAGTTACTGCCATGCCGGGTTATAATCTGTGTCTCCAGTCAGTTTACTACTTTAGTTACTGCCATGCCGGGTTATAATCTGTGTCTCTAGTCAGTTTACTACTTTAGTTACTGCCATTCCGGGTTATAATCTGTGTCTCCGGTCAGTTTACTACTTTAGTTACTGCCATGCCGGGTTTTAATCTGTGTCTCTAGTCAGTTTACTACTTTAGTTACTGCCATGTCCTGTTATAATCTGTGTCTCTAGTCAGTTTACTACTTTAGTTACTGGCATGTCCTGTTAAAATCTATGTCTCTAATCAGTTTACTACTTTAGTTACTGCCATGCCGGGTTATAATCTGTGTCTCCAGTCAGTTTACTACTTTAGTTACTGCCATGCCGGGTTATAATCTGTGTCTCCAGTCAGTTTACTACTTTAGTTACTTCCATGTCGAGTTTTAATCTGTGTCTCCAGTCAGTTTACTACTTTAGTTACTGTCATGTCGGGTTATAATATGTGTCTCTAGTCAGTTTACTACTTTAGTTACTGCCATGCCGGTTATAATCTGTGTCTCCAGTCAGTTTACTACTTTAATTACTGCCATGCCGGGTTATAATATATGTCTCTAGTCAGTTTACTACTTTAGTTACTGCCATGCCGGGTTATAATCTGTGTCTCTAGTCAGTTTACTACTTTAGTTACTGCCATGCCGGGTTATAATCTGTGTCTCCAGTCAGTTTACTACTTTTGTTACTGCCATGCCGGGTTATGATCTGTGTCTTCAGTCAGTTTACTACTTTAGTTACTGCCATGCCGGGTTATAATCTGTGTCTCTAGTCAGTTTACTACTTTAGTTACTGCCATGTTCTGTTATAATCTGTGTCTCCAGTCAGTTTACTACTTTAGTGACTGCCATGTCGGGTTGTAATATATGTCTCCAGTCAGTTTACTACTTTAGTTACTGCCATGCCGGGTTATATTCTGTGTCTCTAGTCAGTTTACTACTTTAGTTACTGCCATGCCGGGTTATAATCTGTGTCTCCAGTCAGTTTACTACTTTAGTTACTGCTATGCCGGGTTATAATCTGTGTCTCTAGTCAGTTTACTACTTTATTTACTTCCATGTCCTGTTATAATCTGTGTCTCTAGTCAGTTTACTACTTTAGTTACTGCCATGTTCTGTTATAATCTGTGTCTCTAGTCAGTTTACTACTTTAGTTACTGCCATGTCCTGTTATAATCTGTGTCTCTAGTCAGTTTACTACTTTAGTTACTGCCATGCCGGGTTATAATCTGTGTCTCCAGTCAGTTTACTACTTTAGTTACTGCCATGCCGGGTTATAATCTGTGTCTCTAGTCAGTTTACTACTTTAGTTACTGCCAAGCCGGGTTATAATCTGTGTCTCCAGTCAGTTTACTACTTTAGTTACTGCCATGCCGGGTTATAATCTGTGTCTCCAGTCAGTTTACTACTTTAGTTACTGCCATGCCGGGTTATAATCTGTGTCTCCAGTCAGTTTACTACTTAAGTTACTGCCATGCCGGATTATAATCTGTGTCTCTAGTCAGTTTACCACTTTAGTTACTGCCATGCCGGGTTATAATCTGTGTCTCCAGTCAGTTTACTAATTTAGTTACTGCCGTGCCGGGTTATAATCTGTGTCTCCAGTCAGTTTACTACTTTAGTTACTGCCATGCAGGGTTGTAATCTGTGTCTCTAGTCAGTTTACTACTTTAGTTACTGCCATGTCGGGTTATAATCTGTGTCTCCAGTCAGTTTACTACTTTAGTTACTGCTATGCCGGGTTATAATCTGTGTCTCTAGTCAGTTTACTACTTTAGTTACTGCCATGCCGGGTTATAATCTGTGTCTCTAGTCAGTTTACTACTTTAGTTACTGCCATGCCGGGTTACAATCTGTGTCTCCAGTCAGTTTACTACTTTAGGTACTGCCATGCCGGGTTATAATCTGTGTCTCCAGTCAGTTTACTACTTTAGTTACTGCCATGCCGGGTTATAATCTGTGTCTCTAGTCAGTTTACTACTTTAGTTACTGTCATGTCCTGTTATAATCTATGTCTCTAATCAGTTTACTACTTTAGTTACTGCCATGCCGGGGTATAATCTGTGTCTCCAGTCAGTTTACTACTTTAGTTACTGCCATGCCGGGTTATAATCGGTGTCTCCAGTCAGTTTACTACTTTAGTTACTGCCATGCCGGGTTATAATCTGTGTCTCCAGTCAGTTTACTACTTTAGTTACTGCCATGCCGGGTTATAATCTGTGTCTCCAGTCAGTTTACTACTTTAGTTACTGCCATGTCGGGTTAATCTGTGTCTCTAGTCAGTTTACTACTTTAGTTACTGCCATGCCGGTTATAATCTTTGTCTCCAGTCAGTTTACTACTTTAATTACTGCCATGCCGGGTTATAATATATGTCTATAGTCAGTTTACTACTTTAGTTACTGCCATGCCGGGTTATAATCTGTGTCTCTAGTCAGTTTACTACTTTAGTTACTGCCATGTCCAGTTATAATCTGTGTCTCTAGTCAGTTTACTACTTTAGTTACTGCCATGTCCTGTTATAATCTGTGTCTCTAGTCAGTTTACTACTTTAGTTACTGCCATGCCGGGTTATAATCTGTGTCTCCAGTCAGTTTACTCCTTTAGTTACTGCCATGCCGGGTTATAATCTGTGTCTCCAGTCAGTTTACTACTTTAGTTACTGCCATATCGGGTTAATCTGTGTCTCCAGTCAGTTTACTACTTTAGTTACTTCCATGTCGAGTTTTAATCTGTGTCTCCAGTCAGTTTACTACTTTAGTTACTGCCAATTTGGGGTTATAATATGTGTCTCTAGTCAGTTTACTACTTTAGTTACTGCCATGTCGGGTTATAATCTGTGTCTCCAGTCAGTTTACTACTTTAGTTACTGCCATGCCGGGTTATAATCTGTGTCTCCAGTCAGTTTCCTACTTTAGTTACTGCCATGCCGGGTTATAATCTGTGCCTCCAGTCAGTTTCCTACTTTAGTTACTGCCATGCCGGGTTATGATCTGTGTCTCCAGTCAGTTTACTACTTTAGTTACTGCCATGCCGGGTTATAATCTGTGTCTCTAGTCAGTTTACTACTTTAGTTACTGCCATGTTCTGTTATAATCTGTGTCTGTAGTCAGTATAATACTTTAGTTACTGCCATGCCGGGTTATAATCTGTGTCTCCAGTCAGTTTACTACTTTAGTTACTGCCATGCCGGGTTATAATCTGTATCTCCAGTCAGTTTACTACTTTAGTTACTGCCATGTCGGGTTAATCTGTGTCTCCAGTAAGTTTACTACTTTAGTTACTGCCATGTCGAGTTTTAATCTGTGTCTCCAGTCAGTTTACTACTTTAGTTACTGCCATGTCGGGTTGTAATATGTGTCTCCAGTCAGTTTACTACTTTAGTTACTGCCATGCCGGGTTATATTCTGTGTCTCTAGTCAGTTTACTACTTTAGTTACTGCCATGCCGGGTTATAATCTGTGTCTAAAGTCAGTTTACTACTTTAGTTACTGCTATGCCGGGTTATAATCTGTGTCTCTAGTCAGTTTACTACTTTAGTTACTGCCATGCCGGGTTATAATCTGTGTCTCTAGTCAGTTTACTACTTTAGTTACTGCCATGCCGGGTTATAATCCGTGTCTCCAGTCAGGTTACTACTTTAGTTACTGCCATGCCGGGTTATAATCTGTGTCTCTAGTCAGTTTACTACTTTATTTACTTCCATGTCCTGTTATAATCTGTGTCTCTAGTCAGTTTACTACTTTAGTTACTGCCATGTCCTGTTATAATCTGTGTCTCTAGTTAGTTTACTACTTTAGTTACTGCCATGTCCTGTTATAATCTGTGTCTCTAGTCAGTTTACTACTTCAGTTACTGCCATGCCGGGTTATAATATGTGTCTCCAGTCAGTTTACTACTTTAGTTACTGCCATGCCGGGTTATAATCTGTGTCTCTAGTCAGTTTACTATTTTAGTTACTGCCAAGCCGGGTTATAATCTGTGTCTCCAGTCAGTTTACTACTTTAGTTACTGCCATGCCGGGTTATAATCTGTGTCTCCAGTCAGTTTACTACTTTAGTTACTGCCATGCCGGGTTATAATCTGTGTCTCCAGTCAGTTTACTACTTAAGTTACTGCCATGCCGGGTTATAATCTGTGTCTCTAGTCAGTTTACCACTTTAGTTACTGCCATGCCGGGTTATAATCTGTGTCTCCAGTCAGTTTACTACTTTAGTTACTGCCGTGCCGGGTTATAATCTGTGTCTCCAGTCAGTTTACTACTTTAGTTACTGCCATGCCGGGTTATAATCTGTGTCTCTAGTCAGTTTACTACTTTAGTTACTGCCATGCAGGGTTGTAATCTGTGTCTCTAGTCAGTTTACTACTTTAGTTACTGCCATGTCGGGTTATAATCTGTGTCTCCAGTCAGTTTACTACTTTAGTTACTGCCATGCCGGGTTATAATCTGTGTCTCTAGTCAGTTTACTACTTTAGTTACTGCCATGCCGGGTTACAATCTGTGTCTCCAGTCAGTTTACTACTTTAGTTACTGCCATGCCGGGTTATAATCTGTGTCTCCAGTCAGTTTACTACTTTAGTTACTGCCATGCCGGTTTATAATCTGTGTCTCTAGTCAGTTTACTACTTTAGTTACTGCCATGTCCTGTTATAATCTATGTCTCTAATCAGTTTACTACTTTAGTTACTGCCATGCCGGGTTATAATCTGTGTCTCCAGTCAGTTTACTACTTTAGTTACTGCCAAGCCGGGTTATAATCTGTGTCTCCAGTAAGTTTACTACTTTAGTTACTGCCATGTCGGGTTAATCTGTGTCTCCAGTCAGTTTACTACTTTAGTTACTTCCATGTCGAGTTTTAATCTGTGTCTCCAGTCAGTTTACTACTTTAGTTACTGCCATGTCGGGTTATAATATGTGTCTCTAGTCAGTTTACTACTTTAGTTACTGCCATGACGGTTATAATCTGTGTCTCCAGTCAGTTTACTACTTTAATTACTGCCATGCCGGGTTATAATATATGTCTCTACTCAGTTTACTACTTTAGTTACTGCCATGCCGGGTTATAATCTGTGTCTCTAGTCAGTTTACTACTTTAGTTACTGCCATGCCGGGTTATAATCTGTGTCTCCAGTTAGTTTACTACGTTAGTTACTGCCATGCCGGGTTATGATCTGTGTCTCCAGTCAGTTTACTACTTTAGTTACTGCCATGCCGGGTTATAATCTGTGTCTCTAGTCAGTTTACTACTTTAGTTACTGCCATGTTCTGTTATAATCTGTGTCTCTAGTCAGTATACTACTTTAGTTACTGCCATGCCGGGGTATAATCTGTGTCTCCAGTCAGTTTACTACTTTAGTTACTGCCATGCCGGGTTATAATCTGTATCTCCAGTCAGTTTACTACTTTAGTTATTGCCATGTCGGGTTAATCTGTGTCTCCAGTAAGTTTACTACTTTAGTTACTGCCATGTCGAGTTTTAATCTGTGTCTCCAGTCAGTTTACTACTTTAGTTACTGCCATGTCGGGTTGTAATATGTGTCTCCAGTCAGTTTACTACTTTAGTTACTGCCATGCCGGGTTATATTCTGTGTCTCTAGTCAGTTTACTACTTTAGTTACTGCCATGCCGGGTTATAATCTGTGTCTCCAGTCAGTTTACTACTTTAGTTACTGCTATGCCGGGATATAATCTGTGTCTCTAGTCAGTTTACTACTTTAGTTACTGCCATGCCGGGTTATAATCTGTGTCTCTAGTCAGTTTACTACTTTAGTTACTGCCATGCCGGGTTATAATCTGTGTCTCCAGTCAGTTTACTACTTTAGTTACTGCCATGCCGGGTTATATTCTGTGTCTCTAGTCAGTTTACTACTTTAGTTACTGCCATGCCGGGTTATAATCTGTGTCTCCAGTCAGTTTACTACTTTAGTTACTGCTATGCCGGGTTATAATCTGTGTCTCTAGTCAGTTTACTACTTTAGTTACTGCCATGCCGGGTTATAATCTGTGTCTCCAGTCAGTTTACTACTTTAGTTACTGCCTTGCCGGGTTATAATCTGTGTCTCTAGTCAGTTTACTACTTTAGTTACTGCCATGCCGGGTTATAATCTGTGTCTCTAGTCAGTTTACTACTTTAGTTACTGCCATGCCGGGTTATAATCTGTGTATCCAGTCAGTTTACTACTTTAGTTACTGCCATGCCGGGTTATAATCTGTGTCTCCAGTCAGTTTACTACTTTAGTTACTGCCATGCCGGGTTATAATCTGTGTCTCCAATCAGTTTACTACTTTAGTTACTGCCATGCCGGGTTATAATCTGTGTCTCCAGTCAGTTTACTACTTTAGTTACTGCCATGCCGGGTTATAATCTGTGTCTCCAGTCAGTTTCCTACTTTAGTTACTGCCATGTCGGGTTAATCTGTGTCTCCAGTCAGTTTACTACTTTAGTTACTGCCATGTCGAGTTTTAATCTGTGTCTCCAGTCAGTTTACTACTTTAGTTACTGCCATGTCGGGTTATAATATGTGTCTCTAGTCAGTTTACTACGTTAGTTACTGCCATGTCCTGTTATAATCTGTGTCTCCAGTCACTTTACTCCTTTAGTTACTGCCATGCCGGGTTATAATCTGTGTCTCCAGTCAGTTTACTACTTTAGTTACTGCCATATCGGGTTAATCTGTGTCTCCAGTCAGTTTACTACTTTAGTTACTTCCATGTCGAGTTTTAATCTGTGTCTCCAGTCAGTTTACTACTTTAGTTACTGCCAATTTGGGGTTATAATATGTGTCTCTAGTCAGTTTACTACTTTAGTTACTGCCATGCCGGTTATAATCTGTGTCTCCAGTCAGTTTACTACTTTAATTACTGCCATGCCGGGTTATAATATATGTCTCTAGTCAGTTTACTACTTTAGTTACTGCCATGCCGGGTTATAATCTGTGTCTCTAGTCAGTTTACTACTTTAGTTACTGCCATGCCGGGTTATGATCTGTGTCTCCAGTCAGTTTACTACTTTAGTTACTGCCATGCCGGGTTATAATCTGTGTCTCTAGTCAGCTTACTACTTTAGTTACTGCCATGTTCTGTTATAATCTGTGTCTCTAGTCAGTATAATACTTTAGTTACTGCCATGCCGGGTTATAATCTGTGTCTCCAGTCAGTTTACTACTATAGTTACTGCCATGCCGGGTTATAATCTGTATCTCCAGTCAGTTTACTACTTTAGTTACTGCCATGTCGGGTTAATCTGTGTCTCCAGTAAGTTTACTACTTTAGTTACTGCCATGTCGAGTTTTAATCTGTGTCTCCAGTCAGTTTACTACTTTAGTTACTGCCATGCTGGGTTGTAATATGTGTCTCCAGTCAGTTTACTACTTTAGTTACTGCCATGCCGGGTTATATTCTGTGTCTCTAGTCAGTTTACTACTTTAGTTACTGCCATGCCGGGTTATAATCTGTGTCTCCAGTCAGTTTACTACTTTAGTTACTGCTATGCCGGGTTATAATCTGTGTCTCTAGTCAGTTTACTACTTTAGTTACTGCCATGCCGGGTTATAATCTGTGTCTCTAGTCAGTTTACTACTTTAGTTACTGCCATGCCGGGTTATAATCTGTGTCTCCAGTCAGGTTACTACTTTAGTTACTGCCATGCCGGGTTATAATCTGTGTCTCTAGTCAGTTTACTACTTTATTTACTTCCATGTCCTGTTTTAATCTGTGTCTCTAGTCAGTTTACTACTTTAGTTACTGCCATGTCCTGTTATAATCTGTGTCTCTAGTCAGTTTACTACTTTAGTTACTGCCATGTCCTGTTATAATCTGTGTCTCTATTCAGTTTACTACTTTAGTTACTGCCATGCCGGGTTATAATCTGTGTCTCCAGTCAGTTTACTACTTTAGTTACTGCCATGCCGGGTTATAATCTGTGTCTCTAGTCAGTTTACTACTTTAGTTACTGCCAAGCCGGGTTATAATCTGCGTCTCCAGTCAGTTTACTACTTTAGTTACTGCCATGCCGGGTTATAATCTGTGTCTCCAGTCAGTTTACTACTTTAGTTACTGCCATGCCGGGTTATAATCTGTGTCTCCAGTCAGTTTACTACTTTAGTTACTGCCATGCCGGGTTATAATCTGTGTCTCTAGTCAGTTTACTACTTTAGTTACTGCCATGTCCTGTTATAATCTATGTCTCTAATCAGTTTACTACTTTAGTTACTGCCATGCCGGGTTATAATCTGTGTCTCCAGTCAGTTTACTACTTTAGTTACTGCCATGCAGGGTTATAATCTGTGTCTCCAGTAAGTTTACTACTTTAGTTACTGCCATGCCGGGTTATAATCTGTGTCTCTAGTCAGTTTACTACTTTAGTTACTGCCATGTCCTGTTATAATCTATGTCTCTAATCAGTTTACTACTTTAGTTACTGAAATGCCGGGTTATAATCTGTGTCTCCAGTCAGTTTACTACTTTAGTTACTGCCATGCAGGGTTATAATCTGTGTCTCCAGTAAGTTTACTACTTTAGTTACTGCCATGTCGGGTTAATCTGTGTCTCCAGTCAGTTTACTACTTTAGTTACTTCCATGTCGAGTTTTAATCTGTGTCTCCAGTCAGTTTACTACTTTAGTTACTGCCATGTCGGGTTATAATATGTGTCTCTAGTCAGTTTACTACTTTAGTTACTGCCATGACGGTTATAATCTGTGTCTCCAGTCAGTTTACTACTTTAATTACTGCCAAGCCGGGTTATAATATATGTCTCTAGTCAGTTTACTACTTTAGTTACTGCCATGCCGGGTTATAATCTGTGTCTCTAGTCAGTTTACTACTTTAGTTACTGCCATGCCGGGTTATAATCTGTGTCTCCAGTTAGTTTACTACTTTAGTTACTGCCATGCCGGGTTATGATCTGTGTCTCCAGCCAGTTTACTACTTTAGTTACTGCCATGCCGGGTTATAATCTGTGTCTCTAGTCAGTTTACTACTTTAGTTACTGCCATGTTCTGTTATAATCTGTGTCTCTAGTCAGTATACTACTTTAGTTACTGCCATGCCGGGGTATAATCTGTGTCTCCAGTCAGTTTACTACTTTAGTTACTGCCATGCCGGGTTATAATCTGTATCTCCAGTCAGTTTACTACTTTAGTTACTGCCATGTCGGGTTAATCTGTGTCTCCAGTAAGTTTACTACTTTAGTTACTGCCATGTCGAGTTTTAATCTGTGTCTCCAGTCAGTTTACTACTTTAGTTACTGCCATGTCGGGTTGTAATATGTGTCTCCAGTCAGTTTACTACTTTAGTTACTGCCATGCCGGGTTATATTCTGTGTCTCTAGTCAGTTTACTACTTTAGTTACTGCCATGCCGGGTTATAATCTGTGTCTCCAGTCAGATTACTACTTTAGTTACTGCTATGCCGGGTTATAATCTGTGTCTCTAGTCAGTTTACTACTTTAGTTACTGCCATGCCGGGTTATAATCTGTGTCTCCAGTTAGTTTACTACTTTAGTTACTGCCATGCCGGGTTATGATCTGTGTCTCCAGCCAGTTTACTACTTTAGTTACTGCCATGCCGGGTTATAATCTGTGTCTCTAGTCAGTTTACTACTTTAGTTACTGCCATGTTCTGTTATAATCTGTGTCTCTAGTCAGTATACTACTTTAGTTACTGCCATGCCGGGGTATAATCTGTGTCTCCAGTCAGTTTACTACTTTAGTTACTGCCATGCCGGGTTATAATCTGTATCTCCAGTCAGTTTACTACTTTAGTTACTGCCATGTCGGGTTAATCTGTGTCTCCAGTAAGTTTACTACTTTAGTTACTGCCATGTCGAGTTTTAATCTGTGTCTCCAGTCAGTTTACTACTTTAGTTACTGCCATGTCGGGTTGTAATATGTGTCTCCAGTCAGTTTACTACTTTAGTTACTGCCATGCCGGGTTATATTCTGTGTCTCTAGTCAGTTTACTACTTTAGTTACTGCCATGCCGGGTTATAATCTGTGTCTCCAGTCAGATTACTACTTTAGTTACTGCTATGCCGGGTTATAATCTGTGTCTCTAGTCAGTTTACTACTTTAGTTACTGCCATGCCGGGTTATAATCTGTGTCTCTAGTCAGTTTACTACTTTAGTTACTGCCATGCCGGGTTATAATCTGTGTCTCCAGTCAGGTTACTACTTTAGTTACTGCCATGCCGGGTTATAATCTGTGTCTCTAGTCAGTTTACTACTTTATTTACTTCCATGTCCTGGTATTATCTGTGTCTCTAGTCAGTTTACTACTTTAGTTACTGCCATGCCAGGTTATAATCTGTGTCTCTAGTCAATTTACTACTTTAGTTACTGCCATGCCGGGTTATAATCTGTGTCTCCAGTCAGTTTACTACTTTAGTTACTGCCTTGCCGGGTTATAATATGTGTCTCTAGTCAGTTTACTACTTTAGTTACTGCCATGCCGGGTTATAATCTGTGTCTCTAGTCAGTTTACTACTTTAGTTACTGCCATGCCGGGTTATAATCTGTGTATCCAGTCAGTTTACTACTTTAGTTACTGCCATGCCGGGTTATAATCTGTGTCTCCAGTCAGTTTACTACTTTAATTACTGCCATGCCGGGTTATAATCTGTGTCTCCAATCAGTTTACTACTTTAGTTACTGCCATGCCGGGTTATAATCTGTGTCTCCAGTCAGTTTACTACTTTAGTTACTGCCATGCCGGGTTATAATCTGTGTCTCCAGTCAGTTTACTACTTTAGTTACTGCCATGTCGGGTTAATCTGTGTCTCCAGTCAGTTTACTACTTTAGTTACTGCCATTTCGAGTTTTAATCTGTGTCTCCAGTCAGTTTACTACTTTAGTTACTGCCATGTCGGGTTATAATATGTGTCTCTAGTCAGTTTACTACGTTAGTTACTGCCATGCCGGGTTATAATCTGTGTCTCTAGTCAGTTTACTACTTTAGTTACTGCCATGTCCTGTTATAATCTGTGTCTCTAGTCAGTTTACTACTTTAGTTACTGCCATGTCCTGTTATAATCTGTGTCTCTAGTCAGTTTACTACTTTAGTTACTGCCATGCCGGGTTATAATCTGTGTCTCCAGTCACTTTACTCCTTTAGTTACTGCCATGCCGGGTTATAATCTGTGTCTCCAGTCAGTTTACTACTTTAGTTACTGCCATGCCGGGTTATAATCTGTATCTCCAGTCAGTTTACTACTTTAGTTACTGCCATGTCGGGTTAATCTGTGTCTCCAGTAAGTTTACTACTTTAGTTACTGCCATGTCGAGTTTTAATCTGTGTCTCCAGTCAGTTTACTACTTTAGTTACTGCCATGTTGGGTTGTAATATGTGTCTCCAGTCAGTTTACTACTTTAGTTACTGCCATGCCGGGTTATATTCTGTGTCTCTAGTCAGTTTACTACTTTAGTTACTGCCATCCCGGGTTATAATCTGTGTCTCCAGTCAGTTTACTACTTTAGTTACTGCTATGCCGGGTTATAATCTGTGTCTCTAGTCAGTTTACTACTTTAGTTACTGCCATGCCGGGTTATAATCTGTGTCTCTAGTCAGTTTACTACTTTAGTTACTGCCATGCCGGGTTATAATCTGTGTCTCCAGTCAGGTTACTACTTTAGTTACTGCCATGCCGGGTTATAATCTGTGCCTCTAGTCAGTTTACTACTTTATTTACTTCCATGTCCTGTTTTAATCTGTGTCTCTAGTCAGTTTACTACTTTAGTTACTGCCATGTCCTGTTATAATCTGTGTCTCTAGTCAGTTTACTACTTTAGTTACTGCCATGTCCTGTTATAATCTGTGTCTCTAGTCAGTTTACTACTTTAGTTACTGCCATGCCGGGTTATAATCTGTGTCTCCAGTCAGTTTACTACTTTAGTTACTGCCAAGCCGGGTTATAATCTGCGTCTCCAGTCAGTTTACTACTTTAGTTACTGCCATGCCGGGTTATAATCTGTGTCTCCAGTCAGTTTACTACTTTAGTTACTGCCATGCCGGGTTATAATCTGTGTCTCCAGTCAGTTTACTACTTTAGTTACTGCCATGCCGGGTTATAATCTGTGTCTCTAGTCAGTTTACTACTTTAGTTACTGCCATGTCCTGTTATAATCTATGTCTCTAATCAGTTTACTACTTTAGTTACTGCCATGCCGGGTTATAATCTGTGTCTCCAGTCAGTTTACTACTTTAGTTACTGCCATGCAGGGTTATAATCTGTGTCTCCAGTAAGTTTACTACTTTAGTTACTGCCATGCCGGGTTATAATCTGTGTCTCTAGTCAGTTTACTACTTTAGTTACTGCCATGTCCTGTTATAATCTATGTCTCTAATCAGTTTACTACTTTAGTTACTGCCATGCCGGGTTATAATCTGTGTCTCCAGTCAGTTTACTACTTTAGTTACTGCCATGCAGGGTTATAATCTGTGTCTCCAGTAAGTTTACTACTTTAGTTACTGCCATGTCGGGTTAATCTGTGTCTCCAGTCAGTTTACTACTTTAGTTACTTCCATGTCGAGTTTTAATCTGTGTCTCCAGTCAGTTTACTACTTTAGTTACTGCCATGTCGGGTTATAATATGTGTCTCTAGTCAGTTTATTACTTTAATTACTGCCATGACGGTTATAATCTGTGTCTCCAGTCAGTTTACTACTTTAATTACTGCCATGCCGGGTTATAATATATGTCTCTAGTCAGTTTACTACTTTAGTTACTGCCATGCCGGGTTATAATCTGTGTCTCTAGTCAGTTTACTACTTTAGTTACTGCCATGCCGGGTTATAATCTGTGTCTCCAGATAGTTTACTACTTTAGTTACTGCCATGCCGGGTTATGATCTATGTCTCCAGCCAGTTTACTACTTTAGTTACTGCCATGCCGGGTTATAATCTGTGTCTCTAGTCAGTTTACTACTTTAGTTACTGCCATGTTCTGTTATAATCTGTGTCTCTAGTCAGTATACTACTTTAGTTACTGCCATGCCGGGGTATAATCTGTGTCTCCAGTCAGTTTACTACTTTAGTTACTGCCATGCCGGGTTATAATCTGTATCTCCAGTCAGTTTACTACTTTAGTTACTGCCATGTCGGGTTAATCTGTGTCTCCAGTAAGTTTACTACTTTAGTTACTGCCATGTCGAGTTTTAATCTGTGTCTCCAGTCAGTTTACTACTTTAGTTACTGCCATGTCGGGTTGTAATATGTGTCTCCAGTCAGTTTACTACTTTAGTTACTGCCATGCCGGGTTATATTCTGTGTCTCTAGTCAGTTTACTACTTTAGTTACTGCCATGTCGGGTTATAATCTGTGTCTCCAGTCAGTTTACTACTTTAGTTACTGCCATGTCCTGTTATAATCTGTGTCTCCAGTCAGTTTACTACTTTAGTTACTGCCATTTCAAGTTTTAATCTGTGTCTCCAGACAGTTTACTACTTTAGTTACTGCCATGTCGGGTTATAATATGTGTCTCCAGTCAGTTTACTACTTTAGTTACTGCCATGCCGGGTTATAATCTGTGTCTCCAGTCAGTTTACTACTTTAGTTACTGCCATGCCGGGTTATATTCTGTGTCTCTAGTCAGTTTACTACTTTAGTTAGTGCCATGCCGGGTTATATTCTGTGTCTCCAGTCAGTTTACTACTTTAGTTACTGCCATGTCCTGTTATAATCTGTGTCTCTAGTCAGTTTACTACTTTAGTTATTGCCATGCCGGGTTATAATCTGTGTCTCTAGTCAGTTTACTACTTTAGTTACTGCCATGCCGGGTTATAATCTGTGTCTCCAGTCAGTTTACTACTTTAGTTACTGCCATGCCGGGTTATAATCTCTGTCTCTAGTCAGTTTACTACTTTAGTTACTGCCATGTCCTGTTATAATCTGTGTCCCTACTCAGTTTACTACTTTAGTTACTGCCATGTCCTGTTATAATCTGTGTCTCTAGTCAGTTTACTACTTTAGTTACTGCCATGCCGGGTTATAATCTGTGTCTCCAGTCAGTTTACTACTTTAGTTACTGCCATGCCGGGTTATAATCTGTGTCTCTAGTCAGTTTACTACTTTAGTTACTGACAAGCCGGGTTATAATCTGTGTCTCCAGTCAGTTTACTACTTTAGTTACTGCCATGCCGGGTTATAATCTGTGTCTCCAGTCAGTTTACTACTTTAGTTACTGCCATGCCGGGTTATAATCTGTGTCTCCAGTCAGTTTACTACTTAAGTTACTGCCATGCCGGGTTATAATCTGTGTCTATAGTCAGTTTACCACTTTAGTTACTGCTATGCCGGGTTATAATCTGTGTCTCCAGTCAGTTTACTACTTTAGTTACTGCCATGCCAGGTTATAATCTGTGTCTCCAGTCAGTTTACTACTTTAGTTACTGCCATGCCGGGTTATAATCTGTGTCTCTAGTCAGTTTACTACTTTAGTTACTGCCATGCAGGGTTGTAATCTGTGTCTCTAGTCAGTTTACTACTTTAGTTACTGCCATGTCGGGTTATAATCTGTGTCTCCAGTCAGGTTACTACTTTAGTTACTGCTATGGTGGGTTATAATCTGTGTCTCCAGTCAGTTTACTACTTTAGTTACTGCCATGCCGGGTTATAATCTGTGTCTCTAGTCAGTTTACCACTTTAGTTACTGCCATTCAGGGTTACAATCTGTGTCTCCAGTCAGTTTACTACTTTAGTTACTGCCATGCCGGGTTATAATCTGTGTCTCCAGTCAGTTTACTACTTTAGTTACTGCCATGCCGGGTTATAATCTGTGTCTCTAGTCAGTTTACTACTTTAGTTACTGCCATTCCGGGTTATAATCTGTGTCTCCGGTCAGTTTACTACTTTAGTTACTGCCATGCCGGGTTTTAATCTGTGTCTCTAGTCAGTTTACTACTTTAGTTACTGCCATGTCCTGTTATAATCTGTGTCTCTAGTCAGTTTACTACTTTAGTTACTGGCATGTCCTGTTAAAATCTATGTCTCTAATCAGTTTACTACTTTAGTTACTGCCATGCCGGGTTATAATCTGTGTCTCCAGTCAGTTTACTACTTTAGTTACTGCCATGCCGGGTTATAATCTGTGTCTCCAGTCAGTTTACTACTTTAGTTACTGCCATATCGGGTTAATCTGTGTCTCCAGTAAGTTTACTACTTTAGTTACTTCCATGTCGAGTTTTAATCTGTGTCTCCAGTCAGTTTACTACTTTAGTTACTGTCATGTCGGGTTATAATATGTGTCTCTAGTCAGTTTACTACTTTAGTTACTGCCATGCCGGTTATAATCTGTGTCTCCAGTCAGTTTACTACTTTAATTACTGCCATGCCGGGTTATAATATATGTCTCTAGTCAGTTTACTACTTTAGTTACTGCCATGCCGGGTTATAATCTGTGTCTCTAGTCAGTTTACTACTTTAGTTACTGCCATGCCGGGTTATAATCTGTGTCTCCAGTCAGTTTACTACTTTTGTTACTGCCATGCCGGGTTATGATCTGTGTCTCCAGTCAGTTTACTACTTTAGTTACTGCCATGCCGGGTTATAATCTGTGTCTCTAGTCAGTATAATACTTTAGTTACTGCTATGGTGGGTTATAATCTGTGTCTCCAGTCAGTTTACTACTTTAGTTACTGCCATGCCGGGTTATAATCTGTGTCTCTAGTCAGTTTACCACTTTAGTTACTGCCATTCAGGGTTACAATCTGTGTCTCCAGTCAGTTTACTACTTTAGTTACTGCCATGCCGGGTTATAATCTGTGTCTCCAGTCAGTTTACTACTTTAGTTACTGCCATGCCGGGTTATAATCTGTGTCTCTAGTCAGTTTACTACTTTAGTTACTGCCATTCCGGGTTATAATCTGTGTCTCCGGTCAGTTTACTACTTTAGTTACTGCCATGCCGGGTTTTAATCTGTGTCTCTAGTCAGTTTACTACTTTAGTTACTGCCATGTCCTGTTATAATCTGTGTCTCTAGTCAGTTTACTACTTTAGTTACTGGCATGTCCTGTTAAAATCTATGTCTCTAATCAGTTTACTACTTTAGTTACTGCCATGCCGGGTTATAATCTGTGTCTCCAGTCAGTTTACTACTTTAGTTACTGCCATGCCGGGTTATAATCTGTGTCTCCAGTCAGTTTACTACTTTAGTTACTGCCATATCGGGTTAATCTGTGTCTCCAGTAAGTTTACTACTTTAGTTACTTCCATGTCGAGTTTTAATCTGTGTCTCCAGTCAGTTTACTACTTTAGTTACTGTCATGTCGGGTTATAATATGTGTCTCTAGTCAGTTTACTACTTTAGTTACTGCCATGCCGGTTATAATCTGTGTCTCCAGTCAGTTTACTACTTTAATTACTGCCATGCCGGGTTATAATATATGTCTCTAGTCAGTTTACTACTTTAGTTACTGCCATGCCGGGTTATAATCTGTGTCTCTAGTCAGTTTACTACTTTAGTTACTGCCATGCCGGGTTATAATCTGTGTCTCCAGTCAGTTTACTACTTTAGTTACTGCCATGCCGGGTTATAATCTGTGTCTCCAGTCAGTTTACTACTAAGTTACTGCCATGCCGGGTTATAATCTGTGTCTCTAGTCAGTTTACCACTTTAGTTACTGCCATGCCGGGTTATAATCTGTGTCTCCAGTCAGTTTACTAATTTAGTTACTGCCGTGCCGGGTTATAATCTGTGTCTCCAGTCAGTTTACTACTTTAGTTACTGCCATGCCGGGTTATAATCTGTGTCTCCAGTCAGTTTACTACTTTAGTTACTGCCATGCAGGGTTGTAATCTGTGTCTCTAGTCAGTTTACTACTTTAGTTACTGCCATGTCGGGTTATAATCTGTGTCTCCAGTCAGTTTACTACTTTAGTTACTGCTATGCCGGGTTATAATCTGTGTCTCTAGTCAGTTTACTACTTTAGTTACTGCCATGCCGGGTTATAATCTGTGTCTCTAGTCAGTTTACTACTTTAGTTACTGCCATGCCGGGTTACAATCTGTGTCTCCAGTCAGTTTACTACTTTAGTTACTGCCATGTCGGGTTATAATCTGTGTCTCCAGTCAGTTTACTACTTTAGTTACTGCCATGTCGGGTTATAATCTGTGTCTCTAGTCAGTTTACTACTTTAGTTACTGTCATGTCCTGTTATAATCTATGTCTCTAATCAGTTTACTACTTTAGTTACTGCCATGCCGGGGTATAATCTGTGTCTCCAGTCAGTTTACTACTTTAGTTACTGCCATGCCGGGTTATAATCGGTGTCTCCAGTCAGTTTACTACTTTAATTACTGCCATGCCGGGTTATAATCTGTGTCTCCAGTCAGTTTACTACTTTAGTTACTGCCATGCCGGGTTATAATCTGTGTCTCCAGTCAGTTTACTACTTTAGTTACTGCCATGTCGGGTTAATCTGTGTCTCTAGTCAGTTTACTACTTTAGTTACTGCCATGCCGGTTATAATCTTTGTCTCCAGTCAGTTTACTACTTTAATTACTGCCATGCCGGGTTATAATATATGTCTATAGTCAGTTTACTACTTTAGTTACTGCCATGCCGGGTTATAATCTGTGTCTCTAGTCAGTTTACTACTTTAGTTACTGCCATGTCCAGTTATAATCTGTGTCTCTAGTCAGTTTACTACTTTAGTTACTGCCATGTCCTGTTATAATCTGTGTCTCTAGTCAGTTTACTACTTTAGTTACTGCCATGCCGGGTTATAATCTGTGACTCCAGTCAGTTTACTCCTTTAGTTACTGCCATGCCGGGTTATAATCTGTGTCTCCAGTCAGTTTACTACTTTAGTTACTGCCATATCGGGTTAATCTGTGTCTCCAGTCAGTTTACTACTTTAGTTACTTCCATGTCGAGTTTTAATCTGTGTCTCCAGTCAGTTTACTACTTTAGTTACTGCCAATTTGGGGTTATAATATGTGTCTCTAGTCAGTTTACTACTTTAGTTACTGCCATGTCGGGTTATAATCTGTGTCTCCAGTCAGTTTACTACTTTAGTTACTGCCATGCCGGGTTATAATCTGTGTCTCCAGTCAGTTTCCTACTTTAGTTACTGCCATGCCGGGTTATAATCTGTGCCTCCAGTCAGTTTCCTACTTTAGTTACTGCCATGCCGGGTTATGATCTGTGTCTCCAGTCAGTTTACTACTTTAGTTACTGCCATGCCGGGTTATAATCTGTGTCTCTAGTCAGTTTACTACTTTAGTTACTGCCATGTTCTGTTATAATCTGTGTCTGTAGTCAGTATAATACTTTAGTTACTGCCATGCCGGGTTATAATCTGTGTCTCCAGTCAGTTTACTACTTTAGTTACTGCCATGCCGGGTTATAATCTGTATCTCCAGTCAGTTTACTACTTTAGTTACTGCCATGTCGGGTTAATCTGTGTCTCCAGTAAGTTTACTACTTTAGTTACTGCCATGTCGAGTTTTAATCTGTGTCTCCAGTCAGTTTACTACTTTAGTTACTGCCATGTCGGGTTGTAATATGTGTCTCCAGTCAGTTTACTACTTTAGTTACTGCCATGCCGGGTTATATTCTGTGTCTCTAGTCAGTTTACTACTTTAGTTACTGCCATGCCGGGTTATAATCTGTGTCTAAAGTCAGTTTACTACTTTAGTTACTGCTATGCCGGGTTATAATCTGTGTCTGTAGTCAGTTTACTACTTTAGTTACTGCCATGCCGGGTTATAATCTGTGTCTCTAGTCAGTTTACTACTTTAGTTACTGCCATGCCGGGTTATAATCCGTGTCTCCAGTCAGGTTACTACTTTAGTTACTGCCATGCCGGGTTATAATCTGTGTCTCTAGTCAGTTTACTACTTTATTTACTTCCATGTCCTGTTATAATCTGTGTCTCTAGTCAGTTTACTACTTTAGTTACTGCCATGTCCTGTTATAATCTGTGTCTCTAGTTAGTTTACTACTTTAGTTACTGCCATGTCCTGTTATAATCTGTGTCTCTAGTCAGTTTACTACTTCAGTTACTGCCATGCCGGGTTATAATCTGTGTCTCCAGTCAGTTTACTACTTTAGTTACTGCCATGCCGGGTTATAATCTGTGTCTCTAGTCAGTTTACTATTTTAGTTACTGCCAAGCCGGGTTATAATCTGTGTCTCCAGTCAGTTTACTACTTTAGTTACTGCCATGCCGGGTTATAATCTGTGTCTCCAGTCAGTTTACTACTTTAGTTACTGCCATGCCGGGTTATAATCTGTGTCTCCAGTCAGTTTACTACTTAAGTTACTGCCATGCTGGGTTATAATCTGTGTCTCTAGTCAGTTTACCACTTTAGTTACTGCCATGCCGGGTTATAATCTGTGTCTCCAGTCAGTTTACTACTTTAGTTACTGCCGTGCCGGGTTATAATCTGTGTCTCCAGTCAGTTTACTACTTTAGTTACTGCCATGCCGGGTTATAATCTGTGTCTCTAGTCAGTTTACTACTTTAGTTACTGCCATGCAGGGTTGTAATCTGTGTCTCTAGTCAGTTTACTACTTTAGTTACTGCCATGTCGGGTTATAATCTGTGTCTCCAGTCAGTTTACTACTTTAGTTACTGCCATGCCGGGTTATAATCTGTGTCTCTAGTCAGTTTACTACTTTAGTTACTGCCATGCCGGGTTACAATCTGTGTCTCCAGTCAGTTTACTACTTTAGTTACTGCCATGCCGGGTTATAATCTGTGTCTCCAGTCAGTTTACTACTTTAGTTACTGCCATGCCGGTTTATAATCTGTGTCTCTAGTCAGTTTACTACTTTAGTTACTGCCATGTCCTGTTATAATCTATGTCTCTAATCAGTTTACTACATTAGTTACTGCCATGCCGGGTTATAATCTGTGTCTCCAGTCAGTTTACTACTTTAGTTACTGCCATGCAGGGTTATAATCTGTGTCTCCAGTAAGTTTACTACTTTAGTTACTGCCATGTCGGGTTAATCTGTGTCTCCAGTCAGTTTACTACTTTAGTTACTTCCATGTCGAGTTTTAATCTGTGTCTCCAGTCAGTTTACTACTTTAGTTACTGCCATGTCGGGTTATAATATGTGTCTCTAGTCAGTTTACTACTTTAGTTACTGCCATGACGGTTATAATCTGTGTCTCCAGTCAGTTTACTACTTTAATTACTGCCATGCCGGGTTATAATATATGTCTCTAGTCAGTTTACTACTTTAGTTACTGCCATGCCGGGTTATAATCTGTGTCTCTAGTCAGTTTACTACTTTAGTTACTGCCATGCCGGGTTATAATCTGTGTCTCCAGTTAGTTTACTACTTTAGTTACTGCCATGCCGGGTTATGATCTGTGTCTCCAGTCAGTTTACTACTTTAGTTACTGCCATGCCGGGTTATAATCTGTGTCTCTAGTCAGTTTACTACTTTAGTTACTGCCATGTTCTGTTATAATCTGTGTCTCTAGTCAGTGTACTACTTTAGTTACTGCCATGCCGGGGTATAATCTGTGTCTCCAGTCAGTTTACTACTTTAGTTACTGCCATGCCGGGTTATAATCTGTATCTCCAGTCAGTTTACTACTTTAGTTATTGCCATGT
Organism: Cepaea hortensis; assembly: GCA_963921405.1. Classification (NCBI taxonomy): domain Eukaryota; kingdom Metazoa; phylum Mollusca; class Gastropoda; order Stylommatophora; family Helicidae; genus Cepaea; species Cepaea hortensis. The sequence continues at coordinate 63,505,941 of OY992894.1, read as the reverse complement.
CGGGTTAATCTGTGTCTCCAGTAAGTTTACTACTTTAGTTACTGCCATGTCGAGTTTTAATCTGTGTCTCCAGTCAGTTTACTACTTTAGTTACTGCCATGTCGGGTTGTAATATGTGTCTCCAGTCAGTTTACTACTTTAGTTACTGCCATGCCGGGTTATATTCTGTGTCTCTAGTCAGTTTACTACTTTAGTTACTGCCATGCCGGGTTATAATCTGTGTCTCCAGTCAGTTTACTACTTTAGTTACTGCTATGCCGGGATATAATCTGTGTCTCTAGTCAGTTTACTACTTTAGTTACTGCCATGCCGGGTTATAATCTGTGTCTCTAGTCAGTTTACTACTTTAGTTACTGCCATGCCGGGTTATAATCTGTGTCTCCAGTCAGTTTACTACTTTAGTTACTGCCATGCCGGGTTATATTCTGTGTCTCTAGTCAGTTTACTACTTTAGTTACTGCCATGCCGGGTTATAATCTGTGTCTCCAGTCAGTTTACTACTTTAGTTACTGCTATGCCGGGTTATAATCTGTGTCTCTAGTCAGTTTACTACTTTAGTTACTGCCATGCCGGGTTATAATCTGTGTCTCCAGTCAGTTTACTACTTTAGTTACTGCCTTGCCGGGTTATAATCTGTGTCTCTAGTCAGTTTACTACTTTAGTTACTGCCATGCCGGGTTATAATCTGTGTCTCTAGTCAGTTTACTACTTTAGTTACTGCCATGCCGGGTTATAGTCTGTGTATCCAGTCAGTTTACTACTTTAGTTACTGCTATGCCGGGATATAATCTGTGTCTCCAGTTAGTTTACTACTTTAGTTACTGCCATGCCGGGTTATAATCTGTGTCTCCAATCAGTTTACTACTTTAGTTACTGCCATGCCGGGTTATAATCTGTGTCTCCAGTCAGTTTACTACTTTAGTTACTGCCATGCCGGGTTATAATCTGTGTCTCCAGTCAGTTTCCTACTTTAGTTACTGCCATGTCGGGTTAATCTGTGTCTCCAGTCAGTTTACTACTTTAGTTACTGCCATGTCGAGTTTTAATCTGTGTCTCCAGTCAGTTTACTACTTTAGTTACTGCCAAGTCGGGTTATAATATGTGTCTCTAGTCAGTTTACTACGTTAGTTACTGCCATGTCCTGTTATAATCTGTGTCTCCAGTCACTTTACTCCTTTAGTTACTGCCATGCCGGGTTATAATCTGTGTCTCCAGTCAGTTTACTACTTTAGTTACTGCCATATCGGGTTAATCTGTGTCTCCAGTCAGTTTACTACTTTAGTTACTTCCATGTCGAGTTTTAATCTGTGTCTCCAGTCAGTTTACTACTTTAGTTACTGCCAATTTGGGGTTATAATATGTGTCTCTAGTCAGTTTACTACTTTAGTTACTGCCATGCCGGTTATAATCTGTGTCTCCAGTCAGTTTACTACTTTAATTACTGCTATGCCGGGTTATAATCTGTGTCTCTAGTCAGTTTACTACTTTAGTTACTGCCATGCCGGGTTATAATCTGTGTCTCTAGTCAGTTTACTACTTTAGTTACTGCCATGCCGGGTTATAATCTGTGTCTCCAGTCAGGTTACTACTTTAGTTACTGCCATGCCGGGTTATAATCTGTGTCTCTAGTCAGTTTACTACTTTATTTACTTCCATGTCCTGTTTTAATCTGTGTCTCTAGTCAGTTTACTACTTTAGTTACTGCCATGTCCTGTTATAATCTGTGTCTCTAGTCAGTTTACTACTTTAGTTACTGCCATGTCCTGTTATAATCTGTGTCTCTATTCAGTTTACTACTTTAGTTACTGCCATGCCGGGTTATAATCTGTGTATCCAGTCAGTTTACTACTTTAGTTACTGCCATGCCGGGTTATAATCTGTGTCTCTAGTCAGTTTACTACTTTAGTTACTGCCATGTTCTGTTATAATCTGTGTCTCTAGTCAGTATAATACTTTAGTTACTGCCATGCCGGGTTATAATCTGTGTCTCCAGTCAGTTTACTACTATAGTTACTGCCATGCCGGGTTATAATCTGTATCTCCAGTCAGTTTACTACTTTAGTTACTGCCATGTCGGGTTAATCTGTGTCTCCAGTAAGTTTACTACTTTAGTTACTGCCATGTCGAGTTTTAATCTGTGTCTCCAGTCAGTTTACTACTTTAGTTACTGCCATGCTGGGTTGTAATATGTGTCTCCAGTCAGTTTACTACTTTAGTTACTGCCATGCCGGGTTATATTCTGTGTCTCTAGTCAGTTTACTACTTTAGTTACTGCCATGCCGGGTTATAATCTGTGTCTCCAGTCAGTTTACTACTTTAGTTACTGCTATGCCGGGTTATAATCTGTGTCTCTAGTCAGTTTACTACTTTAGTTACTGCCATGCCGGGTTATAATCTGTGTCTCTAGTCAGTTTACTACTTTAGTTACTGCCATGCCGGGTTATAATCTGTGTCTCCAGTCAGGTTACTACTTTAGTTACTGCCATGCCGGGTTATAATCTGTGTCTCTAGTCAGTTTACTACTTTATTTACTTCCATGTCCTGTTTTAATCTGTGTCTCTAGTCAGTTTACTAATTTAGTTACTGCCATGTCCTGTTATAATCTGTGTCTCTAGTCAGTTTACTACTTTAGTTACTGCCATGTCCTGTTATAATCTGTGTCTCTATTCAGTTTACTACTTTAGTTACTGCCATGCCGGGTTATAATCTGTGTCTCCAGTCAGTTTACTACTTTAGTTACTGCCATGCTGGGTTATAATCTGTGTCTCTAGTCAGTTTACTACTTTAGTTACTGCCAAGCCGGGTTATAATCTGCGTCTCCAGTCAGTTTACTACTTTAGTTACTGCCATGCCGGGTTATAATCTGTGTCTCCAGTCAGTTTACTACTTTAGTTACTGCCATGCCGGGTTATAATCTGTGTCTCCAGTCAGTTTACTACTTTAGTTACTGCCATGCCGGGTTATAATCTGTGTCTCTAGTCAGTTTACTACTTTAGTTACTGCCATGTCCTGTTATAATCTATGTCTCTAATCAGTTTACTACTTTAGTTACTGCCATGCCGGGTTATAATCTGTGTCTCCAGTCAGTTTACTACTTTAGTTACTGCCATGCAGGGTTATAATCTGTGTCTCCAGTAAGTTTACTACTTTAGTTACTGCCATGCCGGGTTATAATCTGTGTCTCTAGTCAGTTTACTACTTTAGTTACTGCCATGTCCTGTTATAATCTATGTCTCTAATCAGTTTACTACTTTAGTTACTGAAATGCCGGGTTATAATCTGTGTCTCCAGTCAGTTTACTACTTTAGTTACTGCCATGCAGGGTTATAATCTGTGTCTCCAGTAAGTTTACTACTTTAGTTACTGCCATGTCGGGTTAATCTGTGTCTCCAGTCAGTTTACTACTTTAGTTACTTCCATGTCGAGTTTTAATCTGTGTCTCCAGTCAGTTTACTACTTTAGTTACTGCCATGTCGGGTTATAATATGTGTCTCTAGTCAGTTTACTACTTTAGTTACTGCCATGACGGTTATAATCTGTGTCTCCAGTCAGTTTACTACTTTAATTACTGCCAAGCCGGGTTATAATATATGTCTCTAGTCAGTTTACTACTTTAGTTACTGCCATGCCGGGTTATAATCTGTGTCTCTAGTCAGTTTACTACTTTAGTTACTGCCATGCCGGGTTATAATCTGTGTCTCCAGTTAGTTTACTACTTTAGTTACTGCCATGCCGGGTTATGATCTGTGTCTCCAGCCAGTTTACTACTTTAGTTACTGCCATGCCGGGTTATAATCTGTGTCTCTAGTCAGTTTACTACTTTAGTTACTGCCATGTTCTGTTATAATCTGTGTCTCTAGTCAGTATACTACTTTAGTTACTGCCATGCCGGGGTATAATCTGTGTCTCCAGTCAGTTTACTACTTTAGTTACTGCCATGCCGGGTTATAATCTGTATCTCCAGTCAGTTTACTACTTTAGTTACTGCCATGTCGGGTTAATCTGTGTCTCCAGTAAGTTTACTACTTTAGTTACTGCCATGTCGAGTTTTAATCTGTGTCTCCAGTCAGTTTACTACTTTAGTTACTGCCATGTCGGGTTGTAATATGTGTCTCCAGTCAGTTTACTACTTTAGTTACTGCCATGCCGGGTTATATTCTGTGTCTCTAGTCAGTTTACTACTTTAGTTACTGCCATGCCGGGTTATAATCTGTGTCTCCAGTCAGATTACTACTTTAGTTACTGCTATGCCGGGTTATAATCTGTGTCTCTAGTCAGTTTACTACTTTAGTTACTGCCATGCCGGGTTATAATCTGTGTCTCTAGTCAGTTTACTACTTTAGTTACTGCCATGCCGGGTTATAATCTGTGTCTCCAGTCAGGTTACTACTTTAGTTACTGCCATGCCGGGTTATAATCTGTGTCTCCAGTCAGTTTACTACTTTAGTTACTGCCATGTCGGGTTAATCTGTGTCTCCAGTCAGTTTACTACTTTAGTTACTGCCATTTCGAGTTTTAATCTGTGTCTCCAGTCAGTTTACTACTTTAGTTACTGCCATGTCCTGTTATAATCTGTGTCTCTAGTCAGTTTACTACTTTATTTACTGCCATGTCCTGTTATAATCTGTGTCTCTAGTCAGTTTACTACTTTAGTTACTGCCATGCCGGGTTATAATCTGTGTCTCCAGTCACTTTACTCCTTTAGTTACTGCCATGCCGGGTTATAATCTGTGTCTCCAGTCAGTTTACTACTTTAGTTACTGCCATGCCGGGTTATAATCTGTATCTCCAGTCAGTTTACTACTTTAGTTACTGCCATGTCGGGTTAATCTGTGTCTCCAGTAAGTTTACTACTTTAGTTACTGCCATGTCGAGTTTTAATCTGTGTCTCCAGTCAGTTTACTACTTTAGTTACTGCCATGTTGGGTTGTAATATGTGTCTCCAGTCAGTTTACTACTTTAGTTACTGCCATGCCGGGTTATATTCTGTGTCTCTAGTCAGTTTACTACTTTAGTTACTGCCATGCCGGGTTATAATCTGTGTCTCCAGTCAGTTTACTACTTTAGTTACTGCTATGCCGGGTTATAATCTGTGTCTCTAGTCAGTTTACTACTTTAGTTACTGCCATGCCGGGTTATAATCTGTGTCTCTAGTCAAATTACTACTTTAGTTACTGCCATGCCGGGTTATAATCTGTGTCTCCAGTCAGGTTACTACTTTAGTTACTGCCATGCCGGGTTATAATCTGTGTCTCTAGTCAGTTTACTACTTTATTTACTTCCATGTCCTGTTTTAATCTGTGTCTCTAGTCAGTTTACTACTTTAGTTACTGCCATGTCCTGTTATAATCTGTGTCTCTAGTCAGTTTACTACTTTAGTTACTGCCATGTCCTGTTATAATCTGTGTCTCTAGTCAGTTTACTACTTTAGTTACTGCCATGCCGGGTTATAATCTGTGTCTCCAGTCAGTTTACTACTTTAGTTACTGCCATGCCGGGTTATAATCTGTGTCTCTAGTCAGTTTACTACTTTAGTTACTGCCAAGCCGGGTTATAATCTGCGTCTCCAGTCAGTTTACTACTTTAGTTACTGCCATGCCGGGTTATAATCTGTGTCTCCAGTCAGTTTACTACTTTAGTTACTGCCATGCCGGGTTATAATCTGTGTCTCCAGTCAGTTTACTACTTTAGTTACTGCCATGCCGGGTTATAATCTGTGTCTCTAGTCAGTTTACTACTTTAGTTACTGCCATGTCCTGTTATAATCTATGTCTCTAATCAGTTTACTACTTTAGTTACTGCCATGCCGGGTTATAATCTGTGTCTCCAGTCAGTTTACTACTTTAGTTACTGCCATGCAGGGTTATAATCTGTGTCTCCAGTAAGTTTACTACTTTAGTTACTGCCATGCCGGGTTATAATCTGTGTCTCTAGTCAGTTTACTACTTTAGTTACTGCCATGTCCTGTTATAATCTATGTCTCTAATCAGTTTACTACTTTAGTTACTGCCATGCCGGGTTATAATCTGTGTCTCCAGTCAGTTTACTACTTTAGTTACTGCCATGCAGGGTTATAATCTGTGTCTCCAGTAAGTTTACTACTTTAGTTACTGCCATGTCGGGTTAATCTGTGTCTCCAGTCAGTTTACTACTTTAGTTACTTCCATGTCGAGTTTTAATCTGTGTCTCCAGTCAGTTTACTACTTTAGTTACTGCCATGTCGGGTTATAATATGTGTCTCTAGTCAGTTTACTACTTTAATAACTGCCATGACGGTTATAATCTGTGTCTCCAGTCAGTTTACTACTTTAATTACTGCCATGCCGGGTTATAATATATGTCTCTAGTCAGTTTACTACTTTAGTTACTGCCATGCCGGGTTATAATCTGTGTCTCTAGTCAGTTTACTACTTTAGTTACTGCCATGCCGGGTTATAATCTGTGTCTCCAGTTAGTTTACTACTTTAGTTACTGCCATGCCGGGTTATGATCTGTGTCTCCAGCCAGTTTACTACTTTAGTTACTGCCATGCCGGGTTATAATCTGTGTCTCTAGTCAGTTTACTACTTTAGTTACTGCCATGTTCTGTTATAATCTGTGTCTCTAGTCAGTATACTACTTTAGTTACTGCCATGCCGGGGTATAATCTGTGTCTCCAGTCAGTTTACTACTTTAGTTACTGCCATGCCGGGTTATAATCTGTATCTCCAGTCAGTTTACTACTTTAGTTACTGCCATGTCGGGTTAATCTGTGTCTCCAGTAAGTTTACTACTTTAGTTACTGCCATGTCGAGTTTTAATCTGTGTCTCCAGTCAGTTTACTACTTTAGTTACTGCCATGTCGGGTTGTAATATGTGTCTCCAGTCAGTTTACTACTTTAGTTACTGCCATGCCGGGTTATATTCTGTGTCTCTAGTCAGTTTACTACTTTAGTTACTGCCATGCCGGGTTATAATCTGTGTCTCCAGTCAGATTACTACTTTAGTTACTGCTATGCCGGGTTATAATCTGTGTCTCTAGTCAGTTTACTACTTTAGTTACTGCCATGCCGGGTTATAATCTGTGTCTCTAGTCAGTTTACTACTTTAGTTACTGCCATGCCGGGTTATAATCTGTGTCTCCAGTCAGGTTACTACTTTAGTTACTGCCATGCCGGGTTATAATCTGTGTCTCTAGTCAGTTTACTACTTTATTTACTTCCATGTCCTGTTATAATCTGTGTCTCTAGTCAGTTTACTACTTTAGTTACTGCCATGCCAGGTTATAATCTGTGTCTCTAGTCAATTTACTACTTTAGTTACTGCCATGCCGGGTTATAATCTGTGTCTCCAGTCAGGTTACTACTTTAGTTACTGCCTTGCCGGGTTATAATATGTGTCTCTAGTCAGTTTACTACTTTAGTTACTGCCATGCCGGGTTATAATCTGTGTCTCTAGTCAGTTTACTACTTTAGTTACTGCCATGTCGGGTTATAATCTGTGTATCCAGTCAGTTTACTACTTTAGTTACTGCCATGCCGGGTTATAATCTGTGTCTCCAGTCAGTTTACTACTTTAATTACTGCCATGCCGGGTTATAATCTGTGTCTCCAATCAGTTTACTACTTTAGTTACTGCCATGCCGGGTTATAATCTGTGTCTCCAGTCAGTTTACTACTTTAGTTACTGCCATGCCGGGTTATAATCTGTGTCTCCAGTCAGTTTACTACTTTAGTTACTGCCATGTCGGGTTAATCTGTGTCTCCAGTCAGTTTACTAATTTAGTTACTGCCATGTCGAGTTTTAATCTGTGTCTCCAGTCAGTTTACTACTTTAGTTACTGCCATGTCGGGTTATAATATGTGTCTCTAGTCAGTTTACTACGTTAGTTACTGCCATGCCGGGTTATAATCTGTGTCTCTAGTCAGTTTACTACTTTAGTTACTGCCATGTCCTGTTATAATCTGTGTCTCTAGTCAGTTTACTACTTTAGTTACTGCCATGTCCTGTTATAATCTGTGTCTCTAGTCAGTTTACTACTTTAGTTACTGCCATGCCGGGTTATAATCTGTGTCTCCAGTCACTTTACTCCTTTAGTTACTGCCATGCCGGGTTATAATCTGTGTCTCCAGTCAGTTTACTACTTTAGTTACTGCCATATCGGGTTAATCTGTGTCTCCAGTCAGTTTACTACTTTAGTTACTTCCATGTCGAGTTTTAATCTGTGTCTCCAGTCAGTTTACTACTTTAGTTACTGCCAATTTGGGGTTATAATATGTGTCTCTAGTCAGTTTACTACTTTAGTTACTGCCATGCCGGTTATAATCTGTGTCTCCAGTCAGTTTACTACTTTAATTACTGCCATGCCGGGTTATAATATATGTCTCTAGTCAGTTTACTACTCTAGTTACTGCCATGCCGGGTTATAATCTGTGTCTCCAGTCAGTTTACTACTTTAGTTACTGCCATGCCGGGTTATGATCTATGTCTCCAGTCAGTTTACTACTTTAGTTACTGCCATGCCGGGTTATAATCTGTGTCTCTAGTCAGTTTACTACTTTAGTTACTGCCATGTTCTGTTATAATCTGTGTCTCTAGTCAGTATAATACTTTAGTTACTGCCATGCCGGGTTATAATCTGTGTCTCCAGTCAGTTTACTACTTTAGTTACTGCCATGCCGGGTTATAATCTGTATCTCCAGTCAGTTTAATACTTTAGTTACTGCCATGCCGGGTTAATCTGTGTCTCCAGTAAGTTTACTACTTTAGTTACTGCCATGTCGAGTTTTAATCTGTGTCTCCAGTCAGTTTACTACTTTAGTTACTGCCATGTTGGTTTGTAATATGTGTCTCCAGTCAGTTTACTACTTTAGTTACTGCCATGCCGGGTTATATTCTGTGTCTCTAGTCAGTTTACTACTTTAGTTACTGCCATGCCGGGTTATAATCTGTGTCTCCAGTCAGTTTACTACTTTAGTTACTGCTATGCCGGGTTATAATCTGTGTCTCTAGTCAGTTTACTACTTTAGTTACTGCCATGCCGGGTTATAATCTGTGTCTCTAGTCAGTTTACTACTTTAGTTACTGCCATGCCGGGTTATAATCTGTGTCTCCAGTCAGGTTACTACTTTAGTTACTGCCATGCCGGGTTATAATCTGTGTCTCTAGTCAGTTTACTACTTTATTTACTTCCATGTCCTGTTTTAATCTGTGTCTCTAGTCAGTTTACTACTTTAGTTACTGCCATGTCCTGTTATAATCTGTGTCTCTAGTCAGTTTACTACTTTAGTTACTGCCATGTCCTGTTATAATCTGTGTCTCTAGTCAGTTTACTACTTTAGTTACTGCCATGCCGGGTTATAATCTGTGTCTCCAGTCAGTTTACTACTTTAGTTACTGCCATGCCGAGTTATAATCTGTGTCTCTAGTCAGTTTACTACTTTAGTTACTGCCAAGCCGGGTTATAATCTGCGTCTCCAGTCAGTTTACTACATTAGTTACTGCCATGCCGGGTTATAATCTGTGTCTCCAGTCAGTTTACTACTTTAGTTACTGCCATGCCCTGTTATAATCTGTGTCTCCAGTCAGTTTACTACTTAAGTTACTGCCATGCCGGGTTATAATCTGTGTCTCTAGTCAGTTTACCACTTTAGTTACTGCCATGCCGGGTTATAATCTGTGTCTCCAGTCAGTTTACTACTTTAGTTACTGCAGTGCCGGGTTATAATCTGTGTCTCCAGTCAGTTTACTACTTTAGTTACTGCCATGCCGGGTTATAATCTGTGTCTCTAGTCAGTTTACTACTTAAGTTACTGCGATGCAGGGTTGTAATCTGTGTCTCTAGTCAGTTTACTACTTTAGTTACTGCCATGTCGGGTTATAATCTCTGTCTCCAGTCAGTTTACTACTTTAGTTACTGCTATGCCGGGTTATAATCTGTGTCGCCAGTCAGTTTACTACTTTAGTTACTGCCATGCCGGGTTATAATCTGTGTCTCTAGTCAGTTTACTACTTTAGTTACAGCCATGCCGGGTTACAATCTGTGTCTCCAGTCAGTTTACTACTTTAGTTACTGCCATGCCGGGTTATAATCTGTGTCTCCAGTCAGTTTACTACTTTAGTTACTGCCATGCCGGGTTATAATCTGTGTCTCTAGTCAGTTTACTACTTTAGTTACTGCCATGTCCTGTTATAATCTATGTCTCTAATCAGTTTACTACTTTAGTTACTGCCATGCCGGGTTATAATCTGTGTCTCCAGTCAGTTTACTACTTTAGTTACTGCCATGCCGGGTTATAATCTGTGTCTCCAGTCAGTTTACTACTTTAGTTACTGCCATGTCGGGTTATAATCTGTGTCTCCAGTCAGTTTACTACTTTAGTTACTTCCATGTCGAGTTTTAATCTGTGTCTCCAGTCAGTTTACTACTTTAGTTACTGCCATGTCGGGTTATAATATGTGTCTCTAGTCAGTTTACTACTTTAGTTACTGCCATGCCGGTTATAATCTGTGTCTCCAGTCAGTTTACTACTTTAATTACTGCCATGCCGGGTTATAATATATGTCTCTAGTCAGTTTACTACTTTATTTACTGCCATGCCGGGTTATAATCTGTGTCTCTAGTCAGTTTACTACTTTAGTTACTGCCATGCCGGGTTATAATCTGTGTCTCCAGTGAGTTTACTACTTTAGTTACTGCCATGCCGGGTTATAATCTGTGTCTCCAGTCAGTTTACTACTTTAGTTACTGCCATGCCGGGTTATAATCTGTGTCTCCAGTCAGTTTACTACTTTAGTTACTGCCATGCCGGGTTATAATCTGTGTCTCCAGTCAGTTTACTACTTTAGTTACTGCCATGCCGGGTTATAATCTGTATCTCCAGTCAGTTTACTACTTTAGTTACTGCCATGTCGGGTTAATCTGTGTCTCCAGTAAGTTTACTACTTTAGTTACTGCCATGTCGAGTTTTAATGTGTCTCCAGGCAGTTTACTACTTTAGTTACTGCCATGTCGGGTTGTAATATGTGTCTCCAGTCAGTTTACTACTTTAGTTACTGCCATGCCGGGTTATATTCTGTGTCTCTAGTCAGTTTACTACTTTAGTTACTGCCATGCCGGGTTATAATCTGTGTCTCCAGTCAGTTTACTACTTTAGTTACTGCTATGCCGGGTTATAATCTGTGTCTCTAGTCAGTTTACTACTTTAGTTACTGCCATGCCGGGTTATAATCTGTGTCTTTAGTCAGTTTACTACTTTAGTTACTGCCATGCCGGGTTATAATCTGTGTCTCCAGTCAGGTTACTACTTTAGTTACTGCTATGCCGGGTTATAATCTGTGTCTCTAGTCAGTTTACTACTTTATTTACTTCCATGTCCTGTTATAATCTGTGTCTCTAGTCAGTTTACTACTTTAGTTACTGCCATGCCGGGTTATAATCTGTGTCTCCAGTCAGTTTCCTACTTTAGTTACTGCCATGCCGGGTTATAATCTGTGTCTCCAGTCAGTTTACTACTTTAGTTACTGCCATGCCGGGCTATAATCTGTGTCTCCAGTCAGTTTACTACTTTAGTTACTGCCATGCCGGGTTTTAATCTGTGTCTCCAGTCAGTTTACTACTTTAGTTACTGCCATGCCGGGTTATAATCTGTGCCTCCAGTCAGTTTACTACTTTAGTTACTGCCATGTCGGGTTAATCTGTGTCTTCAGTCAGTTTACTACTTTAGTTACTGCGATGTCGAGTTTTAATCTGTGTCTCCAGTCAGTTTACTACTTTAGTTACTGCCATACCGGGTTATAATATGTGTCTCTAGTCAGTTTACTACGTTAGTTACTGCCATGCCGGGTTATAATCTGTGTCTCTAGTCAGTTTACTACTTTAGTTACTGCCATGTCCTGTTATAATCTGTGTCTCTAGTCAGTTTACTACTTTAGTTACTGCCATGTCCTGTTATAATCTGTGTCTCTAGTCAGTTTACTACTTTAGTTACTGCCATGCCGGGTTATAATCTGTGTCTCCAGTCAGTTTACTACTTTAGTTACTGCCATGCCGGGTTATAATCTGTGTCTCCAGTCAGTTTACTACTTTAGTTACTGCCATGCCGAGTTATAATCTGTGTCTCCAGTCAGTTTACTAATTTAGTTACTGCCATGCCGGGTTATAATCTGTGTCTCTAGTCAGTTTACTACTTTAGTTACTGCCATGCCGGGTTATAATCTGTGTCTCCAGTCAGTTTACTACTTTAGTTACTGCCATGCCGGGTTATAATCTGTGTCTCCAGTCAGTTTACTACTTTAGTTACTGCCATGCCGGGTTATATTCTGTGTCTCTAGTCAGTTTACTACTTTAGTTACTGCCATGCCGGGTTATAATCTGTGTCTCTAGTCAGTTTACTACATTAGTTACTGCCATGTCCTGTTATAATCTGTGTCTCTAGTCAGTTTACTACTTTAGTTACTGCCATGCCGGGTTATAATCTCTGCCTCCAGTCAGTTTACTACATTAGTTACTGCCATGCCGGGTTATAATCTGTGTCTATAGTCAGTTTACTACTTTAGTTACTGCCATGCCGGATTATAATCTGTCTCTAGTCAGTTTACTACTTTAGTTACTGCCATGTCCTGTTATAATCTGTGTCTCTAGTCAGTTTACTACTTTAGTTACTGCCATGTCCTGTTATAATCTGTGTCTCTAGTCAGTTTACTACTTTAGTTACTGCCATGCCGGGTTATAATCTGTGTCTCCAGTCAGTTTACTACTTTAGTTACTGCTATGCCGGGTTATCTGTGTCTCCAGTCAGTTTACTACTTTAGTTACTGCCATGCCGGGTTATAATCTGTGTCTCTAGTCAGTTTACTACTTTAGTTACTGCCATGCCGGGATATAATCTGTGTCTCCAGTCAGTTTACTACTTTAGTTACTGCCATGCCGGGTTATAATCTGTGTCTCCAGTCAGTTTACTTCTTTAGTTACTGCCATGCCGGGTTATAATATGTGTCTCTAGTCAGTTTAATACTTTAGTTACTGTCATGCCGGGTTATAATCTGAGTCTCCAGTCAATTTACTACTTTAGGTACTGCCATGTCGGGTTATAATCTGTCTCCAGTCACTTTAATACTTTAATTACTGCCATGTCGAGTTAATCTGTGTCTCCAGTCAATTTACTAGTTTAGTTACTGCCATGTCGAGTTATAATCTGTGTCTCCAGCCAGTTTACTACTTTAGTTACTGCCATGCCGGGTTATAATCTGTGTCTCCAGTCAATTTATTACTTTAGTTACTGCCATGTCGGGTTAATCTGTATCTCTAGTCAATTTACTACTTTAGTTACTGCCATGTACTGTTATAACCTGTGTCTCCAGTCAGTATACTACTTTAGTTACTGCTATGATGGGTTATAATCTGTGTCTCCAGTCAGTTTACTACTTTAGTTACTGCCATGCCGGGTTATAATCTCTGCCTCCAGTCAGTTTACTACTTTAGTTACTGCCATGCCGGGCTATAATCTGTGTCTCTAGTCAGTTTACTACATTAGTTACTGCCATGCCGGGTTATAATCTGTGTCTCTAGTCAGTTTACTACTTTATTTACTGCCATGCCGGGTTATAATCTGTGTCTCCAGTCAGTTTACTACTTTAGTTACTGCCATGCCGGGTTATAATCTGTGTCTCCAGTCAGTTTACTACTTTAGTTACTGCCATGCTGGGTTATAGTTATAATCTGTGTCTCCAGTCAGTTTACTACTTTAGTTACTGCCATGCCGTGTTATAATCTGTGTCTCTAGTCAGTTTACTACTTTAGTTACTGCCATGCCGGGTTATAATCTGTGTCTCCAGTCAGTTTACTACATTAGTTTCTGCCATGCTGGGTTATAATCTGTGTCTCCAGTCAGTTTACTACATTAGTTTCTGCCATGCTGGGTTATAATCTGTGTCTCCAGTCAGTTTACTACTTTAGTTACTGCCATGCCGGGTTATAATCTGTCTCCAGTCAGTTTACTACGTTAGTTACTGCCATGCCGGGTTATAATCTGTGTCTCCAGTCAGTTTACTACTTTAGTTACTGCCATGTCGAGTTTTAATCTGTGTCTCCAGTCAGTTTACTACTTTAGTTACTGCCGTGCCGGATTATAATCTATGTCTCTAGTCAGTTTACTACTTTAGTTACTGCCATGCCGGGTTATAATCTGTGTCTCCAGTCAGTTTACTACTTTAGTTACTGCCATGTCGAGTTTTAATCTGTGTCTCCAGTCAGTTTACTACTTTAGTTACTGCCGTGCCGGATTATAATCTGTGTCTCTAGTCAGTTTACTACTTTAGTTACTGCCATGCCGGGTTATAATCTGTGTCTCCGGTCAGTTTACTACTTTAGTTACTGCCATGCCGGGTTATAATCTGTGTCTCTAGTCAGTGTACTACTTTAGTTACTGCCATGCCGGGTTGTAATCTATGTCTCTAGTCAGTTTACTACTTTAGTTACTGCCATGTAGGGTTATAATCTGTGTCTCCAGTCAGTTTACTACTTTAGTTACTGCCATGCCGGGTTATAATATATGTCTCTAGTCAGTTTACTACTTTATTTACTGCCATGCCGGGTTATAATCTGTGTCTCTAGTCAGTTTACTACTTTAGTTACTGCCATGCCGGGTTATAATCTGTGTCTCCAGTGAGTTTACTACTTTAGTTACTGCCATGCCGGGTTATAATCTGTGTCTCCAGTCAGTTTACTACTTTAGTTACTGCCATGCAGGGTTATAATCTGTGTCTCCAGTCAGTTTACTACTTTAGTTACTGCCATGCCGGGTTATAATCTGTGTCTCCAGTCAGTTTACTACTTTAGTTACTGCCATGCCGGGTTATAATCTGTATCTCCAGTCAGTTTACTACTTTAGTTACTGCCATGTCGGGTTAATCTGTGTCTCCAGTAAGTTTACTACTTTAGTTACTGCCATGTCGAGTTTTAATGTGTCTCCAGGCAGTTTACTACTTTAGTTACTGCCATGTCGGGTTGTAATATGTGTCTCCAGTCAGTTTACTACTTTAGTTACTGCCATGCCGGGTTATATTCTGTGTCTCTAGTCAGTTTACTACTTTAGTTACTGCCATGCCGGGTTATAATCTGTGTCTCCAGTCAGTTTACTACTTTAGTTACTGCTATGCCGGGTTATAATCTGTGTCTCTAGTCAGTTTACTACTTTAGTTACTGCCATGCCGGGTTATAATCTGTGTCTCTAGTCAGTTTACTACTTTAGTTACTGCCATGCCGGGTTATAATCTGTGTCTCCAGTCAGGTTACTACTTTAGTTACTGCTATGCCGGGTTATAATCTGTGTCTCTAGTCAGTTTACTACTTTATTTACTTCCATGTCCTGTTATAATCTGTGTCTCTAGTCAGTTTACTACTTTAGTTACTGCCATGCCGGGTTATAATCTGTGTCTCCAGTCAATTTCCTACTTTAGTTACTGCCATGCCGGGTTATAATCTGTGTCTCCAGTCAGTTTACTACTTTAGTTACTGCCATGCCGGGTTATAATCTGTGTCTCCAGTCAGTTTACTACTTTAGTTACTGCCATGCCGGGTTTTAATCTGTGTCTCCAGTCAGTTTACTACTTTAGTTACTGCCATGCCGGATTATAATCTGTCTCTAGTCAGTTTACTACTTTAGTTACTGCCATGTCCTGTTATAATCTGTGTCTCTAGTCAGTTTACTACTTTAGTTACTGCCATGTCCTGTTATAATCTGTGTCTCTAGTCAGTTTACTACTTTAGTTACTGCCATGCCGGGTTATAATCTGTGTCTCCAGTCAGTTTACTACTTTAGTTACTGCTATGCCGGGTTATCTGTGTCTCCAGTCAGTTTACTACTTTAGTTACTGCCATGCCGGGTTATAATCTGTGTCTCTAGTCAGTTTACTACTTTAGTTACTGCCATGCCGGGATATAATCTGTGTCTCCAGTCAGTTTACTACTTTAGTTACTGCCATGCCGGGTTATAATCTGTGTCTCCAGTCAGTTTACTTCTTTAGTTACTGCCATGCCGGGTTATAATATGTGTCTCTAGTCAGTTTAATACTTTAGTTACTGTCATGCCGGGTTATAATCTGAGTCTCCAGTCAATTTACTACTTTAGGTACTGTCATGTCGGGTTATAATCTGTCTCCAGTCACTTTAATACTTTAATTACTGCCATGTCGGGTTAATCTGTGTCTCCAGTCAATTTACTAGTTTAGTTACTGCCATGTCGAGTTATAATCTGTGTCTCCAGCCAGTTTACTACTTTAGTTACTGCCATGCCGGGTTATAATCTGTGTCTCCAGTCAATTTATTACTTTAGTTACTGCCATGTCGGGTTAATCTGTATCTCTAGTCAATTTACTACTTTAGTTACTGCCATGTACTGTTATAACCTGTGTCTCCAGTCAGTTTACTACTTTAGTTACTGCTATGATGGGTTATAATCTGTGTCTCCAGTCAGTTTACTACTTTAGTTACTGCCATGCCGGGTTATAATCTCTGCCTCCAGTCAGTTTACTACTTTAGTTACTGCCATGCCGGGCTATAATCTGTGTCTCTAGTCAGTTTACTACATTAGTTACTGCCATGCCGGGTTATAATCTGTGTCTCTAGTCAGTTTACTACTTTATTTACTGCCATGCCGGGTTATAATCTGTGTCTCCAGTCAGTTTACTACTTTAGTTACTGCCATGCCGGGTTATAATCTGTGTCTCCAGTCAGTTTACTACTTTAGTTACTGCCATGCTGGGTTATAGTTATAATCTGTGTCTCCAGTCAGTTTACTACTTTAGTTACTGCCATGCCGTGTTATAATCTGTGTCTCTAGTCAGTTTACTACTTTAGTTACTGCCATGCCGGGTTATAATCTGTGTCTCCAGTCAGTTTACTACATTAGTTTCTGCCATGCTGGGTTATAATCTGTGTCTCCAGTCAGTTTACTACATTAGTTTCTGCCATGCTGGGTTATAATCTGTGTCTCCAGTCAGTTTACTACTTTAGTTACTGCCATGCCGGGTTATAATCTGTCTCCAGTCAGTTTACTACGTTAGTTACTGCCATGCCGGGTTATAATCTGTGTCTCCAGTCAGTTTACTACTTTAGTTACTGCCATGTCGAGTTTTAATCTGTGTCTCCAGTCAGTTTACTACTTTAGTTACTGCCGTGCCGGATTATAATCTGTGTCTCTAGTCAGTTTACTACTTTAGTTACTGCCATGCCGGGTTATAATCTGTGTCTCCAGTCAGTTTACTACTTTAGTTACTGCCATGTCGAGTTTTAATCTGTGTCTCCAGTCAGTTTACTACTTTAGTTACTGCCGTGCCGGATTATAATCTGTGTCTCTAGTCAGTTTACTACTTTAGTTACTGCCATGCCGGGTTATAATCTGTGTCTCCGGTCAGTTTACTACTTTAGTTACTGCCATGCCGGGTTATAATCTGTGTCTCTAGTCAGTGTACTACTTTAGTTACTGCCATGCCGGGTTGTAATCTATGTCTCTAGTCAGTTTACTACTTTAGTTACTGCCATGTAGGGTTATAATCTGTGTCTCCAGTCAGTTTACTACTTTAGTTACTGCCATGCCGGGTTATAATCTGTGTCTCCAGTCAGTTTACTACTTTAGTTACTGCCATGCCGGGTTATAATCTGTGTCTCTAGTCAGTTTACTACTTTAGTTACTGCCATGCCGGGTTATAATCTGTGTCTCTAGTCAGTTTACTACTTTAGTTACTGCCATGCCGGGTTATAATCTGTGTCTCCAGTCAGTTTACTACTTTAGTTACTGCCATGCCGGGTTATAATCTGTGCCTCCAGTCAGTTTACTACTTTAGTTACTGCCATGCCGGCTTATAATCTGTGTCTCCAGTCAGTTTACTACTTTAGTTACTGCCATGCCGTGTTATAATCTGTGTCTCTAGTCAGTTTACTACTTTAGTTACTGCCATGCCGGGTTATAATCTGTGTCTCCAGTCAGTTTACTACTTTAGTTACTGCCATGTCCTGTTATATTCTGTGTCTCTAGTCAGTTTACTACTTTAGTTACAGCCATGTCCTGTTATAATCTGTGTCTCTAGTCAGTCTACTACTTTAGTTACTGCCATGCCGGGTTATAATCTGTGTCTCCAGTCAGTTTACTACTTTAGTTACTGCCATGTCCTGTTATAATCTGTGTCTCCAGTCAGTTTACTACTTTAGTTACTGCCATGTCCTGTTATAATCTGTGTCTCTAGTCAGTCTACTACTTTAGTTACTGCCATGTCGAGATTTAATCTGTGTCTCCAGTCAGTTTACTACTTTATTTACTGCCATCTCCTGTTATAATCTGTGTCTCCAGTCAGTTTACTACTTTAGTTACTGCCATGCCGGGTTATAATCTGTGTCTCTAGTCAGTTTACTACTTTAGTTACTGCCATGCCGAGTTATAATCTGTGTCTCCAGTCAGTTTGCTACTTTATTTACTGCCATGCCGGGTTATAATCTGTGTCTCTAGTCAGTTTACTACTTTAGTTACTGCCATGTCGGGTTATAATCTGTGTCTCTAGTCAGTTTACTACTTTAGTTACTGCCATGCCGGGTTATAATCTGTGTCTCCAGTTAGTTTACTACTTTAGTTACTGCCATGCCGGGTTATAATCTGTGTCTCTAGTCAGTTTACTACTTTAGTTACTGCCATGCCGAGTTATAATATGTGTCTCTAGTCAGTTTACTACTTTAGTTACTGCCATGCCGGGTTATAATCTGTGTCTGCAGTCAGTTTACTACTTTAGTTACTGCCATGCCGGGTTATAATCTGTGTCTCTAGTCAGTTTACTACTTTAGTTACTGCCATGCCGGGTTATAATCTGTGTCTCTAGTCAGTTTACTACTTTAGTTACTGCCATGCCGGGTTATAATCTATGTCTCCTGTCAGTTTACTACTTTAATTACTGCCATGCCGGGTTATAATCTGTGTCTCTAGTCAGTTTACTACTTTAGTTACTGCCATGTCCTGTTATAATCTGTTTCTCTAGTCAGTTTACTACTTTAGTTACTGCCATGCCGGATTATAATCTGTGTCTCCAGTCAGTTTACTACTTTAGTTACTGCCATGCCGGGTTATAATCTGTGTCTCCAGTCAGTTTACTACTTTAGTTACTGCCATGCCGGGTTATAATCTGTGTCTCTAGTCAGTTTACTACTTTAGTTACTGCCATGCCGGGTTATAATCTGTGTCTCCAGTCAGTTTACTACTTTAGTTACTGCCATGTCGGGTTATAATCTGTGTCTCCAGTCAGTTTACTACTTTAGTTACTGCCATACCGGGTTATAATCTGTGTCTCCAGTCAGTTTACTACATTAGTTACTGCCATGCCGGGTTATAATCTGTGTCTCCAGTCAGTTTACTACTTTAGTTACTGCCATGCCGGTTTCTAATCTGTGTCTTCAGTCAGTTTACTACTTTAGTTACTGCCATGCCGGGTTATAATCTGTGTCTCTATTCAGTTTACTACTTTAGTTACTCCCATGCCGGGTTAAAATCTGTGTCTCCAGTCAGTTTACTACTTTAGTTACTGCCATGCCGGGTTATAATCTGTGTCTCTAGTCAGTTTACTACTTTAGTTACTGCCATGTCCTGTTATAATCTGTGTCTCTACTCAGTTTACTACTTTAGTTACTGCCATGCCGGGTTATAATCTGTGTCTCTAGTCAGTTTACTACTTTAGTTACTGCCATGCCGGGTTATAATCTGTGTCTCCTGTCAGTTTACTACTTTAGTTACTGCCATGCCGGGTTATAATCTGTGTCTCCAGTCAGTTTACTACTTTAGTTACTGCCATGTCGGGTTAATCTGTGTCTCCAGTCAGTTTACTATTTTATTTACTGCCATGTCGAGTTTTAATCTGTGTCTCCAGTCAGTTTACTACTTTAGTTACTGCCATGCCGGGTTATAACCTGTGTCTCCAGTCAGTTTACTACTTTAGTTACTGCCATGCCGGGTTATATTCTGTGTCTCCAGTCAGTTTACTACTTTAGTTACTGCCATGCCGGGTTATAATCTGTGTCTCTAGTCAGTTTACTACTTTAGTTACTGCCATGCCGGGTTATAATCTATGTCTCCTGTCAGTTTACTACTTTAATTACTGCCATGCCGGGTTATAATCTGTGTCTCTAGTCAGTTTACTACTTTACTTACTGCCATGTCCTGTTATAATCTGTGTCTCTAGTCAGTTTACTACTTTAGTTACTGCCATGTCCTGTTATAATCTGTTTCTCTAGTCAGTTTACTACTTTAGTTACTGCCATGCCGGGTTATAATCTGTGTCTCCAGTCAGTTTACTACTTTAGTTACTGCCATGCCGGGTTATAATCTGTGTCTCTAGTCAGTTTACTACTTTAGTTACTGCCATGTCCTGTTATAATCTGTGTCTCTAGTCAGTTTACTACTTTAGTTACTGCCATGCCGGGTTAAAATCTGTGTCTCTAGTCAGTTTACTACTTTAGTTACTGCCATGCCGGGTTATAATCTGTGTCTCCTGTCAGTTTAATACTTTAGTTACTGCCATGCCGGGTTATAATCTGTGTCTCCAGTCAGTTTACTACTTTAGTTACTGCCATGTCGGGTTAATCTGTGTCTCCAGTCAGTTTACTATTTTATTTACTGCCATGTCGAGTTTTAATCTGTGTCTCCAGTCAGTTTACTACTTTAGTTACTGCCATGCCGGGTTATAACCTGTGTCTCCAGTCAGTTTACTACTTTAGTTACTGCCATGCCGGGTTATATTCTGTGTCTCTAGTCAGTTTACTACTTTAGTTACTGCCATGCCGGGTTATATTCTGTGTCTCCAGTCAGTTTACTACTTTAGTTACTGCCATGCCGGGTTATAATCTGTGTCTCTAGTCAGTTTACTACTTTAGTTACTGCCATGCCGGGTTATAATCTATGTCTCCTGTCAGTTTACTACTTTAATTACTGCCATGCCGGGTTATAATCTGTGTCTCTAATCAGTTTACTACTTTACTTACTGCCATGTCCTGTTATAATCTGTGTCTCTAGTCAGTTTACTACTTTAGTTACTGCCATGTCCTGTTATAATCTGTTTCTCTAGTCAGTTTACTACTTTAGTTACTGCCATGCCGGGTTATAATCTGTGTCTCCAGTCAGTTTACTACTTTAGTTACTGCCATGCCGGGTTATAATCTGTGTCTCCAGTCAGTTTACCACTTTAGTTACTGCCATGCCGGGTTATAATCTGTGTCTCTAGTCAGTTTACTACTTTAGTTACTCCCATGCCGGGTTAAAATCTGTGTCTCCAGTCAGTTTACTACTTTAGTTACTGCCATGCCGGGTTATAATCTGTGTCTCTAGTCAGTTTACTACTTTAGTTACTGCCATGCCGGGTTATAATCTGTGTCTCTAGTCAGTTTACTACTTTAGTTACTGCCATGCCGGGTTATAATCTGTGTCTCCAGTTAGTTTACTACTTTAGTTACTGCCATGCCGGGTTATAATCTGTGTCTCTAGTCAGTTTACTACTTTAGTTACTGCCATGCCGAGTTATAATATGTGTCTCTAGTCAGTTTACTACTTTAGTTACTGCCATGCCGGGTTATAATCTGTGTCTGCAGTCAGTTTACTACTTTAGTTACTGCCATGCCGGGTTATAATCTGTGTCTCTAGTCAGTTTACTACTTTATTTACTGCCATCTCCTGTTATAATCTGTGTCTCCAGTCAGTTTACTACTTTAGTTACTGCCATGCCGGGTTATAATCTGTGTCTCTAGTCAGTTTACTACTTTAGTTACTGCCATGCCGAGTTATAATATGTGTCTCCAGTCAGTTTGCTACTTTAGTTACTGCCATGCCGGGTTATAATCTGTGTCTCTAGTCAGTTTACTACTTTAGTTACTGCCATGCCGGGTTATAATCTGTGTCTCTAGTCAGTTTACTACTTTAGTTACTGCCATGCCGGGTTATAATCTGTGTCTCCAGTTAGTTTACTACTTTAGTTACTGCCATGCCGGGTTATAATCTGTGTCTCTAGTCAGTTTACTACTTTAGTTACTGCCATGCCGAGTTATAATATGTGTCTCTAGTCAGTTTACTACTTTAGTTACTGCCATGCCGGGTTATAATCTGTGTCTGCAGTCAGTTTACTACTTTAGTTACTGCCATGCCGGGTTATAATCTGTGTCTCTAGTCAGTTTACTACTTTAGTTACTGCCATGCCGGGTTATAATCTGTGTCTCTAGTCAGTTTACTACTTTAGTTACTGCCATGCCGGGTTATAATCTATGTCTCCTGTCAGTTTACTACTTTAATTACTGCCATGCCGGGTTATAATCTGTGTCTCTAGTCAGTTTACTACTTTAGTTACTGCCATGTCCTGTTATAATCTGTTTCTCTAGTCAGTTTACTACTTTAGTTACTGCCATGCCGGATTATAATCTGTGTCTCCAGTCAGTTTACTACTTTAGTTACTGCCATGCCGGGTTATAATCTGTGTCTCCAGTCAGTTTACTACTTTAGTTACTGCCATGCCGGGTTATAATCTGTGTCTCTAGTCAGTTTACTACTTTAGTTACTGCCATGCCGGGTTATAATCTGTGTCTCCAGTCAGTTTACTACTTTAGTTACTGCCATGTCGGGTTATAATCTGTGTCTCCAGTCAGTTTACTACTTTAGTTACTGCCATACCGGGTTATAATCTGTGTCTCCAGTCAGTTTACTACATTAGTTACTGCCATGCCGGGTTATAATCTGTGTCTCCAGTCAGTTTACTACTTTAGTTACTGCCATGCCGGTTTCTAATCTGTGTCTTCAGTCAGTTTACTACTTTAGTTACTGCCATGCCGGGTTATAATCTGTGTCTCTATTCAGTTTACTACTTTAGTTACTCCCATGCCGGGTTAAAATCTGTGTCTCCAGTCAGTTTACTACTTTAGTTACTGCCATGCCGGGTTATAATCTGTGTCTCTAGT
This sequence comes from Cepaea hortensis, assembly GCA_963921405.1. Taxonomy (NCBI): domain Eukaryota; kingdom Metazoa; phylum Mollusca; class Gastropoda; order Stylommatophora; family Helicidae; genus Cepaea; species Cepaea hortensis. The sequence goes on along the minus strand of OY992894.1, from coordinate 63,482,990 downwards.
CAGTTTACTACTTTAGTTACTGCCATGTCCTGTTATAATCTGTGTCTCTACTCAGTTTACTACTTTAGTTACTGCCATGCCGGGTTATAATCTGTGTCTCTAGTCAGTTTACTACTTTAGTTACTGCCATGCCGGGTTATACTCTGTGTCTCCTGTCAGTTTACTACATTAGTTACTGCCATGCCGGGTTATAATCTGTGTCTCCAGTCAGTTTACTACTTTAGTTACTGCCATGCCGGTTTCTAATCTGTGTCTTCAGTCAGTTTACTACTTTAGTTACTGCCATGCCGGGTTATAATCTGTGTCTCTATTCAGTTTACTACTTTAGTTACTCCCGTGCCGGGTTAAAATCTGTGTCTCCAGTCAGTTTACTACTTTAGTTACTGCCATGCCGGGTTATAATCTGTGTCTCTAGTCAGTTTACTACTTTAGTTACTGCCATGTCCTGTTATAATCTGTGTCTCTACTCAGTTTACTACTTTAGTTACTGCCATGCCGGGTTATAATCTGTGTCTCTAGTCAGTTTACTACTTTAGTTACTGCCATGCCGGGTTATAATCTGTGTCTCCTGTCAGTTTACTACTTTAGTTACTGCCATGCCGGGTTATAATCTGTGTCTCCAGTCAGTTTACTACTTTAGTTACTGCCATGTCGGGTTAATCTGTGTCTCCAGTCAGTTTACTATTTTATTTACTGCCATGTCGAGTTTTAATCTGTGTCTCCAGTCAGTTTACTACTTTAGTTACTGCCATGCCGGGTTATAACCTGTGTCTCCAGTCAGTTTACTACTTTAGTTACTGCCATGCCGGGTTATATTCTGTGTCTCCAGTCAGTTTACTACTTTAGTTACTGCCATGCCGGGTTATAATCTGTGTCTCTAGTCAGTTTACTACTTTAGTTACTGCCATGCCGGGTTATAATCTATGTCTCCTGTCAGTTTACTACTTTAATTACTGCCATGCCGGGTTATAATCTGTGTCTCTAGTCAGTTTACTACTTTACTTACTGCCATGTCCTGTTATAATCTGTGTCTCTAGTCAGTTTACTACTTTAGTTACTGCCATGTCCTGTTATAATCTGTTTCTCTAGTCAGTTTACTACTTTAGTTACTGCCATGCCGGGTTATAATCTGTGTCTCCAGTCAGTTTACTACTTTAGTTACTGCCATGCCGGGTTATAATCTGTGTCTCTAGTCAGTTTACTACTTTAGTTACTGCCATGTCCTGTTATAATCTGTGTCTCTAGTCAGTTTACTACTTTAGTTACTGCCATGCCGGGTTAAAATCTGTGTCTCTAGTCAGTTTACTACTTTAGTTACTGCCATGCCGGGTTATAATCTGTGTCTCCTGTCAGTTTAATACTTTAGTTACTGCCATGCCGGGTTATAATCTGTGTCTCCAGTCAGTTTACTACTTTAGTTACTGCCATGTCGGGTTAATCTGTGTCTCCAGTCAGTTTACTATTTTATTTACTGCCATGTCGAGTTTTAATCTGTGTCTCCAGTCAGTTTACTACTTTAGTTACTGCCATGCCGGGTTATAACCTGTGTCTCCAGTCAGTTTACTACTTTAGTTACTGCCATGCCGGGTTATATTCTGTGTCTCTAGTCAGTTTACTACTTTAGTTACTGCCATGCCGGGTTATATTCTGTGTCTCCAGTCAGTTTACTACTTTAGTTACTGCCATGCCGGGTTATAATCTGTGTCTCTAGTCAGTTTACTACTTTAGTTACTGCCATGCCGGGTTATAATCTATGTCTCCTGTCAGTTTACTACTTTAATTACTGCCATGCCGGGTTATAATCTGTGTCTCTAATCAGTTTACTACTTTACTTACTGCCATGTCCTGTTATAATCTGTGTCTCTAGTCAGTTTACTACTTTAGTTACTGCCATGTCCTGTTATAATCTGTTTCTCTAGTCAGTTTACTACTTTAGTTACTGCCATGCCGGGTTATAATCTGTGTCTCCAGTCAGTTTACTACTTTAGTTACTGCCATGCCGGGTTATAATCTGTGTCTCCAGTCAGTTTACTACTTTAGTTACTGCCATGCCGGGTTATAATCTGTGTCTCTAGTCAGTTTACTACTTTAGTTACTCCCATGCCGGGTTAAAATCTGTGTCTCCAGTCAGTTTACTACTTTAGTTACTGCCATGCCGGGTTATAATCTGTGTCTCTAGTCAGTTTACTACTTTAGTTACTGCCATGCCGGGTTATAATCTGTGTCTCTAGTCAGTTTACTACTTTAGTTACTGCCATGCCGGGTTATAATCTGTGTCTCCAGTTAGTTTACTACTTTAGTTACTGCCATGCCGGGTTATAATCTGTGTCTCTAGTCAGTTTACTACTTTAGTTACTGCCATGCCGAGTTATAATATGTGTCTCTAGTCAGTTTACTACTTTAGTTACTGCCATGCCGGGTTATAATCTGTGTCTGCAGTCAGTTTACTACTTTAGTTACTGCCATGCCGGGTTATAATCTGTGTCTCTAGTCAGTTTACTACTTTATTTACTGCCATCTCCTGTTATAATCTGTGTCTCCAGTCAGTTTACTACTTTAGTTACTGCCATGCCGGGTTATAATCTGTGTCTCTAGTCAGTTTACTACTTTAGTTACTGCCATGCCGAGTTATAATATGTGTCTCCAGTCAGTTTGCTACTTTAGTTACTGCCATGCCGGGTTATAATCTGTGTCTCTAGTCAGTTTACTACTTTAGTTACTGCCATGCCGGGTTATAATCTGTGTCTCTAGTCAGTTTACTACTTTAGTTACTGCCATGCCGGGTTATAATCTGTGTCTCCAGTTAGTTTACTACTTTAGTTACTGCCATGCCGGGTTATAATCTGTGTCTCTAGTCAGTTTACTACTTTAGTTACTGCCATGCCGAGTTATAATATGTGTCTCTAGTCAGTTTACTACTTTAGTTACTGCCATGCCGGGTTATAATCTGTGTCTGCAGTCAGTTTACTACTTTAGTTACTGCCATGCCGGGTTATAATCTGTGTCTCTAGTCAGTTTACTACTTTAGTTACTGCCATGCCGGGTTATAATCTGTGTCTCTAGTCAGTTTACTACTTTAGTTACTGCCATGCCGGGTTATAATCTATGTCTCCTGTCAGTTTACTACTTTAATTACTGCCATGCCGGGTTATAATCTGTGTCTCTAGTCAGTTTACTACTTTAGTTACTGCCATGTCCTGTTATAATCTGTTTCTCTAGTCAGTTTACTACTTTAGTTACTGCCATGCCGGATTATAATCTGTGTCTCCAGTCAGTTTACTACTTTAGTTACTGCCATGCCGGGTTATAATCTGTGTCTCCAGTCAGTTTACTACTTTAGTTACTGCCATGCCGGGTTATAATCTGTGTCTCTAGTCAGTTTACTACTTTAGTTACTGCCATGCCGGGTTATAATCTGTGTCTCCAGTCAGTTTACTACTTTAGTTACTGCCATGTCGGGTTATAATCTGTGTCTCCAGTCAGTTTACTACTTTAGTTACTGCCATACCGGGTTATAATCTGTGTCTCCAGTCAGTTTACTACATTAGTTACTGCCATGCCGGGTTATAATCTGTGTCTCCAGTCAGTTTACTACTTTAGTTACTGCCATGCCGGTTTCTAATCTGTGTCTTCAGTCAGTTTACTACTTTAGTTACTGCCATGCCGGGTTATAATCTGTGTCTCTATTCAGTTTACTACTTTAGTTACTCCCATGCCGGGTTAAAATCTGTGTCTCCAGTCAGTTTACTACTTTAGTTACTGCCATGCCGGGTTATAATCTGTGTCTCTAGTCAGTTTACTACTTTAGTTACTGCCATGTCCTGTTATAATCTGTGTCTCTACTCAGTTTACTACTTTAGTTACTGCCATGCCGGGTTATAATCTGTGTCTCTAGTCAGTTTACTACTTTAGTTACTGCCATGCCGGGTTATACTCTGTGTCTCCTGTCAGTTTACTACTTTAGTTACTGCCATGCCGGGTTATAATCTGTGTCTCCAGTCAGTTTACTACTTTAGTTACTGCCATGTCGGGTTAATCTGTGTCTCCAGTCAGTTTACTATTTTATTTACTGCCATGTCGAGTTTTAATCTGTGTCTCCAGTCAGTTTACTACTTTAGTTACTGCCATGCCGGGTTATAACCTGTGTCTCCAGTCAGTTTACTACTTTAGTTACTGCCATGCCGGGTTATATTCTGTGTCTCCAGTCAGTTTACTACTTTAGTTACTGCCATGCCGGGTTATAATCTGTGTCTCTAGTCAGTTTACTACTTTAGTTACTGCCATGCCGGGTTATAATCTATGTCTCCTGTCAGTTTACTACTTTAATTACTGCCATGCCGGGTTATAATCTGTGTCTCTAGTCAGTTTACTACTTTACTTACTGCCATGTCCTGTTATAATCTGTGTCTCTAGTCAGTTTACTACTTTAGTTACTGCCATGTCCTGTTATAATCTGTTTCTCTAGTCAGTTTACTACTTTAGTTACTGCCATGCCAGGTTATAATCTGTGTCTCCAGTCAGTTTACTACTTTAGTTACTGCCATGCCGGGTTATAATCTGTGTCTCTAGTCAGTTTACTACTTTAGTTACTGCCATGTCCTGTTATAATCTGTGTCTCTAGTCAGTTTACTACTTTAGTTACTGCCATGCCGGGTTAAAATCTGTGTCTCTAGTCAGTTTACTACTTTAGTTACTGCCATGCCGGGTTATAATCTGTGTCTCCTGTCAGTTTAATACTTTAGTTACTGCCATGCCGGGTTATAATCTGTGTCTCCAGTCAGTTTACTACTTTAGTTACTGCCATGTCGGGTTAATCTGTGTCTCCAGTCAGTTTACTATTTTATTTACTGCCATGTCGAGTTTTAATCTGTGTCTCCAGTCAGTTTACTACTTTAGTTACTGCCATGCCGGGTTATAACCTGTGTCTCCAGTCAGTTTACTACTTTAGTTACTGCCATGCCGGGTTATATTCTGTGTCTCTAGTCAGTTTACTACTTTAGTTACTGCCATGCCGGGTTATATTCTGTGTCTCCAGTCAGTTTACTACTTTAGTTACTGCCATGCCGGGTTATAATCTGTGTCTCTAGTCAGTTTACTACTTTAGTTACTGCCATGCCGGGTTATAATCTATGTCTCCTGTCAGTTTACTACTTTAATTACTGCCATGCCGGGTTATAATCTGTGTCTCTAATCAGTTTACTACTTTACTTACTGCCATGTCCTGTTATAATCTGTGTCTCTAGTCAGTTTACTACTTTAGTTACTGCCATGTCCTGTTATAATCTGTTTCTCTAGTCAGTTTACTACTTTAGTTACTGCCATGCCGGGTTATAATCTGTGTCTCCAGTCAGTTTACTACTTTAGTTACTGCCATGCCGGGTTATAATCTGTGTCTCCAGTCAGTTTACTACTTTAGTTACTGCCATGCCGGGTTATAATCTGTGTCTCTAGTCAGTTTACTACTTTAGTTACTCCCATGCCGGGTTAAAATCTGTGTCTCCAGTCAGTTTACTACTTTAGTTACTGCCATGCCGGGTTATAATCTGTGTCTCTAGTCAGTTTACTACTTTAGTTACTGCCATGCCGGGTTATAATCTGTGTCTCTAGTCAGTTTACTACTTTAGTTACTGCCATGCCGGGTTATAATCTGTGTCTCCAGTTAGTTTACTACTTTAGTTACTGCCATGCCGGGTTATAATCTGTGTCTCTAGTCAGTTTACTACTTTAGTTACTGCCATGCCGAGTTATAATATGTGTCTCTAGTCAGTTTACTACTTTAGTTACTGCCATGCCGGGTTATAATCTGTGTCTGCAGTCAGTTTACTACTTTAGTTACTGCCATGCCGGGTTATAATCTGTGTCTCTAGTCAGTTTACTACTTTAGTTACTGCCATGCCGGGTTATAATCTGTGTCTCTAGTCAGTTTACTACTTTAGTTACTGCCATGCCGGGTTATAATCTATGTCTCCTGTCAGTTTACTACTTTAATTACTGCCATGCCGGGTTATAATCTGTGTCTCTAGTCAGTTTACTACTTTAGTTACTGCCATGTCCTGTTATAATCTGTTTCTCTAGTCAGTTTACTACTTTAGTTACTGCCATGCCGGATTATAATCTGTGTCTCCAGTCAGTTTACTACTTTAGTTACTGCCATGCCGGGTTATAATCTGTGTCTCCAGTCAGTTTACTACTTTAGTTACTGCCATGCCGGGTTATAATCTGTGTCTCTAGTCAGTTTACTACTTTAGTTACTGCCATGCCGGGTTATAATCTGTGTCTCCAGTCAGTTTACTACTTTAGTTACTGCCATGTTGGGTTATAATCTGTGTCTCCAGTCAGTTTACTACTTTAGTTACTGCCATACCGGGTTATAATCTGTGTCTCCAGTCAGTTTACTACATTAGTTACTGCCATGCCGGGTTATAATCTGTGTCTCCAGTCAGTTTACTACTTTAGTTACTGCCATGCCGGTTTCTAATCTGTGTCTTCAGTCAGTTTACTACTTTAGTTACTGCCATGCCGGGTTATAATCTGTGTCTCTATTCAGTTTACTACTTTAGTTACTCCCATGCCGGGTTAAAATCTGTGTCTCCAGTCAGTTTACTACTTTAGTTACTCCCATGCCGGGTTAAAATCTGTGTCTCCAGTCAGTTTACTACTTTAGTTACTGCCATGCCGGGTTATAATCTGTGTCTCTAGTCAGTTTACTACTTTAGTTACTGCCATGTCCTGTTATAATCTGTGTCTCTACTCAGTTTACTACTTTAGTTACTGCCATGCCGGGTTATAATCTGTGTCTCTAGTCAGTTTACTACTTTAGTTACTGCCATGCCGGGTTATAATTTGTGTCTCCTGTCAGTTTACTACTTTAGTTACTGCCATGCCGGGTTATAATCTGTGTCTCCAGTCAGTTTACTACTTTAGTTACTGCCATGTCGGGTTAATCTGTGTCTCCAGTCAGTTTACTATTTTATTTACTGCCATGTCGAGTTTTAATCTGTGTCTCCAGTCAGTTTACTACTTTAGTTACTGCCATGCCGGGTTCTAACCTGTGTCTCCAGTCAGTTTACTACTTTAGTTACTGCCATGCCGGGTTATATTCTGTGTCTCCAGTCAGTTTACTACTTTAGTTACTGCCATGCCGGGTTATAATCTGTGTCTCTAGTCAGTTTACTACTTTAGTTACTGCCATGCCGGGTTATAATCTATGTCTCCTGTCAGTTTACTACTTTAATTACTGCCATGCTTGGTTATAATCTGTGTCTCTAGTCAGTTTACTACTTTACTTACTGCCATGTCCTGTTATAATCTGTGTCTCTAGTCAGTTTACTACTTTAGTTACTGCCATGTCCTGTTATAATCTGTTTCTCTAGTCAGTTTACTACTTTAGTTACTGCCATGCCGGGTTATAATCTGTGTCTCCAGTCAGTTTACTACTTTAGTTACTGCCATGCCGGGTTATAATCTGTGTCTCTAGTCAGTTTACTACTTTAGTTACTGCCATGTCCTGTTATAATCTGTGTCTCTAGTCAGTTTACTACTTTAGTTACTGCCATGCCGGGTTATAATCTGTGTCTCTAGTCAGTTTACTACTTTAGTTACTGCCATGCCGGGTTATAATCTGTGTCTCCTGTCAGTTTACTACTTTAGTTACTGCCATGCCGGGTTATAATCTGTGTCTCCAGTCAGTTTACTACTTTAGTTACTGCCATGTCGGGTTAATCTGTGTCTCCAGTCAGTTTACTATTTTATTTACTGCCATGTCGAGTTTTAATCTGTGTCTCCAGTCAGTTTACTACTTTAGTTACTGCCATGCCGGGTTATAACCTGTGTCTCCAGTCAGTTTACTACTTTAGTTACTGCCATGCCGGGTTATATTCTGTGTCTCTAGTCAGTTTACTACTTTAGTTACTGCCATGCCGGGTTATATTCTGTGTCTCCAGTCAGTTTACTACTTTAGTTACTGCCATGCCGGGTTATAATCTGTGTCTCTAGTCAGTTTACTACTTTAGTTACTGCCATGCCGGGTTATAATCTATGTCTCCTGTCAGTTTACTACTTTAATTACTGCCATGCCGGGTTATAATCTGTGTCTCTAATCAGTTTACTACTTTACTTACTGCCATGTCCTGTTATAATCTGTGTCTCTAGTCAGTTTACTACTTTAGTTACTGCCATGTCCTGTTATAATCTGTTTCTCTAGTCAGTTTACTACTTTAGTTACTGCCATGCCGGGTTATAATCTGTGTCTCCAGTCAGTTTACTACTTTAGTTACTGCCATGCCGGGTTATAATCTGTGTCTCCAGTCAGTTTACTACTTTAGTTACTGCCATGCCGGGTTATAATCTGTGTCTCTAGTCAGTTTACTACTTTAGTTACTCCCATGCCGGGTTAAAATCTGTGTCTCCAGTCAGTTTACTACTTTAGTTACTGCCATGCCGGGTTATAATCTGTGTCTCTAGTCAGTTTACTACTTTAGTTACTGCCATGTCCTGTTATAATCTGTGTCTCTAGTCAGTTTACTACTTTAGTTACTGCCATGCCGGGTTATAATCTGTGTCTCTAGTCAGTTTACTACTTTAGTTACTGCCATGCCGGGTTATAATCTGTGTCTCCTGTCAGTTTACTACGTTAGTTACTGCCATGCCGGGTTATAATCTGTGTCTCCAGTCAATTTACTACTTTAGTTACTGCCATGCCGGGTTATAATCTGTGTCTCTAGTCAGTTTACTACTTTAGTTACTGCCATGCCGGGTTATAATCTGTGTCTCTAGTCAGTTTACTACTTTAGTTACTGCCATGCCGGGTTATAATCTGTGTCTCCAGTCAGTTTACTACTTTAGTTACTGCCATGCCGGGTTATAATCTGTGTCTCCAGTCAGTTTACTACTTTAGTTACTGCCATGCCGGGTTATAATCTGTGTCTCCAGTCAGTTTACTACTTTAGTTACTGCCATGCCGGCTTATAATCTGTGTCTCCAGTCAGCTTACTACTTTAGTTACTGCCATGCCGGGTTATAATCTGTGTCTCCAGTCAGCTTACTACTTTAGTTACTGCCATGCTGGGCTATAATCTGTGTCTCCAGTCAGTTTACTACTTTAGTTACTGCCATGCCGGGTTATAATCTGTGTCTCCAGTCAGTTTATTACTTTAGTTACTGCCATGCCGGGTTATAATCTGTTTCTCCAGTCAGTTTACTAGTTTAGTTACTGCCATGCTGGGTTATAATCTGTGTCTCCAGTCAGTTTACTACTTTAGTTACTGCCATGCCGGGTTATAATCTATGTCTCCTGTCAGTTTACTACTTTAATTACTGCCATGCCGGGTTATAATCTGTGTCTCTAGTCAGTTTACTACTTTAATTACTGCCATGTCCTGTTATAATCTGTGTCTCTAGTCAGTTTACTACTTTAGTTCCTGCCATGTCCTGTTATAATCTGTTTCTCTAGTCAGTTTACTACTTTAGTTACTGCCATGCCGGATTATAATCTGTGTCTCCAGTCAGTTTACTACTTTAGTTACTGCCATGCCGGGTTATAATCTGTGTCTCCAGTCAGTTTACTACTTTAGTTACTGCCATGCCGGGTTATAATCTGTGTCTCTAGTCAGTTTACTACTTTAGTTACTGCCATGCCGGGTTATAATCTGTGTCTCCAGTCAGTTTACTACTTTAGTTACTGCCATGTCGGGTTATAATCTGTGTCTCCAGTCAGTTTACTACTTTAGTTACTGCCATACCGGGTTATAATCTGTGTTTCCAGTCAGTTTACTACATTAGTTACTGCCATGCCGGGTTATAATCTGTGTCTCCAGTCAGTTTACTACTTTAGTTACTGCCATGCCGGTTTCTAATCTGTGTCTCCAGTCAGTTTACTACTTTAGTTACTGCCATGACGGGTTATAATCTGTGTCTCTAGTCAGTTTACTACTTTAGTTACTGCCATGTCCTGTTATAATCTGTGTCTCTAGTCAGTTTACTACTTTAGTTACTGCCATGCCGGGTTATAATCTGTGTCTCCAGTCAGCTTACTACTTTAGTTACTGCCATGCCGGGTTATAATCTGTGTCTCCAGTCAGCTTACTACTTTAGTTACTGCCATGCTGGGTTATAATCTGTGTCTCCAGTCAGTTTACTACTTTAGTTACTGCCATGCCGGGTTATAATCTGTGTCTCCAGTCAGTTTATTACTTTAGTTACTGCCATGCCGGGTTATAATCTGTTTCTCCAGTCAGTTTACTAGTTTAGTTACTGCCATGCTGGGTTATAATCTGTGTCTCCAGTCAGTTTACTACTTTAGTTACTGCCATGCCGGGTTATAATCTATGTCTCCTGTCAGTTTACTACTTTAATTACTGCCATGCCGGGTTATAATCTGTGTCTCTAGTTAGTTTACTACTTTAATTACTGCCATGTCCTGTTATAATCTGTGTCTCTAGTCAGTTTACTACTTTAGTTACTGCCATGTCCTGTTATAATCTGTTTCTCTAGTCAGTTTACTACTTTAGTTACTGCCATGCCGGATTATAATCTGTGTCTCCAGTCAGTTTACTACTTTAGTTACTGCCATGCCGGGTTATAATCTGTGTCTCCAGTCAGTTTACTACTTTAGTTACTGCCATGCCGGGTTATAATCTGTGTCTCTAGTCAGTTTACTACTTTAGTTACTGCCATGCCGGGTTATAATCTGTGTCTCCAGTCAGTTTACTACTTTAGTTACTGCCATGTCGGGTTATAATCTGTGTCTCCAGTCAGTTTACTACTTTAGTTACTGCCATACCGGGTTATAATCTGTGTTTCCAGTCAGTTTACTACATTAGTTACTGCCATGCCGGGTTATAATCTGTGTCTCTAGTCAGTTTACTACTTTAGTTACTGCCATGCCGGGTTATAATCTATGTCTCCTGTCAGTTTACTACTTTAATTACTGCCATGCCGGGTTATAATCTGTGTCTCTAGTCAGTTTACTACTTTACTTACTGCCATGTCCTGTTATAATCTGTGTCTCTAGTCAGTTTACTACTTTAGTTACTGCCATGTCCTGTTATAATCTGTTTCTCTAGTCAGTTTACTACTTTAGTTACTGCCATGCCGGGTTATAATCTGTGTCTCCAGTCAGTTTACTACTTTAGTTACTGCCATGCCGGGTTATAATCTGTGTCTCTAGTCAGTTTACTACTTTAGTTACTGCCATGTCCTGTTATAATCTGTGTCTCTAGTCAGTTTACTACTTTAGTTACTGCCATGCCGGGTTATAATCTGTGTCTCTAGTCAGTTTACTACTTTAGTTACTGCCATGCCGGGTTATAATCTGTGTCTCCTGTCAGTTTAATACTTTAGTTACTGCCATGCCGGGTTATAATCTGTGTCTCCAGTCAGTTTACTACTTTAGTTACTGCCATGTCGGGTTAATCTGTGTCTCCAGTCAGTTTACTATTTTATTTACTGCCATGTCGAGTTTTAATCTGTGTCTCCAGTCAGTTTACTACTTTAGTTACTGCCATGCCGGGTTATAACCTGTGTCTCCAGTCAGTTTACTACTTTAGTTACTGCCATGCCGGGTTATATTCTGTGTCTCTAGTCAGTTTACTACTTTAGTTACTGCCATGCCGGGTTATATTCTGTGTCTCCAGTCAGTTTACTACTTTAGTTACTGCCATGCCGGGTTATAATCTGTGTCTCTAGTCAGTTTACTACTTTAGTTACTGCCATGCCGGGTTATAATCTATGTCTCCTGTCAGTTTACTACTTTAATTACTGCCATGCCGGGTTATAATCTGTGTCTCTAATCAGTTTACTACTTTACTTACTGCCATGTCCTGTTATAATCTGTGTCTCTAGTCAGTTTACTACTTTAGTTACTGCCATGTCCTGTTATAATCTGTTTCTCTAGTCAGTTTACTACTTTAGTTACTGCCATGCCGGGTTATAATCTGTGTCTCCAGTCAGTTTACTACTTTAGTTACTGCCATGCCGGGTTATAATCTGTGTCTCCAGTCAGTTTACTACTTTAGTTACTGCCATGCCGGGTTATAATCTGTGTCTCTAGTCAGTTTACTACTTTAGTTACTCCCATGCCGGGTTAAAATCTGTGTCTCCAGTCAGTTTACTACTTTAGTTACTGCCATGCCGGGTTATAATCTGTGTCTCTAGTCAGTTTACTACTTTAGTTACTGCCATGCCGGGTTATAATCTGTGTCTCTAGTCAGTTTACTACTTTAGTTACTGCCATGCCGGGTTATAATCTGTGTCTCCAGTTAGTTTACTACTTTAGTTACTGCCATGCCGGGTTATAATCTGTGTCTCTAGTCAGTTTACTACTTTAGTTACTGCCATGCCGAGTTATAATATGTGTCTCTAGTCAGTTTACTACTTTAGTTACTGCCATGCCGGGTTATAATCTGTGTCTGCAGTCAGTTTACTACTTTAGTTACTGCCATGCCGGGTTATAATCTGTGTCTCTAGTCAGTTTACTACTTTAGTTACTGCCATGCCGGGTTATAATCTGTGTCTCTAGTCAGTTTACTACTTTAGTTACTGCCATGCCGGGTTATAATCTATGTCTCCTGTCAGTTTACTACTTTAATTACTGCCATGCCGGGTTATAATCTGTGTCTCTAGTCAGTTTACTACTTTAGTTACTGCCATGTCCTGTTATAATCTGTTTCTCTAGTCAGTTTACTACTTTAGTTACTGCCATGCCGGATTATAATCTGTGTCTCCAGTCAGTTTACTACTTTAGTTACTGCCATGCCGGGTTATAATCTGTGTCTCCAGTCAGTTTACTACTTTAGTTACTGCCATGCCGGGTTATAATCTGTGTCTCTAGTCAGTTTACTACTTTAGTTACTGCCATGCCGGGTTATAATCTGTGTCTCCAGTCAGTTTACTACTTTAGTTACTGCCATGTCGGGTTATAATCTGTGTCTCCAGTCAGTTTACTACTTTAGTTACTGCCATACCGGGTTATAATCTGTGTCTCCAGTCAGTTTACTACATTAGTTACTGCCATGCCGGGTTATAATCTGTGTCTCCAGTCAGTTTACTACTTTAGTTACTGCCATGCCGGTTTCTAATCTGTGTCTTCAGTCAGTTTACTACTTTAGTTACTGCCATGCCGGGTTATAATCTGTGTCTCTATTCAGTTTACTACTTTAGTTACTCCCATGCCGGGTTAAAATCTGTGTCTCCAGTCAGTTTACTACTTTAGTTACTGCCATGCCGGGTTATAATCTGTGTCTCTAGTCAGTTTACTACTTTAGTTACTGCCATGTCCTGTTATAATCTGTGTCTCTACTCAGTTTACTACTTTAGTTACTGCCATGCCGGGTTATAATCTGTGTCTCTAGTCAGTTTACTACTTTAGTTACTGCCATGCCGGGTTATAATCTGTGTCTCCTGTCAGTTTACTACTTTAGTTACTGCCATGCCGGGTTATAATCTGTGTCTCCAGTCAGTTTACTACTTTAGTTACTGCCATGTCGGGTTAATCTGTGTCTCCAGTCAGTTTACTATTTTATTTACTGCCATGTCGAGTTTTAATCTGTGTCTCCAGTCAGTTTACTACTTTAGTTACTGCCATGCCGGGTTATAACCTGTGTCTCCAGTCAGTTTACTACTTTAGTTACTGCCATGCCGGGTTATATTCTGTGTCTCCAGTCAGTTTACTACTTTAGTTACTGCCATGCCGGGTTATAATCTGTGTCTCTAGTCAGTTTACTACTTTAGTTACTGCCATGCCGGGTTATAATCTGTGTCTCTAGTCAGTTTACTACTTTAGTTACTGCCATGTCCTGTTATAATCTGTGTCTCTAGTCAGTTTACTACTTTAGTTACTGCCATGCCGGGTTATAATCTGTGTCTCTAGTCAGTTTACTACTTTAGTTACTGCCATGCCGGGTTATAATCTGTGTCTCCTGTCAGTTTACTACTTTTGTTACTGCCATGCCGGGTTATAATCTGTGTCTCCAGTCAGTTTACTACTTTAGTTACTGCCATGTCGGGTTAATCTGTGTCTCCAGTCAGTTTACTATTTTATTTACTGCCATGTCGAGTTTTAATCTGTGTCTCCAGTCAGTTTACTACTTTAGTTACTGCCATGCCGGGTTATAACCTGTGTCTCCAGTCAGTTTACTACTTTAGTTACTGCCATGCCGGGTTATATTCTGTGTCTCTAGTCAGTTTACTACTTTAGTTACTGCCATGCCGGGTTATATTCTGTGTCTCCAGTCAGTTTACTACTTTAGTTACTGCCATGCCGGGTTATAATCTGTGTCTCTAGTCAGTTTACTACTTTAGTTACTGCCATGCCGGGTTATAATCTATGTCTCCTGTCAGTTTACTACTTTAATTACTGCCATGCCGGGTTATAATCTGTGTCTCTAATCAGTTTACTACTTTACTTACTGCCATGTCCTGTTATAATCTGTGTCTAAAGTCAGTTTACTACTTTAGTTACTGCCATGTCCTGTTATAATCTGTTTCTCTAGTCAGTTTACTACTTTAGTTACTGCCATGCCGGGTTATAATCTGTGTCTCCAGTCAGTTTACTACTTTAGTTACTGCCATGCCGGGTTATAATCTGTGTCTCCAGTCAGTTTACTACTTTAGTTACTGCCATGCCGGGTTATAATCTGTGTCTCTAGTCAGTTTACTACTTTAGTTACTCCCATGCCGGGTTAAAATCTGTGTCTCCAGTCAGTTTACTACTTTAGTTACTGCCATGCCGGGTTATAATCTGTGTCTCTAGTCAGTTTACTACTTTAGTTACTGCCATGTCCTGTTATAATCTGTGTCTCTAGTCAGTTTACTACTTTAGTTACTGCCATGCCGGGTTATAATCTGTGTCTCTAGTCAGTTTACTACTTTAGTTACTGCCATGCCGGGTTATAATCTGTGTCTCCTGTCAGTTTACTACGTTAGTTACTGCCATGCCGGGTTATAATCTGTGTCTCCAGTCAATTTACTACTTTAGTTACTGCCATGCCGGGTTATAATCTGTGTCTCTAGTCAGTTTACTACTTTAGTTACTGCCATGCCGGGTTATAATCTGTGTCTCTAGTCAGTTTACTACTTTAGTTACTGCCATGCCGGGTTATAATCTGTGTCTCCAGTCAGTTTACTACTTTAGTTACTGCCATGCCGGGTTATAATCTGTGTCTCCAGTCAGTTTACTACTTTAGTTACTGCCATGCCGGGTTATAATCTGTGTCTCCAGTCAGTTTACTACTTTAGTTACTGCCATGCCGGCTTATAATCTGTGTCTCCAGTCAGCTTACTACTTTAGTTACTGCCATGCCGGGTTATAATCTGTGTCTCCAGTCAGCTTACTACTTTAGTTACTGCCATGCTGGGCTATAATCTGTGTCTCCAGTCAGTTTACTACTTTAGTTACTGCCATGCCGGGTTATAATCTGTGTCTCCAGTCAGTTTATTACTTTAGTTACTGCCATGCCGGGTTATAATCTGTTTCTCCAGTCAGTTTACTAGTTTAGTTACTGCCATGCTGGGTTATAATCTGTGTCTCCAGTCAGTTTACTACTTTAGTTACTGCCATGCCGGGTTATAATCTATGTCTCCTGTCAGTTTACTACTTTAATTACTGCCATGCCGGGTTATAATCTGTGTCTCTAGTCAGTTTACTACTTTAATTACTGCCATGTCCTGTTATAATCTGTGTCTCTAGTCAGTTTACTACTTTAGTTACTGCCATGTCCTGTTATAATCTGTTTCTCTAGTCAGTTTACTACTTTAGTTACTGCCATGCCGGATTATAATCTGTGTCTCCAGTCAGTTTACTACTTTAGTTACTGCCATGCCGGGTTATAATCTGTGTCTCCAGTCAGTTTACTACTTTAGTTACTGCCATGCCGGGTTATAATCTGTGTCTCTAGTCAGTTTACTACTTTAGTTACTGCCATGCCGGGTTATAATCTGTGTCTCCAGTCAGTTTACTACTTTAGTTACTGCCATGTCGGGTTATAATCTGTGTCTCCAGTCAGTTTACTACTTTAGTTACTGCCATACCGGGTTATAATCTGTGTTTCCAGTCAGTTTACTACATTAGTTACTGCCATGCCGGGTTATAATCTGTGTCTCCAGTCAGTTTACTACTTTAGTTACTGCCATGCCGGTTTCTAATCTGTGTCTCCAGTCAGTTTACTACTTTAGTTACTGCCATGACGGGTTATA
This sequence comes from Cepaea hortensis, assembly GCA_963921405.1. Classification (NCBI taxonomy): domain Eukaryota; kingdom Metazoa; phylum Mollusca; class Gastropoda; order Stylommatophora; family Helicidae; genus Cepaea; species Cepaea hortensis. Next base: position 63,466,799 of record OY992894.1, on the reverse strand, counting down.
ATCTGTGTCTCTAGTCAGTTTACTACTTTAGTTACTGCCATGTCCTGTTATAATCTGTGTCTCTAGTCAGTTTACTACTTTAGTTACTGCCATGCCGGGTTATAATCTGTGTCTCCAGTCAGCTTACTACTTTAGTTACTGCCATGCCGGGTTATAATCTGTGTCTCCAGTCAGCTTACTACTTTAGTTACTGCCATGCTGGGTTATAATCTGTGTCTCCAGTCAGTTTACTACTTTAGTTACTGCCATGCCGGGTTATAATCTGTGTCTCCAGTCAGTTTATTACTTTAGTTACTGCCATGCCGGGTTATAATCTGTTTCTCCAGTCAGTTTACTAGTTTAGTTACTGCCATGCTGGGTTATAATCTGTGTCTCCAGTCAGTTTACTACTTTAGTTACTGCCATGCCGGGTTATAATCTATGTCTCCTGTCAGTTTACTACTTTAATTACTGCCATGCCGGGTTATAATCTGTGTCTCTAGTCAGTTTACTACTTTAATTACTGCCATGTCCTGTTATAATCTGTGTCTCTAGTCAGTTTACTACTTTAGTTACTGCCATGTCCTGTTATAATCTGTTTCTCTAGTCAGTTTACTACTTTAGTTACTGCCATGCCGGATTATAATCTGTGTCTCCAGTCAGTTTACTACTTTAGTTACTGCCATGCCGGGTTATAATCTGTGTCTCTAGTCAGTTTACTACTTTAGTTACTGCCATGCCGGGTTATAATCTGTGTCTCCAGTCAGTTTACTACTTTAGTTACTGCCATGTCGGGTTATAATCTGTGTCTCCAGTCAGTTTACTACTTTAGTTACTGCCATACCGGGTTATAATCTGTGTTTCCAGTCAGTTTACTACATTAGTTACTGCCATGCCGGGTTATAATCTGTGTCTCTAGTCAGTTTACTACTTTAGTTACTGCCATGCCGGGTTATAATCTATGTCTCCTGTCAGTTTACTACTTTAATTACTGCCATGCCGGGTTATAATCTGTGTCTCTAGTCAGTTTACTACTTTACTTACTGCCATGTCCTGTTATAATCTGTGTCTCTAGTCAGTTTACTACTTTAGTTACTGCCATGTCCTGTTATAATCTGTTTCTCTAGTCAGTTTACTACTTTAGTTACTGCCATGCCGGGTTATAATCTGTGTCTCCAGTCAGTTTACTACTTTAGTTACTGCCATGCCGGGTTATAATCTGTGTCTCTAGTCAGTTTACTACTTTAGTTACTGCCATGTCCTGTTATAATCTGTGTCTCTAGTCAGTTTACTACTTTAGTTACTGCCATGCCGGGTTATAATCTGTGTCTCTAGTCAGTTTACTACTTTAGTTACTGCCATGCCGGGTTATAATCTGTGTCTCCTGTCAGTTTAATACTTTAGTTACTGCCATGCCGGGTTATAATCTGTGTCTCCAGTCAGTTTACTACTTTAGTTACTGCCATGTCGGGTTAATCTGTGTCTCCAGTCAGTTTACTATTTTATTTACTGCCATGTCGAGTTTTAATCTGTGTCTCCAGTCAGTTTACTACTTTAGTTACTGCCATGCCGGGTTATAACCTGTGTCTCCAGTCAGTTTACTACTTTAGTTACTGCCATGCCGGGTTATATTCTGTGTCTCTAGTCAGTTTACTACTTTAGTTACTGCCATGCCGGGTTATATTCTGTGTCTCCAGTCAGTTTACTACTTTAGTTACTGCCATGCCGGGTTATAATCTGTGTCTCTAGTCAGTTTACTACTTTAGTTACTGCCATGCCGGGTTATAATCTATGTCTCCTGTCAGTTTACTACTTTAATTACTGCCATGCCGGGTTATAATCTGTGTCTCTAATCAGTTTACTACTTTACTTACTGCCATGTCCTGTTATAATCTGTGTCTCTAGTCAGTTTACTACTTTAGTTACTGCCATGTCCTGTTATAATCTGTTTCTCTAGTCAGTTTACTACTTTAGTTACTGCCATGCCGGGTTATAATCTGTGTCTCCAGTCAGTTTACTACTTTAGTTACTGCCATGCCGGGTTATAATCTGTGTCTCCAGTCAGTTTACTACTTTAGTTACTGCCATGCCGGGTTATAATCTGTGTCTCTAGTCAGTTTACTACTTTAGTTACTCCCATGCCGGGTTAAAATCTGTGTCTCCAGTCAGTTTACTACTTTAGTTACTGCCATGCCGGGTTATAATCTGTGTCTCTAGTCAGTTTACTACTTTAGTTACTGCCATGCCGGGTTATAATCTGTGTCTCTAGTCAGTTTACTACTTTAGTTACTGCCATGCCGGGTTATAATCTGTGTCTCCAGTTAGTTTACTACTTTAGTTACTGCCATGCCGGGTTATAATCTGTGTCTCTAGTCAGTTTACTACTTTAGTTACTGCCATGCCGAGTTATAATATGTGTCTCTAGTCAGTTTACTACTTTAGTTACTGCCATGCCGGGTTATAATCTGTGTCTGCAGTCAGTTTACTACTTTAGTTACTGCCATGCCGGGTTATAATCTGTGTCTCTAGTCAGTTTACTACTTTAGTTACTGCCATGCCGGGTTATAATCTGTGTCTCTAGTCAGTTTACTACTTTAGTTACTGCCATGCCGGGTTATAATCTATGTCTCCTGTCAGTTTACTACTTTAATTACTGCCATGCCGGGTTATAATCTGTGTCTCTAGTCAGTTTACTACTTTAGTTACTGCCATGTCCTGTTATAATCTGTTTCTCTAGTCAGTTTACTACTTTAGTTACTGCCATGCCGGATTATAATCTGTGTCTCCAGTCAGTTTACTACTTTAGTTACTGCCATGCCGGGTTATAATCTGTGTCTCCAGTCAGTTTACTACTTTAGTTACTGCCATGCCGGGTTATAATCTGTGTCTCTAGTCAGTTTACTACTTTAGTTACTGCCATGCCGGGTTATAATCTGTGTCTCCAGTCAGTTTACTACTTTAGTTACTGCCATGTCGGGTTATAATCTGTGTCTCCAGTCAGTTTACTACTTTAGTTACTGCCATACCGGGTTATAATCTGTGTCTCCAGTCAGTTTACTACATTAGTTACTGCCATGCCGGGTTATAATCTGTGTCTCCAGTCAGTTTACTACTTTAGTTACTGCCATGCCGGTTTCTAATCTGTGTCTTCAGTCAGTTTGCTACTTTAGTTACTGCCATGCCGGGTTATAATCTGTGTCTCTATTCAGTTTACTACTTTAGTTACTCCCATGCCGGGTTAAAATCTGTGTCTCCAGTCAGTTTACTACTTTAGTTACTGCCATGCCGGGTTATAATCTGTGTCTCTAGTCAGTTTACTACTTTAGTTACTGCCATGTCCTGTTATAATCTGTGTCTCTACTCAGTTTACTACTTTAGTTACTGCCATGCCGGGTTATAATCTGTGTCTCTAGTCAGTTTACTACTTTAGTTACTGCCATGCCGGGTTATAATCTGTGTCTCCTGTCAGTTTACTACTTTAGTTACTGCCATGCCGGGTTATAATCTGTGTCTCCAGTCAGTTTACTACTTTAGTTACTGCCATGTCGGGTTAATCTGTGTCTCCAGTCAGTTTACTATTTTATTTACTGCCATGTCGAGTTTTAATCTGTGTCTCCAGTCAGTTTACTACTTTAGTTACTGCCATGCCGGGTTATAACCTGTGTCTCCAGTCAGTTTACTACTTTAGTTACTGCCATGCCGGGTTATATTCTGTGTCTCCAGTCAGTTTACTACTTTAGTTACTGCCATGCCGGGTTATAATCTGTGTCTCTAGTCTGTTTACTACTTTAGTTACTGCCATGCCGGGTTATAATCTATGTCTCCTGTCAGTTTACTACTTTAATTACTGCCATGCCGGGTTATAATCTGTGTCTCTAGTCAGTTTACTACTTTACTTACTGCCATGTCCTGTTATAATCTGTGTCTCTAGTCAGTTTACTACTTTAGTTACTGCCATGTCCTGTTATAATCTGTTTCTCTAGTCAGTTTACTACTTTAGTTACTGCCATGCCGGGTTATAATCTGTGTCTCCAGTCAGTTTACTACTTTAGTTACTGCCATGCCGGGTTATAATCTGTGTCTCTAGTCAGTTTACTACTTTAGTTACTGCCATGTCCTGTTATAATCTGTGTCTCTAGTCAGTTTACTACTTTAGTTACTGCCATGCCGGGTTATAATCTGTGTCTCTAGTCAGTTTACTACTTTAGTTACTGCCATGCCGGGTTATAATCTGTGTCTCCTGTCAGTTTACTACTTTAGTTACTGCCATGCCGGGTTATAATCTGTGTCTCCAGTCAGTTTACTACTTTAGTTACTGCCATGTCGGGTTAATCTGTGTCTCCAGTCAGTTTACTATTTTATTTACTGCCATGTCGAGTTTTAATCTGTGTCTCCAGTCAGTTTACTACTTTAGTTACTGCCATGCCGGGTTATAACCTGTGTCTCCAGTCAGTTTACTACTTTAGTTACTGCCATGCCGGGTTATATTCTGTGTCTCTAGTCAGTTTACTACTTTAGTTACTGCCATGCCGGGTTATATTCTGTGTCTCCAGTCAGTTTACTACTTTAGTTACTGCCATGCCGGGTTATAATCTGTGTCTCTAGTCAGTTTACTACTTTAGTTACTGCCATGCCGGGTTATAATCTATGTCTCCTGTCAGTTTACTACTTTAATTACTGCCATGCCGGGTTATAATCTGTGTCTCTAATCAGTTTACTACTTTACTTACTGCCATGTCCTGTTATAATCTGTGTCTCTAGTCAGTTTACTACTTTAGTTACTGCCATGTCCTGTTATAATCTGTTTCTCTAGTCAGTTTACTACTTTAGTTACTGCCATGCCGGGTTATAATCTGTGTCTCCAGTCAGTTTACTACTTTAGTTACTGCCATGCCGGGTTATAATCTGTGTCTCCAGTCAGTTTACTACTTTAGTTACTGCCATGCCGGGTTATAATCTGTGTCTCTAGTCAGTTTACTACTTTAGTTACTCCCATGCCGGGTTAAAATCTGTGTCTCCAGTCAGTTTACTACTTTAGTTACTGCCATGCCGGGTTATAATCTGTGTCTCTAGTCAGTTTACTACTTTAGTTACTGCCATGTCCTGTTATAATCTGTGTCTCTAGTCAGTTTACTACTTTAGTTACTGCCATGCCGGGTTATAATCTGTGTCTCTAGTCAGTTTACTACTTTAGTTACTGCCATGCCGGGTTATAATCTGTGTCTCCTGTCAGTTTACTACGTTAGTTACTGCCATGCCGGGTTATAATCTGTGTCTCCAGTCAATTTACTACTTTAGTTACTGCCATGCCGGGTTATAATCTGTGTCTCTAGTCAGTTTACTACTTTAGTTACTGCCATGCCGGGTTATAATCTGTGTCTCTAGTCAGTTTACTACTTTAGTTTTTGCCATGCCGGGTTATAATCTGTGTCTCCAGTCAGTTTACTACTTTAGTTACTGCCATGCCGGGTTATAATCTGTGTCTCCAGTCAGTTTACTACTTTAGTTACTGCCATGCCGGGTTATAATCTGTGTCTCCAGTCAGTTTACTACTTTAGTTACTGCCATGCCGGCTTATAATCTGTGTCTCCAGTCAGCTTACTACTTTAGTTACTGCCATGCCGGGTTATAATCTGTGTCTCCAGTCAGTTTACTACTTTAGTTACTGCCATGCCGGGTTATAATCTGTGTCTCCAGTCAGTTTATTACTTTAGTTACTGCCATGCCGGGTTATAATCTGTTTCTCCAGTCAGTTTACTAGTTTAGTTACTGCCATGCTGGGTTATAATCTGTGTCTCCAGTCAGTTTACTACTTTAGTTACTGCCATGACGGGTTATAATCTGTGTCTCTAGTCAGTTTACTACTTTAGTTACTGCCATGTCCTGTTATAATCTGTGTCTCTAGTCAGTTTACTACTTTAGTTACTGCCATGCCGGGTTATAATCTGTGTCTCTAGTCAGTTTACTACTTTAGTTACTGCCATGTCCTGTTATAATCTGTGTCTCTAGTCAGTTTACTACTTTAGTTACTGCCATACCGGGTTAAAATCTGTGTCTCTAGTCAGTTTACTACTTTAGTTACTGCCATGTCCTGTTATAATCTGTGTCTCTAGTCAGTTTACTACTTTAGTTACTGCCATGCCGGGTTAAAATCTGTGTCTCTAGTCAGTTTACTACTTTAGTTACTGCCATGCCGGGTTATAATCTGTGTCTCCAGTCAGTTTACTACTTTAGTTACTGCCATGTCGGGTTATAATCTGTGTCTCTAGTCAGTTTACTACTTTAGTTACTGCCATGTCCTGTTATAATCTGTGCCTCTAGTCAGTTTACTACTTTAGTTACTGCCATGCCGGGTTATAATCTGTGTCTCTAGTCAGTTTACTACTTTAGTTACTGCCATGCCGGGTTATAATCTGTGTCTCCTGTCAATTTACTACTTTAGTTACTGCCATGCCGGGTTATAATCTGTGTCTCCAGTCAGTTTACTACTTTAGTTACTGCCATGTCGGGTTAATCTGTGTCTCCAGTCAGTTTACTACTTTAGTTACTGCCATGTCGGGTTATAATATGTGTCTCCAGTCAGTTTACTACTTTAGTTACTGCCGTGCCGGGTTATAACCTGTGTCTCCAGTCAGTTTACTACTTTAGTTACTGCCATGCCGGGTTATATTCTGTCTCTAGTCAGTTTACTACTTTAGTTACTGCCATGCCGGGTTATATTCTGTGTCTCCAGTCAGTTTACTACTTTAGTTACTGCCATGCCGGGTTATAATCTGTGTCTCTAGTCAGTTTACTACTTTAGTTACTGCCATGCCGGGTTATAATCTATGTCTCCTGTCAGTTTACTACTTTAATTACTGCCATGCCGGGTTATAATCTATGTCTCTAGTCAGTTTACTACTTTAATTACTGCCATGTCCTGTTATAATCTGTGTCTCTAGTCAGTTTACTACTTTAGTTACTGCCATGTCCTGTTATAATCTGTTTCTCTAGTCAGTTTACTACTTTAGTTACTGCCATGCCGGATTATAATCTGTGTCTCCAGTCAGTTTACTACTTTAGTTACTGCCATGCCGGGTTATAATCTGTGTCTCCAGTCAGTTTACTACTTTAGTTACTGCCATGCCGGGTTATAATCTGTGTCTCTAGTCAGTTTACTACTTTAGTTACTGCCATGCCGGGTTATAATCTGTGTCTCCAGTCAGTTTACTACTTTAGTTACTGCCATGTCTGGTTATAATCTGTGTCTCCAGTCAGTTTACTACTTTAGTTACTGCCATATCGGGTTATAATCTGTGTCTCCAGTCAGTTTACTACATTAGTTACTGCCATGCCGGGTTATAATCTGTGTCTCCAATCAGTTTACTACTTTAGTTACTGCCATGCCGGTTTCTAATCTGTGTCTCCAGTCAGTTTACTACTTTAGTTACTGCCATGACGGGTTATAATCTGTGTCTCTATTCAGTTTACTACTTTAGTTACTCCCATGTCGGGTTAAAATCTGTGTCTCCAGTCAGTTTACTACATTAGTTACTGCCATGTCGGGTTATAATCTGTGTCTCTAGTCAGTTTACTACTTTAGTTACTGCCATGTCCTATTATAATCTGTGTCTCTAGTCAGTTTACTACTTTAGTTACTGCCATGCCGGGTTATAATCTGTGTCTCTAGTCAGTTTACTACTTTAGTTACTGCCATGCCGGGTTATAATCTGTGTCTCCTGTCAGTTTACTACTTTAGTTACTGCCATGCCGGGTTATAATCTGTGTCTCCAGTCAGTTTACTACTTTATTTACTGCCATGTCGAGTTTTAATCTGTGTCTCCAGTCAGTTTACTACTTTAGTTACTGCCATGTCGGGTTATAATATGTGTCTCCAGTCAGTTTACTACTTTAGTTACTGCCGTGCCGGGTTATAACCTGTGTCTCCAGTCAGTTTACTACTTTAGTTACTGCCATGCCGGGTTATATTCTGTGTCTCTAGTCAGTTTACTACTTTAGTTACTGCCATGCCGGGTTATAATCTGTGTCTCTAGTCAGTTTACTACTTTAGTTACTGCCATGCCGGATTATAATCTGTCTCTAGTCAGTTTACTACTTTAGTTACTGCCATGTCCTGTTATAATCTGTGTCTCTAGTCAGTTTACTACTTTAGTTACTGCCATGTCCTGTTATAATCTGTGTCTCTAGTCAGTTTACTACTTTAGTTACTGCCATGCCGGGTTATAATCTGTGTCTCCAGTCAGTTTACTACTTTAGTTACTGCTATGCCGGGTTATCTGTGTCTCCAGTCAGTTTACTACTTTAGTTACTGCCATGCCGGGTTATAATCTGTGTCTCTAGTCAGTTTACTACTTTAGTTACTGCCATGCCGGGATATAATCTGTGTCTCCAGTCAGTTTACTACTTTAGTTACTGCCATGCCGGGTTATAATCTGTGTCTCCAGTCAGTTTACTTCTTTAGTTACTGCCATGCCGGGTTATAATATGTGTCTCTAGTCAGTTTAATACTTTAGTTACTGTCATGCCGGGTTATAATCTGAGTCTCCAGTCAATTTACTACTTTAGGTACTGCCATGTCGGGTTATAATCTGTCTCCAGTCACTTTAATACTTTAATTACTGCCATGTCGGGTTAATCTGTGTCTCCAGTCAATTTACTAGTTTAGTTACTGCCATGTCGAGTTATAATCTGTGTCTCCAGCCAGTTTACTACTTTAGTTACTGCCATGCCGGGTTATAATCTGTGTCTCCAGTCAATTTATTACTTTAGTTACTGCCATGTCGGGTTAATCTGTATCTCTAGTCAATTTACTACTTTAGTTACTGCCATGTACTGTTATAACCTGTGTCTCCAGTCAGTTTACTACTTTAGTTACTGCTATGATGGGTTATAATCTGTGTCTCCAGTCAGTTTACTACTTTAGTTACTGCCATGCCGGGTTATAATCTCTGCCTCCAGTCAGTTTACTACTTTAGTTACTGCCATGCCGGGCTATAATCTGTGTCTCTAGTCAGTTTACTACATTAGTTACTGCCATGCCGGGTTATAATCTGTGTCTCTAGTCAGTTTACTACTTTATTTACTGCCATGCCGGGTTATAATCTGTGTCTCCAGTCAGTTTACTACTTTAGTTACTGCCATGCTGGGTTATAGTTATAATCTGTGTCTCCAGTCAGTTTACTACTTTAGTTACTGCCATGCCGTGTTATAATCTGTGTCTCTAGTCAGTTTACTACTTTAGTTACTGCCATGCCGGGTTATAATCTGTGTCTCCAGTCAGTTTACTACGTTAGTTACTGCCATGCCGGGTTATAATCTGTGTCTCCAGTCAATTTACTACTTTAGTTACTGCCATGCCGGGTTATAATCTGTGTCTCTAGTCAGTTTACTACTTTAGTTACTGCCATGCCGGGTTATAATCTGTGTCTCCAGTCAGTTTACTACTTTAGTTACTGCCATGCCGGGTTATAATCTGTGTCTCCAGTCAGTTTACTACTTTAGTTACTGCCATGCCGGGTTATAATCTGTGTCTCCAGTCAGTTTACTACTTTAGTTACTGCCATGCCGGCTTATAATCTGTGTCTCCAGTCAGCTTACTACTTTAGTTACTGCCATGCCGGGTTATAATCTGTGTCTCCAGTCAGCTTACTACTTTAGTTACTGCCATGCTGGGTTATAATCTGTGTCTCCAGTCAGTTTTCTACTTTAGTTACTGCCATGCCGGGTTATAATCTGTGTCTCCAGTCAGTTTATTACTTTAGTTACTGCCATGCCGGGTTATAATCTGTTTCTCCAGTCAGTTTACTAGTTTAGTTACTGCCATGCTGGGTTATAATCTGTGTCTCCAGTCAGTTTACTACTTTAGTTACTGCCATGCCGGGTTATAATCTATGTCTCCTGTCAGTTTACTACTTTAATTACTGCCATGCCGGGTTATAATCTGTGTCTCTAGTCAGTTTACTACTTTAATTACTGCCATGTCCTGTTATAATCTGTGTCTCTAGTCAGTTTACTACTTTAGTTACTGCCATGTCCTGTTATAATCTGTTTCTCTAGTCAGTTTACTACTTTAGTTACTGCCATGCCGGATTATAATCTGTGTCTCCAGTCAGTTTACTACTTTAGTTACTGCCATGCCGGGTTATAATCTGTGTCTCCAGTCAGTTTACTACTTTAGTTACTGCCATGCCGGGTTATAATCTGTGTCTCTAGTCAGTTTACTACTTTAGTTACTGCCATGCCGGGTTATAATCTGTGTCTCCAGTCAGTTTACTACTTTAGTTACTGCCATGTCGGGTTATAATCTGTGTCTCCAGTCAGTTTACTACTTTAGTTACTGCCATACCGGGTTATAATCTGTGTTTCCAGTCAGTTTACTACATTAGTTACTGCCATGCCGGGTTATAATCTGTGTCTCCAGTCAGTTTACTACTTTAGTTACTGCCATGCCGGTTTCTAATCTGTGTCTCCAGTCAGTTTACTACTTTAGTTACTGCCATGACGGGTTATAATCTGTGTCTCTAGTCAGTTTACTACTTTAGTTACTGCCATGTCCTGTTATAATCTGTGTCTCTAGTCAGTTTACTACTTTAGTTACTGCCATGCCGGGTTATAATCTGTGTCTCTAGTCAGTTTACTACTTTAGTTACTGCCATGTCCTGTTATAATCTGTGTCTCTAGTCAGTTTACTACTTTAGTTACTGCCATGCCGGGTTAAAATCTGTGTCTCTAGTCAGTTTACTACTTTAGTTACTGCCATGCCGGGTTATAATCTGTGTCTCCAGTCAGTTTACTACTTTAGTTACTGCCATGTCGGGTTATAATCTGTGTCTCTAGTCAGTTTACTACTTTAGTTACTGCCATGTCCTGTTATAATCTGTGTCTCTAGTCAGTTTACTACTTTAGTTACTGCCATGCCGGGTTATAATCTGTGTCTCTAGTCAGTTTACTACTTTAGTTACTGCCATGCCGGGTTATAATCTGTGTCTCCTGTCAATTTACTACTTTAGTTACTGCCATGCCGGGTTATAATCTGTGTCTCCAGTCAGTTTACTACTTTAGTTACTGCCATGTCGGGTTAATCTGTGTCTCCAGTCAGTTTACTACTTTAGTTACTGCCATGTCGGGTTATAATATGTGTCTCCAGTCAGTTTACTACTTTAGTTACTGCCGTGCCGGGTTATAACCTGTGTCTCCAGTCAGTTTACTACTTTAGTTACTGCCATGAGGGGTTATATTCTGTCTCTAGTCAGTTTACTACTTTAGTTACTGCCATGCCGGGTTATATTCTGTGTCTCCAGTCAGTTTACTACTTTAGTTACTGCCATGCCGGGTTATAATATGTGTCTCTAGTCAGTTTACTACTTTAGTTACTGCCATGCCGGGTTATAATCTATGTCTCCTGTCAGTTTACTACTTTAATTACTGCCATGCCGGGTTATAATCTATGTCTCTAGTCAGTTTACTACTTTAATTACTGCCATGTCCTGTTATAATCTGTGTCTCTAGTCAGTTTACTACTTTAGTTACTGCCATGTCCTGTTATAATCTGTTTCTCTAGTCAGTTTACTACTTTAGTTACTGCCATGCCGGATTATAATCTGTGTCTCCAGTCAGTTTACTACTTTAGTTACTGCCATGCCGGGTTATAATCTGTGTCTCCAGTCAGTTTACTACTTTAGTTACTGCCATGCCGGGTTATAATCTGTGTCTCTAGTCAGTTTACTACTTTAGTTACTGCCATGCCGGGTTATAATCTGTGTCTCCAGTCAGTTTACTACTTTAGTTACTGCCATGTCTGGTTATAATCTGTGTCTCCAGTCAGTTTACTACTTTAGTTACTGCCATATCGGGTTATAATCTGTGTCTCCAGTCAGTTTACTACATTAGTTACTGCCATGCCGGGTTATAATCTGTGTCTCCAGTCAGTTTACTACTTTAGTTACTGCCATGCCGGTTTCTAATCTGTGTCTCCAGTCAGTTTACTACTTTAGTTACTGCCATGACGGGTTATAATCTGTGTCTCTATTCAGTTTACTACTTTAGTTACTCCCATGCCGGGTTAAAATCTGTGTCTCCAGTCAGTTTACTACTTTAGTTACTGCCATGTCGGGTTATAATCTGTGTCTCTAGTCAGTTTACTACTTTAGTTACTGCCATGTCCTGTTATAATCTGTGTCTCTAGTCAGTTTACTACTTTAGTTACTGCCATGCCGGGTTATAATCTGTGTCTCTAGTCAGTTTACTACTTTAGTTACTGCCATGCCGGGTTATAATCTGTGTCTCCTGTCAGTTTACTACTTTAGTTACTGCCATGCCGGGTTATAATCTGTGTCTCCAGTCAGTTTACTACTTTATTTACTGCCATGTCGAGTTTTAATCTGTGTCTCCAGTCAGTTTACTACTTTAGTTACTGCCATGTCGGGTTATAATATGTGTCTCCAGTCAGTTTACTACTTTAGTTACTGCCGTGCCGGGTTATAACCTGTGTCTCCAGTCAGTTTACTACTTTAGTTACTGCCATGCCGGGTTATATTCTGTGTCTCTAGTCAGTTTACTACTTTAGTTACTGCCATGCCGGGTTATAATCTGTGTCTATAGTCAGTTTACTACTTTAGTTACTGCCATGCCGGATTATAATCTGTCTCTAGTCAGTTTACTACTTTAGTTACTGCCATGTCCTGTTATAATCTGTGTCTCTAGTCAGTTTACTACTTTAGTTACTGCCATGTCCTGTTATAATCTGTGTCTCTAGTCAGTTTACTACTTTAGTTACTGCCATGCCGGGTTATAATCTGTGTCTCCAGTCAGTTTACTACTTTAGTTACTGCTATGCCGGGTTATCTGTGTCTCCAGTCAGTTTACTACTTTAGTTACTGCCATGCCGGGTTATAATCTGTATCTCTAGTCAGTTTACTACTTTAGTTACTGCCATGCCGGGATATAATCTGTGTCTCCAGTCAGTTTACTACTTTAGTTACTGCCATGCCGGGTTATAATCTGTGTCTCCAGTCAGTTTACTTCTTTAGTTACTGCCATGCCGGGTTATAATATGTGTCTCTAGTCAGTTTAATACTTTAGTTACTGTCATGCCGGGTTATAATCTGAGTCTCCAGTCAATTTACTACTTTAGGTACTGCCATGTCGGGTTATAATCTGTCTCCAGTCACTTTAATACTTTAATTACTGCCATGTCGGGTTAATCTGTGTCTCCAGTCAATTTACTAGTTTAGTTACTGCCATGTCGAGTTATAATCTGTGTCTCCAGCCAGTTTACTACTTTAGTTACTGCCATGCCGGGTTATAATCTGTGTCTCCAGTCAATTTATTACTTTAGTTACTGCCATGTCGGGTTAATCTGTATCTCTAGTCAATTTACTACTTTAGTTACTGCCATGTACTGTTATAACCTGTGTCTCCAGTCAGTTTACTACTTTAGTTACTGCTATGATGGGTTATAATCTGTGTCTCCAGTCAGTTTACTACTTTAGTTACTGCCATGCCGGGTTATAATCTCTGCCTCCAGTCAGTTTACTACTTTAGTTACTGCCATGTCCTGTTATAATCTGTGTCTCTAGTCAGTTTACTACTTTAGTTACTGCCATGCCGGGTTAAAATCTGTGTCTCTAGTCAGTTTACTACTTTAGTTACTGCCATGCCGGGTTATAATCTGTGTCTCCAGTCAGTTTACTACTTTAGTTACTGCCATGTCGGGTTATAATCTGTGTCTCTAGTCAGTTTACTACTTTAGTTACTGCCATGTCCTGTTATAATCTGTGTCTCTAGTCAGTTTACTACTTTAGTTACTGCCATGCCGGGTTATAATCTGTGTCTCTAGTCAGTTTACTACTTTAGTTACTGCCATGCCGGGTTATAATCTGTGTCTCCTGTCAATTTACTACTTTAGTTACTGCCATGCCGGGTTATAATCTGTGTCTCCAGTCAGTTTACTACTTTAGTTACTGCCATGTCGGGTTAATCTGTGTCTCCAGTCAGTTTACTACTTTAGTTACTGCCATGTCGGGTTATAATATGTGTCTCCAGTCAGTTTACTACTTTAGTTACTGCCGTGCCGGGTTATAACCTGTGTCTCCAGTCAGTTTACTACTTTAGTTACTGCCATGAGGGGTTATATTCTGTCTCTAGTCAGTTTACTACTTTAGTTACTGCCATGCCGGGTTATATTCTGTGTCTCCAGTCAGTTTACTACTTTAGTTACTGCCATGCCGGGTTATAATATGTGTCTCTAGTCAGTTTACTACTTTAGTTACTGCCATGCCGGGTTATAATCTATGTCTCCTGTCAGTTTACTACTTTAATTACTGCCATGCCGGGTTATAATCTATGTCTCTAGTCAGTTTACTACTTTAATTACTGCCATGTCCTGTTATAATCTGTGTCTCTAGTCAGTTTACTACTTTAGTTACTGCCATGTCCTGTTATAATCTGTTTCTCTAGTCAGTTTACTACTTTAGTTACTGCCATGCCGGATTATAATCTGTGTCTCCAGTCAGTTTACTACTTTAGTTACTGCCATGCCGGGTTATAATCTGTGTCTCCAGTCAGTTTACTACTTTAGTTACTGCCATGCCGGGTTATAATCTGTGTCTCTAGTCAGTTTACTACTTTAGTTACTGCCATGCCGGGTTATAATCTGTGTCTCCAGTCAGTTTACTACTTTAGTTACTGCCATGTCTGGTTATAATCTGTGTCTCCAGTCAGTTTACTACTTTAGTTACTGCCATATCGGGTTATAATCTGTGTCTCCAGTCAGTTTACTACATTAGTTACTGCCATGCCGGGTTATAATCTGTGTCTCCAGTCAGTTTACTACTTTAGTTACTGCCATGCCGGTTTCTAATCTGTGTCTCCAGTCAGTTTACTACTTTAGTTACTGCCATGACGGGTTATAATCTGTGTCTCTATTCAGTTTACTACTTTAGTTACTCCCATGCCGGGTTAAAATCTGTGTCTCCAGTCAGTTTACTACTTTAGTTACTGCCATGTCGGGTTATAATCTGTGTCTCTAGTCAGTTTACTACTTTAGTTACTGCCATGTCCTGTTATAATCTGTGTCTCTAGTCAGTTTACTACTTTAGTTACTGCCATGCCGGGTTATAATCTGTGTCTCTAGTCAGTTTACTACTTTAGTTACTGCCATGCCGGGTTATAATCTGTGTCTCCTGTCAGTTTACTACTTTAGTTACTGCCATGCCGGGTTATAATCTGTGTCTCCAGTCAGTTTACTACTTTATTTACTGCCATGTCGAGTTTTAATCTGTGTCTCCAGTCAGTTTACTACTTTAGTTACTGCCATGTCGGGTTATAATATGTGTCTCCAGTCAGTTTACTACTTTAGTTACTGCCGTGCCGGGTTATAACCTGTGTCTCCAGTCAGTTTACTACTTTAGTTACTGCCATGCCGGGTTATATTCTGTGTCTCTAGTCAGTTTACTACTTTAGTTACTGCCATGCTGGGTTATAATCTGTGTCTATAGTCAGTTTACTACTTTAGTTACTGCCATGCCGGATTATAATCTGTCTCTAGTCAGTTTACTACTTTAGTTACTGCCATGTCCTGTTATAATCTGTGTCTCTAGTCAGTTTACTACTTTAGTTACTGCCATGTCCTGTTATAATCTGTGTCTCTAGTCAGTTTACTACTTTAGTTACTGCCATGCCGGGTTATAATCTGTGTCTCCAGTCAGTTTACTACTTTAGTTACTGCTATGCCGGGTTATCTGTGTCTCCAGTCAGTTTACTACTTTAGTTACTGCCATGCCGGGTTATAATCTGTATCTCTAGTCAGTTTACTACTTTAGTTACTGCCATGCCGGGATATAATCTGTGTCTCCAGTCAGTTTACTACTTTAGTTACTGCCATGCCGGGTTATAATCTGTGTCTCCAGTCAGTTTACTTCTTTAGTTACTGCCATGCCGGGTTATAATATGTGTCTCTAGTCAGTTTAATACTTTAGTTACTGTCATGCCGGGTTATAATCTGAGTCTCCAGTCAATTTACTACTTTAGGTACTGCCATGTCGGGTTATAATCTGTCTCCAGTCACTTTAATACTTTAATTACTGCCATGTCGGGTTAATCTGTGTCTCCAGTCAATTTACTAGTTTAGTTACTGCCATGTCGAGTTATAATCTGTGTCTCCAGCCAGTTTACTACTTTAGTTACTGCCATGCCGGGTTATAATCTGTGTCTCCAGTCAATTTATTACTTTAGTTACTGCCATGTCGGGTTAATCTGTATCTCTAGTCAATTTACTACTTTAGTTACTGCCATGTACTGTTATAACCTGTGTCTCCAGTCAGTTTACTACTTTAGTTACTGCTATGATGGGTTATAATCTGTGTCTCCAGTCAGTTTACTACTTTAGTTACTGCCATGCCGGGTTATAATCTCTGCCTCCAGTCAGTTTACTACTTTAGTTACTGCCATGCCGGGCTATAATCTGTGTCTCTAGTCAGTTTACTACATTAGTTACTGCCATGCCGGGTTATAATCTGTGTCTCTAGTCAGTTTACTACTTTATTTACTGCCATGCCGGGTTATAATCTGTGTCTCCAGTCAGTTTACTACTTTAGTTACTGCCATGCCGGGTTATAATCTGTGTCTCCAGTCAGTTTACTACTTTAGTTACTGCCATGCTGGGTTATAGTTATAATCTGTGTCTCCAGTCAGTTTACTACTTTAGTTACTGCCATGCCGTGTTATAATCTGTGTCTCTAGTCAGTTTACTACTTTAGTTACTGCCATGCCGGGTTATAATCTGTGTCTCCAGTCATGTTACTACATTAGTTTCTGCCATGCTGGGTTATAATCTGTGTCTCCAGTCAGTTTACTACATTAGTTTCTGCAATGCTGGGTTATAATCTGTCTCCAGTCAGTTTACTACGTTAGTTACTGCCATGCCGGGTTATAATCTGTGTCTCCAGTCAGTTTACTACTTTAGTTACTGCCATGTCGAGTTTTAATCTGTGTCTCCAGTCAGTTTACTACTTTAGTTACTGCCGTGCCGGATTATAATCTGTGTCTCTAGTCAGTTTACTACTTTAGTTACTGCCATGCCGGGTTATAATCTGTGTCTCCAGTCAGTTTACTACTTTAGTTACTGCCATGTCGAGTTTTAATCTGTGTCTCCAGTCAGTTTACTACTTTAGTTACTGCCGTGCCGGATTATAATCTGTGTCTCTAGTCAGTTTACTACTTTAGTTACTGCCATGCCGGGTTATAATCTGTGTCTCCGGTCAGTTTACTACTTTAGTTACTGCCATGCCGGGTTATAATCTGTGTCTCTAGTCAGTGTACTACTTTAGTTACTGCCATGCCGGGTTGTAATCTATGTCTCTAGTCAGTTTACTACTTTAGTTACTGCCATGTAGGGTTATAATCTGTGTCTCCAGTCAGTTTACTACTTTAGTTACTGCCATGCCGGGTTATAATCTGTGTCTCCAGTCAGTTTACTACTTTAGTTACTGCCATGCCGGGTTATAATCTGTGTCTCTAGTCAGTTTACTACTTTAGTTACTGCCATTCCGGGTTATAATCTGTGTCTCTAGTCAGTTTACTACTTTAGTTACTGCCATGCCGGGTTATAATCTGTGTCTCCAGTCAGTTTACTACTTTAGTTACTGCCATGCCGGGTTATAATATGTGCCTCCAGTCAGTTTACTACTTTAGTTACTGCCATGCCGGCTTATAATCTGTGTCTCCAGTCAGTTTACTACTTTAGTTACTGCCATGCCGTGTTATAATCTGTGTCTCTAGTCAGTTTACTACTTTATTTACTGCCATGCCGGGTTATAATCTGTGTCTCCAGTCAGTTTACTACTTTAGTTACTGCCATGTCCTGTTATATTCTGTGTCTCTAGTCAGTTTACTACTTTAGTTACAGCCATGTCCTGTTATAATCTGTGTCTCTAGTCAGTCTACTACTTTAGTTACTGCCATGCCGGGTTATAATCTGTGTCTCCAGTCAGTTTACTACTTTAGTTACTGCCATGTCCTGTTATAATCTGTGTCTCCAGTCAGTTTACTACTTTAGTTACTGCCATGTCCTGTTATAATCTGTGTCTCTAGTCAGTCTACTACTTTAGTTACTGCCATGTCGAGATTTAATCTGTGTCTCCAGTCTGTTTACTACTTTATTTACTGCCATCTCCTGTTATAATCTGTGTCTCCAGTCAGTTTACTACTTTAGTTACTGCCATGCCGGGTTATAATCTGTGTCTCTAGTCAGTTTACTACTTTAGTTACTGCCATGCCGAGTTATAATCTGTGTCTCCAGTCAGTTTGCTACTTTAGTTACTGCCATGCCGGGTTATAATCTGTGTCTCTATTCAGTTTACTACTTTAGTTACTGCCATGCCGGGTTATAATCTGTGTCTCTAGTCAGTTTACTACTTTAGTTACTGCCATGCCGGGTTATAATCTGTGTCTCCAGTTAGTTTACTACTTTAGTTACTGCCATGCCGGGTTATAATCTGTGTCTCTAGTCAGTTTACTACTTTAGTTACTGCCATGCCGAGTTATAATATGTGTCTCTAGTCAGTTTACTACTTTAGTTACTGCCATGCCGGGTTATAATCTGTGTCTGCAGTCAGTTAACTACTTTAGTTACTGCCATGCCGGGTTATAATCTGTGTCTCTAGTCAGTTTACTACTTTAGTTACTGCCATGCCGGGTTATAATCTGTGTCTCTAGTCAGTTTACTACTTTAGTTACTGCCATGTCCTGTTATAATCTGTTTCTCTAGTCAGTTTACTACTTTAGTTACTGCCATGCCGGATTATAATCTGTGTCTCCAGTCAGTTTACTACTTTAGTTACTGCCATGCCGGGTTATAATCTGTGTCTCCAGTCAGTTTACTACTTTAGTTACTGCCATGCCGGGTTATAATCTGTGTCTCTAGTCAGTTTACTACTTTAGTTACTGCCATGCCGGGTTATAATCTGTGTCTCCAGTCAGTTTACTACTTTAGTTACTGCCATGTCGGGTTATAATCTGTGTCTCCAGTCAGTTTACTACTTTAGTTACTGCCATACCGGGTTATAATCTGTGTCTCCAGTCAGTTTACTACATTAGTTACTGCCATGCCGGGTTATAATCTGTGTCTCCAGTCAGTTTACTACTTTAGTTACTGCCATGCCGGTTTCTAATCTGTGTCTTCAGTCAGTTTACTACTTTAGTTACTGCCATGCCGGGTTATAATCTGTGTCTCTATTCAGTTTACTACTTTAGTTACTCCCATGCCGGGTTAAAATCTGTGTCTCCAGTCAGTTTACTACTTTAGTTACTGCCATGCCGGGTTATAATCTGTGTCTCTAGTCAGTTTACTACTTTAGTTACTGCCATGTCCTGTTATAATCTGTGTCTCTACTCAGTTTACTACTTTAGTTACTGCCATGCCGGGTTATAATCTGTGTCTCTAGTCAGTTTACTACTTTAGTTACTGCCATGCCGGGTTATAATCTGTGTCTCCTGTCAGTTTACTACTTTAGTTACTGCCATGCCGGGTTATAATCTGTGTCTCCAGTCAGTTTACTACTTTAGTTACTGCCATGTCGGGTTAATCTGTGTCTCCAGTCAGTTTACTATTTTATTTACTGCCATGTCGAGTTTTAATCTGTGTCTCCAGTCAGTTTACTACTTTAGTTACTGCCATGCCGGGTTATAACCTGTGTCTCCAGTCAGTTTACTACTTTAGTTACTGCCATGCCGGGTTATATTCTGTGTCTCTAGTCAGTTTACTACTTTAGTTACTGCCATGCCGGGTTATATTCTGTGTCTCCAGTCAGTTTACTACTTTAGTTACTGCCATGCCGGGTTATAATCTGTGTCTCTAGTCAGTTTACTACTTTAGTTACTGCCATGCCGGGTTATAATCTATGTCTCCTGTCAGTTTACTACTTTAATTACTGCCATGCCGGGTTATAATCTGTGTCTCTAGTCAGTTTACTACTTTACTTACTGCCATGTCCTGTTATAATCTGTGTCTCTAGTCAGTTTACTACTTTAGTTACTGCCATGTCCTGTTATAATCTGTGTCTCCAGTCAGTTTACTACTTTAGTTACTGCCATGCCGGGTTATAATCTGTGTCTCTAGTCAGTTTACTACTTTAGTTACTGCCATGTCCTGTTATAATCTGTGTCTCTAGTCAGTTTACTACTTTAGTTACTGCCATGCCGGGTTATAATCTGTGTCTCTAGTCAGTTTACTACTTTAGTTACTGCCATGCCGGGTTATAATCTGTGTCTCCTGTCAGTTTACTACTTTAGTTACTGCCATGCCGGGTTATAATCTGTGTCTCCAGTCAGTTTACTACTTTAGTTACTGCCATGTCGGGTTAATCTGTGTCTCCAGTCAGTTTACTATTTTATTTACTGCCATGTCGAGTTTTAATCTGTGTCTCCAGTCAGTTTACTACTTTAGTTACTGCCATGCCGGGTTATAACCTGTGTCTCCAGTCAGTTTACTACTTTAGTTACTGCCATGCCGGGTTATATTCTGTGTCTCTAGTCAGTTTACTACTTTAGTTACTGCCATGCCGGGTTATATTCTGTGTCTCCAGTCAGTTTACTACTTTAGTTACTGCCATGCCGGGTTATAATCTGTGTCTCTAGTCAGTTTACTACTTTAGTTACTGCCATGCCGGGTTATAATCTATGTCTCCTGTCAGTTTACTACTTTAATTACTGCCATGCCTGGTTATAATCTGTGTCTCTAATCAGTTTACTACTTTACTTACTGCCATGTCCTGTTATAATCTGTGTCTCTAGTCAGTTTACTACTTTAGTTACTGCCATGTCCTGTTATAATCTGTTTCTCCAGTCAGTTTACTACTTTAGTTACTGCCATGCCGGGTTATAATCTGTGTCTCTAGTCAGTTTACTACTTTAGTTACTGCCATGTCCTGTTATAATCTGTGTCTCTAGTCAGTTTACTACTTTAGTTACTGCCATGCCGGGTTATAATCTGTGTCTCCTGTCAGTTTACTACGTTAGTTACTGCCATGCCAGGTTATAATCTGTGTCTCCAGTCAATTTACTACTTTAGTTACTGCCATGCCGGGTTATAATCTGTGTCTCTAGTCAGTTTACTACTTTAGTTACTGCCATGCCGGGTTATAATCTGTGTCTCTAGTCAGTTTACTACTTTAGTTACTGCCATGCCGGGTTATAATCTGTGTCTCCAGTCAGTTTACTACTTTAGTTACTGCCATGCCGGGTTATAATCTGTGTCTCCAGTCAGTTTACTACTTTAGTTACTGCCATGCCGGGTTATAATCTGTGTCTCCAGTCAGTTTACTACTTTAGTTACTGCCATGCCGGCTTATAATCTGTGTCTCCAGTCAGCTTACTACTTTAGTTACTGCCATGCCGGGTTATAATCTGTGTCTCCAGTCAGTTTACTACTTTAGTTACTGCCATACCGGGTTATAATCTGTGTCTCCAGTCAGTTTACTACATTAGTTACTGCCATGCCGGGTTATAATCTGTGTCTCCAGTCAGTTTACTACTTTAGTTACTGCCATGCCGGTTTCTAATCTGTGTCTTCAGTCAGTTTACTACTTTAGTTACTGCCATGCCGGGTTATAATCTGTGTCTCTATTCAGTTTACTACTTTAGTTACTCCCATGCCGGGTTAAAATCTGTGTCTCCAGTCAGTTTACTACTTTAGTTACTGCCATGCCGGGTTATAATCTGTGTCTCTAGTCAGTTTACTACTTTAGTTACTGCCATGTCCTGTTATAATCTGTGTCTCTACTCAGTTTACTACTTTAGTTACTGCCATGCCGGGTTATAATCTGTGTCTCTAGTCAGTTTACTACTTTAGTTACTGCCATGCCGGGTTATAATCTGTGTCTCCTGTCAGTTTACTACTTTAGTTACTGCCATGCCGGGTTATAATCTGTGTCTCCAGTCAGTTTACTACTTTAGTTACTGCCATGTCGGGTTAATCTGTGTCTCCAGTCAGTTTACTATTTTATTTACTGCCATGTCGAGTTTTAATCTGTGTCTCCAGTCAGTTTACTACTTTAGTTACTGCCATGCCGGGTTATAACCTGTGTCTCCAGTCAGTTTACTACTTTAGTTACTGCCATGCCGGGTTATATTCTGTGTCTCTAGTCAGTTTACTACTTTAGTTACTGCCATGCCGGGTTATATTCTGTGTCTCCAGTCAGTTTACTACTTTAGTTACTGCCATGCCGGGTTATAATCTGTGTCTCTAGTCAGTTTACTACTTTAGTTACTGCCATGCCGGGTTATAATCTATGTCTCCTGTCAGTTTACTACTTTAATTACTGCCATGCCGGGTTATAATCTGTGTCTCTAGTCAGTTTACTACTATACTTACTGCCATGTCCTGTTATAATCTGTGTCTCTAGTCAGTTTACTACTTTAGTTACTGCCATGTCCTGTTATAATCTGTTTCTCTAGTCAGTTTACTACTTTAGTTACTGCCATGCCGGGTTATAATCTGTGTCTCCAGTCAGTTTACTACTTTAGTTACTGCCATGCCGGGTTATAATCTGTGTCTCTAGTCAGTTTACTACTTTAGTTACTGCCATGTCCTGTTATAATCTGTGTCTCTAGTCAGTTTACTACTTTAGTTACTGCCATGCCGGGTTATAATCTGTGTCTCTAGTCAGTTTACTACTTTAGTTACTGCCATGCCGGGTTATAATCTGTGTCTCCTGTCAGTTTACTACTTTAGTTACTGCCATGCCGGGTTATAATCTGTGTCTCCAGTCAGTTTACTACTTTAGTTACTGCCATGTCGGGTTAATCTGTGTCTCCAGTCAGTTTACTATTTTATTTACTGCCATGTCGAGTTTTAATCTGTGTCTCCAGTCAGTTTACTACTTTAGTTACTGCCATGCCGGGTTATAACCTGTGTCTCCAGTCAGTTTACTACTTTAGTTACTGCCATGCCGGGTTATATTCTGTGTCTCTAGTCAGTTTACTACTTTAGTTACTGCCATGCCGGGTTATATTCTGTGTCTCCAGTCAGTTTACTACTTTAGTTACTGCCATGCCGGGTTATAATCTGTGTCTCTAGTCAGTTTACTACTTTAGTTACTGCCATGCCGGGTTATAATCTATGTCTCCTGTCAGTTTACTACTTTAATTACTGCCATGCCGGGTTATAATCTGTGTCTCTAATCAGTTTACTACTTTACTTACTGCCATGTCCTGTTATAATCTGTGTCTCTAGTCAGTTTACTACTTTAGTTACTGCCATGTCCTGTTATAATCTGTTTCTCTAGTCAGTTTACTACTTTAGTTACTGCCATGCCGGGTTATAATCTGTGTCTCTAGTCAGTTTACTACTTTAGTTACTCCCATGCCGGGTTAAAATCTGTGTCTCCAGTCAGTTTACTACTTTAGTTACTGCCATGCCGGGTTATAATCTGTGTCTCTAGTCAGTTTACTACTTTAGTTACTGCCATGTCCTGTTATAATCTGTGTCTCTAGTCAGTTTACTACTTTAGTTACTGCCATGCCGGGTTATAATCTGTGTCTCCTGTCAGTTTACTACGTTAGTTACTGCCATGCCGGGTTATAATCTGTGTCTCCAGTCAATTTACTACTTTAGTTACTGCCATGCCGGGTTATAATCTGTGTCTCTAGTCAGTTTACTACTTTAGTTACTGCCATGCCGGGTTATAATCTGTGTCTCTAGTCAGTTTACTACTTTAGTTACTGCCATGCCGGGTTATAATCTGTGTCTCCAGTCAGTTTACTACTTTAGTTACTGCCATGCCGGGTTATAATCTGTGTCTCCAGTCAGTTTACTACTTTAGTTACTGCCATGCCGGGTTATAATCTGTGTCTCCAGTCAGTTTACTACTTTAGTTACTGCCATGCCGGCTTATAATCTGTGTCTCCAGTCAGCTTACTACTTTAGTTACTGCCATGCCGGGTTATAATCTGTGTCTCCAGTCAGCTTACTACTTTAGTTACTGCCATGCTGGGTTATAATCTGTGTCTCCAGTCAGTTTACTACTTTAGTTACTGCCATGCCGGGTTATAATCTGTGTCTCCAGTCAGTTTATTACTTTAGTTACTGCCATGCCGGGTTATAATCTGTTTCTCCAGTCAGTTTACTAGTTTAGTTACTGCCATGCTGGGTTATAATCTGTGTCTCTAGTCAGTTTACTACTTTAGTTACTGCCATGCCGGGTTATAATCTGTGTCTCCTGTCAGTTTACTACGTTAGTTACTGCCATGCCGGGTTATAATCTGTGTCTCCAGTCAATTTACTACTTTAGTTACTGCCATGCCGGGTTATAATCTGTGTCTCTAGTCAGTTTACTACTTTAGTTACTGCCATGCCGGGTTATAATCTGTGTCTCTAGTCAGTTTACTACTTTAGTTACTGCCATGCCGGGTTATAATCTGTGTCTCCAGTCAGTTTACTACTTTAGTTACTGCCATGCCGGGTTATAATCTGTGTCTCCAGTCAGTTTACTACTTTAGTTACTGCCATGCCGGGTTATAATCTGTGTCTCCAGTCAGTTTACTACTTTAGTTACTGCCATGCCGGCTTATAATCTGTGTCTCCAGTCAGCTTACTACTTTAGTTACTGCCATGCCGGGTTATAATCTGTGTCTCCAGTCAGCTTACTACTTTAGTTACTGCCATGCTGGGTTATAATCTGTGTCTCCAGTCAGTTTACTACTTTAGTTACTGCCATGCCGGGTTATAATCTGTGTCTCCAGTCAGTTTATTACTTTAGTTACTGCCATGCCGGGTTATAATCTGTTTCTCCAGTCAGTTTACTAGTTTAGTTACTGCCATGCTGGGTTATAATCTGTGTCTCCAGTCAG
Organism: Cepaea hortensis; assembly: GCA_963921405.1. Lineage (NCBI taxonomy): Eukaryota > Metazoa > Mollusca > Gastropoda > Stylommatophora > Helicidae > Cepaea > Cepaea hortensis. Next base: position 63,441,974 of record OY992894.1, on the reverse strand, counting down.
TTTACTACTTTAGTTACTGCCATGCCGGGTTATAATCTATGTCTCCTGTCAGTTTACTACTTTAATTACTGCCATGCCGGGTTATAATCTGTGTCTCTAGTCAGTTTACTACTTTAATTACTGCCATGTCCTGTTATAATCTGTGTCTCTAGTCAGTTTACTACTTTAGTTACTGCCATGTCCTGTTATAATCTGTTTCTCTAGTCAGTTTACTACTTTAGTTACTGCCATGCCGGATTATAATCTGTGTCTCCAGTCAGTTTACTACTTTAGTTACTGCCATGCCGGGTTATAATCTGTGTCTCCAGTCAGTTTACTACTTTAGTTACTGCCATGCCGGGTTATAATCTGTGTCTCTAGTCAGTTTACTACTTTAGTTACTGCCATGCCGGGTTATAATCTGTGTCTCCAGTCAGTTTACTACTTTAGTTACTGCCATGTCGGGTTATAATCGGTGTCTCCAGTCAGTTTACTACTTTAGTTACTGCCATACCGGGTTATAATCTGTGTTTCCAGTCAGTTTACTACATTAGTTACTGCCATGCCGGGTTATAATCTGTGTCTCCAGTCAGTTTACTACTTTAGTTACTGCCATGCCGGTTTCTAATCTGTGTCTCCAGTCAGTTTACTACTTTAGTTACTGCCATGACGGGTTATAATCTGTGTCTCTAGTCAGTTTACTACTTTAGTTACTGCCATGTCCTGTTATAATCTGTGTCTCTAGTCAGTTTACTACTTTAGTTACTGCCATGCCGGGTTATAATCTGTGTCTCTAGTCAGTTTACTACTTTAGTTACTGCCATGTCCTGTTATAATCTGTGTCTCTAGTCAGTTTACTACTTTAGTTACTGCCATGCCGGGTTAAAATCTGTGTCTCTAGTCAGTTTACTACTTTAGTTACTGCCATGCCGGGTTATAATCTGTGTCTCCAGTCAGTTTACTACTTTAGTTACTGCCATGTCGGGTTATAATCTGTGTCTCTAATCAGTTTACTACTTTAGTTACTGCCATGTCCTGTTATAATCTGTGTCTCTAGTCAGTTTACTACTTTAGGTACTGCCATGCCGGGTTATAATCTGTGTCTCTAGTCAGTTTACTACTTTAGTTATTGCCATGCCGGGTTATAATCTGTGTCTCCTGTCAGTTTACTACTTTAGTTACTGCCATGCCGGGTTATAATCTGTGTCTCCAGTCAGTTTACTACTTTAGTTACTGCCATGTCGGGTTAATCTGTGTCTCCAGTCAGTTTACTACTTTAGTTACTGCCATGTCGGGTTATAATATGTGTCTCCAGTCAGTTTACTACTTTAGTTACTGCCGTGCCGGGTTATAACCTGTGTCTCCAGTCAGTTTACTACTTTAGTTACTGCCATGCTGGGTTATATTCTGTCTCTAGTCAGTTTACTACTTTAGTTACGGCCATGCCGGGTTATATTCTGTGTCTCCAGTCAGTTTACTACTTTAGTTACTGCCATGCCGGGTTATAATCTGTGTCTCTAGTCAGTTTACTACTTTAGTTACTGCCATGCCGGGTTATAATCTATGTCTCCTGTCAGTTTACTACTTTAATTACTGCCATGCCGGGTTATAATCTATGTCTCTAGTCAGTTTACTACTTTAATTACTGCCATGTCCTGTTATAATCTGTGTCTCTAGTCAGTTTACTACTTTAGTTACTGCCATGTCCTGTTATAATCTGTTTCTCTAGTCAGTTTACTACTTTAGTTACTGCCATGCCGGATTATAATCTGTGTCTCCAGTCAGTTTACTACTTTAGTTACTGCCATGCCGGGTTATAATCTGTGTCTCCAGTCAGTTTACTACTTTAGTTACTGCCATGCCGGGTTATAATCTGTGTCTCTAGTCAGTTTACTACTTTAGTTACTGCCATGCCGGGTTATAATCTGTGTCTCCAGTCAGTTTACTACTTTAGTTACTGCCATGTCTGGTTATAATCTGTGTCTCCAGTCAGTTTACTACTTTAGTTACTGCCATATCGGGTTATAATCTGTGTCTCCAGTCAGTTTACTACATTAGTTACTGCCATGCCGGGTTATAATCTGTGTCTCCAGTCAGTTTACTACTTTAGTTACTGCCATGCCGGTTTCTAATCTGTGTCTCCAGTCAGTTTACTACTTTAGTTACTGCCATGACGGGTTATAATCTGTGTCTCTATTCAGTTTACTACTTTAGTTACTCCCATGCCGGGTTAAAATCTGTGTCTCCAGTCAGTTTACTACTTTAGTTACTGCCATGTCGGGTTATAATCTGTGTCTCTAGTCAGTTTACTACTTTAGTTACTGCCATGTCCTGTTATAATCTGTGTCTCTAGTCAGTTTACTACTTTAGTTACTGCCATGCCGGGTTATAATCTGTGTCTCTAGTCAGTTTACTACTTTAGTTACTGCCATGCCGGGTTATAATCTGTGTCTCCTGTCAGTTTACTACTTTAGTTACTGCCATGCCGGGTTATAATCTGTGTCTCCAGTCAGTTTACTACTTTATTTACTGCCATGTCGAGTTTTAATCTGTGTCTCCAGTCAGTTTACTACTTTAGTTACTGCCATGTCGGGTTATAATATGTGTCTCCAGTCAGTTTACTACTTTAGTTACTGCCGTGCCGGGTTATAACCTGTGTCTCCAGTCAGTTTACTACTTTAGTTACTGCCATGCCGGGTTATATTCTGTGTCTCTAGTCAGTTTACTACTTTAGTTACTGCCATGCCGGGTTATATTCTGTGTCTCCAGTCAGTTTACTACTTTAGTTACTGCCATGCCGGGTTATAATCTGTGTCTCTAGTCAGTTTACTACTTTAGTTACTGCCATGCCGGGTTATAATCTATGTCTCCTGTCAGTTTACTACTTTAATTACTGCCATGCCGGGTTATAATCTATGTCTCTAGTCAGTTTACTACTTTAATTACTGCCATGTCCTGTTATAATCTGTTTCTCTAGTCAGTTTACTACTTTAGTTACTGCCATGTCCTGTTATAATCTTTTTCTCTAGTCAGTTTACTACTTTAGTTACTGCCATGCCGGGTTATAATCTGTGTCTCCAGTCAGTTTACTACTTTAGTTACTGCCATGCCGGGTTATAATCTGTGTCTCCAGTCAGTTTACTACTTTAGTTACTGCCATGCCGGGTTATAATCTGTGTCTCTAGTCAGTTTACTGCTTTAGTTACTGCCATGTCGGGTTATAATCTGTGTCTCCAGTCAGTTTACTACTTTAGTTACTGCCATACCGGGTTATAATCTATGTCTCTAGTCAGTTTACTACTTCAGTTACCGCCATGTCCTGTTATAATCTGTTTCTCTAGTCAGTTTACTACTTTAGTTACTGCCATGCCGGGTTATAATCTGTGTCTCCAGTCAGTTTACTACTTTAGTTACTGCCATGCCGGGTTATAATCTGTGTCTCCAGTCAGTTTACTACTTTAGTTACTGCCATGCCGGGTTATAATCTGTGTCTCTAGTCAGTTTACTACTTTAGTTACTCCCATGCCGGGTTAAAATCTGTGTCTCCAGTCAGTTTACTACTTTAGTTACTGCCATGCCTGGTTATAATCTGTGTCTCTAGTCAGTTTACTACTTTAGTTACTGCCATGTCCTGTTATAATCTGTGTCTCTAGTCAGTTTACTACTTTAGTTACTGCCATGCCGGGTTATAATCTGTGTCTCTAGTCAGTTTACTACTTTAGTTACTGCCATGCCGGGTTATAATCTGTGTCTCCTGTCAGTTTACTACTTTAGTTACTGCCATGCCGGGTTATAATATGTGTCTCCAGTCAGTTTACTACTTTAGTTACTGCCATGCCGGGTTATAATCTGTGTCTCCTGTCAGTTTACTACTTTATTTACTGCCATACCGGGTTATAATCTGTCTCCAGTCAGTTTACTACTTTAGTTACTGCCATGCCGGCTTATAATCTGTGTCTCCAGTCAGCTTACTACTTTAGTTAATGCCATGCCGGGTTATAATCTGTGTCTCCAGTCAGCTTACTACTTTAGTTACTGCCATGCTGGGTTATAATCTGTGTCTCCAGTCAGTTTACTACTTTAGTTACTGCCATGCCGGGTTATAATCTGTGTCTCCAGTCAGTTTACTACTTTAGTTACTGCCATGCCGGGTTATAATCTGTTTCTCCAGTCAGTTTACTAGTTTAGTTACTGCCATGCTGGGTTATAATCTGTGTCTCCAGTCAGTTTACTACTTTAGTTACTGCCATGCCGGGTTATAATCTGTGTATCTAGTCAGTTTACTACTTTAGTTACTGCCATGCCGGGTTATAATCTGTGTCTCTAGTCAGTTTACTACTTTAGTTACTGCCATGTCGGGTTATAATATGTGTCTCCAGTTAGTTTACTACTTTAGTTACTGCCATGCCGGGTTATAATCTGTGTCTCTAGTCAGTTTACTACTTTAGTTACTGCCATGCCGAGTTATAATATGTGTCTCTAGTCAGTTTACTACTTTAGTTACTGCCATGCCGGGTTATAATCTGTGTCTGCAGTCAGTTTACTACTTTAGTTACTGCCATGCCGGGTTATAATCTGTGTCTCTAGTCAGTTTACTACTTTAGTTACTGCCATGCCGGGTTATAATCTGTGTCTCTAGTCAGTTTACTACTTTAGTTACTGCCATGCCGGGTTATAATCTATGTCTCCTGTCAGTTTACTACTTTAATTACTGCCATGCCGGGTTATAATCTGTGTCTCTAGTCAGTTTACTACTTTAATTACTGCCATGTCCTGTTATAATCTGTGTCTCTAGTCAGTTTACTACTTTAGTTACTGCCATATCCTGTTATAATCTGTTTCTCTAGTCAGTTTACTACTTTAGTAACTGCCATGCCGGATTATAATCTGTGTCTCCAGTCAGTTTACTACTTCAGTTACTGCCATGCCGCGTTATGATCTGTGTCTATAGTCAGTTTTCTACTTTAGTTACTGCCATGCCGGGTTATAATCTGTGTCTCTAGTCAGTTTACTACTTTAGTTACTGCCATGCCGGGTTATAATCTGTGTCCCCAGTCAGTTTACTACTTTAGTTACTGCCATGTCGGGTTATAATCTGTGTCTCCAGTCAGTTTACTACTTTAGTTACTGCCATACCGGGTTATAATCTGTGTCTCCAGTCAGTTTACTACATTAGTTACTGCCATGCCGGGTTATAATCTGTGTCTCCAGTCAGTTTACTACTTTAGTTACTGCCATGCCGGTTTCTAATCTGTGTCTCCAGTCAGTTTACTACTTTAGTTACTGCCATGCCGGGTTATAATCTGTGTCTCTATTCAGTTTACTACTTTAGTTACTCCCATGCCGGGTTAAAATCTGTGTCTCCAGTCAGTTTACTACTTTAGTTACTGCCATGCCGGGTTATAATCTGTGTCTCTAGTCAGTTTACTACTTTAGTTACTGCCATGTCCTGTTATAATCTGTGTCTCTAGTCAGTTTACTACTTTAGTTACTGCCATGCCGGGTTATAATCTGTGTCTCTAGTCAGTTTACTACTTTAGTTACTGCCATGCCGGGTTATAATCCGTGTCTCCTGTCAGTTTACTACTTTAGTTACTGCCATGCCGGGTTATAATCTGTGTCTCCAGTCAGTTTACTACTTTAGCTACTGCCATGTCGGGTTAATCTGTGTCTCCAGTCAGTTTACTACTTTATTTACTGCCATGTCGAGTTTTAATCTGTGTCTCCAGTCAGTTTACTACTTTAGTTACTGCCATGTCGGGTTATAATATGTGTCTCCAGTCAGTTTACTACTTTAGTTACTGCAATGCCGGGTTATAACCTGTGTCTCCAGTCAGTTTACTACTTTAGTTACTGCCATGCCGGGTTATATTCTGTGTCTCTAGTCAGTTTACTACTTTAGTTACTGCCATGCCGGGTTATATTCTGTGTCTCTAGTCAGTTTACTACTTTAGTTACTTCCATGCCGGGTTATAATCTGTGTCTCTAGTCAGTTTACTACTTTAGTTACTGCCATGCCGGGTTATAATCTATGTCTCCTGTCAGTTTACTACTTTAATTACTGCCATGCCGGGTTATAATCTGTGTCTCTAGTCAGTTTACTACTTTACTTACTGCCATGTCCTGTTATAATCTGTGTCTCTAGTCAGTTTACTACTTTAGTTACTGCCATGTCCTGTTATAATCTGTTTCTCTAGTCAGTTTACTACTTTAGTTACTGCCATGCCGGGTTATAATCTGTGTCTCCAGTCAGTTTACTACTTTAGTTACTGTCATGCCGGGTTATAATCTGTGTCTCCAGTCAGTTTACTACTTTAGTTACTGTCATGCCGGGTTATAATCTGTGTCTCTAGTCAGTTTACTACTTTAGTTACTGCCATGCCGGGATATAATCTGTGTCTCCAGTCAGTTTACTACTTTAGTTACTGCCATGTCGGGTTATAATCTGTGTCTCCAGTCAGTTTACTACTTTAGTTACTGCCATGCCGGGTTATAATCTGTGTCTCCAGTCAGTTTACTACTTTAGTTACTGCCATGCCGGGTTATAATCTGTGTCTCCAGTCAGTTTACTACTTTAGATACTGCCATGCCGGTTTCTAATCTGTGTCTCCAGTCAGTTTACTAATTTAGTTACTGCCATGCCGGGTTATAATCTGTGTCTCTAGTCAGTTTACTACTTTAGTTACTGCCATGCCGGGTTATAATCTGTGTCTCCAGTCAGTTTACTACTTTAGTTACTGCCATGCCGGGTTATAATCTGTGTCTCTAGTCAGTTTACTACTTTAGTTACTGCCATGTCCTGTTATAATCTGTGTCTCTAGTCAGTTTACTACTTTAGTTACTGCCATGCCGGGTTATAATCTGTGTCTCTAGTCAGTTTACTACTTTAGTTACTGCCATGCCGGGTTATAATCTGTGTCTCTAGTCAGTTTACTACTTTAGTTACTCCCATGCCGGGTTAAAATCTGTGTCTCCAGTCAGTTTACTACTTTAGTTACTGCCATGCCGGGTTATAATCTGTGTCTCTAGTCAGTTTACTACTTTAGTTACTGCCATGTCCTGTTATAATCTGTGTCTCTAGTCAGTTTACTACTTTAGTTACTGCCATGCCGGGTTATAATCTGTGTCTCTAGTCAGTTTACTACTTTAGTTACTGCCATGCCGGGTTATAATCTGTGTCTCTAGTCAGTTTACTACTTTAGTTACTGCCATGCCGGGTTATAATCTGTGTCTCCAGTCAGTTTACTACTTTAGTTACTGCCATGCCGGGTTATAATCTGTGTCTCCAGTCAGTTTACTACTTTAGTTACTGCCATGCCGGGTTATAATCTGTGTCTCCAGTCAGTTTACTACTTTAGTTACTGCCATGCCGGGTTATAATCTGTGTCTCCAGTCAGCTTACTACTTTAGTTACTGCCATGCTGGGTTATAATCTGTGTCTCCAGTCAGTTTACTACTTTAGTTACTGCCATGCCGGGTTATAATCTGTGTCTCCAGTCAGTTTATTACTTTAGTTACTGCCATGCCGGGTTATAATCTGTTTCTCCAGTCAGTTTACTAGTTTAGTTACTGCCATGCTGGGTTATAATCTGTGTCTCCAGTCAGTTTACTACTTTAGTTACTGCCATGCCGGGTTATAATCTATGTCTCCTGTCAGTTTACTACTTTAATTACTGCCATGCCGGGTTATAATCTGTGTCTCTAGTCAGTTTACTACTTTAATTACTGCCATGTTTTGTTATAATCTGTGTCTCTAGTCAGTTTACTACTTTAGTTACTGCCATGTCCTGTTATAATCTGTTTCTCTAGTCAGTTTACTACTTTAGTTACTGCCATGCCGGATTATAATCTGTGTCTCCAGTCAGTTTACTACTTTAGTTACTGCCATGCCGGGTTATAATCTGTGTCTCCAGTCAGTTTACTACTTTAGTTACTGCCATGCCTGGTTATAATCTGTGTCTCTAGTCAGTTTACTACTTTAGTTACTGCCATGCCGGGTTATAATCTGTGTCTCCAGTCAGTTTACTACTTTAGTTACTGCCATGTCGGGTTATAATCTGTGTCTCCAGTCAGTTTACTACTTTAGTTACTGCCATACCGGGTTATAATCTGTGTCTCCAGTCAGTTTACTACATTAGCTACTGCCATGCCGGGTTATAATCTGTGTCTCCAGTCAGTTTACTACTTTAGTTACTGCCATGCCGGTTTCTAATCTGTGTCTCCAGTCAGTTTACTACTTTAGTTACTGCCATGACGGGTTATAATCTGTGTCTCTAGTCAGTTTACTACTTTAGTTACTGCCATGTCCTGTTATAATCTGTGTCTCTAGTCAGTTTACTACTTTAGTTACTGCCATGCCGGGTTATAATCTGTGTCTCTAGTCAGTTTACTACTTTAGTTACTGCCATGTCCTGTTATAATCTGTGTCTCTAGTCAGTTTACTACTTTAGTTACTGCCATGCCGGGTTATAATCTGTGTCTCTAGTCAGTTTACTACTTTAGTTACTGCCATGCCGGGTTATAATCTGTGTCTCCAGTCAGTTTACTACTTTAGTTACTGCCATGTCGGGTTATAATCTGTGTCTCTAGTCAGTTTACTACTTTAGTTACTGCCATGTCCTGTTATAATCTGTGTCTCTAGTCAGTTTACTACTTTAGTTACTGCCATGCCGGGTTATAATCTGTGTCTCTAGTCAGTTTACTACTTTAGTTACTGCCATGCCGGGTTATAATCTGTGTCTCCTGTCAGTTTACTACTTTAGTTACTGCCATGCCGGGTTATAATCTGTGTCTCCAGTCAGTTTACTACTTTAGTTACTGCCATGTCGGGTTAATCTGTGTCTCCAGTCAGTTTACTACTTTAGTTACTGCCATGTCGGGTTATAATCTGTGTCTCTAGTCAGTTTACTACTTTAGTTACTGCCATGCCGGGTTATAATCTGTGTCTCTAGTCAGTTTACTACTTTAGTTACTGCCATGCCGGGTTATAATCTGTGTCTCCTGTCAGTTTACTACTTTAGTTACTGCCATGCCGGGTTATAATCTGTGTCTCTAGTCAGTTTACTACTTTAGTTACTGCCATGCCGGGTTATAATCTGTGTCTCCAGTCAGTTTACTACTTTAGTTACTGCCATGTCTGGTTATAATCTGTGTCTCCAGTCAGTTTACTACTTTAGTTACTGCCATACCGGGTTATAATCTGTGTCTCCAGTCAGTTTACTACATTAGTTACTGCCATGCCGGGTTATAATATGTGTCTCCAGTCAGTTTACTAATTTAGTTACTGCCGTGCCGGGTTATAACCTGTGTCTCCAGTCAGTTTACTACTTTAGTTACTGCCATGCCGGGTTATATTCTGTGTCTCTAGTCAGTTTACTACTTTAGTTACTGCCATGCCGGGTTATATTCTGTGTCTCCAGTCAGTTTACTACTTTAGTTACTGCCATGCCGGGTTATAATCTGTGTCTCTAGTCAGTTTACTACTTTAGTTACTGCCATGCCGGGTTATAATCTATGTCTCCTGTCAGTTTACTACTTTAATTACTGCCATGCCGGGTTATAATCTATGTCTCTAGTCAGTTTACTACTTTAATTACTGCCATGTCCTGTTATAATCTGTGTCTCTAGTCAGTTTACTACTTTAGTTACTGCCATGTCCTGTTATAATCTGTTTCTCTAGTCAGTTTACTACTTTAGTTACTGCCATGCCGGATTATAATCTGTGTCTCCAGTCAGTTTACTACTTTAGTTACTGCCATGCCGGGTTATAATCTGTGTCTCCAGTCAGTTTACTACTTTAGTTACTGCCATGCCGGGTTATAATCTGTGTCTCTAGTCAGTTTACTACTTTAGTTACTGCCATGCCGGGTTATAATCTGTGTCTCCAGTCAGTTTACTACTTTAGTTACTGCCATGTCTGGTTATAATCTGTGTCTCCAGTCAGTTTACTACTTTAGTTACTGCCATACCGGGTTATAATCTGTGTCTCCAGTCAGTTTACTACATTAGTTACTGCCATGCCGGGTTATAATCTGTGTCTCCAGTCAGTTTACTACTTTAGTTACTGCCATGCCGGTTTCTAATCTGTGTCTCCAGTCAGTTTACTACTTTAGTTACTGCCATGACGGGTTATAATCTATGTCTCTATTCAGTTTACTACTTTAGTTACTCCCATGCCGGGTTAAAATCTGTGTCTCCAGTCAGTTTACTACTTTAGTTACTGCCATGTCGGGTTATAATCTGTGTCTCTAGTCAGTTTACTACTTTAGTTACTGCCATGTCCTGTTATAATCTGTGTCTCTAGTCAGTTTACTACTTTAGTTACTGCCATGCCGGGTTATAATCTGTGTCTCTAGTCAGTTTACTACTTTAGTTACTGCCATGCCGGGTTATAATCTGTGTCTCCTGTCAGTTTACTACTTTAGTTACTGCCATGCCGGGTTATAATCTGTGTCTCCAGTCAGTTTACTACTTTATTTACTGCCATGTCGAGTTTTACTCTGTGTCTCCAGTCAGTTTACTACTTTAGTTACTGCCATGTCGGGTTATAATATGTGTCTCCAGTCAGTTTACTACTTTAGTTACTGCCGTGCCGGGTTATAACCTGTGTCTCCAGTCAGTTTACTACTTTAGTTACTGCCATGCCGGGTTATATTCTGTGTCTCTAGTCAGTTTACTACTTTAGTTACTGCCATGCCGGGTTATATTCTGTGTCTCCAGTCAGTTTACTACTTTAGTTACTGCCATGCCGGGTTATAATCTGTGTCTCTAGTCAGTTTACTACTTTAGTTACTGCCATGCCGGTTATAATCTATGTCTCCTGTCAGTTTACTACTTTAATTACTGCCATGCCGGGTTATAATCTATGTCTCTAGTCAGTTTACTACTTTAATTACTGCCATGTCCTGTTATAATCTGTGTCTCTAGTCAGTTTACTACTTTAGTTACTGCCATGCCGGGTTATAATCTGTGTCTCTAGTCAGTTTACTACTTTAGTTACTGCCATGCCGGGTTATAATCTGTGTCTCTAGTCAGTTTACTACTTTAGTTACTGCCATGCCGGGTTATAATCTGTGTCTCCTGTCAGTTTACTACTTTAGTTACTGCCATGCCGGGTTATAATCTGTGTCTCCAGTCAGTTTACTACTTTAGTTACTGCCATGCCGGGTTATAATCTGTGTCTCCTGTCAGTTTACTACTTTATTTATTGCCATACCGGGTTATAATCTGTGTCTCCAGTCAGTTTACTACTTTAGTTACTGCCATGCCGGCTTATAATCTGTGTCTCCAGTCAGCTTACTACTTTAGTTAATGCCATGCCGGGTTATAATCTGTGTCTCCAGTCAGCTTACTACTTTAGTTACTGCCATGCTGGGTTATAATCTGTGTCTCCAGTCAGTTTACTACTTTAGTTACTGCCATGCCGGGTTATAATCTGTGTCTCCAGTCAGTTTACTACTTTAGTTACTGCCATGCCGGGTTATAATCTGTTTCTCCAGTCAGTTTACTAGTTTAGTTACTGCCATGCTGGGTTATAATCTGTGTCTCCAGTCAGTTTACTACTTTAGTTACTGCCATGCCGGGTTATAATCTGTGTCTCTAGTCAGTTTACTACTTTAGTTACTGCCATGCCGGGTTATAATCTGTGTCTCTAGTCAGTTTACTACTTTAGTTACTGCCATGTCGGGTTATAATATGTGTCTCCAGTTAGTTTACTACTTTAGTTACTGCCATGCCGGGTTATAATCTGTGTCTCTAGTCAGTTTACTACTTTAGTTACTGCCATGCCGAGTTATAATATGTGTCTCTAGTCAGTTTACTACTTTAGTTACTGCCATGCCGGGTTATAATCTGTGTCTGCAGTCAGTTTACTACTTTAGTTACTGCCATGCCGGGTTATAATCTGTGTCTTTAGTCAGTTTACTACTTTAGTTACTGCCATGCCGGGTTATAATCTGTGTCTCTAGTCAGTTTACTACTTTAGTTACTGCCATGCCGGGTTATAATCTATGTCTCCTGTCAGTTTACTACTTTAATTACTGCCATGCCGGGTTATAATCTGTGTCTCTAGTCAGTTTACTACTTTAATTACTGCCATGTCCTGTTATAATCTGTGTCTCTAATCAGTTTACTACTTTAGTTACTGCCATGTCCTGTTATAATCTGTTTCTCTAGTCAGTTTACTACTTTAGTTACTGCCATGCCGGATTATAATCTGTGTCTCCAGTCAGTTTACTACTTCAGTTACTGCCATGCCGGGTTATAATCTGTGTCTATAGTCAGTTTTCTACTTTAGTTACTGCCATGCCGGGTTATAATCTGTGTCTCTAGTCAGTTTACTACTTTAGTTACTGCCATGCCGGGTTATAATCTGTGTCTCCAGTCAGTTTACTACTTTAGTTACTGCCATGTCGGGTTATAATCTGTGTCTCCAGTCAGTTTACTACTTTAGTTACTGCCATACCGGGTTATAATCTGTGTCTCCAGTCAGTTTACTACATTAGTTACTGCCATGCCGGGTTATAATCTGTGTCTCCAGTCAGTTTACTACTTTAGTTACTGCCATGCCGGGTTATAATCTGTGTCTCTATTCAGTTTACTACTTTAGTTACTCCCATGCCGGGTTAAAATCTGTGTCTCCAGTCAGTTTACTACTTTAGTTACTGCCATGCCGGGTTATAATCTGTGTCTCTAGTCAGTTTACTACTTTAGTTACTGCCATGTCCTGTTATAATCTGTGTCTCTAGTCAGTTTACTACTTTAGTTACTGCCATGCCGGGTTATAATCTGTGTCTCTAGTCAGTTTACTACTTTAGTTACTGCCATGCCGGGTTATAATCTGTGTCTCCTGTCAGTTTACTACTTTAGTTACTGCCATGCCGGGTTATAATCTGTGTCTCCAGTCAGTTTACTACTTTAGTTACTGCCATGCCGGGTTATAATCTGTGTCTCTATTCAGTTTACTACTTTAGTTACTCCCATGCCGGGTTAAAATCTGTGTCTCCAGTCAGTTTACTACTTTAGTTACTGCCATGCCGGGTTATAATCTGTGTCTCTAGTCAGTTTACTACTTTAGTTACTGCCATGTCCTGTTATAATCTGTGTCTCTAGTCAGTTTACTACTTTAGTTACTGCCATGCCGGGTTATAATCTGTGTCTCTAGTCAGTTTACTACTTTAGTTACTGCCATGCCGGGTTATAATCTGTGTCTCCTGTCAGTTTACTACTTTAGTTACTGCCATGCCGGGTTATAATCTGTGTCTCCAGTCAGTTTACTACTTTAGCTACTGCCATGTCGGGTTAATCTGTGTCTCCAGTCAGTTTACTACTTTATTTACTGCCATGTCGAGTTTTAATCTGTGTCTCCAGTCAGTTTACTACTTTAGTTACTGCCATGTCGGGTTATAATATGTGTCTCCAGTCAGTTTACTACTTTAGTTACTGCAATGCCGGGTTATAACCTGTGTCTCCAGTCAGTTTACTACTTTAGTTAATGCCATGCCGGGTTATATTCTGTGTCTCTAGTCAGTTTACTACTTTAGTTACTGCCATGCCGGGTTATATTCTGTGTCTCCAGTCAGTTTACTACTTTAGTTACTGCCATGCCGGGTTATAATCTGTGTCTCTAGTCAGTTTACTACTTTATTTACTGCCATGTCGAGTTTTAATCTGTGTCTCCAGTCAGTTTACTACTTTAGTTACTGCCATGCCGGGTTATAATCTGTGTCTCCAGTCAGTTTACTACTTTAGTTACTGCCATGCCGGGTTATAATCTGTGTCTCTAGTCAGTTTACTACTTTAGTTACTGCCATGTCCTGTTATAATCTGTGTCTCTAGTCAGTTTACTACTTTAGTTACTGCCATGCCGGGTTATACTCTGTGTCTCTAGTCAGTTTACTACTTTAGTTACTGCCATGCCGGGTTATAATCTGTGTCTCCAGTCAGTTTACTACTTTAGTTACTGCCATGCCGGGTTATAATCTGTGTCTCCAGTCAGTTTACTACTTTAGTTACTGCCATGTCGGATTAATCTGTGTCTCCAGTCAGTTTACTACTTTAGTTACTGCCATGTCGAGTATTAATCTGTGTCTCCAATCAGTTTACTACTTTAGTTACTGCAATGTCGGGTTATAATATGTGTCTCCAGTCAGTTTACTACTTTAGTTACTGCCATGCCGGGTTATATTCTGTGTCTCCAGTCAGTTTACTACTTTAGTTACTGCCATGCCGGGTTATAATCTGTGTCTCTAGTCAGTTTACTACTTTAGTTACTGCCATGCCGGGTTATAATCTGTGTCTGCAGTCAGTTTACTACTTTAGTTACTGCCATGCTGGGTTATAATCTGTGTCTCTAGTCAGTTTACTACTTTAGTTACTGCCATGCCGGGTTATAATCTGTGTCTCTAGTCAGTTTACTACTTTAGTTACTGCCATGCCGGGTTATAATCTATGTCTCCTGTCAGTTTACTACTTTAATTACTGCCATGCCGGGTTATAATCTGTGTCTCTAGTCAGTTTACTACTTTAATTACTGCCATGTCCTGTTATAATCTGTGTCTCTAGTCAGTTTACTACATTAGTTACTGCCATGTCCTGTTATAATCTGTTTCTCTAGTCAGTTTACTACTTTAGTTACTGCCATTCCGGATTATAATCTATGTCTCCAGTCAGTTTACTACTTTAGTTACTGCCATGCCGGGTTATAATCTGTGTCTCCAGTCAGTTTACTACTTTAGTTACTGCCATGCCGGGTTATAATCTGTGTCTCTAGTCAGTTTACTACTTTAGTTACTGCCATGCCGGGTTATAATCTGTGTCTCCAGTTAGTTTACTACTTTAGTTACTGCCATGTCGGGTTATAATCTGTGTCTCCAGTCAGTTTACTACTTTAGTTACTGCCATACCGGGTTATAATCTGTGTCTCCAGTCGGTTTACTACATTAGTTACTGCCATGCCGGGTTATAATCTGTGTCTCCAGTCAGTTTACTACTTTAGTTACTGCCATGCCGGTTTCTAATCTGTGTCTCCAGTCAGTTTACTACTTTAGTTACTGCCATGCCGGGTTATAATCTGTGTCTCTATTCAGTTTACTAATTTAGTTACTCCCATGCCGGGTTAAAATCTGTGTCTCCAGTCAGTTTACTACTTTAGTTACTGCCATGCCGGGTTATAATCTGTGTCTCTAGTCAGTTTACTACTTTAGTTACTGCCATGTCCTGTTATAATCTGTGTCTCTAGTCAGTTTACTACTTTAGTTACTGCCATGCCGGGTTATAATCTGTGTCTCCTGTCAGTTTACTACTTTAGTTACTGCCATGCCGGGATATAATCTGTGTCTCCAGTCAGTTTACTACTTTAGTTACTGCCATGTCGGGTTAATCTGTGTCTCCAGTCAGTTTACTACTTTATTTACTGCCATGTCGAGTTTTAATCTGTGTCTCCAGTCAGTTTACTACTTTAGTTACTGCCATGTCGGGTTATAATATGTGTCTCCAGTCAGTTTACTACTTTAGTTACTGCCATGCCGGGTTATAACCTGTGTCTCCAGTCAGTTTACTACTTTAGTTACTGCCTTGCCGGGTTATATTCTGTGTCTCTAGTCAGTTTACTACTTTAGTTACTGCCATGCCGGGTTATATTCTGTGTCTCCAGTCAGTTTACTACTTTAGTTACTGCCATGCCGGGTTATAATCTGTGTCTCTAGTCAGTTTACTACTTTAGTTACTGCCATGCCGGGTTATAATCTATGTCTCCTGTCAGTTTACTACTTTAATTACTGCCATGCCGGGTTATAATCTGTGTCTCTAGTCAGTTTACTACTTTACTTACTGCCAAGTCCTGTTAAAATCTGTGTCTCTAGTCAGTTTACTACTTTAGTTACTGCCATGTCCTGTTATGATCTGTTTCTCTAGTCAGTTTACTACTTTAGTTACTGCCATGCCGGGTTATAATCTGTGTCTCCAGTCAGTTTACTACTTTAGTTACTGCCATGCCGGGTTATAATCTGTGTCTCCAGTCAGTTTACTACTTTAGTTACTGCCATGCCGGGTTATAATCTGTGTCTCCAGTCAGTTTACTACTTTAGTTACTGCCATGCCGGGATATAATCTGTGTCTCCAGTCAGTTTACTACTTTAGTTACTGCCATGTCGGGTTATAATCTGTGTCTCCAGTCAGTTTACTACTTTAGTTACTGCTATGCCGGGTTATAATCTGTGTCTCCAGTCAGTTTACTACTTTAGTTACTGCCAT
Organism: Cepaea hortensis; assembly: GCA_963921405.1. Lineage (NCBI taxonomy): Eukaryota > Metazoa > Mollusca > Gastropoda > Stylommatophora > Helicidae > Cepaea > Cepaea hortensis. The sequence goes on along the minus strand of OY992894.1, from coordinate 63,425,744 downwards.
GCCGGGTTATAATCTGTGTCTCCAGTCAGTTTACTACTTTAGATACTGCCATGCCGGTTTCTAATCTGTGTCTCCAGTAGGTTTACTAATTTAGTTACTGCCATGCCGGGTTATAATCTGTGTCTCCAGTCAGTTTACTACTTTAGTTACTGCCATGCCGGGTTATAATCTGTGTCTCCAGTCAGTTTACTACTTTAGTTACTGCCATGCCGGGTTATAATCTGTGTCTCCAGTCAGTTTACTACTTTAGTTACTGCCATGTCCTGTTATAATCTGTGTCTCTAGTCAGTTTACTACTTTAGTTACTGCCATGCCGGGTTATACTCTGTGTCTCTAGTCAGTTTACTACTTTAGTTACTGCCATGCCGGGTTATACTCTGTGTCTCTAGTCAGTTTACTACTTTAGTTACTGCCATGCCGGGATATAATCTGTGTCTCCAGTCAGTTTACTACTTTGGTTACTGCCATGCCGGGTTATAATCTGTGTCTCTAGTCAGTTTACTACTTTAGTTACTGCCATGCCGGGTTATAATCTATGTCTCCTGTCAGTTTACTACTTTAATTACTGCCATGCCGGGTTATAATCTGTGTCTCTAGTCAGTTTACTACTTTACTTACTGCCATGTCCTGTTATAATCTGTGTCTCTAGTCAGTTTACTACTTTAGTTACTGCCATGTCCTGTTATGATCTGTTTCTCTAGTCAGTTTACTACTTTAGTTACTGCCATGCCGGGTTATAATCTGTGTCTCCAGTCAGTTTACTACTTTAGTTACTGCCATGCCGGGTTATAATCTGTGTCTCCAGTCAGTTTACTACTTTAGTTACTGCCATGCCGGGTTATAATCTGTGTCTCCAGTCAGTTTACTACTTTAGTTACTGCCATGCCGGGATATAATCTGTGTCTCCAGTCAGTTTACTACTTTAGTTACTGCCATGTCGGGTTATAGTCTGTGTCTCCAGTCAGTTTACTACTTTAGTTACTGCTATGCCGGGTTATAATCTGTGTCTCCAGTCAGTTTACTACTTTAGTTACTGCCATGCCGGGTTATAATCTGTGTCTCCAGTCAGTTTACTACTTTAGATACTGCCATGCCGGTTTCTAATCTGTGTCTCCAGTAGGTTTACTAATTTAGTTACTGCCATGCCGGGTTATAATCTGTGTCTCCAGTCAGTTTACTACTTTAGTTACTGCCATGCCGGGTTATAATCTGTGTCTCCAGTCAGTTTACTACTTTAGTTACTGCCATGCCGGGTTATAATCTGTGTCTCCAGTCAGTTTACTACTTTAGTTACTGCCATGTCCTGTTATAATCTGTGTCTCTAGTCAGTTTACTACTTTAGTTACTGCCATGCCGGGTTATACTCTGTGTCTCTAGTCAGTTTACTACTTTAGTTACTGCCATGCCGGGTTATACTCTGTGTCTCTAGTCAGTTTACTACTTTAGTTACTGCCATGCCGGGATATAATCTGTGTCTCCAGTCAGTTTACTACTTTAGTTACTGCCATGTCGGGTTAATCTCCGTCTCCAGTCAGTTTACTACTTTAGTTACTGCCATGTCGGGTTAATCTGTGTCTCTAGTCAGTTTACTACTTTAGTTACTGCCATGTCCTGTTATAATCTGTGTCTCTAGTCAGTTTACTACTTTAGTTACTGCCATGCCGGATTATAATCTGTGTCTCCAGTCAGTTTACTACTTTAGTTACTGCCATGCCGGGTTATAATCTGTGTCTCCAGTCAGTTTACTACTTTAGTTACTGCCATGCCGGGTTATAATCTGTGTCTCCAGTCAGTTTACTACTTTAGTTACTGCCATGCCGGGTTATAATCTGTGTCTCTATTCAGTTTACTACTTTAGTTACTGCCATGCCGGGTTATAATCTGTGTCTCCAGTCAGTTTACTACTTTAGTTACTGCCATGCCGGGTTATAATCTGTGTCTCCAGTCAGTTTACTGCTTTAGTTACTGCCATACCGGGTTATAATCTGTGTCTCCAGTCAGTTTACTACATTAGTTACTGCCATGCCGGGTTATAATCTGTGTCTCCAGTCAGTTTACTACTTTAGTTACTGCCATGCCGGTTTATAATCTGTGTCTCCAGTCAGTTTACTACTTTAGTTACTGCCATGCCGGGTTATAATCTGTGTCCCTATTCAGTTTACTACTTTAGTTACTCCCATGCCGGGTTAAAATCTGTGTCTCCAGTCAGTTTACTACTTTAGTTACTGCCATGCCGGGTTATAATCTGTGTCTTTAGTCAGTTTACTACTTTAGTTACTGCCATGTCCTGTTATAATCTGTGTCTCTAGTCAGTTTACTACTTTAGTTACTGCCATGCCGGGTTATAATCTGTGTCTCTAGTCAGTTTACTACTTTAGTTACTGCCATGCCGGGTTATAATCTGTGTCTCCTGTCAGTTTACTACTTTAGTTACTGCCATGCCGGGTTATAATCTGTGTCTCCAGTCAGTTTACTACTTTAGTTACTGCCATGTCGGGTTAATCTGTGTCTCCAGTCAGTTTACTACTTTATTTACTGCCATGTCGAGTTTTAATCTGTGTCTCCAGTCAGTTTACTACTTTAGTTACTGCCATGTCGGGTTATAATATGTGTCTCCAGTCAGTTTACTACTTTAGTTACTGCCATGCCGGGTTATAACCTGTGTCTCCCGTCAGTTTACTACTTTAGTTACTGCCATGCCGGGTTATATTCTGTGGCTTTAGTCAGTTTACTACTTTAGTTACTGCCATGCCGGGTTATATTATGTGTCTCCAGTCAGTTTACTACTTTAGTTACTGCCATGCCGGGTTATAATCTGTGTCTCTAGTCAGTTTACTACTTTAGTTACTGCCATGCCGGGTTATAATCTATGTCTCCTGTCAGTTTACTACTTTAATTACTGCCATGCCGGGTTATAATCTGTGTCTCTAGTCAGTTTACTACTTTACTTACTGCCATGTCCTGTTATAATCTGTGTCTCTAGTCAGTTTACTACTTTAGTTACTGCCATGTCCTGTTATAATCTGTTTCTCTAGTCAGTTTACTACTTTAGTTACTGCCATGCCGGGTTATAATCTGTGTCTCCAGTCAGTTTACTACTTTAGTTACTGCCATGCCGGGTTATAATCTGTGTCTCCAGTCAGTTTACTACTTTAGTTACTGCCATGCCGGGTTATAATCTGTGTCTCTAGTCAGTTTACTACTTTAGTTACTGCCATGCCGGGATATAATCTGTGTCTCCAGTCAGTTTACTACTTTAGTTACTGCCATGTCGGGTTATAATCTGTGTCTCCAGTCAGTTTACTACTTTAGTTACTGCCATGCCGGGTTATAATCTGTGTCTCCAGTCAGTTTACTACTTTAGTTACTGCCATGCCGGGTTATAATCTGTGTCTCCAGTCAGTTTACTACTTTAGATACTGCCATGCCGGTTTCTAATCTGTGTCTCCAGTCAGTTTACTAATTTAGTTACTGCCATGTCGGGTTATAATCTGTGTCTCCAGTCAGTTTACTACTTTAGTTACTGCCATGCCGGGTTATAATCTGTGTCTCCAGTCAGTTTACTACTTTAGTTACTGCCATGCCGGGTTATAATCTGTGTCTCTAGTCAGTTTACTACTTTAGTTACTGCCATGTCCTGTTATAATCTGTGTCTCTAGTCAGTTTACTACTTTAGTTACTGCCATGCCGGGTTATACTCTGTGTCTCTAGTCAGTTTACTACTTTAGTTACTGCCATGCCGGGTTATAATCTGTGTCTCCAGTCAGTTTACTACTTTAGTTACTGCCATGTCGGGTTATAATCTGTGTCTCCAGTCAGTTTACTACTTTAGTTACTGCCATGTCGGGTTAATCTGTGTCTCCAGTCAGTTTACTACTTTAGTTACTGCCATGTCGAGTTTTAATATGTGTCTCCAGTCAGTTTACTACTTTAGTTACTGCAATGTCGGGTTATAATATGTGTCTCCAGTCAGTTTACTACTTTAGTTACTGCCATGCCGGGTTATATTCTGTGTCTCCAGTCAGTTTACTACTTTAGTTACTGCCATGCCGGGTTATATTCTGTGTCTCTAGTCAGTTTACTACTTTAGTTACTGCCATGCCGGGTTATATTCTGTGTCTCCAGTCAGTTTACTACTTTAGTTACTGCCATGCCGGGTTATAATCTGTGTCTCCAGTCAGTTTACTACTTTAGTTACTGCCATGCCGGGTTATAATCTGTGTCTATAGTCAGGTTACTACTTTAGTTACTGCCATGCCGGGTTATAATCTGTGTCTATAGTCAGTTTACTACTTTAGTTACTGCCATGCCGGGTTATAATCTGTGTCTCCAGTCAGTTTACTACTTTAGTTACTGCCATGCCGGGTTATAATCTGTGTCTCCAGTCAGCTTACTACTTTAGTTACTGCCATGCTGGGTTATAATCTGTGTCTCCAGTCTGTTTACTACTTTAGATACTGCCATGCCGGGTTATAATCTGTGTCTCCAGTCAGTTTACTACTTTAGTTACTGCCATGCCGGGTTATAATCTGTTTCTCCAGTCAGTTTACTAGTTTAGTTACTGCCATGCCGGGTTATAATCTGTGTCTCTAGTCAGTTTACTACTTTAGTTACTGCCACGCCGGGTTTTAATCTGTGTCTCTAGTCAGTTTACTACTTTAGTTACTGCCACGCGGGGTTATAATCTGTGTCTCCAGTTAGTTTAGTACTTTAGTTAGTGCCATGCCGGGTTATAATCTGTGTCTGCAGTCAGTTTACTACTTTATTTACTGCCGTGCCGGGTTATAATCTGTGTCTCTAGTCAGTTTACTACTTTAGTTACTGCCATGCCGGGTTATAATCTGTGTCTGCAGTCAGTTTACTACTTTAGTTACTGCCATGCCGGGTTATAATCTGTGTCTCCAGTCAGCTTACTACTTTAGTTACTGCCATGCCGAGTTATAATCTGTGTCTCCAGTCAGTTTGCTACTTTAGTTACTGCCATGCCGGGTTATAATCTGTGTCTCTAGTCAGTTTACTACTTTAGTTACTGCCATGCCGGGTTATAATCTGTGTCTCTAGTCAGTTTACTACTTTAGTTACTGCCATGCCGGGTTATAATCTGTGTCTCCAGTCAGGTTACTACTTTAGTTACTGCCATGCCGGGTTATAATCTGCGTCTCCAGTCAGTTTACTACTTTAGTTACTGCCATGCCGGGTTATAATCTGTGTCTCCAGTCAGTTTACTACTTTAGTTACTGCCATGCCGGGTTATAATCTGTGTCTCCAGTCAGTTTACTACTTTAGTTACTGCCATGCCGGGTTATAATCTGTGTCTCCAGTCAGTTTACTACTTTAGTTACTGGCATGCCGGGTTATAATCTGTGTCTCCAGTCAGTTTACTACTTTAGTTACTGCCATGCCGGGTTATAATCTGTGTCTCCAGTCAGTTTACTACTTTAGTTACTGCCATGCTGGGTTATAATCTGTGTCTCTTGTCAGTTTACTACTTTAGTTACTGCCATTCCGGGTTATAATCTTTGTCTCTAGTCAGTTTACTACTTTAGTTACTGCCATGCCGGGTTATAATCTGTTTCTCTGGTCAGTTTACTACTTTAGTTACTGCCATGCCGGGTTATAATATGTGTCTCTAGTCAGTTTACTACTTTAGTTACTGCCATGCCGGGTTATAATCTGTGTCTCTAGTCAGTTTACTACTTTAGTTACTGACATGCCTTGTTATAATCTGTGTCTCTAGTCAGTTTACTACTTTAGTGACTGCCATGCCGGGTTATAATCTGTGTCTCCATTCAGTTTACTACTTTAGTTACTGCCATGCCGGGTTATAATCTGTGTCTCCAGTCAGTTTACTACTTTAGTTACTGCCATGCCGGGTTATAATCTGTGTCTCCAGTCAGTTTACTACTTTAGTTACTGCCATGCCGGGTTAAAATCTGTGTCTCCAGTCAGCTTACTACTTTAGTTACTGCCATGCCGGGTTATAATCTGTGTCTCCAGTCAGCTTACTACTTTAGTTTCTGCCATGCTGGGTTATAATCTGTGTCTCCAGTCAGTTTACTACTTTAGTTACTGCCATGCCGGGTTATAATCTGTGTCTCTAGTCAGTTTACTACTTTAGTGACTGCCATGCCGGGTTATAATCTGTGTCTCCATTCAGTTTACTACTTTAGTTACTGCCATGCCGGGTTATAATCTGTGTCTCCAGTCAGTTTACTACTTTAGTTACTGCCATGCCGGGTTATAATCTGTGTCTCCAGTCAGTTTACTACTTTAGTTACTGCCATGCCGGGTTATAATCTGTGTCTCCAGTCAGTTTACTACTTTAGTTACTGCCATGCCGGGTTATAATCTGTGTCTCTAGTCAGTTTACTACTTTAGTTACTGCCATGCCGGGTTATAATCTGTGTCTCCAGTTAGTTTAGTACTTTAGTTACTGCCATGCCGGGTTATAATCTGTGTCTGCAGTCAGTTTACTACTTTATTTACTGCCGTGCCGGGTTATAATCTGTGTCTCTAGTCAGTTTACTACTTTAGTTACTGCCATGCCGGGTTATAATCTGTGTCTGCAGTCAGTTTACTACTTTAGTTACTGCCATGCCGGGTTATAATCTGTGTCTCCAGTCAGCTTACTACTTTAGTTACTGCCATGCCGAGTTATAATCTGTGTCTCCAGTCAGTTTGCTACTTTAGTTACTGCCATGCCGGGTTATAATCTGTGTCTCTAGTCAGTTTACTACTTTAGTTACTGCGATGCCGGGTTATAATCTGTGTCTCTAGTCAGTTTACTACTTTAGTTACTGCCATGCCGGGTTATAATCTGTGTCTCCAGTCAGGTTACTACTTTAGTTACTGCCATGCCGGGTTATAATCTGCGTCTCCAGTCAGTTTACTACTTTAGTTACTGCCATGCCGGGTTATAATCTGTGTCTCCAGTCAGTTTACTACTTTAGTTACTGCCATGCCGGGTTATAATCTGTGTCTCCAGTCAGTTTACTACTTTAGTTACTGCCATGCCGGGTTATAATCTGTGTCTCCAGTCAGTTTACTACTTTAGTTACTGCCATGCCGGGTTATAATCTGTGTCTCCAGTCAGTTTACTACTTTAGTTACTGCCATGCCGGGATATAATCTGTGTCTCCAGTCAGTTTACTACTTTAGTTACTGCCATGTCGGGTTATAATCTGTGTCTCCAGTCAGTTTACTACTTTAGTTACTGCTATGCCGGGTTATAATCTGTGTCTCCAGTCAGTTTACTACTTTAGATACTGCCATGCCGGTTTCTAATCTGTGTCTCCAGTAGGTTTACTAATTTAGTTACTGCCATGCCGGGTTATAATCTGTGTCTCCAGTCAGTTTACTACTTTAGTTACTGCCATGCCGGGTTATAATCTGTGTCTCCAGTCAGTTTACTACTTTAGTTACTGCCATGCCGGGTTATAATCTGTGTCTCCAGTCAGTTTACTACTTTAGTTACTGCCATGTCCTGTTATAATCTGTGTCTCTAGTCAGTTTACTACTTTAGTTACTGCCATGCCGGGTTATACTCTGTGTCTCTAGTCAGTTTACTACTTTAGTTACTGCCATGCCGGGTTATACTCTGTGTCTCTAGTCAGTTTACTACTTTAGTTACTGCCATGTAGGGATATAATCTGTGTCTCCAGTCAGTTTACTACTTTAGTTACTGCCATGTCGGGTTAATCTCCGTCTCCAGTCAGTTTACTACTTTAGTTACTGCCATGTCGGGTTAATCTGTGTCTCTAGTCAGTTTACTACTTTAGTTACTGCCATGTCCTGTTATAATCTGTGTCTCTAGTCAGTTTACTACTTTAGTTACTGCCATGCCGGGTTATATTCTGTGTCTCCAGTCAGTTTACTACTTTAGTTACTGCCATGCCGGGTTATAATCTGTGTCACTAGTCAGTTTACTACTTTAGTTACTGCCATGCCGGGTTATAATCTGTGTCTCTAGTCAGTTTACTACTTTAGTTACTGCCATGCCGGGTTATAATCTGTGTCTCCAGTCAGTTTACTACTTTAGTTACTGCCATGCCGGGTTATAATCTGTGTCTATAGTCAGGTTACTACTTTAGTTACTGCCATGCCGGGTTATAATCTGTGTCTATAGTCAGTTTACTACTTTAATTACTGCCATGCCGGGTTATAATCTGTGTCTCCAGTCAGTTTACTACTTTAGTTACTGCCATGCCGGGTTATAATCTGTGTCTCCAGTCAGCTTACTACTTTAGTTACTGCCATGCTGGGTTATAATCTGTGTCTCCAGTCTGTTTACTACTTTAGATACTGCCATGCCGGGTTATAATCTGTGTCTCCAGTCAGTTTACTACTTTAGTTACTGCCATGCCGGGTTATAATCTGTTTCTCCAGTCAGTTTACTAGTTTAGTTACTGCCATGCCGGGTTATAATCTGTGTCTCTAGTCAGTTTACTACTTTAGTTACTGCCACGCCGGGTTTTAATCTGTGTCTCTAGTCAGTTTACTACTTTAGTTACTGCCACGCGGGGTTATAATCTGTGTCTCCAGTTAGTTTAGTACTTTAGTTAGTGCCATGCCGGGTTATAATCTGTGTCTGCAGTCAGTTTACTACTTTATTTACTGCCGTGCCGGGTTATAATCTGTGTCTCTAGTCAGTTTACTACTTTAGTTACTGCCATGCCGGGTTATAATCTGTGTCTGCAGTCAGTTTACTACTTTAGTTACTGCCATGCCGGGTTATAATCTGTGTCTCCAGTCAGCTTACTACTTTAGTTACTGCCATGCCGAGTTATAATCTGTGTCTCCAGTCAGTTTGCTACTTTATTTACTGCCATGCCGGGTTATAATCTGTGTCTCTAGTCAGTTTACTACTTTAGTTACTGCCATGCCGGGTTATAATCTGTGTCTCTAGTCAGTTTACTACTTTAGTTACTGCCATGCCGGGTTATAATCTGTGTCTCCAGTCAGGTTACTACTTTAGTTACTGCCATGCCGGGTTATAATCTGCGTCTCCAGTCAGTTTACTACTTTAGTTACTGCCATGCCGGGTTATAATCTGTGTCTCCAGTCAGTTTACTACTTTAGTTACTGCCATGCCGGGTTATAATCTGTGTCTCCAGTCAGTTTACTACTTTAGTTACTGCCATGCCGGGTTATAATCTGTGTCTCCAGTCAGTTTACTACTTTAGTTACTGGCATGCCGGGTTATAATCTGTGTCTCCAGTCAGTTTACTACTTTAGTTACTGCCATGCCGGGTTATAATCTGTGTCTCCAGTCAGTTTACTACTTTAGTTACTGCCATGCTGGGTTATAATCTGTGTCTCTTGTCAGTTTACTACTTTAGTTACTGCCATTCCGGGTTATAATCTATGTCTCTAGTCAGTTTACTACTTTAGTTACTGCCATGCCGGGTTATAATCTGTTTCTCTGGTCAGTTTACTACTTTAGTTACTGCCATGCCGAGTTATAATATGTGTCTCTAGTCAGTTTACTACTTTAGTTACTGCCATGCCGGGTTATAATCTGTGTCTCTAGTCAGTTTACTACTTTAGTTACTGACATGCCTTGTTATAATCTGTGTCTCTAGTCAGTTTACTACTTTAGTGACTGCCATGCCGGGTTATAATCTGTGTCTCCATTCAGTTTACTACTTTAGTTACTGCCATGCCGGGTTATAATCTGTGTCTCCAGTCAGTTTACTACTTTAGTTACTGCCATGCCGGGTTATAATCTGTGTCTCCAGTCAGTTTACTACTTTAGTTACTGCCATGCCGGGTTAAAATCTGTGTCTCCAGTCAGCTTATTACTTTAGTTACTGCCATGCCGGGTTATAATCTGTGTCTCCAGTCAGCTTACTACTTTAGTTTCTGCCATGCTGGGTTATAATCTGTGTCTCCAGTCAGTTTACTACTTTAGTTACTGCCATGCCGGGTTATAATCTGTGTCTCTAGTCAGTTTACTACTTTAGTGACTGCCATGCCGGGTTATAATCTGTGTCTCCATTCAGTTTACTACTTTAGTTACTGCCATGCCGGGTTATAATCTGTGTCTCCAGTCAGTTTACTACTTTAGTTACTGCCATGCCGGGTTATAATCTGTGTCTCCAGTCAGTTTACTACTTTAGTTACTGCCATGCCGGGTTATAATCTGTGTCTCCAGTCAGTTTACTACTTTAGTTACTGCCATGCCGGGTTATAATCTGTGTCTCTAGTCAGTTTACTACTTTAGTTACTGCCATGCCGGGTTATAATCTGTGTCTCCAGTTAGTTTAGTACTTTAGTTACTGCCATGCCGGGTTATAATCTGTGTCTGCAGTCAGTTTACTACTTTATTTACTGCCGTGCCGGGTTATAATCTGTGTCTCTAGTCAGTTTACTACTTTAGTTACTGCCATGCCGGGTTATAATCTGTGTCTGCAGTCAGTTTACTACTTTAGTTACTGCCATGCCGGGTTATAATCTGTGTCTCCAGTCAGCTTACTACTTTAGTTACTGCCATGCCGAGTTATAATCTGTGTCTCCAGTCAGTTTGCTACTTTAGTTACTGCCATGCCGGGTTATAATCTGTGTCTCTAGTCAGTTTACTACTTTAGTTACTGCGATGCCGGGTTATAATCTGTGTCTCTAGTCAGTTTACTACTTTAGTTACTGCCATGCCGGGTTATAATCTGTGTCTCCAGTCAGGTTACTACTTTAGTTACTGCCATGCCGGGTTATAATCTGCGTCTCCAGTCAGTTTACTACTTTAGTTACTGCCATGCCGGGTTATAATCTGTGTCTCCAGTCAGTTTACTACTTTAGTTACTGCCATGCCGGGTTATAATCTGTGTCTCCAGTCAGTTTACTACTTTAGTTACTGCCATGCCGGGTTATAATCTGTGTCTCCAGTCAGTTTACTACTTTAGTTACTGCCATGCCGGGTTATAATCTGTGTCTCCAGTCAGTTTACTACTTTAGTTACTGCCATGCCGGGATATAATCTGTGTCTCCAGTCAGTTTACTACTTTAGTTACTGCCATGTCGGGTTATAATCTGTGTCTCCAGTCAGTTTACTACTTTAGTTACTGCTATGCCGGGTTATAATCTGTGTCTCCAGTCAGTTTACTACTTTAGTTACTGCCATGCCGGGTTATAATCTGTGTCTCCAGTCAGTTTACTACTTTAGATACTGCCATGCCGGTTTCTAATCTGTGTCTCCAGTAGGTTTACTAATTTAGTTACTGCCATGCCGGGTTATAATCTGTGTCTCCAGTCAGTTTACTACTTTAGTTACTGCCATGCCGGGTTATAATCTGTGTCTCCAGTCAGTTTACTACTTTAGTTACTGCCATGCCGGGTTATAATCTGTGTCTCCAGTCAGTTTACTACTTTAGTTACTGCCATGTCCTGTTATAATCTGTGTCTCTAGTCAGTTTACTACTTTAGTTACTGCCATGCCGGGTTATACTCTGTGTCTCTAGTCAGTTTACTACTTTAGTTACTGCCATGCCGGGTTATACTCTGTGTCTCTAGTCAGTTTACTACTTTAGTTACTGCCATGCCGGGATATAATCTGTGTCTCCAGTCAGTTTACTACTTTAGTTACTGCCATGTCGGGTTAATCTCCGTCTCCAGTCAGTTTACTACTTTAGTTACTGCCATGTCGGGTTAATCTGTGTCTCTAGTCAGTTTACTACTTTAGTTACTGCCATGTCCTGTTATAATCTGTGTCTCTAGTCAGTTTACTAGTTTAGTTACTGCCATGCCGGATTATAATCTGTGTCTCCAGTCAGTTTACTACTTTAGTTACTGCCATGCCGGGTTATAATCTGTGTCTCCAGTCAGTTTACTACTTTAGTTACTGCCATGCCGGGTTATAATCTGTGTCTCCAGTCAGTTTACTACTTTAGTTACTTCCATGCCGGGTTATAATCTGTGTCTCTATTCAGTTTACTACTTTAGTTACTGCCATGCCGGGTTATAATCTGTGTCTCCAGTCAGTTTACTACTTTAGTTACTGCCATGCCGGGTTATAATCTGTGTCTCCAGTCAGTTTACTGCTTTAGTTACTGCCATACCGGGTTATAATCTGTGTCTCCAGTCAGTTTACTACATTAGTTACTGCCATGCCGGGTTATAATCTGTGTCTCCAGTCAGTTTACTACTTTAGTTACTGCCATGCCGGTTTATAATCTGTGTCTCCAGTCAGTTTACTACTTTAGTTACTGCCATGCCGGGTTATAATCTGTGTCCCTATTCAGTTTACTACTTTAGTTACTCCCATGCCGGGTTAAAATCTGTGTCTCCAGTCAGTTTACTACTTTAGTTACTGCCATGCCGGGTTATAATCTGTGTCTTTAGTCAGTTTACTACTTTAGTTACTGCCATGTCCTGTTATAATCTGTGTCTCTAGTCAGTTTACTACTTTAGTTACTGCCATGCCGGGTTATAATCTGTGTCTCTAGTCAGTTTACTACTTTAGTTACTGCCATGCCGGGTTATAATCTGTGTCTCCTGTCAGTTTACTACTTTAGTTACTGCCATGCCGGGTTATAATCTGTGTCTCCAGTCAGTTTACTACTTTAGTTACTGCCATGTCGGGTTAATCTGTGTCTCCAGTCAGTTTACTACTTTATTTACTGCCATGTCGAGTTTTAATCTGTGTCTCCAGTCAGTTTACTACTTTAGTTACTGCCATGTCGGGTTATAATATGTGTCTCCAGTCAGTTTACTACTTTAGTTACTGCCATGCCGGGTTATAACCTGTGTCTCCCGTCAGTTTACTACTTTAGTTACTGCCATGCCGGGTTATATTCTGTGGCTTTAGTCAGTTTACTACTTTAGTTACTGCCATGCCGGGTTATATTATGTGTCTCCAGTCAGTTTACTACTTTAGTTACTGCCATGCCGGGTTATAATCTGTGTCTCTAGTCAGTTTACTATTTTAGTTACTGCCATGCCGGGTTATAATCTGTGTCTCCAGTCAGTTTACTACTTTAGATACTGCCATGCCGGTTTCTAATCTGTGTCTCCAGTCAGTTTACTAATTTAGTTACTGCCATGCCGGGTTATAATCTGTGTCTCCAGTCAGTTTACTACTTTAGTTACTGCCATGCCGGGTTATAATCTGTGTCTCCAGTCAGTTTACTACTTTAGTTACTGCCATGCCGGGTTATAATCTGTGTCTCTAATCAGTTTACTACTTTAGTTACTGCCATGTCCTGTTATAATCTGTGTCTCTAGTCAGTTTACTACTTTAGTTACTGCCATGCCGGGTTATACTCTGTGTCTCTAGTCAGTTTACTACTTTAGTTACTGCCATGCCGGGTTATAATCTGTGTCTCCTGTCAGTTTACTACTTTAGTTACTGCCATGTCGGGTTATAATCTGTGTCTCCAGTCAGTTTACTACTTTAGTTACTGCCATGTCGGGTTAATCTGTGTCTCCAGTCAGTTTACTACTTTAGTTACTGCCATGTCGAGTTTTAATATGTGTCTCCAGTCAGTTTACTACTTTAGTTACTGCAATGTCGGGTTATAATATGTGTCTCCAGTCAGTTTACTACTTTAGTTACTGCCATGCCGGGTTATATTCTGTGTCTCCAGTCAGTTTACTACTTTAGTTACTGCCATCCCGGGTTATATTCTGTGTCTCTAGTCAGTTTACTACTTTAGTTACTGCCATGCCGGGTTATATTCTGTGTCTCCAGTCAGTTTACTACTTTAGTTACTGCCATGCCGGGTTATAATCTGTGTCACTAGTCAGTTTACTACTTTAGTTACTGCCATGCCGGGTTATAATCTGTGTCTCTAGTCAGTTTACTACTTTAGTTACTGCCATGCCGGGTTATAATCTGTGTCTCCAGTCAGTTTACTACTTTAGTTACTGCCATGCCGGGTTATAATCTGTGTCTATAGTCAGGTTACTACTTTAGTTACTGCCATGCCGGGTTATAATCTGTGTCTATAGTCAGTTTACTACTTTAGTTACTGCCATGCCGGGTTATAATCTGTGTCTGCAGTCAGTTTACTACTTTAGTTACTGCCATGCCGGGTTATAATCTGTGTCTCCAGTCAGCAGCTTACTTGCTTACTGGCAATGAATGAATCACCCAAATAAACGAGAAGTAGATTGTGAGCTTTACTGAAACACGACTACAAGAGACAAAAATCGGGTTATAATCTGTGTCTCTAGTCAGTTTACTACTTTAGTTACTGCCATGCCGGGTTATAATCTGTGTCTGCAGTCAGTTTACTACTTTAGTTACTGCCATGCCGGGTTATAATCTGTGTCTCCAGTCAGCTTACTACTTTAGTTACTGCCATGCCGGGTTATAATCTGTGTCTCCAGTCAGTTTACTACTTTAGTTACTGCCATGCCGGGTTATAATCTGTGTCTCCAGTCAGTTTACTACTTTAGTTACTGCCATGCCGGGTTATAATCTGTGTCTCCAGTCAGTTTACTACTTTAGTTACTGGCATGCCGGGTTATAATCTGTGTCTCCAGTCAGTTTACTACTTTAGTTACTGCCATGCCGGGTTATAATCTGTGTCTCCAGTCAGTTTACTACTTTAGTTACTGCCATGCCGGGTTATAATCTGTGTCTCTACTCAGTTTACTACTTTAGTTACTGCCATGTCGGGTTATAATCTGTGTCTCCAGTTAGTTTAGTACTTTAGTTACTGCCATGCCGGGTTATAATCTGTGTCTGCAGTCAGTTTACTACTTTATTTACTGCCGTGCCGGGTTATAATCTGTGTCTCTAGTCAGTTTACTACTTTAGTTACTGCCATGCCGGGTTATAATCTGTGTCTGCAGTCAGTTTACTACTTTAGTTACTGCCATGCCGGGTTATAATCTGTGTCTCCAGTCAGCTTACTACTTTAGTTACTGCCATGCCGAGTTATAATCTGTGTCTCCAGTCAGTTTGCTACTTTAGTTACTGCCATGCCGGGTTATAATCTGTGTCTCTAGTCAGTTTACTACTTTAGTTACTGCGATGCCGGGTTATAATCTGTGTCTCTAGTCAGTTTACTACTTTAGTTACTGCCATGCCGGGTTATAATCTGTGTCTCCAGTCAGGTTACTACTTTAGTTACTGCCATGCCGGGTTATAATCTGCGTCTCCAGTCAGTTTACTACTTTAGTTACTGCCATGCCGGGTTATAATCTGTGTCTCCAGTCAGTTTACTACTTTAGTTACTGCCATGCCGGGTTATAATCTGTGTCTCCAGTCAGTTTACTACTTTAGTTACTGCCATGCCGGGTTATAATCTGTGTCTCCAGTCAGTTTACTACTTTAGTTACTGGCATGCCGGGTTATAATCTGTGTCTCCAGTCAGTTTACTACTTTAGTTACTGCCATGCCGGGTTATAATCTGTGTCTCCAGTCAGTTTACTACTTTAGTTACTGCCATGCCGGGTTATAATCTGTGTCTCTAGTCAGTTTACTACTTTAGTTACTGCCATTCCGGGTTATAATCTATGTCTCTAGTCAGTTTACTACTTTAGTTACTGCCATGCCGGGTTATAATCTGTTTCTCTGGTCAGTTTACTACTTTAGTTACTGCCATGCCGGGTTATAATATGTGTCTCTAGTCAGTTTACTACTTTAGTTACTGCCATGCCGGGTTATAATCTGTGTCTCCAGTCAGTTTACTACTTTAGTTACTGCCATGCCGGGTTATAATCTGTGTCTCTACTCAGTTTACTACTTTAGTTACTGCCATGTCGGGTTATAATCTGTGTCTCCAGTTAGTTTAGTACTTTAGTTACTGCCATGCCGGGTTATAATCTGTGTCTGCAGTCAGTTTACTACTTTATTTACTGCCGTGCCGGGTTATAATCTGTGTCTCTAGTCAGTTTACTACTTTAGTTACTGCCATGCCGGGTTATAATCTGTGTCTGCAGTCAGTTTACTACTTTAGTTACTGCCATGCCGGGTTATAATCTGTGTCTCCAGTCAGCTTACTACTTTAGTTACTGCCATGCCGAGTTATAATCTGTGTCTCCAGTCAGTTTGCTACTTTAGTTACTGCCATGCCGGGTTATAATCTGTGTCTCTAGTCAGTTTACTACTTTAGTTACTGCGATGCCGGGTTATAATCTGTGTCTCTAGTCAGTTTACTACTTTAGTTACTGCCATGCCGGGTTATAATCTGTGTCTCCAGTCAGGTTACTACTTTAGTTACTGCCATGCCGGGTTATAATCTGCGTCTCCAGTCAGTTTACTACTTTAGTTACTGCCATGCCGGGTTATAATCTGTGTCTCCAGTCAGTTTACTACTTTAGTTACTGCCATGCCGGGTTATAATCTGTGTCTCCAGTCAGTTTACTACTTTAGTTACTGCCATGCCGGGTTATAATCTGTGTCTCCAGTCAGTTTACTACTTTAGTTACTGGCATGCCGGGTTATAATCTGTGTCTCCAGTCAGTTTACTACTTTAGTTACTGCCATGCCGGGTTATAATCTGTGTCTCCAGTCAGTTTACTACTTTAGTTACTGCCATGCCGGGTTATAATCTGTGTCTCTAGTCAGTTTACTACTTTAGTTACTGCCATTCCGGGTTATAATCTATGTCTCTAGTCAGTTTACTACTTTAGTTACTGCCATGCCGGGTTATAATCTGTTTCTCTGGTCAGTTTACTACTTTAGTTACTGCCATGCCGGGTTATAATATGTGTCTCTAGTCAGTGTACTACTTTAGTTACTGCCATGCCGGGTTATAATCTGTGTCTCTAGTCAGTTTACTACTTTAGTTACTGACATGCCTTGTTATAATCTGTGTCTCTAGTCAGTTTACTACTTTAGTGACTGCCATGCCGGGTTATAATCTGTGTCTCCATTCAGTTTACTACTTTAGTTACTGCCATGCCGGGTTATAATCTGTGTCTCCAGTCAGTTTACTACTTTAGTTACTGCCATGCCGGGTTATAATCTGTGTCTCCAGTCAGTTTACTACTTTAGTTACTGCCATGCCGGGTTAAAATCTATGTCTCCAGTCAGCTTACTACTTTAGTTACTGCCATGCCGGGTTATAATCTGTGTCTCCAGTCAGCTTACTACTTTAGTTTCTGCCATGCTGGGTTATAATCTGTGTCTCCAGTCAGTTTACTACTTTAGTTACTGCCATGCCGGGTTATAATCTGTGTCTCTAGTCAGTTTACTACTTTAGTGACTGCCATGCCGGGTTATAATCTGTGTCTCCATGCAGTTTACTACTTTAGTTACTGCCATGCCGGGTTATAATCTGTGTCTCCAGTCAGTTTACTACTTTAGTTACTGCCATGCCGGGTTATAATCTGTGTCTCCAGTCAGTTTACTACTTTAGTTACTGCCATGCCGGGTTATAATCTGTGTCTCCAGTCAGTTTACTACTTTAGTTACTGCCATGCCGGGTTATAATCTGTGTCTCTAGTCAGTTTACTACTTTAGTTACTGCCATGCCGGGTTATAATCTGTGTCTCCAGTTAGTTTACTACTTTAGTTACTGCCATGTCGGGTTATAATCTGTGTCTCCAGTCAGTTTACTACTTTAGTTACTTCCATGCCGGGTTATAATCTGTGTCTCTATTCAGTTTACTACTTTAGTTACTGCCATGCCGGGTTATAATCTGTGTCTCCAGTCAGTTTACTACTTTAGTTACTGCCATGCCGGGTTATAATCTGTGTCTCCAGTCAGTTTACTGCTTTAGTTACTGCCATACCGGGTTATAATCTGTGTCTCCAGTCAGTTTACTACATTAGTTACTGCCATGCCGGGTTATAATCTGTGTCTCCAGTCAGTTTACTACTTTAGTTACTGCCATGCCGGTTTATAATCTGTGTCTCCAGTCAGTTTACTACTTTAGTTACTGCCATGCCGGGTTATAATCTGTGTCCCTATTCAGTTTACTACTTTAGTTACTCCCATGCCGGGTTAAAATCTGTGTCTCCAGTCAGTTTACTACTTTAGTTACTGCCATGCCGGGTTATAATCTGTGTCTTTAGTCAGTTTACTACTTTAGTTACTGCCATGTCCTGTTATAATCTGTGTCTCTAGTCAGTTTACTACTTTAGTTACTGCCATGCCGGGTTATAATCTGTGTCTCTAGTCAGTTTACTACTTTAGTTACTGCCATGCCGGGTTATAATCTGTGTCTCCTGTCAGTTTACTACTTTAGTTACTGCCATGCCGGGTTATAATCTGTGTCTCCAGTCAGTTTACTACTTTAGTTACTGCCATGTCGGGTTAATCTGTGTCTCCAGTCAGTTTACTACTTTATTTACTGCCATGTCGAGTTTTAATCTGTGTCTCCAGTCAGTTTACTACTTTAGTTACTGCCATGTCGGGTTATAATATGTGTCTCCAGTCAGTTTACTACTTTAGTTACTGCCATGCCGGGTTATAACCTGTGTCTCCCGTCAGTTTACTACTTTAGTTACTGCCATGCCGGGTTATATTCTGTGGCTTTAGTCAGTTTACTACTTTAGTTACTGCCATGCCGGGTTATATTATGTGTCTCCAGTCAGTTTACTACTTTAGTTACTGCCATGCCGGGTTATAATCTGTGTCTCTAGTCAGTTTACTATTTTAGTTACTGCCATGCCGGGTTATAATCTGTGTCTCCAGTCAGTTTACTACTTTAGATACTGCCATGCCGGTTTCTAATCTGTGTCTCCAGTCAGTTTACTAATTTAGTTACTGCCATGCCGGGTTATAATCTGTGTCTCCAGTCAGTTTACTACTTTAGTTACTGCCATGCCGGGTTATAATCTGTGTCTCCAGTCAGTTTACTACTTTAGTTACTGCCATGCCGGGTTATAATCTGTGTCTCTAATCAGTTTACTACTTTAGTTACTGCCATGTCCTGTTATAATCTGTGTCTCTAGTCAGTTTACTACTTTAGTTACTGCCATGCCGGGTTATACTCTGTGTCTCTAGTCAGTTTACTACTTTAGTTACTGCCATGCCGGGTTATAATCTGTGTCTCCTGTCAGTTTACTACTTTAGTTACTGCCATGTCGGGTTATAATCTGTGTCTCCAGTCAGTTTACTACTTTAGTTACTGCCATGTCGGGTTAATCTGTGTCTCCAGTCAGTTTACTACTTTAGTTACTGCCATGTCGAGTTTTAATATGTGTCTCCAGTCAGTTTACTACTTTAGTTACTGCAATGTCGGGTTATAATATGTGTCTCCAGTCAGTTTACTACTTTAGTTACTGCCATGCCGGGTTATATTCTGTGTCTCCAGTCAGTTTACTACTTTAGTTACTGCCATCCCGGGTTATATTCTGTGTCTCTAGTCAGTTTACTACTTTAGTTACTGCCATGCCGGGTTATATTCTGTGTCTCCAGTCAGTTTACTACTTTAGTTACTGCCATGCCGGGTTATAATCTGTGTCACTAGTCAGTTTACTACTTTAGTTACTGCCATGCCGGGTTATAATCTGTGTCTCTAGTCAGTTTACTACTTTAGTTACTGCCATGCCGGGTTATAATCTGTGTCTCCAGTCAGTTTACTACTTTAGTTACTGCCATGCCGGGTTATAATCTGTGTCTATAGTCAGGTTACTACTTTAGTTACTGCCATGCCGGGTTATAATCTGTGTCTATAGTCAGTTTACTACTTTAGTTACTGCCATGCCGGGTTATAATCTGTGTCTGCAGTCAGTTTACTACTTTAGTTACTGCCATGCCGGGTTATAATCTGTGTCTCCAGTCAGCAGCTTACTTGCTTACTGGCAATGAATGAATCACCCAAATAAACGAGAAGTAGATTGTGAGCTTTACTGAAACACGACTACAAGAGACAAAAATCGGGTTATAATCTGTGTCTCTAGTCAGTTTACTACTTTAGTTACTGCCATGCCGGGTTATAATCTGTGTCTCCAGTCAGTTTACTACTTTAGTTACTGCCATGCCGGGTTATAATCTGTGTCTCCAGTCAGCTTACTACTTTAGTTACTGCCATGCCGGGTTATAATCTGTGTCTCCAGTCAGTTTACTACTTTAGTTACTGCCATGCCGGGTTATAATCTGTGTCTCCAGTCAGTTTACTACTTTAGTTACTGCCATGCCGGGTTATAATCTGTGTCTCTACTCAGTTTACTACTTTAGTTACTGCCATGTCGGGTTATAATCTGTGTCTCCAGTTAGTTTAGTACTTTAGTTACTGCCATGCCGGGTTATAATCTGTGTCTGCAGTCAGTTTACTACTTTATTTACTGCCGTGCCGGGTTATAATCTGTGTCTCTAGTCAGTTTACTACTTTAGTTACTGCCATGCCGGGTTATAATCTGTGTCTGCAGTCAGTTTACTACTTTAGTTACTGCCATGCCGGGTTATAATCTGTGTCTCCAGTCAGCTTACTACTTTAGTTACTGCCATGCCGAGTTATAATCTGTGTCTCCAGTCAGTTTGCTACTTTAGTTACTGCCATGCCGGGTTATAATCTGTGTCTCTAGTCAGTTTACTACTTTAGTTACTGCGATGCCGGGTTATAATCTGTGTCTCTAGTCAGTTTACTACTTTAGTTACTGCCATGCCGGGTTATAATCTGTGTCTCCAGTCAGGTTACTACTTTAGTTACTGCCATGCCGGGTTATAATCTGCGTCTCCAGTCAGTTTACTACTTTAGTTACTGCCATGCCGGGTTATAATCTGTGTCTCCAGTCAGTTTACTACTTTAGTTACTGCCATGCCGGGTTATAATCTGTGTCTCCAGTCAGTTTACTACTTTAGTTACTGCCATGCCGGGTTATAATCTGTGTCTCCAGTCAGTTTACTACTTTAGTTACTGGCATGCCGGGTTATAATCTGTGTCTCCAGTCAGTTTACTACTTTAGTTACTGCCATGCCGGGTTATAATCTGTGTCTCCAGTCAGTTTACTACTTTAGTTACTGCCATGCCGGGTTATAATCTGTGTCTCTAGTCAGTTTACTACTTTAGTTACTGCCATTCCGGGTTATAATCTATGTCTCTAGTCAGTTTACTACTTTAGTTACTGCCATGCCGGGTTATAATCTGTTTCTCTGGTCAGTTTACTACTTTAGTTACTGCCATGCCGGGTTATAATATGTGTCTCTAGTCAGTGTACTACTTTAGTTACTGCCATGCCGGGTTATAATCTGTGTCTCTAGTCAGTTTACTACTTTAGTTACTGACATGCCTTGTTATAATCTGTGTCTCTAGTCAGTTTACTACTTTAGTGACTGCCATGCCGGGTTATAATCTGTGTCTCCATTCAGTTTACTACTTTAGTTACTGCCATGCCGGGTTATAATCTGTGTCTCCAGTCAGTTTACTACTTTAGTTACTGCCATGCCGGGTTATAATCTGTGTCTCCAGTCAGTTTACTACTTTAGTTACTGCCATGCCGGGTTAAAATCTATGTCTCCAGTCAGCTTACTACTTTAGTTACTGCCATGCCGGGTTATAATCTGTGTCTCCAGTCAGCTTACTACTTTAGTTTCTGCCATGCTGGGTTATAATCTGTGTCTCCAGTCAGTTTACTACTTTAGTTACTGCCATGCCGGGTTATAATCTGTGTCTCTAGTCAGTTTACTACTTTAGTGACTGCCATGCCGGGTTATAATCTGTGTCTCCATGCAGTTTACTACTTTAGTTACTGCCATGCCGGGTTATAATCTGTGTCTCCAGTCAGTTTACTACTTTAGTTACTGCCATGCCGGGTTATAATCTGTGTCTCCAGTCAGTTTACTACTTTAGTTACTGCCATGCCGGGTTATAATCTGTGTCTCCAGTCAGTTTACTACTTTAGTTACTGCCATGCCGGGTTATAATCTGTGTCTCTAGTCAGTTTACTACTTTAGTTACTGCCATGCCGGGTTATAATCTGTGTCTCCAGTTAGTTTACTACTTTAGTTACTGCCATGTCGGGTTATAATCTGTGTCTCCAGTCAGTTTACTACTTTAGTTACTTCCATGCCGGGTTATAATCTGTGTCTCTATTCAGTTTACTACTTTAGTTACTGCCATGCCGGGTTATAATCTGTGTCTCCAGTCAGTTTACTACTTTAGTTACTGCCATGCCGGGTTATAATCTGTGTCTCCAGTCAGTTTACTGCTTTAGTTACTGCCATACCGGGTTATAATCTGTGTCTCCAGTCAGTTTACTACATTAGTTACTGCCATGCCGGGTTATAATCTGTGTCTCCAGTCAGTTTACTACTTTAGTTACTGCCATGCCGGTTTATAATCTGTGTCTCCAGTCAGTTTACTACTTTAGTTACTGCCATGCCGGGTTATAATCTGTGTCCCTATTCAGTTTACTACTTTAGTTACTCCCATGCCGGGTTAAAATCTGTGTCTCCAGTCAGTTTACTACTTTAGTTACTGCCATGCCGGGTTATAATCTGTGTCTTTAGTCAGTTTACTACTTTAGTTACTGCCATGTCCTGTTATAATCTGTGTCTCTAGTCAGTTTACTACTTTAGTTACTGCCATGCCGGGTTATAATCTGTGTCTCTAGTCAGTTTACTACTTTAGTTACTGCCATGCCGGGTTATAATCTGTGTCTCCTGTCAGTTTACTACTTTAGTTACTGCCATGCCGGGTTATAATCTGTGTCTCCAGTCAGTTTACTACTTTAGTTACTGCCATGTCGGGTTAATCTGTGTCTCCAGTCAGTTTACTACTTTATTTACTGCCATGTCGAGTTTTAATCTGTGTCTCCAGTCAGTTTACTACTTTAGTTACTGCCATGTCGGGTTATAATATGTGTCTCCAGTCAGTTTACTACTTTAGTTACTGCCATGCCGGGTTATAACCTGTGTCTCCCGTCAGTTTACTACTTTAGTTACTGCCATGCCGGGTTATATTCTGTGGCTTTAGTCAGTTTACTACTTTAGTTACTGCCATGCCGGGTTATATTATGTGTCTCCAGTCAGTTTACTACTTTAGTTACTGCCATGCCGGGTTATAATCTGTGTCTCTAGTCAGTTTACTATTTTAGTTACTGCCATGCCGGGTTATAATCTGTGTCTCCAGTCAGTTTACTACTTTAGATACTGCCATGCCGGTTTCTAATCTGTGTCTCCAGTCAGTTTACTAATTTAGTTACTGCCATGCCGGGTTATAATCTGTGTCTCCAGTCAGTTTACTACTTTAGTTACTGCCATGCCGGGTTATAATCTGTGTCTCCAGTCAGTTTACTACTTTAGTTACTGCCATGCCGGGTTATAATCTGTGTCTCTAATCAGTTTACTACTTTAGTTACTGCCATGTCCTGTTATAATCTGTGTCTCTAGTCAGTTTACTACTTTAGTTACTGCCATGCCGGGTTATACTCTGTGTCTCTAGTCAGTTTACTACTTTAGTTACTGCCATGCCGGGTTATAATCTGTGTCTCCTGTCAGTTTACTACTTTAGTTACTGCCATGTCGGGTTATAATCTGTGTCTCCAGTCAGTTTACTACTTTAGTTACTGCCATGTCGGGTTAATCTGTGTCTCCAGTCAGTTTACTACTTTAGTTACTGCCATGTCGAGTTTTAATATGTGTCTCCAGTCAGTTTACTACTTTAGTTACTGCAATGTCGGGTTATAATATGTGTCTCCAGTCAGTTTACTACTTTAGTTACTGCCATGCCGGGTTATATTCTGTGTCTCCAGTCAGTTTACTACTTTAGTTACTGCCATCCCGGGTTATATTCTGTGTCTCTAGTCAGTTTACTACTTTAGTTACTGCCATGCCGGGTTATATTCTGTGTCTCCAGTCAGTTTACTACTTTAGTTACTGCCATGCCGGGTTATAATCTGTGTCACTAGTCAGTTTACTACTTTAGTTACTGCCATGCCGGGTTATAATCTGTGTCTCTAGTCAGTTTACTACTTTAGTTACTGCCATGCCGGGTTATAATCTGTGTCTCCAGTCAGTTTACTACTTTAGTTACTGCCATGCCGGGTTATAATCTGTGTCTATAGTCAGGTTACTACTTTAGTTACTGCCATGCCGGGTTATAATCTGTGTCTATAGTCAGTTTACTACTTTAGTTACTGCCATGCCGGGTTATAATCTGTGTCTGCAGTCAGTTTACTACTTTAGTTACTGCCATGCCGGGTTATAATCTGTGTCTCCAGTCAGCAGCTTACTTGCTTACTGGCAATGAATGAATCACCCAAATAAACGAGAAGTAGATTGTGAGCTTTACTGAAACACGACTACAAGAGACAAAAATCGGGTTATAATCTGTGTCTCTAGTCAGTTTACTACTTTAGTTACTGCCATGCCGGGTTATAATCTGTGTCTGCAGTCAGTTTACTACTTTAGTTACTGCCATGCCGGGTTATAATCTGTGTCTCCAGTCAGCTTACTACTTTAGTTACTGCCATGCCGGGTTATAATCTGTGTCTCCAGTCAGTTTACTACTTTAGTTACTGCCATGCCGGGTTATAATCTGTGTCTCCAGTCAGTTTACTACTTTAGTTACTGCCATGCCGGGTTATAATCTGTGTCTCCAGTCAGTTTACTACTTTAGTTACTGGCATGCCGGGTTATAATCTGTGTCTCCAGTCAGTTTACTACTTTAGTTACTGCCATGCCGGGTTATAATCTGTGTCTCCAGTCAGTTTACTACTTTAGTTACTGCCATGCCGGGTTATAATCTGTGTCTCTACTCAGTTTACTACTTTAGTTACTGCCATGTCGGGTTATAATCTGTGTCTCCAGTTAGTTTAGTACTTTAGTTACTGCCATGCCGGGTTATAATCTGTGTCTGCAGTCAGTTTACTACTTTATTTACTGCCGTGCCGGGTTATAATCTGTGTCTCTAGTCAGTTTACTACTTTAGTTACTGCCATGCCGGGTTATAATCTGTGTCTGCAGTCAGTTTACTACTTTAGTTACTGCCATGCCGGGTTATAATCTGTGTCTCCAGTCAGCTTACTACTTTAGTTACTGCCATGCCGAGTTATAATCTGTGTCTCCAGTCAGTTTGCTACTTTAGTTACTGCCATGCCGGGTTATAATCTGTGTCTCTAGTCAGTTTACTACTTTAGTTACTGCGATGCCGGGTTATAATCTGTGTCTCTAGTCAGTTTACTACTTTAGTTACTGCCATGCCGGGTTATAATCTGTGTCTCCAGTCAGGTTACTACTTTAGTTACTGCCATGCCGGGTTATAATCTGCGTCTCCAGTCAGTTTACTACTTTAGTTACTGCCATGCCGGGTTATAATCTGTGTCTCCAGTCAGTTTACTACTTTAGTTACTGCCATGCCGGGTTATAATCTGTGTCTCCAGTCAGTTTACTACTTTAGTTACTGCCATGCCGGGTTATAATCTGTGTCTCCAGTCAGTTTACTACTTTAGTTACTGGCATGCCGGGTTATAATCTGTGTCTCCAGTCAGTTTACTACTTTAGTTACTGCCATGCCGGGTTATAATCTGTGTCTCCAGTCAGTTTACTACTTTAGTTACTGCCATGCCGGGTTATAATCTGTGTCTCTAGTCAGTTTACTACTTTAGTTACTGCCATTCCGGGTTATAATCTATGTCTCTAGTCAGTTTACTACTTTAGTTACTGCCATGCCGGGTTATAATCTGTTTCTCTGGTCAGTTTACTACTTTAGTTACTGCCATGCCGGGTTATAATATGTGTCTCTAGTCAGTTTACTACTTTAGTTACTGCCATGCCGGGTTATAATCTGTGTCTCCAGTCAGTTTACTACTTTAGTTACTGCCATGCCGGGTTATAATCTGTGTCTCTACTCAGTTTACTACTTTAGTTACTGCCATGTCGGGTTATAATCTGTGTCTCCAGTTAGTTTAGTACTTTAGTTACTGCCATGCCGGGTTATAATCTGTGTCTGCAGTCAGTTTACTACTTTATTTACTGCCGTGCCGGGTTATAATCTGTGTCTCTAGTCAGTTTACTACTTTAGTTACTGCCATGCCGGGTTATAATCTGTGTCTGCAGTCAGTTTACTACTTTAGTTACTGCCATGCCGGGTTATAATCTGTGTCTCCAGTCAGCTTACTACTTTAGTTACTGCCATGCCGAGTTATAATCTGTGTCTCCAGTCAGTTTGCTACTTTAGTTACTGCCATGCCGGGTTATAATCTGTGTCTCTAGTCAGTTTACTACTTTAGTTACTGCGATGCCGGGTTATAATCTGTGTCTCTAGTCAGTTTACTACTTTAGTTACTGCCATGCCGGGTTATAATCTGTGTCTCCAGTCAGGTTACTACTTTAGTTACTGCCATGCCGGGTTATAATCTGCGTCTCCAGTCAGTTTACTACTTTAGTTACTGCCATGCCGGGTTATAATCTGTGTCTCCAGTCAGTTTACTACTTTAGTTACTGCCATGCCGGGTTATAATCTGTGTCTCCAGTCAGTTTACTACTTTAGTTACTGCCATGCCGGGTTATAATCTGTGTCTCCAGTCAGTTTACTACTTTAGTTACTGGCATGCCGGGTTATAATCTGTGTCTCCAGTCAGTTTACTACTTTAGTTACTGCCATGCCGGGTTATAATCTGTGTCTCCAGTCAGTTTACTACTTTAGTTACTGCCATGCCGGGTTATAATCTGTGTCTCTAGTCAGTTTACTACTTTAGTTACTGCCATTCCGGGTTATAATCTATGTCTCTAGTCAGTTTACTACTTTAGTTACTGCCATGCCGGGTTATAATCTGTTTCTCTGGTCAGTTTACTACTTTAGTTACTGCCATGCCGGGTTATAATATGTGTCTCTAGTCAGTGTACTACTTTAGTTACTGCCATGCCGGGTTATAATCTGTGTCTCTAGTCAGTTTACTACTTTAGTTACTGACATGCCTTGTTATAATCTGTGTCTCTAGTCAGTTTACTACTTTAGTGACTGCCATGCCGGGTTATAATCTGTGTCTCCATTCAGTTTACTACTTTAGTTACTGCCATGCCGGGTTATAATCTGTGTCTCCAGTCAGTTTACTACTTTAGTTACTGCCATGCCGGGTTATAATCTGTGTCTCCAGTCAGTTTACTACTTTAGTTACTGCCATGCCGGGTTAAAATCTATGTCTCCAGTCAGCTTACTACTTTAGTTACTGCCATGCCGGGTTATAATCTGTGTCTCCAGTCAGCTTACTACTTTAGTTTCTGCCATGCTGGGTTATAATCTGTGTCTCCAGTCAGTTTACTACTTTAGTTACTGCCATGCCGGGTTATAATCTGTGTCTCTAGTCAGTTTACTACTTTAGTGACTGCCATGCCGGGTTATAATCTGTGTCTCCATGCAGTTTACTACTTTAGTTACTGCCATGCCGGGTTATAATCTGTGTCTCCAGTCAGTTTACTACTTTAGTTACTGCCATGCCGGGTTATAATCTGTGTCTCCAGTCAGTTTACTACTTTAGTTACTGCCATGCCGGGTTATAATCTGTGTCTCCAGTCAGTTTACTACTTTAGTTACTGCCATGCCGGGTTATAATCTGTGTCTCTAGTCAGTTTACTACTTTAGTTACTGCCATGCCGGGTTATAATCTGTGTCTCCAGTTAGTTTACTACTTTAGTTACTGCCATGTCGGGTTATAATCTGTGTCTCCAGTCAGTTTACTACTTTAGTTACTGCCATACCGGGTTATAATCTGTGTCTCCAGTCAGTTTACTACATTAGTTACTGCCATGCCGGGTTATAATCTGTGTCTCCAGTCAGTTTACTACTTTAGTTACTGCCATGCCGGTTTCTAATCTGTGTCTCCAGTCAGTTTACTACTTTAGTTACTGCCATGCCGGGTTATAATCTGTGTCTCTATTCAGTTTACTAATTTAGTTACTCCCATGCCGGGTTAAAATCTGTGTCTCTAGTCAGTTTACTACTTTAGTTACTGCCATGCCGGGTTATAATCTGTGTCTCTAGTCAGTTTACTACTTTAGTTACTGCCATGTCCTGTTATAATCTGTGTCTCTAGTCAGTTTACTACTTTAGTTACTGCCATGCCGGGTTATAATCTGTGTCTCTAGTCAGTTTACTACTTTAGTTACTGCCATGCCGGGTTATAATCTGTGTCTCCTGTCAGTTTACTACTTTAGTTACTGCCATGCCGGGTTATAATCTGTGTCTCCAGTCAGTTTACTACTTTAGTTACTGCCATGTCGGGTTAATCTGTGTCTCCAGTCAGTTTACTACTTTATTTACTGCCATGTCGAGTTTTAATCTGTGTCTCCAGTCAGTTTACTACTTTAGTTACTGCCATGTCGGGTTATAATATGTGTCTCCAGTCAGTTTACTACTTTAGTTACTGCCATGCCGGGTTATAACCTGTGTCTCCAGTCAGTTTACTACTTTAGTTACTGCCTTGCCGGGTTATATTCTGTGTCTCTAGTCAGTTTGCTACTTTAGTTACTGCCATGCCGGGTTATATTCTGTGTCTCCAGTCAGTTTACTACTTTAGTTACTGCCATGCCGGGTTATAATCTGTGTCTCTAGTCAGTTTACTACTTTAGTTAACTGCCATGCCGGGTTATAATCTATGTCTCCTGTCAGTTTACTACTTTAATTACTGCCATGCCGGGTTATAATCTGTGTCTCTAGTCAGTTTACTACTTTACTTACTGCCATGTCCTGTTATAATCTGTGTCTCTAGTCAGTTTACTACTTTAGTTACTGCCATGTCCTGTTATAATCTGTTTCTCTAGTCAGTTTACTACTTTAGTTACTGCCATGCCGGGTTATAATCTGTGTCTCCAGTCAGTTTACTACTTTAGTTACTGCCATGCCGGGTTATAATCTGTGTCTCCAGTCAGTTTACTACTTTAGTTACTGCCATGCCGGGTTATAATCTGTGTCTCTAGTCAGTTTACTACTTTAGTTACTGCCATGCCGGGTTATAATCTGTGTCTCCAGTCAGTTTACTACTTTAGTTACTGCCATGCCGGGTTATAATCTGTGTCTCTAGTCAGTTTACTACTTTAGTTACTGCCATGCCGGGATATAATCTGTGTCTCCAGTCAGTTTACTACTTTAGTTACTGCCATGTCGGGTTATAATCTGTGTCTCCAGTCAGTTTACTACTTTAGTTACTGCCATGCCGGGTTATAATCTGTTTCTCCAGTCAGTTTACTACTTTAGATACTGCCATGCCGGTTTCTAATCTGTGTCTCCAGTAGGTTTACTAATTTAGTTACTGCCATGCCGGGTTATAATCTGTGTCTCCAGTCAGTTTACTACTATAGTTACTGCCATGCCGGGTTATAATCTGTGTCTCCAGTCAGTTTACTACATTAGTTACTGCCATGCCGGGTTATAATCTGTGTCTCTAGTCAGTTTACTACTTTAGTTACTGCCATGCCGGGTTATAATCTGTGTCTCTAGTCAGTTTACTACTTTAGTTACTGCCATGCCGGGTTATACTCTGTGTCTCTAGTCAGTTTACTACTTTAGTTACTGCCATGCCGGGATATAATCTGTGTCTCCAGTCAGTTTAATACATTAGTTACTGCCATGCCGGGTTATAATCTGTGTCTCCAGTCAGTTTACTACTTTAGTTACTGCCATGTCGGGTTAATCTGTGTCTCTAGTCAGTTTACTACTTTAATTACTGCCATGTCCTGTTATAATCTGTGTCTCTAGTCAGTTTACTACTTTAGTTACTGCCATGTCCTGTTATAATCTGTTTCTCTAGTCAGTTTACTACTTTAGTTACTGCCATGCCGGATTATAATCTGTGTCTCCAGTCAGTTTACTACTTTAGTTACTGCCATGCCGGGTTATAATCTGTGTCTCCAGTCAGTTTACTACTTTAGTTACTGCCATGCCGGGTTATAATCTGTGTCTCTATTCAGTTTACTACTTTAGTTACTCCCATGCCGGGTTAAAATCTGTGTCTCCAGTCAGTTTACTACTTTAGTTACTGCCATGCCGGGTTATAATCTGTGTCTCTAGTCAGTTTACTACTTTAGTTACTGCCATGTCCTGTTATAATCTGTGTCTCTAGTCAGTTTACTACTTTAGTTACTGCCATGCCGGGTTATAATCTGTGTCTCTAGTCAGTTTACTACTTTAGTTACTGCCATGCCGGGTTATAATCTGTGTCTCCTGTCAGTTTACTACTTTAGTTACTGCCATGCCGGGTTATAATCTGTGTCTCCAGTCAGTTTACTACTTTAGTTACTGCCATGTCGGGTTAATCTGTGTCTCCAGTCAGTTTACTACTTTATTTACTGCCATGTCGAGTTTTAATCTGTGTCTCCAGTCAGTTTACTACTTTAGTTACTGCCATGTCGGGTTATAATATGTGTCTCCAGTCAGTTTACTACTTTAGTTACTGCCATGCCGGGTTATAACCTGTGTCTCCCGTCAGTTTACTACTTTAGTTACTGCCATGCCGGGTTATATTCTGTGTCTTTAGTCAGTTTACTACTTTAGTTACTGCCATGCCGGGTTATAATCTGTGTCTCTAGTCAGTTTACTACTTTAGTTACTGCCATGTCGGGTTATAATCTATGTATCCTGTCAGTTTACTACTTTAATTACTGCCATGCCGGGTTATAATCTGTGTCTCTAGTCAGTTTACTACTTTACTTACTGCCATGTCCTGTTATAATCTGTGTCTCTAGTCAGTTTACTACTTTAGTTACTGCCATGTCCTGTTATAATCTGTTTCTCTAGTCAGTTTACTACTTTAGTTACTGCCATGCCGGGTTATAATCTGTGTCTCCAGTCAGTTTACTACTTTAGTTACTGCCATGCCGGGTTATAATCTGTGTCTCCAGTCAGTTTACTACTTTAGTTACTGCCATGTCGGGTTATAATCTGTGTCTCCAGTCAATTTACTACTTTAGTTACTGCCATGCCGGGTTATAATCTGTGTCTCCAGTCAGTTTACTACTTTAGTTACTGCCATGCCGGGTTATAATCTGTGTCTCCAGTCAGTTTACTACTTTAGATACTGCCATGCCGGTTTCTAATCTGTGTCTCCAGTCAGTTTACTAATTTAGTTACTGCCATGCCGGGTTATAATCTGTGTCTCCAGTCAGTTTACTACTGTAGTTACTGCCATGCCGGGTTATAATCTGTGTCTCCAGTCAGTTTACTACTTTAGTTACTGCCATGCCGGGTTATAATCTGTGTCTCCTGTCAGTTTACTACTTTAGTTACTGCCATGCCGGGTTATAATCTGTGTCTCCAGTCAGTTTACTACTTTAGTTACTGCCATGTCGGGTTAATCTGTGTCTCCAGTCAGTTTACTACTTTAGTTACTGCCATGTCGGGTTATAATATGTGTCTCCAGTCAGTTTACTACTTTAGTTACTGCCGTGCCGGGTTATAACCTGTGTCTCCAGTCAGTTTACTACTTTAGTTACTGCCATGCCGGGTTATATTCTGTCTCTAGTCAGTTTACTACTTTAGTTACTGCCATGCCGGGTTATATTCTGTGTCTCCAGTCAGTTTACTACTTTAGTTACTGCCATGCCGGGTTATAATCTGTGTCTCTAGTCAGTTTACTACTTTAGTTACTGCCATGCCGGGTTATAATCTATGTCTCCTGTCAGTTTACTACTTTAATTACTGCCATGCCGGGTTATAATCTATGTCTCTAGTCAGTTTACTACTTTAATTACTGCCATGTCCTGTTATAATCTGTGTCTCTAGTCAGTTTACTACTTTAGTTACTGCCATGTCCTGTTATAATCTGTTTCTCTAGTCAGTTTACTACTTTAGTTACTGCCATGCCGGATTATAATCTGTGTCTCCAGTCAGTTTACTACTTTAGTTACTGCCATGCCGGGTTATAATCTGTGTCTCCAGTCAGTTTACTACTTTAGTTACTGCCATGCCGGGTTATAATCTGTGTCTCTAGTCAGTTTACTACTTTAGTTACTGCCATGCCGGGTTATAATCTGTGTCTCCAGTCAGTTTACTACTTTAGTTACTGCCATGTCTGGTTATAATCTGTGTCTCCAGTCAGTTTACTACTTTAGTTACTGCCATATCGGGTTATAATCTGTGTCTCCAGTCAGTTTACTACATTAGTTACTGCCATGCCGGGTTATAATCTGTGTCTCCAGTCAGTTTACTACTTTAGTTACTGCCATGCCGGTTTCTAATCTGTGTCTCCAGTCAGTTTACTACTTTAGTTACTGCCATGACGGGTTATAATCTGTGTCTCTATTCAGTTTACTACTTTAGTTACTCCCATGCCGGGTTAAAATCTGTGTCTCCAGTCAGTTTACTACTTTAGTTACTGCCATGTCGGGTTATAATCTGTGTCTCTAGTCAGTTTACTACTTTAGTTACTGCCATGTCCTGTTATAATCTGTGTCTCTAGTCAGTTTACTACTTTAGTTACTGCCATGCCGGGTTATAATCTGTGTCTCTAGTCAGTTTACTACTTTAGTTACTGCCATGCCGGGTTATAATCTGTGTCTCCTGTCAGTTTACTACTTTAGTTACTGCCATGCCGGGTTATAATCTGTGTCTCCAGTCAGTTTACTACTTTATTTACTGCCATGTCGAGTTTTAATCTGTGTCTCCAGTCAGTTTACTACTTTAGTTACTGCCATGTCGGGTTATAATATGTGTCTCCAGTCAGTTTACTACTTTAGTTACTGCCGTGCCGGGTTATAACCTGTGTCTCCAGTCAGTTTACTACTTTAGTTACTGCCATGCCGGGTTATATTCTGTGTCTCTAGTCAGTTTACTACTTTAGTTACTGCCATGCCGGGTTATATTCTGTGTCTCCAGTCAGTTTACTACTTTAGTTACTGCCATGCCGGGTTATAATCTGTGTCTCTAGTCAGTTTACTACTTTAGTTACTGCCATGCCGGGTTATAATCTATGTCTCCTGTCAGTTTACTACTTTAATTACTGCCATGCCGGGTTATAATCTATGTCTCTAGTCAGTTTACTACTTTAATTACTGCCATGTCCTGTTATAATCTGTTTCTCTGGTCAGTTTACTACTTTAGTTACTGCCATGTCCTGTTATAATCTGTTTCTCTAGTCAGTTTACTACTTTAGTTACTGCCATGCCGGGTTATAATCTGTGTCTCCAGTCAGTTTACTACTTTAGTTACTGCCATGCCGGGTTATAATCTGTGTCTCCAGTCAGTTTACTACTTTAGTTACTGCCATGCCGGGTTATAATCTGTGTCTCTAGTCAGTTTACTACTTTAGTTACTGCCATGCCGGGTTATAATCTGTGTCTCCAGTCAGTTTACTACTTTAGTTACTGCCATACCGGGTTATAATCTATGTCTCTAGTCAGTTTACTACTTCAGTTACCGCCATGTCCTGTTATAATCTGTTTCTCTAGTCAGTTTACTACTTTAGTTACTGCCATGCCGGGTTATATTCTGTGTCTCCAGTCAGTTTACTACTTTAGTTACTGCCATGCCGGGTTATAATCTGTGTCTCCAGTCAGTTTACTACTTTAGTTACTGCCATGCCGGGTTATAATCTGTGTCTCTAGTCAGTTTACTACTTTAGTTACTCCCATGCCGAGTTAAAATCTGTGTCTCCAGTCAGTTTACTACTTTAGTTACTGCCATGCCTGGTTATAATCTGTGTCTCTAGTCAGTTTACTACTTTAGTTACTGCCATGTCCTGTTATAATCTGTGTCTCTAGTCAGTTTACTACTTTAGTTACTGCCATGCCGGGTTATAATCTGTGTCTCCAGTCAGTTTACTACTTTAGCTACTGCCATGCCGGGTTATAATCTGTGTCTCCAGTCAGTTTACTACTTTAGTTACTGGCATGCCGGGTTATAATCTGTGTCTCCAGTCAGTTTACTACTTTAGTTACTGCCATGCCGGGTTATAATCTGTGTCTCCAGTCAGTTTACTACTTTAGTTACTGCCATGCCGGGTTATAATCTGTGTCTCTAGTCAGTTTACTACTTTAGTTACTGCCATGCCGGGTTATAATCTATGTCTCTAGTCAGTTTACTACTTTAGTTACTGCCATGCCGGGTTATAATCTGTGTCTGCAGTCAGTTTACTACTTTAGTTACTGCCATGCCGGGTTAGAATCTGTGTCTCTAGTCAGTTTACTACTTTAGTTACTGCCATGCCGGGTTATAATCTGTGTCTCCAGTCAGTTTACTACTTTAGTTACTGCCATGCCGGGTTATAATCTGTGTCTCTAGTCAGTTTACTACTTTAGTTACCTCCATGCCGGGTTATAATCTGTGTCTCCAGTCAGTTTACTACTTTAGTTACTGCCATGCCGGGTTATAATCTGTGTCTCTAGTCAGTTTACTACTTTAGTTACTGCCATGCTGTGTTATAATCTGTGTCTCCAGTCAGTTTACTACTTTAGATACTGCCATGCCGGGTTATAATCTGTGTCTCCAGTCAGTTTACTACTTTAGTTACTGCCATGCCAGGTTATAATCTGTGTCTCCAGTCAGTTTACTACTTTAGTTACTGCAAGGCCGGGTTATAATCTGTGTCTCCAGTCAGTTTACTACTTTAGTTACTGCCATGCCGGGTTATATTCTGTGTCTCTAGTCAGTTTACTACTTTAGTTACTGCCATGTCCTGTTATAATCTGTTTCTCTAGTCAGTTTACTACTTTAGTTACTGCCATGCCGGGTTATAATCTGTGTCTCTAGTCAGTGTACTACTTTAGTTACTGCCATGCCGGGTTATAATCTGTGTCTCCAGTCAGTTTACTACTTTAGTTACTGCCATGCCGGGTTATAATCTGTGTCTCTAGTCAGTTTACTACTTTAGTTACTGCCATGCCGGGTTATAATCTGTGTCTCTAGTCAGTTTACTACTTTAGTTACTGCCATGTCCTGTTATAATCTGTGTCTCTAGTCAGTTTACTACTTTAGTTACTGCCATGCCGGGTTATAATCTGTGTCTCTAGTCAGTTTACTACTTTAGTTACTGCCATGCTGGGTTATAATCTGTGTCTCTAGTCAGTTTACTACTTTATTTACTGGCATGTCCTGTTATAATCTGTGTCTCTAGTCAGTTTACTACTTTAGTTACTGCCATGCTGGGTTATAATCTGTTTCTCCGGTCAGTTTACTACTTTAGTTACTGCCATGCCGGGTTATAATATGTGTCTCTAGTCAGTTTACTACTTTAGTTACTGCCATGCCGGGTTATAATCTGTGTCTCTAGTCAGTTTACTACTTTAGTTACTGCCATGCCGGGTTATAATCTGTGTCTCTAGTCAGTTTACTACTTTAGTTACTGCCATGCCGGGTTATAATCTGTGTCTCTAGTCAGTTTACTACTTTAGTTACTGCCATGCCGGGTTATAATCTGTGTCTCCAGTCAGTTTACTACTTTAGTTACTGCCATGCCGGGTTATAATCTGTGTCTCCAGTCAGTTTACTACTTTAGTTACTGCCATGTAATGTTATAATCTGTGTCTCCAGTCAGTTTACTACTTTAGTTACTGCCATGCCGGGTTATAATCTGTGTCTCCAGTCAGTTTACTACTTTAGTTACTGCCATGCCGGGTTATAATCTGTGTCTCCAGTCAGTTTACTACTTTAGTTACTGCCATGCCGGGTTATAATCTGTGTCTCCAGTCAGTTTACTACTTTAGTTACTGCCATGCCGGGTTATAATCTGTGTCTCCAGTCAGTTTACTACTTTAGTTACTGCCATGCCGGGTTATAATCTGTGTCTCTAGTCAGTTTACTACTTTAGTTACTGCCATGCCGGGTTATAATCTGTGTCTCTAGTCAGTTTACTACTTTAGTTACTGCCATGCCGGGTTATAATCTGTGTCTCCAGTCAGTTTACTACTTTAGTTATTGCCATGCCGGGTTATAATCTGTGTCTCCAGTCAGTTTACTACTTTAGTTACTGCCATGCCGGGTTATAATCTGTGTCTCCAGTCAGTTTACTACTTTAGTTACTGCCATGCCGGGTTATAATCTGTGTCTCCAGTCAGTTTACTACTTTAGTTACTGCCATGCCGGGTTATAATCTGTGTCTCCAGTCAGTTTACTACTTTAGTTACTGCCATGCCGGGTTATAATCTGTGTCTCCAGTCAGTTTACTACTTTAGTTACTGCCATGCCGGGTTATAATCTGTGTCTCCAGTCAGTTTACTACTTTAGTTACTGCCATGCCGGGTTATAATCTGTGTCTCCAGTCAGTTTACTACTTTAGTTACTGCCATGCCGGGTTATAATCTGTGTCTCCAGTCAGTTTACTACTTTAGTTACTGCCATGCCGGGTTATAATCTGTGTCTCCAGTCAGTTTACTACTTTAGTTACTGCCATGCCGGGTTATAATCTGTGTCTCCAGTCAGTTTACTACTTTAGTTACTGCCATGCCGGGTTATAATCTGTGTCTCCAGTCAGTTTACTACTTTAGTTACTGCCATGCCGGGTTATAATCTGTGTCTCCAGTCAGTTTACTACTTTAGTTACTGCCATGCCGGGTTATAATCTGTGTCTCCAGTCAGTTTACTACTTTAGTTACTGCCATGCCGGGTTATAATCTGTGTCTCCAGTCAGTTTACTACTTTAGTTACTGCCATGCCGGGTTATAATCTGTGTCTCCAGTCAGTTTACTACTTTA
Source organism: Cepaea hortensis (assembly GCA_963921405.1). Taxonomy (NCBI): domain Eukaryota; kingdom Metazoa; phylum Mollusca; class Gastropoda; order Stylommatophora; family Helicidae; genus Cepaea; species Cepaea hortensis. The sequence continues at coordinate 63,389,289 of OY992894.1, read as the reverse complement.
GTTACTGCCATGCCGGGTTATAATCTGTGTCTCCAGTCAGTTTACTACTTTAGTTACTGCCATGCCGGGTTATAATCTGTGTCTCCAGTCAGTTTACTACTTTAGTTACTGCCATGCCGGGTTATAATCTGTGTCTCCAGTCAGTTTACTACTTTAGTTACTGCCATGCCGGGTTATAATCTGTGTCTCCAGTCAGTTTACTACTTTAGTTACTGCCATGCCGGGTTATAATCTGTGTCTCCAGTCAGTTTACTACTTTAGTTACTGCCATGCCGGGTTATAATCTGTGTCTCCAGTCAGTATACTACTTTAGTTACTGCCATGCCGGGTTATAATCTGTGTCTCCAGTCAGTTTACTACTTTAGTTACTGCCATGCCGGGTTATAATCTGTGTCTCCAGTCAGTTTACTACTTTAATTACTGCCATGCCGGGTTATAATCTGTGTCTCTAGTCAGTTTACTACTTTAGTTACTGTCATGCCGGGTTGTAATCTGTGTTTCTAGTCAGTTTACTACTTTAGTTACTGCCATGCCGGGTTATAATCTGTGTCTCCAGTCAGTTTACTACTTTAGTTACTGCCATGCCGGGTTATAATCTGTGTCTCCAGTCAGTTTACTACTTTAGTTACTGCCATGCCGGGTTATAATCTGTGTCTCCAGTCAGTTTACTACTTTAGTTACTGCCATGCCGGGTTATAATCTGTGTCTCCAGTCAGTTTACTACTTTATTTACTGCCATGCCGGGTTATAATCTGTGTCTCCAGTCAGTTTACTACTTTAGTTACTGCCTTGCCGGGTTATAATCTGTGTCTCCAGTCAGTTTACTACTTTAGTTACTGCCATGCCGGGTTATAATCTGTGTCTCCAGTCAGTTTACTACTTTAGTTACTGCCATGCCGGGTTATAATCTGTGTCTCCAGTCAGTTTACTACTTTAGTTACTGCCATGCCGGGTTATAATCTGTGTCTCCAGTCAGTTTACTACTTTAGTTACTGCCATGCCGGGTTATAATCTGTGTCTCCAGTCAGTTTACTACTTTAGTTACTGCCATGCCGGGTTATAATCTGTGTCTCTAGTCAGTTTACTACTTTAGTTACTGCCATGTCCTGTTATAATCTGTGTCTCTAGTCAGTTTACTACTTTAGTTACTGCCATGCCGGGTTATAATCTGTGTCTCTAGTCAGTTTACAACTTTAGTTACTGCCATGCCGGGTTATAATCTGTGTCTCTAGTCAGTTTACTACTTTATTTACTGGCATGTCCTGTTATAATCTGTGTCTCTAGTCAGTTTACTACTTTAGTTACTGCCATGCTGGGTTATAATCTGTTTCTCCGGTCAGTTTACTACTTTAGTTACTGCCATGCCGGGTTATAATATGTGTCTCTAGTCAGTTTACTACTTTAGTTACTGCCATGCCGGGTTATAATCTGTGTCTCTAGTCAGTTTACTACTTTAGTTACTGCCATGCCGGGTTATAATCTGTGTCTCTAGTCAGTTTACTACTTTAGTTACTGCCATGCCGGGTTATAATCTGTGTCTCCAGTCAGTTTACTACTTTAGTTACTGCCATGCCGGGTTATAATCTGTGTCTCCAGTCAGTTTACTACTTTAGTTACTGCCATGCCGGGTTATAATCTGTGTCTCCAGTCAGTTTACTACTTTAGTTACTGCCATGCCGGGTTATAATCTGTGTCTCCAGTCAGTTTACTACTTTAGTTACTGCCATGCCGGGTTATAATCTGTGTCTCTAGTCAGTTTACTACTTTAGTTACTGCCATGCCGGGTTATAATCTGTGTCTCCAGTCAGATTACTACTTTAGTTACTGCCATGCAGGGTTAAAATCTGTGTCTCCAGTCAGTTTACTACTTTAATTACTGCCATACCGGGTTATAATCTGTGTCTCTAGTCAGTTTACTACTTTAGTTACTGCCATGCCGGGTTGTAATCTGTGTTTCTAGTCAGTTTACTACTTTAGTTACTGCCATGTCGGGTTATAATCTGTGTCTCCAGTCAGTTTACTACTTTAGTTACTGTTATGCCGGGTTATAATTTGTGTCTCCAGTCAGTTTACTACTTTAGTTACTGCCATGCCGGGTTATAATCTGTGTCTCTAGTCAGTTTACTACTTTAGTTACTACCCTGCCGGGTTATAATCTGTGTCTCCAGTCAGTTTACTACTTTAGTTACTGCCATGCCGTGGTATAGTCTGTGTCTCAAGTCAGTTCACTACTTCAGTTACTGCCATGCCGGGTTATAATCTGTGTCTCTAATCAGTTTACTACTTTAGTTACTGCCATGCCGGGTTATAATCTGTGTCTCCAGTCAGTTTACTACTTTAGTTACTGCCATGCCGGGTTATATTCTGTCTCTCCAGTCAGTTTACTACTTTAGTTACTGCCATGTAATGTTATAATCTGTGTCTCTAGTCAGTTTACTAATTTAGTTACTGCCATGCCGGGTTATAATCTGTGTCTCCAGTCAGTATACTACTTTAGTTACTGCGATGCCGGGTTATAATCTGTGTCTCTAGTCAGTTTACTACTTTATTTACTGCCATCTCCTGTTATAATCTGTGTCTCCAGTCAGTTTACTACTTTAGTTACTGCCATGCCGGGTTATAATCTGTGTCTCTAGTCAGTTTACTACTTTAGTTACTGCCATGCCGAGTTATAATCTGTGTCTCCAGTCAGTTTGCTACTTTAGTTACTGCCATACCGGGTTATAATCTGTGTCTCCAGTCAGTTTACTACTTTAGTTACTGCCATGCCGGGTTATAATCTGTGTCTCTAGTCAGTTTACTACTTTAGTTACTGCCATGTCCTGTTATAATCTGTGTCTCTAGTCAGTTTACTACTTTAGTTACTGCCATGCCGGGTTATAATCTGTGTCTCTAGTCAGTTTACTACTTTAGTTACTGCCATGCCGGGTTATAATCTGTGTCTCTAGTCAGTTTACTACTTTATTTACTGGCATGTCCTGTTATAATCTGTGTCTCTAGTCAGTTTACTACTTTAGTTACTGCCATGCTGGGTTATAATCTGTTTCTCCGGTCAGTTTACTACTTTAGTTACTGCCATGCCGGGTTATAATATGTGTCTCTAGTCAGTTTACTACTTTAGTTACTGCCATGCCGGGTTATAATCTGTGTCTCTAGTCAGTTTACTACTTTAGTTACTGCCATGCCGGGTTATAATCTGTGTCTCTAGTCAGTTTACTACTTTAGTTACTGCCATGCCGGGTTATAATCTGTGTCTCCAGTCAGTTTACTACTTTAGTTACTGCCATGCCGGGTTATAATCTATGTCTCCAGTCAGTTTACTACTTTAGTTACTGCCATGCCGGGTTGTAATCTGTGTCTCCAGTCAGTTTACTACTTTAGTTACTGCCATGCCGGGTTATAATCTGTGTCTCCAGTCAATTTACTACTTTAGTTACTGCCATGCCGGGTTATAATCTGTGTCTCCAGTCAGTTTACTACTTTAGTTACTGCCATGCCGGGTTATAATCTGTGTCTCCAGTCAGTTTACTACTTTAGTTACTGCCATGCCGGGTTATAATCTGTGTCTCCAGTCAGTTTACTACTTTAGTTACTGCCATGCCGGGTTATAATCTGTGTCTCCAGTCAGTTTACTACTTTAGTTACTGCCATGCCGGGTTATAATCTGTGTCTCCAGTCAGTTTACTACTTTAGTTACTGCCATGCCGGGTTATAATCTGTGTCTCCAGTCAGTTTACTACTTTAGTTACTGCCATGCCGGGTTATAATCTGTGTCTCTAGTCAATTTACTACTTTAGTTACTGCCATGCCGGGTTATAATCTGTGTCTCCAGTCAGATTACTACTTTAGTTACTGCCATGCAGGGTTAAAATCTGTGTCTCTAGTCAGTTTACTACTTTAATTACTGCCATGCCGGGTTATAATCTGTGTCTCTAGTCAGTTTACTACTTTAGTTACTGCCATGCCGGGTTATAATCTGTGTCTCCAGTCAGTTTACTACTTTAGATACTGCCATGCCGGTTTCTAATCTGTGTCTCCAGTCAGTTTACTAATTTAGTTACTGCCATGCCGGGTTATAATCTGTGTCTCCAGTCAGTTTACTACTGTAGTTACTGCCATGCCGGGTTATAATCTGTGTCTCCAGTCAGTTTACTACTTTAGTTACTGCCATGCCGGGTTATAATCTGTGTCTCCTGTCAGTTTACTACTTTAGTTACTGCCATGCCGGGTTATAATCTGTGTCTCCAGTCAGTTTACTACTTTAGTTACTGCCATGTCGGGTTAATCTGTGTCTCCAGTCAGTTTACTACTTTAGTTACTGCCATGTCGGGTTATAATATGTGTCTCCAGTCAGTTTACTACTTTAGTTACTGCCGTGCCGGGTTATAACCTGTGTCTCCAGTCAGTTTACTACTTTAGTTACTGCCATGCCGGGTTATATTCTGTCTCTAGTCAGTTTACTACTTTAGTTACTGCCATGCCGGGTTATATTCTGTGTCTCCAGTCAGTTTACTACTTTAGTTACTGCCATGCCGGGTTATAATCTGTGTCTCTAGTCAGTTTACTACTTTAGTTACTGCCATGCCGGGTTATAATCTATGTCTCCTGTCAGTTTACTACTTTAATTACTGCCATGCCGGGTTATAATCTATGTCTCTAGTCAGTTTACTACTTTAATTACTGCCATGTCCTGTTATAATCTGTGTCTCTAGTCAGTTTACTACTTTAGTTACTGCCATGTCCTGTTATAATCTGTTTCTCTAGTCAGTTTACTACTTTAGTTACTGCCATGCCGGATTATAATCTGTGTCTCCAGTCAGTTTACTACTTTAGTTACTGCCATGCCGGGTTATAATCTGTGTCTCCAGTCAGTTTACTACTTTAGTTACTGCCATGCCGGGTTATAATCTGTGTCTCTAGTCAGTTTACTACTTTAGTTACTGCCATGCCGGGTTATAATCTGTGTCTCCAGTCAGTTTACTACTTTAGTTACTGCCATGTCTGGTTATAATCTGTGTCTCCAGTCAGTTTACTACTTTAGTTACTGCCATATCGGGTTATAATCTGTGTCTCCAGTCAGTTTACTACATTAGTTACTGCCATGCCGGGTTATAATCTGTGTCTCCAGTCAGTTTACTACTTTAGTTACTGCCATGCCGGTTTCTAATCTGTGTCTCCAGTCAGTTTACTACTTTAGTTACTGCCATGACGGGTTATAATCTGTGTCTCTATTCAGTTTACTACTTTAGTTACTCCCATGCCGGGTTAAAATCTGTGTCTCCAGTCAGTTTACTACTTTAGTTACTGCCATGTCGGGTTATAATCTGTGTCTCTAGTCAGTTTACTACTTTAGTTACTGCCATGTCCTGTTATAATCTGTGTCTCTAGTCAGTTTACTACTTTAGTTACTGCCATGCCGGGTTATAATCTGTGTCTCTAGTCAGTTTACTACTTTAGTTACTGCCATGCCGGGTTATAATCTGTGTCTCCTGTCAGTTTACTACTTTAGTTACTGCCATGCCGGGTTATAATCTGTGTCTCCAGTCAGTTTACTACTTTATTTACTGCCATGTCGAGTTTTAATCTGTGTCTCCAGTCAGTTTACTACTTTAGTTACTGCCATGTCGGGTTATAATATGTGTCTCCAGTCAGTTTACTACTTTAGTTACTGCCGTGCCGGGTTATAACCTGTGTCTCCAGTCAGTTTACTACTTTAGTTACTGCCATGCCGGGTTATATTCTGTGTCTCTAGTCAGTTTACTACTTTAGTTACTGCCATGCCGGGTTATATTCTGTGTCTCCAGTCAGTTTACTACTTTAGTTACTGCCATGCCGGGTTATAATCTGTGTCTCTAGTCAGTTTACTACTTTAGTTACTGCCATGCCGGGTTATAATCTATGTCTCCTGTCAGTTTACTACTTTAATTACTGCCATGCCGGGTTATAATCTATGTCTCTAGTCAGTTTACTACTTTAATTACTGCCATGTCCTGTTATAATCTGTTTCTCTGGTCAGTTTACTACTTTAGTTACTGCCATGTCCTGTTATAATCTGTTTCTCTAGTCAGTTTACTACTTTAGTTACTGCCATGCCGGGTTATAATCTGTGTCTCCAGTCAGTTTACTACTTTAGTTACTGCCATGCCGGGTTATAATCTGTGTCTCCAGTCAGTTTACTACTTTAGTTACTGCCATGCCGGGTTATAATCTGTGTCTCTAGTCAGTTTACTACTTTAGTTACTGCCATGCCGGGTTATAATCTGTGTCTCCAGTCAGTTTACTACTTTAGTTACTGCCATACCGGGTTATAATCTATGTCTCTAGTCAGTTTACTACTTCAGTTACCGCCATGTCCTGTTATAATCTGTTTCTCTAGTCAGTTTACTACTTTAGTTACTGCCATGCCGGGTTATATTCTGTGTCTCCAGTCAGTTTACTACTTTAGTTACTGCCATGCCGGGTTATAATCTGTGTCTCCAGTCAGTTTACTACTTTAGTTACTGCCATGCCGGGTTATAATCTGTGTCTCTAGTCAGTTTACTACTTTAGTTACTCCCATGCCGAGTTAAAATCTGTGTCTCCAGTCAGTTTACTACTTTAGTTACTGCCATGCCTGGTTATAATCTGTGTCTCTAGTCAGTTTACTACTTTAGTTACTGCCATGTCCTGTTATAATCTGTGTCTCTAGTCAGTTTACTACTTTAGTTACTGCCATGCCGGGTTATAATCTGTGTCTCCAGTCAGTTTACTACTTTAGTTACTGCCATGCCGGGTTATAATCTGTGTCTCCAGTCAGTTTACTACTTTAGTTACTGGCATGCCGGGTTATAATCTGTGTCTCCAGTCAGTTTACTACTTTAGTTACTGCCATGCCGGGTTATAATCTGTGTCTCCAGTCAGTTTACTACTTTAGTTACTGCCATGCCGGGTTATAATCTGTGTCTCTAGTCAGTTTACTACTTTAGTTACTGCCATGCCGGGTTATAATCTATGTCTCTAGTCAGTTTACTACTTTAGTTACTGCCATGCCGGGTTATAATCTGTGTCTGCAGTCAGTTTACTACTTTAGTTACTGCCATGCCGGGTTAGAATCTGTGTCTCTAGTCAGTTTACTACTTTAGTTACTGCCATGCCGGGTTATAATCTGTGTCTCCAGTCAGTTTACTACTTTAGTTACTGCCATGCCGGGTTATAATCTGTGTCTCTAGTCAGTTTACTACTTTAGTTACCTCCATGCCGGGTTATAATCTGTGTCTCCAGTCAGTTTACTACTTTAGTTACTGCCATGCCGGGTTATAATCTGTGTCTCTAGTCAGTTTACTACTTTAGTTACTGCCATGCTGTGTTATAATCTGTGTCTCCAGTCAGTTTACTACTTTAGATACTGCCATGCCGGGTTATAATCTGTGTCTCCAGTCAGTTTACTACTTTAGTTACTGCCATGCCAGGTTATAATCTGTGTCTCCAGTCAGTTTACTACTTTAGTTACTGCAAGGCCGGGTTATAATCTGTGTCTCCAGTCAGTTTACTACTTTAGTTACTGCCATGCCGGGTTATATTCTGTGTCTCTAGTCAGTTTACTACTTTAGTTACTGCCATGTCCTGTTATAATCTGTTTCTCTAGTCAGTTTACTACTTTAGTTACTGCCATGCCGGGTTATAATCTGTGTCTCTAGTCAGTGTACTACTTTAGTTACTGCCATGCCGGGTTATAATCTGTGTCTCCAGTCAGTTTACTACTTTAGTTACTGCCATGCCGGGTTATAATCTGTGTCTCTAGTCAGTTTACTACTTTAGTTACTGCCATGCCGGGTTATAATCTGTGTCTCTAGTCAGTTTACTACTTTAGTTACTGCCATGTCCTGTTATAATCTGTGTCTCTAGTCAGTTTACTACTTTAGTTACTGCCATGCCGGGTTATAATCTGTGTCTCTAGTCAGTTTACTACTTTAGTTACTGCCATGCTGGGTTATAATCTGTGTCTCTAGTCAGTTTACTACTTTATTTACTGGCATGTCCTGTTATAATCTGTGTCTCTAGTCAGTTTACTACTTTAGTTACTGCCATGCTGGGTTATAATCTGTTTCTCCGGTCAGTTTACTACTTTAGTTACTGCCATGCCGGGTTATAATATGTGTCTCTAGTCAGTTTACTACTTTAGTTACTGCCATGCCGGGTTATAATCTGTGTCTCTAGTCAGTTTACTACTTTAGTTACTGCCATGCCGGGTTATAATCTGTGTCTCTAGTCAGTTTACTACTTTAGTTACTGCCATGCCGGGTTATAATCTGTGTCTCTAGTCAGTTTACTACTTTAGTTACTGCCATGCCGGGTTATAATCTGTGTCTCCAGTCAGTTTACTACTTTAGTTACTGCCATGCCGGGTTATAATCTGTGTCTCCAGTCAGTTTACTACTTTAGTTACTGCCATGTAATGTTATAATCTGTGTCTCCAGTCAGTTTACTACTTTAGTTACTGCCATGCCGGGTTATAATCTGTGTCTCCAGTCAGTTTACTACTTTAGTTACTGCCATGCCGGGTTATAATCTGTGTCTCCAGTCAGTTTACTACTTTAGTTACTGCCATGCCGGGTTATAATCTGTGTCTCCAGTCAGTTTACTACTTTAGTTACTGCCATGCCGGGTTATAATCTGTGTCTCCAGTCAGTTTACTACTTTAGTTACTGCCATGCCGGGTTATAATCTGTGTCTCTAGTCAGTTTACTACTTTAGTTACTGCCATGCCGGGTTATAATCTGTGTCTCTAGTCAGTTTACTACTTTAGTTACTGCCATGCCGGGTTATAATCTGTGTCTCCAGTCAGTTTACTACTTTAGTTATTGCCATGCCGGGTTATAATCTGTGTCTCCAGTCAGTTTACTACTTTAGTTACTGCCATGCCGGGTTATAATCTGTGTCTCCAGTCAGTTTACTACTTTAGTTACTGCCATGCCGGGTTATAATCTGTGTCTCCAGTCAGTTTACTACTTTAGTTACTGCCATGCCGGGTTATAATCTGTGTCTCCAGTCAGTTTACTACTTTAGTTACTGCCATGCCGGGTTATAATCTGTGTCTCCAGTCAGATTACTACTTTAGTTACTGCCATGCCGGGTTATAATCTGTGTCTCCAGTCAGTTTACTACTTTAGTTACTGCCATGCCGGGTTATAATCTGTGTCTCCAGTCAGTTTACTACTTTAGTTACTGCCATGCCGGGTTATAATCTGTGTCTCCAGTCAGTTTACTACTTTAGTTACTGCCATGCCGGGTTATAATCTGTGTCTCCAGTCAGTTTACTACTTTAGTTACTGCCATGCCGGGTTATAATCTGTGTCTCCAGTCAGTTTACTACTTTAGTTACTGCCATGCCGGGTTATAATCTGTGTCTCCAGTCAGTTTACTACTTTAGTTACTGCCATGCCGGGTTATAATCTGTGTCTCCAGTCAGTTTACTACTTTAGTTACTGCCATGCCGGGTTATAATCTGTGTCTCCAGTCAGTTTACTACTTTAGTTACTGCCATGCCGGGTTATAATCTGTGTCTCCAGTCAGTTTACTACTTTAGTTACTGCCATGCCGGGTTATAATCTGTGTCTCCAGTCAGTTTACTACTTTAGTTACTGCCATGCCGGGTTATAATCTGTGTCTCCAGTCAGTTTACTACTTTAGTTACTGCCATGCCGGGTTATAATCTGTGTCTCCAGTCAGTTTACTACTTTAGTTACTGCCATGCCGGGTTATAATCTGTGTCTCCAGTCAGTTTACTACTTTAGTTACTGCCATGCCGGGTTATAATCTGTGTCTCCAGTCAGTTTACTACTTTAGTTACTGCCATGCCGGGTTATAATCTGTGTCTCCAGTCAGTTTACTACTTTAGTTACTGCCATGCCGGGTTATAATCTGTGTCTCCAGTCAGTATACTACTTTAGTTACTGCCATGCCGGGTTATAATCTGTGTCTCCAGTCAGTTTACTACTTTAGTTACTGCCATGCCGGGTTATAATCTGTGTCTCCAGTCAGTTTACTACTTTAATTACTGCCATGCCGGGTTATAATCTGTGTCTCTAGTCAGTTTACTACTTTAGTTACTGTCATGCCGGGTTGTAATCTGTGTTTCTAGTCAGTTTACTACTTTAGTTACTGCCATGCCGGGTTATAATCTGTGTCTCCAGTCAGTTTACTACTTTAGTTACTGCCATGCCGGGTTATAATCTGTGTCTCCAGTCAGTTTACTACTTTAGTTACTGCCATGCCGGGTTATAATCTGTGTCTCCAGTCAGTTTACTACTTTAGTTACTGCCATGCCGGGTTATAATCTGTGTCTCCAGTCAGTTTACTACTTTATTTACTGCCATGCCGGGTTATAATCTGTGTCTCCAGTCAGTTTACTACTTTAGTTACTGCCTTGCCGGGTTATAATCTGTGTCTCCAGTCAGTTTACTACTTTAGTTACTGCCATGCCGGGTTATAATCTGTGTCTCCAGTCAGTTTACTACTTTAGTTACTGCCATGCCGGGTTATAATCTGTGTCTCCAGTCAGTTTACTACTTTAGTTACTGCCATGCCGGGTTATAATCTGTGTCTCCAGTCAGTTTACTACTTTAGTTACTGCCATGCCGGGTTATAATCTGTGTCTCCAGTCAGTTTACTACTTTAGTTACTGCCATGCCGGGTTATAATCTGTGTCTCTAGTCAGTTTACTACTTTAGTTACTGCCATGTCCTGTTATAATCTGTGTCTCTAGTCAGTTTACTACTTTAGTTACTGCCATGCCGGGTTATAATCTGTGTCTCTAGTCAGTTTACAACTTTAGTTACTGCCATGCCGGGTTATAATCTGTGTCTCTAGTCAGTTTACTACTTTATTTACTGGCATGTCCTGTTATAATCTGTGTCTCTAGTCAGTTTACTACTTTAGTTACTGCCATGCTGGGTTATAATCTGTTTCTCCGGTCAGTTTACTACTTTAGTTACTGCCATGCCGGGTTATAATATGTGTCTCTAGTCAGTTTACTACTTTAGTTACTGCCATGCCGGGTTATAATCTGTGTCTCTAGTCAGTTTACTACTTTAGTTACTGCCATGCCGGGTTATAATCTGTGTCTCTAGTCAGTTTACTACTTTAGTTACTGCCATGCCGGGTTATAATCTGTGTCTCCAGTCAGTTTACTACTTTAGTTACTGCCATGCCGGGTTATAATCTGTGTCTCCAGTCAGTTTACTACTTTAGTTACTGCCATGCCGGGTTATAATCTGTGTCTCCAGTCAGTTTACTACTTTAGTTACTGCCATGCCGGGTTATAATCTGTGTCTCCAGTCAGTTTACTACTTTAGTTACTGCCATGCCGGGTTATAATCTGTGTCTCTAGTCAGTTTACTACTTTAGTTACTGCCATGCCGGGTTATAATCTGTGTCTCCAGTCAGATTACTACTTTAGTTACTGCCATGCAGGGTTAAAATCTGTGTCTCCAGTCAGTTTACTACTTTAATTACTGCCATACCGGGTTATAATCTGTGTCTCTAGTCAGTTTACTACTTTAGTTACTGCCATGCCGGGTTGTAATCTGTGTTTCTAGTCAGTTTACTACTTTAGTTACTGCCATGTCGGGTTATAATCTGTGTCTCCAGTCAGTTTACTACTTTAGTTACTGTTATGCCGGGTTATAATTTGTGTCTCCAGTCAGTTTACTACTTTAGTTACTGCCATGCCGGGTTATAATCTGTGTCTCTAGTCAGTTTACTACTTTAGTTACTACCCTGCCGGGTTATAATCTGTGTCTCCAGTCAGTTTACTACTTTAGTTACTGCCATGCCGTGGTATAGTCTGTGTCTCAAGTCAGTTCACTACTTCAGTTACTGCCATGCCGGGTTATAATCTGTGTCTCTAATCAGTTTACTACTTTAGTTACTGCCATGCCGGGTTATAATCTGTGTCTCCAGTCAGTTTACTACTTTAGTTACTGCCATGCCGGGTTATATTCTGTCTCTCCAGTCAGTTTACTACTTTAGTTACTGCCATGTAATGTTATAATCTGTGTCTCTAGTCAGTTTACTAATTTAGTTACTGCCATGCCGGGTTATAATCTGTGTCTCCAGTCAGTATACTACTTTAGTTACTGCGATGCCGGGTTATAATCTGTGTCTCTAGTCAGTTTACTACTTTATTTACTGCCATCTCCTGTTATAATCTGTGTCTCCAGTCAGTTTACTACTTTAGTTACTGCCATGCCGGGTTATAATCTGTGTCTCTAGTCAGTTTACTACTTTAGTTACTGCCATGCCGAGTTATAATCTGTGTCTCCAGTCAGTTTGCTACTTTAGTTAGTGCCATACCGGGTTATAATCTGTGTCTCCAGTCAGTTTACTACTTTAGTTACTGCCATGCCGGGTTATAATCTGTGTCTCTAGTCAGTTTACTACTTTAGTTACTGCCATGTCCTGTTATAATCTGTGTCTCTAGTCAGTTTACTACTTTAGTTACTGCCATGCCGGGTTATAATCTGTGTCTCTAGTCAGTTTACTACTTTAGTTACTGCCATGCCGGGTTATAATCTGTGTCTCTAGTCAGTTTACTACTTTATTTACTGGCATGTCCTGTTATAATCTGTGTCTCTAGTCAGTTTACTACTTTAGTTACTGCCATGCTGGGTTATAATCTGTTTCTCCGGTCAGTTTACTACTTTAGTTACTGCCATGCCGGGTTATAATATGTGTCTCTAGTCAGTTTACTACTTTAGTTACTGCCATGCCGGGTTATAATCTGTGTCTCTAGTCAGTTTACTACTTTAGTTACTGCCATGCCGGGTTATAATCTGTGTCTCTAGTCAGTTTACTACTTTAGTTACTGCCATGCCGGGTTATAATCTGTGTCTCCAGTCAGTTTACTACTTTAGTTACTGCCATGCCGGGTTATAATCTATGTCTCCAGTCAGTTTACTACTTTAGTTACTGCCATGCCGGGTTGTAATCTGTGTCTCCAGTCAGTTTACTACTTTAGTTACTGCCATGCCGGGTTATAATCTGTGTCTCCAGTCAATTTACTACTTTAGTTACTGCCATGCCGGGTTATAATCTGTGTCTCCAGTCAGTTTACTACTTTAGTTACTGCCATGCCGGGTTATAATCTGTGTCTCCAGTCAGTTTACTACTTTAGTTACTGCCATGCCGGGTTATAATCTGTGTCTCCAGTCAGTTTACTACTTTAGTTACTGCCATGCCGGGTTATAATCTGTGTCTCCAGTCAGTTTACTACTTTAGTTACTGCCATGCCGGGTTATAATCTGTGTCTCCAGTCAGTTTACTACTTTAGTTACTGCCATGCCGGGTTATAATCTGTGTCTCCAGTCAGTTTACTACTTTAGTTACTGCCATGCCGGGTTATAATCTGTGTCTCTAGTCAATTTACTACTTTAGTTACTGCCATGCCGGGTTATAATCTGTGTCTCCAGTCAGATTACTACTTTAGTTACTGCCATGCAGGGTTAAAATCTGTGTCTCTAGTCAGTTTACTACTTTAATTACTGCCATGCCGGGTTATAATCTGTGTCTCTAGTCAGTTTACTACTTTAGTTACTGCCATGCCGGGTTGTAATCTGTGTTTCTAGTCAGTTTACTACTTTAGTTACTGCCATGTCGGGTTATAATCTGTGTCTCCAGTCAGTTTACTACTTTAGTTACTGTTATGCCGGGTTATAATTTGTGTCTCCAGTCAGTTTACTACTTTAGTTACTGCCATGCCGGGTTATAATCTGAGTCTCTAGTCAGTTTACTACTTTAGTTACTACCCTGCCGGGTTATAATCTGTGTCTCCAGTCAGTTTACTACTTTAGTTACTGCCATGCCGTGGTATAGTCTGTGTCTCAAGTCAGTTCACTACTTCAGTTACTGCCATGACGGGTTATAATCTGTGTCTCTAATCAGTTTACTACTTTAGTTACTGCCATGCCGGGTTATAATCTGTGTCTCCAGTCAGTTTACTACTTTAGTTACTGCCATGCCGGGTTATATTCTGTCTCTCCAGTCAGTTTACTACTTTAGTTACTGCCATGTAATGTTATAATCTGTGTCTCTAGTCAGTTTACTAATTTAGTTACTGCCATGCCGGGTTATAATCTGTGTCTCCAGTCAGCTTACTACTTTAGTTACTGCGATGCCGGGTTATAATCTGTGTCTCTAGTCAGTTTACTACTTTATTTACTGCCATCTCCTGTTATAATCTGTGTCTCCAGTCAGTTTACTACTTTAGTTACTGCCATGCCGGGTTATAATCTGTGTCTCTAGTCAGTTTACTACTTTAGTTACTGCCATGCCGAGTTATAATCTGTGTCTCCAGTCAGTTTGCTACTTTAGTTACTGCCATACCGGGGTATAATCTGTGTCTCTAGTCAGTTTACTACTTTAGTTACTGCCATGCCGGGTTATAATCTGTGTCTCTAGTCAGTTTACTACTTTAGTTACTGCCATGCCGGGTTATAATCTGTCTCCGGTCAGTTTACTACTTTAGTTACTGCCATGCCGGGTTATAATCTGTGTCTCCAGTCAGTTTACTACTTTAGTTACTGCCATGCCGGGTTATAATCTGTGTCTCCAGTCAGTTTACTACTTTAGTTACTGCCATGCCGGGTTATAATCTGTGTCTCCAGTCAGTTTACTACTTTAGTTACTGGCATGCCGGGTTATAATCTGTGTCTCCAGTCAGTTTACTACTTTAGTTACTGCCATGCCGGGTTATAATCTGTGTCTCCAGTCAGTTTACTACTTTAGTTACTGCCATGCCGGGTTATAATCTGTGTCTCTAGTCAGTTTACTACTTTAGTTACTGCCATGCCGGGTTATAATCTGTGTCTCCAGTCAGTTTACTACTTTAGTTACTGCCATGCCGGGTTATAATCTGTGTCTCCAGTCAGTTTACTACTTTAGTTACTGCCATGCCGGGTTATAATCTGTGTCTCCAGTCAGTTTACTACTTTAGTTACTGCCATGCCGGGTTATAATCTGTGTCTCCAGTCAGTTTACTACTTTAGTTACTGCCATGCCGGGTTATAATCTGTGTCTCCAGTCAGTTTACTACTTTAGTTACTGCCATGCCGGGTTATAATCTGTGTCTCCAGTCAGTTTACTACTTTAGTTACTGCCATGCCGGGTTATAATCTGTGTCTCTAGTCAGTTTACTACTTTAGTTACTGCCATGCCGGGTTATAATCTGTGTCTCCAGTCAGATTACTACTTTAGTTACTGCCATGCAGGGTTAAAATCTGTGTCTCCAGTCAGTTTACTACTTTAATTACTGCCATACCGGGTTATAATCTGTGTCTCTAGTCAGTTTACTACTTTAGTTACTGCCATGCCGGGTTGTAATCTGTGTTTCTAGTCAGTTTACTACTTTAGTTACTGCCATGTCGGGTTATAATCTGTGTCTCCAGTCAGTTTACTACTTTAGTTACTGTTATGCCGGGTTATAATTTGTGTCTCCAGTCAGTTTACTACTTTAGTTACTGCCATGCCGGGTTATAATCTGTGTCTCTAGTCAGTTTACTACTTTAGTTACTACCCTGCCGGGTTATAATCTGTGTCTCCAGTCAGTTTACTACTTTAGTTACTGCCATGCCGTGGTATAGTCTGTGTCTCAAGTCAGTTCACTACTTCAGTTACTGCCATGCCGGGTTATATTCTGTGTCTCTAATCAGTTTACTACTTTAGTTACTGCCATGCCGGGTTATAATCTGTGTCTCCAGTCAGTTTACTACTTTAGTTACTGCCATGCCGGGTTATATTCTGTCTCTCCAGTCAGTTTACTACTTTAGTTACTGCCATGTAATGTTATAATCTGTGTCTCTAATCAGTTTACTACTTTAGTTACTGCCATGCCGGGTTATAATCTGTGTCTCCAGTCAGTTTACTACTTTAGTTACTGCCATGCCGGGTTATATTCTGTCTCTCCAGTCAGTTTACTACTTTAGTTACTGCCATGTAATGTTATAATCTGTGTCTCTAGTCAGTTTACTAATTTAGTTACTGCCATGCCGGGTTATAATCTGTGTCTCCAGTCAGCTTACTACTTTAGTTACTGCGATGCCGGGTTATAATCTGTGTCTCTAGTCAGTTTACTACTTTATTTACTGCCATCTCCTGTTATAATCTGTGTCTCCAGTCAGTTTACTACTTTAGTTACTGCCATGCCGGGTTATAATCTGTGTCTCTAGTCAGTTTACTACTTTAGTTACTGCCATGCCGAGTTATAATCTGTGTCTCCAGTCAGTTTGCTACTTTAGTTACTGCCATACCGGGGTATAATCTGTGTCTCTAGTCAGTTTACTACTTTAGTTACTGCCATGCCGGGTTATAATCTGTGTCTCTAGTCAGTTTACTACTTTAGTTACTGCCATGCCGGGTTATAATCTGTCTCCGGTCAGTTTACTACTTTAGTTACTGCCATGCCGGGTTATAATCTGTGTCTCCAGTCAGTTTACTACTTTAGTTACTGCCATGCCGGGTTATAATCTGTGTCTCCAGTCAGTTTACTACTTTAGTTACTGGCATGCCGGGTTATAATCTGTGTCTCCAGTCAGTTTACTACTTTAGTTACTGCCATGCCGGGTTATAATCTGTGTCTCCAGTCAGTTTACTACTTTAGTTACTGCCATGCCGGGTTATAATCTGTGTCTCTAGTCAGTTTACTACTTTAGTTACTGCCATGCCGGGTTATAATCTGTGTCTCCAGTCAGTTTACTACTTTAGTTACTGCCATGCCGGGTTATAATCTGTGTCTCCAGTCAGTTTACTACTTTAGTTACTGCCATGCCGGGTTATAATCTGTGTCTCCAGTCAGTTTACTACTTTAGTTACTGCCATGCCGGGTTATAATCTGTGTCTCCAGTCAGTTTACTACTTTAGTTACTGCCATGCCGGGTTATAATCTGTGTCTCCAGTCAGTTTACTACTTTAGTTACTGCCATGCCGGGTTATAATCTGTGTCTCCAGTCAGTTTACTACTTTAGTTACTGCCATGCCGGGTTATAATCTGTGTCTCTAGTCAGTTTACTACTTTAGTTACTGCCATGCCGGGTTATAATCTGTGTCTCCAGTCAGATTACTACTTTAGTTACTGCCATGCAGGGTTAAAATCTGTGTCTCCAGTCAGTTTACTACTTTAATTACTGCCATACCGGGTTATAATCTGTGTCTCTAGTCAGTTTACTACTTTAGTTACTGCCATGCCGGGTTGTAATCTGTGTTTCTAGTCAGTTTACTACTTTAGTTACTGCCATGTCGGGTTATAATCTGTGTCTCCAGTCAGTTTACTACTTTAGTTACTGTTATGCCGGGTTATAATTTGTGTCTCCAGTCAGTTTACTACTTTAGTTACTGCCATGCCGGGTTATAATCTGTGTCTCTAGTCAGTTTACTACTTTAGTTACTACCCTGCCGGGTTATAATCTGTGTCTCCAGTCAGTTTACTACTTTAGTTACTGCCATGCCGTGGTATAGTCTGTGTCTCAAGTCAGTTCACTACTTCAGTTACTGCCATGCCGGGTTATATTCTGTGTCTCTAATCAGTTTACTACTTTAGTTACTGCCATGCCGGGTTATAATCTGTGTCTCCAGTCAGTTTACTACTTTAGTTACTGCCATGCCGGGTTATATTCTGTCTCTCCAGTCAGTTTACTACTTTAGTTACTGCCATGTAATGTTATAATCTGTGTCTCTAGTCAGTTTACTAATTTAGTTACTGCCATGCCGGGTTATAATCTGTGTCTCCAGTCAGTATACTACTTTAGTTACTGCGATGCCGGGTTATAATCTGTGTCTCTAGTCAGTTTACTACTTTATTTACTGCCATCTCCTGTTATAATCTGTGTCTCCAGTCAGTTTACTACTTTAGTTACTGCCATGCCGGGTTATAATCTGTGTCTCTAGTCAGTTTACTACTTTAGTTACTGCCATGCCGAGTTATAATCTGTGTCTCCAGTCAGTTTGCTACTTTAGTTACTGCCATACCGGGTTATAATCTGTGTCTCCAGTCAGTTTACTACTTTAGTTACTGCCATGCCGGGTTATAATCTGTGTCTCTAGTCAGTTTACTACTTTAGTTACTGCCATGTCCTGTTATAATCTGTGTCTCTAGTCAGTTTACTACTTTAGTTACTGCCATGCCGGGTTATAATCTGTGTCTCTAGTCAGTTTACTACTTTAGTTACTGCCATGCCGGGTTATAATCTGTGTCTCTAGTCAGTTTACTACTTTATTTACTGGCATGTCCTGTTATAATCTGTGTCTCTAGTCAGTTTACTACTTTAGTTACTGCCATGCTGGGTTATAATCTGTTTCTCCGGTCAGTTTACTACTTTAGTTACTGCCATGCCGGGTTATAATATGTGTCTCTAGTCAGTTTACTACTTTAGTTACTGCCATGCCGGGTTATAATCTGTGTCTCTAGTCAGTTTACTACTTTAGTTACTGCCATGCCGGGTTATAATCTGTGTCTCTAGTCAGTTTACTACTTTAGTTACTGCCATGCCGGGTTATAATCTGTGTCTCCAGTCAGTTTACTACTTTAGTTACTGCCATGCCGGGTTATAATCTATGTCTCCAGTCAGTTTACTACTTTATTTACTGCCATGCCGGGTTGTAATCTGTGTCTCCAGTCAGTTTACTACTTTAGTTACTGCCATGCCGGGTTATAATCTGTGTCTCCAGTCAGTTTACTACTTTAGTTACTGCCATGCCGGGTTATAATCTGTGTCTCCAGTCAGTTTACTACTTTAGTTACTGCCATGCCGGGTTATAATCTGTGTCTCCAGTCAGTTTACTACTTTAGTTACTGCCATGCCGGGTTATAATCTGTGTCTCCAGTCAGTTTACTACTTTAGTTACTGCCATGCCGGGTTATAATCTGTGTCTCCAGTCAGTTTACTACTTTAGTTACTGCCATGCCGGGTTATAATCTGTGTCTCCAGTCAGTTTACTACTTTAGTTACTGCCATGCCGGGTTATAATCTGTGTCTCCAGTCAGTTTACTACTTTAGTTACTGCCATGCCGGGTTATAATCTGTGTCTCTAGTCAATTTACTACTTTAGTTACTGCCATGCCGGGTTATAATCTGTGTCTCCAGTCAGATTACTACTTTAGTTACTGCCATGCAGGGTTAAAATCTGTGTCTCCAGTCAGTTTACTACTTTAATTACTGCCATGCCGGGTTATAATCTGTGTCTCTAGTCAGTTTACTACTTTAGTTACTGCCATGACGGGTTGTAATCTGTGTTTCTAGTCAGTTTACTACTTTAGTTACTGCCATGTCGGGTTATAATCTGTGTCTCCAGTCAGTTTACTACTTTAGTTACTGTTATGCCGGGTTATAATTTGTGTCTCCAGTCAGTTTACTACTTTAGTTACTGCCATGCCGGGTTATAATCTGTGTCTCTAGTCAGTTTACTACTTTAGTTACTACCCTGCCGGGTTATAATCTGTGTCTCCAGTCAGTTTACTACTTTAGTTACTGCCATGCCGTGGTATAGTCTGTGTCTCAAGTCAGTTCACTACTTCAGTTACTGCCATGACGGGTTATAATCTGTGTCTCTAATCAGTTTACTACTTTAGTTACTGCCATGCCGGGTTATAATCTGTGTCTCCAGTCAGTTTACTACTTTAGTTACTGCCATGCCGGGTTATATTCTGTCTCTCCAGTCAGTTTACTACTTTAGTTACTGCCATGTAATGTTATAATCTGTGTCTCTAGTCAGTTTACTAATTTAGTTACTGCCATGCCGGGTTATAATCTGTGTCTCCAGTCAGCTTACTACTTTAGTTACTGCGATGCCGGGTTATAATCTGTGTCTCTAGTCAGTTTACTACTTTATTTACTGCCATCTCCTGTTATAATCTGTGTCTCCAGTCAGTTTACTACTTTAGTTACTGCCATGCCGGGTTATAATCTGTGTCTCTAGTCAGTTTACTACTTTAGTTACTGCCATGCCGAGTTATAATCTGTGTCTCCAGTCAGTTTGCTACTTTAGTTACTGCCATACCGGGGTATAATCTGTGTCTCTAGTCAGTTTACTACTTTAGTTACTGCCATGCCGGGTTATAATCTGTGTCTCTAGTCAGTTTACTACTTTAGTTACTGCCATGCCGGGTTATAATCTGTCTCCGGTCAGTTTACTACTTTAGTTACTGCCATGCCGGGTTATAATCTGTGTCTCCAGTCAGTTTACTACTTTAGTTACTGCCATGCCGGGTTATAATCTGTGTCTCCAGTCAGTTTACTACTTTAGTTACTGCCATGCCGGGTTATAATCTGTGTCTCCAGTCAGTTTACTACTTTAGTTACTGGCATGCCGGGTTATAATCTGTGTCTCCAGTCAGTTTACTACTTTAGTTACTGCCATGCCGGGTTATAATCTGTGTCTCCAGTCAGTTTACTACTTTAGTTACTGCCATGCCGGGTTATAATCTGTGTCTCTAGTCAGTTTACTACTTTAGTTACTGCCATGCCGGGTTATAATCTATGTCTCTAGTCAGTTTACTACTTTAGTTACTGCCATGCCGGGTTATAATCTGTGTCTCCAGTCAGTTTACTACTTTAGTTACTGCCATTTCGGGTTATAATCTGTGTCTCCAGTTAGTTTACTACTTTAGTTACTGCCATGCCAGGTTATAATCTGTGTCTGCAGTCAGTTTACTACTTTAGTTACTGCCATGCCGGGTTAGAATCTGTTTCTCTAGTCAGTTTACTACTTTAGTTACTGCTATGCCGGGTTATAATCTGTGTCTCCAGTCAGTTTACTACTTTAGTTACTGCCATGCCGGGTTATAATCTGTGTCTCTAGTCAGTTTACTACTTTAGTTACCTCCATGCCGGGTTATAATCTGTGTCTCCAGTCAGTTTACTACTTTAGTTACTGCCATGCCGGGTTATAATCTGTGTCTCTAGTCAGTTTACTACTTTAGTTACTGCCATGCTGGGTTATAATCTGTGTCTCCAGTCAGTTTACTACTTTAGATACTGCCATGCCGGGTTATAATCTGTGTCTCCAGTCAGTTTACTACTTTAGTTACTGCCATGCCAGGTTATAATCTGTGTCTCCAGTCAGTTTACTACTTTAGTTACTGCAAGGCCGGGTTATAATCTGTGTCTCCAGTCAGTTTACTACTTTAGTTACTGCCATGCCGGGTTATATTCTGTGTCTCTAGTCAGTTTACTACTTTAGTTACTGCCATGTCCTGTTATAATCTGTTTCTCTAGTCAGTTTACTACTTTAGTTACTGCCATGCCGGGTTATAATCTGTGTCTCTAGTCAGTGTACTACTTTAGTTACTGCCATGCCGGGTTATAATCTGTGTCTCCAGTCAGTTTACTACTTTAGTTACTGCCATGCCGGGTTATAATCTGTGTCTCTAGTCAGTTTACTACTTTAGTTACTGCCATGCCGGGTTATAATCTGTGTCTCTAGTCAGTTTACTACTTTAGTTACTGCCATGTCCTGTTATAATCTGTCTCTCTAGTCAGTTTACTACTTTAGTTACTGCCATGCCGGGTTATAATCTGTGTCTCTAGTCAGTTTACTACTTTAGTTACTGCCATGCCGGGTTATAATCTGTGTCTCTAGTCAGTTTACTACTTTATTTACTGGCATGTCCTGTTATAATCTGTGTCTCTAGTCAGTTTACTACTTTAGTTACTGCCATGCTGGGTTATAATCTGTTTCTCCGGTCAGTTTACTACTTTAGTTACTGCCATGCCGGGTTATAATATGTGTCTCTAGTCAGTTTACTACTTTAGTTACTGCCATGCCGGGTTATAATCTGTGTCTCCAGTCAGTTTACTACTTTAGTTACTGCCATGCCGGGTTATAATCTGTGTCTCCAGTCAGTTTACTACTTTAGTTACTGCCATGCCGGGTTATAATCTGTGTCTCCAGTCAGTTTACTACTTTAGTTACTGCCATGCCGGGTTATAATCTGTGTCTCCAGTCAGTTTACTACTTTAGTTACTGCCATGCCGGGTTATAATCTGTGTCTCTAGTCAGTTTACTACTTTAGTTACTGCCATGCCGGGTTATAATCTGTGTCTCCAGTCAGTTTACTACTTTAGTTACTGCCATGCCGGGTTATAATCTGTGTCTCCAGTCAGTTTACTACTTTAGTTACTGCCATGCCGGGTTATAATCTGTGTCTCCAGTCAGTTTACTACTTTAGTTACTGCCATGCCGGGTTATAATCTGTGTCTCCAGTCAGTTTACTACTTTAGTTACTGCCATGCCGGGTTATAATCTGTGTCTCCAGTCAGTTTACTACTTTAGTTACTGCCATGCCGGGTTATAATCTGTGTCTCCAGTCAGTTTACTACTTTAGTTACTGCCATGCCGGGTTATAATCTGTGTCTCCAGTCAGTTTACTACTTTAGTTACTGCCATGCCGGGTTATAATCTGTGTCTCCAGTCAGTTTACTACTTTAGTTACTGCCATGCCGGGTTATAATCTGTGTCTCCAGTCAGTTTACTACTTTAGTTACTGCCATGCCGGGTTATAATCTGTGTCTCTAGTCAGTTTACTACTTTAGTTACTGCCATGCCGGGTTATAATCTGTGTCTCTAGTCAGTTTACTACTTTAGTTACTGCCATGCCGGGTTATAATCTGTGTCTCCAGTCAGTTTACTACTTTAGTTACTGCCATGCCGGGTTATAATCTGTGTCTCCAGTCAGTTTACTACTTTAGTTACTGCCATGCCGGGTTATAATCTGTGTCTCCAGTCAGTTTACTACTTTAGTTACTGCCATGCCGGGTTATAATCTGTGTCTCCAGTCAGTTTACTACTTTAGTTACTGCCATGCCGGGTTATAATCTGTGTCTACAGTCAGTTTACTACTTTAGTTACTGCCATGCCGGGTTATAATCTGTGTCTCCAGTCAGTTTACTACTTTAGTTACTGCCATGCCGGGTTATAATCTGTGTCTCGAGTCAGTTTACTACTTTAGTTACTGCCATGCCGGGTTATAATCTGTGTCTCCAGTCAGTTTACTACTTTAGTTACTGCCATGCCGGGTTATAATTTGTGTCTCCAGTCAGTTTACTACTTTAATTACTGCCATGCCGGGTTATAATCTGTGTCTCCAATCAGTTTACTACTTTAGTTACTGCCATGCCGGGTTATAATCTGTGTCTCCAGTCAGTTTACTACTTTAGTTACTGCCATGCCGGGTTATAATCTGTGTCTCCAGTCAGTTTACTACTTTAGTTACTGCCATGCCGGGTTATAATCTGTGTCTCCAGTCAGTTTACTACTTTAGTTACTGCCATGCCGGGTTATAATCTGTGTCTCCAGTCAGTTTCCTACTTTAGTTACTGCCATGCCGGGTTATAATCTGTGTCTCCAGTCAGTTTACTACTTTAGTTACTGCCATGCCGGGTTATAATCTGTGTCTCCAGTCAGTTTACTACTTTAGTTACTGCCATGCCGGGTTATAATCTGTGTCTCCAGTCAGTTTACTACTTTAGTTACTGCCATGCCGGGTTATAATCTGTGTCTCCAGTCAGTTTACTACTTTAGTTACTGCCATGACGGGTTATAATCTGTGTCTCCAGTCAGTTTACTACTTTAGTTACTGCCATGCCGGGTTATAATCTGTGTCTCCAGTCAGTTTACTACTTTAGTTACTGCCATGCCGGGTTATAATCTGTGTCTCTAGTCAGTTTACTACTTTAGTTACTGCCATGTCCTGTTATAATCTGTGTCTCTAGTCAGTTTACTACTTTAGTTACTGCCATGCCGGGTTATAATCTGTGTCTCTAGTCAGTTTACTACTTTAGTTACTGCCATGCCGGGTTATAATCTGTGTCTCCAGTCAGTTTACTACTTTATTTACTGCCATGCCGGGTTATAATCTGTGTCTCCAGTCAGTTTACGACTTTAGTTACTGCCATGCCGGGTTATAATCTGTGTCTCCAGTCAGTTTACGACTTTAGTTACTGCCATGCCGGATTATAATCTGTGTCTCCAGTCAGTTTACGACTTTAGTTACTGCCATGCCGGGTTATAATCTGTGTCTCCAGTCAGTTTACTACTTTAGTTACTGCCATGCCGGGTTATAATCTGTGTCTCCAGTCAGTTTACTACTTTAGTTACTGCCATGCCGTGTTATAATCTGTGTCTCCAGTCAGTTTACTACTTTAGTTACTGCCATGCCGGGTTATAATCTGTGTCTCCAGTCAGTTTACTACTTTAGTTACTGCCATGCCGGGTTATAATCTGTGTCTCTAGTCAGTTTACTACTTTAGTTACTGCCATGCCGGGTTATAATCTGTGTCTCCAGTCAGTTTACTACTTTAGTTACTGCCATGCCGGGTTATAATCTGTGTCTCCAGTCAGTTTACTACTTTAGTTACTGCCATGCCGGGTTATAATCTGTGTCTCCAGTCAGTTTACTACTTTAGTTACTGCCATGCCGGGTTATAATCTGTGTCTCCAGTCAGTTTACTACTTTAGTTACTGCCATGCCGGGTTATAATCTGTGTCTCCAGTCAGTTTACTACTTTAGTTACTGCCATGCCGGGTTATAATCTGTGTCTCCAGTCAGTTTACTACTTTAGTTACTGCCATGCCGGGTTATAATCTGTGTCTCCAGTCAGTTTACTACTTTAGTTACTGCCATGCCGGGTTATAATCTGTGTCTCCAGTCAGTTTACTACTTTAGTTACTGCCATGCCGGGTTATAATCTGTGTCTCCAGTCAGTTTACTACTTTAGTTACTGCCATGCCGGGTTATAATCTGTGTCTCCAGTCAGTTTACTACTTTAGTTACTGCCATGCCGGGTTATAATCTGTGTCTCCAGTCAGTTTACTACTTTAGTTACTGCCATGCCGGGTTATAATCTGTGTCTCCAGTCAGTTTACTACTTTAGTTACTGCCATGCCGGGTTATAATCTGTGTCTCCAGTCAGTTTACTACTTTAGTTACTGCCATGCCGGGTTATAATCTGTGTCTCCAGTCAGTTTACTACTTTAGTTACTGCCATGCCGGGTTATAATCTGTGTCTCTAGTCAGTTTACTACTTTAGTTACTGCCATGCCGGGTTATAATCTGTGTCTCCAGTCAGTTTACTACTTTAGTTACTGCCATGCCGGGTTATAATCTGTGTCTCCAGTCAGTTTACTACTTTAGTTACTGCCATGCCGGGTTATAATCTGTGTCTCCAGTCAGTTTACTACTTTAGTTACTGCCATGCCGGGTTATAATCTGTGTCTCCAGTCAGTTTACTACTTTAGTTACTGCCATGCCGGGTTATAATCTGTGTCTCCAGTCAGTTTACTACTTTAGTTACTGCCATGCCGGGTTATAATCTGTGTCTCCAGTCAGTTTACTACTTTAGTTACTGCCATGCCGGGTTATAATCTGTGTCTCCAGTCAGTTTACTACTTTAGTTACTGCCATGCCGGGTTATAATCTGTGTCTCCAGTCAGTTTACTACTTTAGTTACTGCCATGCCGGGTTATAATCTGTGTCTCCAGTCAGTTTACTACTTTAGTTACTGCCATGCCGGGTTATAATCTGTGTCTCCAGTCAGTTTACTACTTTAGTTACTGCCATGCCGGGTTATAATCTGTGTCTCCAGTCAGTTTACTACTTTAGTTACTGCCATGCCGGGTTATAATCTGTGTCTCCAGTCAGTTTACTACTTTAGTTACTGCCATGCCGGGTTATAATCTGTGTCTCCAGTCAGTTTACTACTTTAGTTACTGCCATGCCGGGTTATAATCTGTGTCTCCAGTCAGTTTACTACTTTAGTTACTGCCATGCCGGGTTATAATCTGTGTCTCCAGTCAGTTTACTACTTTAGTTACTGCCATGCCGGGTTATAATCTGTGTCTCCAGTCAGTTTACTACTTTAGTTACTGCCATGCCGGGTTATAATCTGTGTCTCCAGTCAGTTTACTACTTTAGTTACTGCCATGCCGGGTTATAATCTGTGTCTCCAGTCAGTTTACTACTTTAGTTACTGCCATGCCGGGTTATAATATGTGTCTCCAGTCAGTTTACTACTTTAGTTACTGCCATGCCGGGTTATAATCTGTGTCTCCAGTCAGTTTACTACTTTAGTTACTGCCATGCCGGGTTATAATCTGTGTCTCCAGTCAGTTTACTACTTTAGTTACTGCCATGCCGGGTTATAATCTGTGTCTCCAGTCAGCTTACTACTTTAGTTACTGCCATGCCGGGTTATAATCTGTGTCTCCAGTCAGCTTACTACTTTAGTTACTGCCATGCCGGGTTATAATCTGTGTCTCCAGTCAGCTTACTACTTTAGTTACTGCCATGCTGGGTTATAATCTGTGTCTCCAGTCAGTTTACTACTTTAGTTACTGCCATGCCGAGTTATAATCTGTGTCTCTAGTCAGTTTACTACTTTAGTTACTGCCATGCCGGGTTATAATCTGTGTCTGCAGTCAGTTTACTACTTTAGTTACTGCCATGCCGGGTTATAATCTGTGTCTCTAGTCAGTTTACTACTTTAGTTACTGCCATGCCGGGTTATAATCTGTGTCTCTAGTCAGTTTACTACTTTAGTTACTGCCATGCCGGGTTATAATCTATGTCTTCTGTCAGTTTACTACTTTAATTACTGCCATGCCGGGTTATAATCTGTGTCTCTAGTCAGTTTACTACTTTAATTACTGCCATGTCCTGTTATAATCTGTGTCTCTAGTCAGTTTACTACTTTAGTTACTGCCATGTCCTGTTATAATCTGTTTCTCTAGTCAGTTTATTACTTTAGTTACTGCCATGCCGGGTTATAATCTGTGTCTCCAGTCAGTTTACTACTTTAGTTACTGCCATGCCGGGTTATAATCTGTGTCTCCAGTCAGTTTACTACTTTAGTTACTGCCATGCCGGGTTATAATCTGTGTCTCTAGTCAGTTTACTACTTTAGTTACTGCCATGCCGGGTTATAATCTGTGTCTCCAGTCAGTTTACTACTTTAGTTACTGCCATGTCGGGTTATAATCTGTGTCTCCAGTCAGTTTACTACTTTAGTTACTGCCATGTCGGGTTATAATCTGTGTCTCCAGTCAGTTTACTACTTTAGTTACTGCCATGCCGGGTTATAATCTGTGTCTCCAGTCAATTTACTACTTTATTTACTGCCATGCCGGTTTCTAAGCTGTGTCTCCAGTCAGTTTACTAATTTAGTTACTGCCATGCCGGGTTATAATCTGTGTCTCCAGTCAGTTTACTACTTTAGTTACTCCCATGCAGGGTTATAATCTGTGTCTCCAGTCAGTTTACTACTTTAGTTACTGCCATGCCGGGTTATAATCTGTGTCTCTAGTCAGTTTACTACTTTAGTTACTGCCATGTCCTGTTATAATCCGTGTCTCTAGTCAGTTTACTACTTTAGTTACTGCCATGCCGGGTTATAATCTGTGTCTCTAGTCAGTTTACTACTTTAGTTACTGCCATGCCGGGTTATAATCTGTGTCTCCAGTCAGTTTACTACTTTAGTTACTGCCATGCCGGGTTATAATCTGTGTCTCCAGTCAGTTTACTACTTTAGTTACTGCCATGTCGGGTTAATCTCTGTCTCCAGTCAGTTTACTACTTTAGTTACTGCCATGTCGAGTTTTAATCTGTGTCTCCAGTCAGTTTACTACTTTAGTTACTGCCATGCCGGGTTATAATCTGTGTCTCCAGTCAGTTTACTACTTTAGTTACTGCCATGCCGGGTTATAACCTGTGTCTCCAGTCATTTTACTACTTTAGTTACTGCCATGCCGGGTTATATTCTGTGTCTCTAGTCAGTTTACTACTTTAGTTACTGCCATGCCGGGTTTTATTCTTTGTCTCCAGTCAGTTTACTACTTTAGTTACTGCCATGCCGGGTTATAATCTGTGTCTCTAGTCAGTTTACTACTTTAGTTGCTGCCATGCCGGGTTATAATCTATGTCTCCTGTCAGTTTACTACTTTAATTACTGCCAAGCCGGGTTATAATCTGTGTCTTTAGTCAGTTTACTACTTTACTTACTGCCATATCCTGTTATAATCTGTGTCTCTAGTCAGTTTACTACTTTAGTTACTGCCATGTCCTGTTATAATCTGTTTCTCTAGTCATTTTACTACTTTAGTTACTGCCATGCCGGGTTATAATCTGTGTCTCCAGTCAGTTTACTACTTTAGTTACTGCCATGCCGGGTTATAATCTGTGTCTCCAGTCAGTTTACTACTTTAGTTACTGCCATGCCGGGTTATAATCTGTGTCTCCAGTCAGTTTACTACTTTAGTTACTGCCATGCCGGTTTATAATCTGTGTCTCTAGTCAGTTTACTACTTTAGTTACTGCCATGCCGGGTTATAATCTGTGTCTCCAGTCAGTTTACTACTTTAGTTACTGCCATGTCGGGTTATAATCTGTGTCTCCAGTCAGTTTACTACTTTAGTTACTGCCATGTCGGGTTAATCTGTGTCTCCAGTCAGTTTACTACTTTAGTTACTGCCATGCCGGGTTATAATCTGTGTCTCCAGTCAGTTTTCTACTTTAGTTACTGCCATGCCGGGTTATAATCTGTGTCTCCAGTCAGTTTACTACTTTAGTTACTGCCATGCCGGGTTATAATCTGTGTCTCTAGTCAGTTTACTACTTTAGTTACTGCCATGCCGGGTTATAATCTGTGTCTCTAGTCAGTTTACTACTTTAGTTACTGCCATGCCGGGTTATAATCTGTGTCTCCAGTCAGTTTACTACTTTAGTTACTGCCATGCCGGGTTATAATCTGTGTCTCCAGTCAGTTTACTACTTTAGTTACTGCCATGCCGGGTTATAATCTGTGTCTCCAGTCAGTTTACTACTTTAGTTACTGCCATGCCGGGTTATAATCTGTGTCTCCAGTCAGTTTACTACTTTAGTTACTGCCATGCCGGGTTATAATCTGTGTCTCCAGTCAATTTACTACTTTATTTACTGCCATGCCGGTTTCTAAGCTGTGTCTCCAGTCAGTTTACTACTTTAGTTACTGCCATGCCGGGTTATAATCTGTGTCTCCAGTCAGTTTACTACTTTAGTTACTCCCATGCAGGGTTATAATCTGTGTCTCCAGTCAGTTTACTACTTTAGTTACTGTCATGCCGGGTTATAATCTGTGTCTCTAGTCAGTTTACTACTTTAGTTACTGCCATGTCCTGTTATAATCCGTGTCTCTAGTCAGTTTACTACTTTAGTTACTGCCATGCCGGGTTATAATCTGTGTCTCTAGTCAGTTTACTACTTTAGTTACTGCCATGCCGGGTTATAATCTGTGTCTCCAGTCAGTTTACTACTTTAGTTACTGCCATGCCGGGTTATAATCTGTGTCTCCAGTCAGTTTACTACTTTAGTTACTGCCATGTCGGGTTAATCTCTGTCTCCAGTCAGTTTACTACTTTAGTTACTGCCATGTCGAGTTTTAATCTGTGTCTCCAGTCAGTTTACTACTTTAGTTACTGCCATGTCGGGTTAATCTGTGTCTCCAGCCAGTTTACTACTTTAGTTACTGCCATGTCGAGTTTTAATCTGTGTCTCCAGTCAGTTTACTACGTTAGTTACTGCCATGTCGGGTTATAATATGTGTCTCCAGTCAGTTTACAACTTTAGTTACTGCCATGCCGGGTTATAACCTGTGTCTCCAGTCAGTTTACTACTTTAGTTACTGCCATGCCGGGTTATATTCTGTGTCTCTAGTCAGTTTACTACTTTAGTTACTGCCATGTCGGGTTATATTCTGTGTCTCCAGTCAGTTTACTACTTTAGTTACTGCCATGCCGGGTTATAATCTTTGTCTCTAGTCAGTTTACTACTTTAGTTACTGCCATGCCGGGTTATAATCTGTGTCTCTAGTCAGTTTACTACTTTAGTTACTGCCATGCCGGGTTATAATCTGTGTCTCCAGTCAGATTACTACTTTAGTTACTGCCATGCCGGGTTATAATCTGTGTCTCTAGTCAGTTTACTACTTTATTTACTGCCATGTCCTGTTATAATCTGTGTCTCTAGTCAGTTTACTACTTTAGTTACTGGCATGCCGGGTTATAATCTGTGTCTCCAGTCAGTTTACTACTTTAGTTACTGCCATGCCGGGTTATAATCTGTGTCTCCAGTCAGTTTACTACTTTAGTTACTGCCATGCCGGGTTATAATCTGTGTCTCCAGTCAGTTTACTACTTTATTTACTGCCATGCCGGGTTATATTCTGTGTCTCCAGTCAGCTTATTACTTTAGTTACTGCCATGCCGGGTTATAATCTGTGTCTCCAGTCAGCTTACTACTTTAGTTACTGCAATGCCGGGTTATAATCTGTGTCTCCAGTCAGTTTACTACTTTAGTTACTGCCATGCGGGGTTATAATCTGTTTCTCCAGTCTGTTTACTAGTTTAGTTACTGCCATGTCGTGTTATAATCTGTTTCTCCAGTCTGTTTAATAGTTTAGTTACTGCCATGCTGGGTTATAATCTGTGTCTGCAGTCAATTTACTACTTTAGTTACTGCTATGCCGGGTTATAATCTGTGTCTCTAGTCAGTTTACTACTTTAGTTACTGCCATGCCGGGTTATAATCTGTGTCTCTAGTCAGTTTACTACTTTAGTTACTGCCATGTCGGGTTATAATATGTGTCTCCAGTTAGTTTAGTACTTTAGTTACTGCCATGCCGGGTTATAATCTGTGTCTGCAGTCAGTTTACTACTTTAGTTACTGCCATGCCGGGTTATAATCTATGTCTCCTGTCAGTTTACTACTTTAGTTACTGCCATGCCGGGTTATAATCTATGTCTCCTGTCAGTTTACTACTTTAGTTACTGCCATGCCGGGTTATAATCTGTGTCTCTAGTCAGTTTACTACTTTAATTACTGCCATGTCCTGTTATAATCTGTGTCTCTAGTCAGTTTACTACTTTAGTTACTGCCATGTCCTGTTATAATCTGTTTCTCTAGTCAGTTTACTACTTTAGTTACTGCCATGCCGGGTTATAATCTGTGTCTCCAGTCAGTTTACTACTTTAGTTACTGCCATGCCGGGTTATAATCTGTGTCTCCAGTCAGTTTACTACTTTAGTTACTGCCATGCCGGGTTATAATCTGTGTCTCTAGTCAGTTTACTACTTTAGTTACTGCCATGCCGGGTTATAATCTGTGTCTCCAGTCAGTTTACTACTTAAGTTACTGCCATGTCGGGTTATAATCTGTGTCTCCAGTCAGTTTACTACTTTAGTTACTGCCATGCCGGGTTATAATCTGTGTCTCTAGTCAGTTTACTACTTTAGTTACTGCCATGTCCTGTTATAATCTGTGTCTCCAGTCAGTTTACTACTTTAGTTACTGCCATGCCGGTTTATAATCTGTGTCTCCAGTCAGTTTACTACTTTAGTTACTGACATGCCGGGTTATAATCTGTGTCTCTATTCAGTTTACTACTTTAGTTACTGCCATGCCGGGTTATAATCTGTGTCTCCAGTCAGTTTACTACTTTAGTTACTGCCATGCCGGGTTATAATCTGTGTCTCTAGTCAGTTTACTACTTTAGATACTGCCATGTCCTGTTATAATCTGTGTCTTTAGTCAGTTTACTACTTTAGTTACTGCCATGTCCTGTTATAATCTGTGTCTCCAGTCAGTTTACTACTTTAGTTACTGCCATGCCGGGTTATAATCTGTGTCTCCAGTCAGTTTACTACTTTAGTTACTGCCATGCTGGGTTATAATCTGTGTCTCTAGTCAGTTTACTACTTTAGTTACTGCCATGCCGGGTTATAATCTGTGTCTCTAGTCAGTTTACTACTTTAGTTACTGCCATGTCCTGTTATAATCTGTGTCTCTAGTCAGTTTACTACTTTAGTTACTGCCATGTCCTGTTATAATCTGTGTCTCCAGTCAGTTTACTACTTTAGTTACTGCCATGCCGGGTTATAATCTGTGTCTCCAGTCAGTTTACTACTTTAGTTACTGCCATGCCGGGTTATAATCTGTGTCTCCAGTCAGTTTACTACTTTGGTTACTGCCATGTCGGGTTAATCTGTGTCTCCAGTCAGTTTACTACTTTAGTTACTGCCATGTCGAGTTTTAATCTGTGTCGCCATTCAGTTTACTACTTTAGTTACTGCCATGTCGGGTTATAATATGTGTCTCCAGTCAGTTTACTACTTTAGTTACCGCCATGCCGGGTTATATTCTGTGTCTCCAGTCAGTTTACTACTTTAGTTACTGCCATGCCGGGTTATATTCTGTGTCTCTAGTCAGTTTACTACTTTAGTTACTGCCATGCCGGGTTACATTCTGTGTCTCCAGTCAGTTTACTACTTTAGTTACTGCCATGCCGGGTTATAATCTGTGTCTCTAGTCAGTTTACTACTTTAGTTACTGCCATGTCCTGTTATAATCTGTGTCTCTAGTCAGTTTACTACTTTAGTTACTGCCATATCCTGTTATAATCTGTGTCTCTAGTCAGTTTACTACTTTAGTTACTGCCATGTCCTGTTATAATCTGTGTCTCCAGTCAGTTTACTACTTTAGTTAATGCCATGCCGGGTTATAATCTGTGTCTCTAGTCAGTTTACTACTTTAGTTACTGCCATGCCGGGTTATAATCTGTGTCTATAGTCAGTTTACTACTTTAGTTACTGCCATGCCGGGTTATAATCTGTGTCTCCAGTCAGCTTACTACTTTAGTTACTGCCATGCCGTGTTATAATCTGTGTCTCCAGTCAGTTTACTACTTTAGTTACTGCCATGCCGGGTTATAATCTGTGTCTCCAGTCAGTTTACTACTTTAGTTACTGCCATGCCGGGTTATATTCTGTGTCTCAATTTAGTTTACTACTTTAGTTACTGCCATGCCGGGTTATAATCTGTGTCTCCAGTCAGTTTACTACTTTAGTTACTGCCATGCCGGGTTATAATCTGTGTCTCCAGTCAGTTTACTACTTTAGTTACTGCCATGCCGGGTTATAATCTGTGTCTCCAGTCAGTTTACTACTTTAGTTACTGCCATGCCGGGTTATAATCTGTGTCTCTAGTCAGTTTACTACTTTAGTTACTGCCATGCCGGGTTATAATCTGTGTCTATAGTCAGTTTACTACTTTAGTTACTGCCATGCCGGGTTATAATCTGTGTCTCCAGTCATCTTACTACTTTAGTTACTGCCATGCCGGGTTATAATCTGTGTCTCCAGTCAGCTTACTACTTTAGTTACTGCCATGCCGGGTTATAATCTGTGTCTCCAGTCAGTTTACTACTTTAGTTACTGCCATGTCCTGTTATAATCTGTGTCTCTAGTCAGTCTACTACTTTAGTTACTGCCATGTCGATATTTAATCTGTGTCTCCAGTCAGTTTACTACTTTAGTTACTGCCATGCCGGGTTATAATCTGTGTCTCTAGTCAGTTTACTACTTTAGTTACTGATATGCCGTGTTATAATCTGTGTCTCCAGTCAGTTTACTACTTTAGTTACTGCCATGCAGGGTTTACATCTGTGTCTCCAGTCAGTTTACTACTTTAATTACTGCCATGCCGGGTTATAATCTGTGTCTCTAGTCAGTTTACTACTTTAGTTACTGCCATGCCGGGTTGTAATCTGTGTCTCTAGTCAGTTTACTACTTTAGTTACTGCCATGTCGGGTTATAATCTGTGTCTCCAGTCAGTTTACTACTTTAGTTACTGCTATGCCGGGTTATAATTTGTGTCTCCAGTCAGTTTACTACTTAAGTTACTGCCATGCCGGGATATAATCTGTGTCTCTAGTCAGTTTACTACTTTAGTTACTACCCTGCCGGGTTATAATCTGTGTCTCCAGTCAGTTTACTACTTTAGTTACTGCCATGCCGTGTTATAGTCTGTGTCTCAAGTCAGTTCACTACTTCAGTTACTGCCATGCCGGGTTATAATCTGTGTCTCCAGTCAGTTTACTACTTTAGTTACTGCCATGCCGGGTTATATTCTGTCTCTCCAGTCAGTTTACTACTTTAGTTACTGCCATGTAATGTTATAATCTGTGTCTCTAGTCAGTTTACTAATTTAGTTACTGCCATGCCGGGTTATAATCTGTGTCTCCAGTCAGTTTACTACTTTAGTTACTGCCATGTCGGGTTATAATCTGTGTCTATAGTCAGTTTACTACTTTAGTTACTGCCATGCCGGGTTATAATCTGTGTCTCCAGTCAGTTTACTACTTTAGTTACTGCCATGCCGGGTTATAATCTGTGTCTCCAGTCAGCTTACTACTTTAGTTACTGCCATGCCGTGTTATAATCTGTGTCTCCAGTCAGTTTACTACTTTAGTTACTGCCATGCCTGGTTATATTCTGTGTCTCCAGTCAGTTTACTACTTTAGTTACTGCCATGCCGGGTTATATTCTGTGTCTCAAGTTAGTTTACTACTTTAGTTACTGCCATGCCGGGTTATAATCTGTGTCTCCAGTCAGTTTACTACTTTAGTTACTGCCATGCCGGGTTATAATCTGTGTCTCCAGTCAGTTTACTACTTTAGTTACTGCCATGCCGGGTTATAATCTGTGTCTCCAGTCAGTTTACTACTTTAGTTACTGCCATGCCGGGTTATAATCTGTGTCTCTAGTCAGTTTACTACTTTAGTTACTGCCATGCCGGGTTATAATCTGTGTCTATAGTCAGTTTACTACTTTAGTTACTGCCATGCCGGGTTATAATCTGTGTCTCCAGTCAGCTTACTACTTTAGTTACTGCCATGCCGGGTTATAATCTGTGTCTCCAGTCAGCTTACTACTTTAGTTACTGCCATGCCGGGTTATAATCTGTGTCTCCAGTCAGTTTACTACTTTAGTTACTGCCATGTCCTGTTATAATCTGTGTCTCTAGTCAGTCTACTACTTTAGTTACTGCCATGTCGATATTTAATCTGTGTCTCCAGTCAGTTTACTACTTTAGTTACTGCCATGCCGGGTTATAATCTGTGTCTCTAGTCAGTTTACTACTTTAGTTACTGATATGCCGTGTTATAATCTGTGTCTCCAGTCAGTTTACTACTTTAGTTACTGCCATGCAGGGTTAACATCTGTGTCTCCAGTCAGTTTACTACTTTAATTACTGCCATGCCGGGTTATAATCTGTGTCTCTAGTCAGTTTACTACTTTAGTTACTGCCATGCCGGGTTGTAATCTGTGTCTCTAGTCAGTTTACTACTTTAGTTACTGCCATGTCGGGTTATAATCTGTGTCTCCAGTCAGTTTACTACTTTAGTTACTGCTATGCCGGGTTATAATTTGTGTCTCCAGTCAGTTTACTACTTTAGTTACTGCCATGCCGGGTTATAATCTGTGTCTCTAGTCAGTTTACTACTTTAGTTACTACCCTGCCGGGTTATAATCTGTGTCTCCAGTCAGTTTTCTACTTTAGTTACTGCCATGCCGTGTTATAGTCTGTGTCTCAAGTCAGTTCACTACTTCAGTTACTGCCATGCCGGGTTATAATCTGTGTCTCTAGTCAGTTTACTACTTTAGTTACTGCCATGCCGGGTTATAATCTGTGTCTCCAGTCAGTGTACTACTTTAGTTACTGCCATGCCGGGTTATATTCTGTCTCTCCAGTCAGTTTACTACTTTAGTTACTGCCATGTAATGTTATAATCTGTGTCTCTAGTCAGTTTACTAATTTAGTTACTGCCATGCCGGGTTATAATCTGTGTCTCCAGTCAGTTTACTACTTTAGTTACTGCGATGCCGGGTTATAATCTGTGTCTCTAGTCAGTTTACTACTTTAGTTACTGATATGCCGTGTTATAATCTGTGTCTCCAGTCAGTTTACTACTTTAGTTACTGCCATGCAGGGTTAACATCTGTGTCTCCAGTCAGTTTACTACTTTAATTACTGCCATGCCGGGTTATAATCTGTGTCTCTAGTCAGTTTACTACTTTAGTTACTGCCATGTCGGGTTATAATCTGTGTCTCCAGTCAGTTTACTACTTTAGTTACTGCTATGCCGGGTTATAATTTGTGTCTCCAGTCAGTTTACTACTTTAGTTACTGCCATGCCGGGTTATAATCTGTGTCTCTAGTCAGTTTACTACTTTAGTTACTACCCTGCCGGGTTATAATCTGTGTCTCCAGTCAGTTTTCTACTTTAGTTACTGCCATGCCGTGTTATAGTCTGTGTCTCAAGTCAGTTCACTACTTCAGTTACTGCCATGCCGGGTTATAATCTGTGTCTCTAGTCAGTTTACTACTTTAGTTACTGCCATGCCGGGTTATAATCTGTGTCTCCAGTCAGTGTACTACTTTAGTTACTACCATGCCGGGTTATATTCTGTCTCTCCAGTCAGGTTACTACTTTAGTTACTGCCATGTAATGTTATAATCTGTGTCTCTAGTCAGTTTACTAATTTAGTTACTGCCATGCCGGGTTATAATCTGTGTCTCCAGTCAGTTTACTACTTTAGTTACTGCGATGCCGGGTTATAATCTGTGTCTCTAGTCAGTTTACTACTTTATTTACTGCCATCTCCTGTTATAATCTGTGTCTCCAGTCAGTTTACTACTTTAGTTACTGCCATGCCGGGTTATAATCTGTGTCTCTAGTCAGTTTACTACTTTAGTTACTGCCATGCCGAGTTATAATCTGTGTCTCCAGTCAGTTTTCTACTTTAGTTACTGCCATGCCGGGTTATAATCTGTGTCTCTAGTCAGTTTACTACTTTAGTTACTGCCATGCCGGGTTATAATCTGTGTCTCTAGTCAGTTTACTACTTTAGTTACTGCCATGCCGGGTTATAATCTGTGTCTCCGGTCAGTTTACTACTTTAGTTACTGCCATGCCGGGTTATAATCTGTGTCTCCAGTCAGTTTACTACTTTAGTTACTGCCATGCCGGGTTATAATCTGTCTCCAGTCAGTTTACTACTTTAGTTACTGCCATGCCGGGTTATAATCTGTGTCTCCAGTCAGTTTACTACTTTAGTTACTGGCATGCCGGGTTATAATCTGTGTCTCCAGTCAGTTTACTACTTTAGTTACTGCCATGCCGGGTTATAATCTGTGTCTCCAGTCAGTTTACTACTTTAGTTACTGCCATGCCGGGTTATAATCTGTGTCTCTAGTCAGTTTACTACTTTAGTTACTGCCATGCCGGTCTATAATCTATGTCTCTAGTCAGTTTACTACTTTAGTTACTGCCATGCCGGGTTATAATCTGTGTCTCCAGTCAGTTTACTACTTTTGTTACTGCCATTTCGGGTTATAATCTGTGTCTCCAGTTAGTTTACTACTTTAGTTACTGCCATGCCGGGTTATAATCTGTGTCTGCAGTCAGTTTACTACTTTAGTTACTGCCATGCCGGGTTAGAATCTGTGTCTCTAGTCAGTTTACTACTTTAGTTACTGCCATGCCGGGTTATAATCTGTGTCTCCAGTCAGTTTACTACTTTAGTTACTGCCATGCCGGGTTATAATCTGTGTCTCTAGTCAGTTTACTACTTTAGTTACCTCCATGCCGGGTTATAATCTATGTCTCCAGTCAGTTTACTACTTTAGTTACTGCCATGCCGGGTTATAATCTGTGTCTCTAGTCAGTTTACTACTTTAGTTACTGCCATGCCGGGTTATAATCTGTGTCTCCAGTCAGTTTACTACTTTAGTTACTGCCATGCCAGGTTATAATCTGTGTCTCCAGTCAGTTTACTACTTTAGTTACTGCAAGGCCGTGTTATAATCTGTGTCTCCAGTCAGTTTACTACTTTAGTTACTGCCATGCCGAGTTATAATCTGTGTCTCTAGTCAGTTTACTACTTTAGTTACTGCCATGCCGGGTTATAATCTGTGTCTGCAGTCAGTTTACTACTTTAGTTACTGCCATGCCGGGTTATAATCTGTGTCTCTAGTCAGTTTACTACTTTAGTTACTGCCATGCCGGGTTATAATCTGTGTCTCTAGTCAGTTTACTACTTTAGTTACTGCCATGCCGGGTTATAATCTATGTCTTCTGTCAGTTTACTACTTTAATTACTGCCATGCCGGGTTATAATCTGTGTCTCTAGTCAGTTTACTACTTTAATTACTGCCATGTCCTGTTATAATCTGTGTCTCTAGTCAGTTTACTACTTTAGTTACTGCCATGTCCTGTTATAATCTGTTTCTCTATTCAGTTTATTACTTTAGTTACTGCCATGCCGGGTTATAATCTGTGTCTCCAGTCAGTTTACTACTTTAGTTACTGCCATGCCGGGTTATAATCTGTGTCTCCAGTCAGTTTACTACTTTAGTTACTGCCATGCCGGGTTATAATCTGTGTCTCTAGTCAGTTTACTACTTTAGTTACTGCCATGCCGGGTTATAATCTGTGTCTCCAGTCAGTTTACTACTTTAGTTACTGCCATGTCGGGTTATAATCTGTGTCTCCAGTCAGTTTACTACTTTAGTTACTGCCATGCCGGGTTATAATCTATGTCTCCAGTCAGTTTACTACTTTAGTTACTCCCATGCAGGGTTATAATCTGTGTCTCCAGTCAGTTTACTACTTTAGTTACTGCCATGCCGGGTTATAATCTGTGTCTCTAGTCAGTTTACTACTTTAGTTACTGCCATGTCCTGTTATAATCCGTGTCTCTAGTCAGTTTACTACTTTAGTTAATGCCATGCCGGGTTATAATCTGTGTCTCTAGTCAGTTTACTACTTTAGTTACTGCCATGCCGGGTTATAATCTGTGTCTCCAGTCAGTTTACTACTTTAGTTACTGCCATGCCGGGTTATAATCTGTGTCTCCAGTCAGTTTACTACTTTAGTTACTGCCATGTCGGGTTAATCTCTGTCTCCAGTCAGTTTACTACTTTAGTTACTGCCATGTCGAGTTTTAATCCGTGTCTCCAGTCAGTTTACTACTTTAGATACTGCCATGTCGGGTTATAATATGTGTCTCCAGTCAGTTTACTACTTTAGTTACTGCCATGCCGGGTTATAACCTGTGTCTCCAGTCATTTTACTACTTTAGTTACTGCCATGCCGGGTTATATTCTGTGTCTCTAGTCAGTTTACTACTTTAGTTACTGCCATGCCGGGTTTTATTCTTTGTCTCCAGTCAGTTTACTACTTTAGTTACTGCCATGCCGGGTTATAATCTGTGTCTCTAGTCAGTTTACTACTTTAGTTGCTGCCATGCCGGGTTATAATCTATGTCTCCTGTCAGTTTACTACTTTAATTACTGCCAAGCCGGGTTATAATCTGTGTCTCTAGTCAGTTTACTACTTTAATTACTGCCATGTCCTGTTATAATCTGTGTCTCTAGTCAGTTTACTACTTTAGTTACTGCCATGTCCTGTTATAATCTGTTTCTCTAGTCATTTTACTACTTTAGTTACTGCCATGCCGGGTTATAATCTGTGTCTCCAGTCAGTTTACTACTTTAGTTACTGCCATGCCGGGTTATAATCTGTGTCTCCAGTCAGTTTACTACTTTAGTTACTGCCATGCCGGTTTATAATCTGTGTCTCTAGTCAGTTTACTACTTTAGTTACTGCCATGCCGGGTTATAATCTGTGTCTCCAGTCAGTTTACTACTTTAGTTACTGCCATGTCGGGTTATAATCTGTGTCTCCAGTCAGTTTACTACTTTAGTTACTGCCATGTCGGGTTAATCTGTGTCTCCAGTCAGTTTACTACTTTAGTTACTGCCATGTCGAGTTTTAATCTGTGTCTCCAGTCAGTTTACTACGTTAGTTACTGCCATGTCGGGTTATAATATGTGTCCCCAGTCAGTTTACAACTTTAGTTACTGCCATGCCGGGTTATAACCTGTGTCTCCAGTCAGTTTACTACTTTAGTTACTGCCATGCCGGGTTATATTCTGTGTCTCTAGTCAGTTTACTACTTTAGTTACTGCCATGCCGGGTTATATTCTGTGTCTCCAGTCAGTTTACTACTTTAGTTACTGCCATGCCGGGTTATAATCTTTGTCTCTAGTCAGTTTACTACTTTAGTTACTGCCATGCCGGGTTATAATCTGTGTCTCTAGTCAGTTTACTACTTTAGTTACTGCCATGCCGGGTTATAATCTGTGTCTCCAGTCAGATTACTACTTTAGTTACTGCCATGCCGGGTTATAATCTGTGTCTCTAGTCAGTTTACTACTTTATTTACTGCCATGTCCTGTTATAATCTGTGTCTCTAGTCAGTTTACTACTTTAGTTACTGGCATGCCGGGTTATAATCTGTGTCTCCAGTCAGTTTACTACTTTAGTTACTGCCGTGCCGGGTTATAATCTGTGTCTCCAGTCAGTTTACTACTTTAGTTACTGCCATGCCGGGTTATATTCTGTGTCTCCAGTCAGCTTACTACTTTAGTTACTGCCATGCCGGGTTATAATCTGTGTCTCCAGTCAGCTTACTACTTTAGTTACTGCAATGCCGGGTTATAATCTGTGTCTCCAGTCAGTTTACTACTTTAGTTACTGCCATGCCGGGTTATAATCTGTTTCTCCAGTCTGTTTACTAGTTTAGTTACTGCCATGTCGTGTTATAATCTGTTTCTCCAGTCTGTTTAATAGTTTAGTTACTGCCATGCTGGGTTATAATCTGTGTCTGCAGTCAGTTTACTACTTTAGTTACTGCTATGCCGGGTTATAATCTGTGTCTGTAGTCAGTTTACTACTTTAGTTACTGCCATGCCGGGTTATAATCTGTGTCTCTAGTCAGTTTACTACTTTAGTTACTGCCATGTCGGGTTATAATATGTGTCTCCAGTTAGTTTAGTACTTTAGTTACTGCCATGCCGGGTTATAATCTGTGTCTGCAGTCAGTTTACTACTTTAGTTACTGCCATGCCGGGTTATAATCTATGTCTCCTGTCAGTTTACTACTTTAGTTACTGCCATGCCGGGTTATAATCTATGTCTCCTGTCAGTTTACTACTTTAGTTACTGCCATGCCGGGTTATAATCTGTGTCTCTAGTCAGTTTACTACTTTAATTACTGCCATGTCCTGTTATAATCTGTGTCTCTAGTCAGTTTACTACTTTAGTTACTGCCATGTCCTGTTATAATCTGTTTCTCTAGTCAGTTTACTACTTTAGTTACTGCCATGCCGGGTTATAATCTGTGTCTCCAGTCAGTTTACTACTTTAGTTACTGCCATGCCGGGTTATAATCTGTGTCTCCAGTCAGTTTACTACTTTAGTTACTGCCATGCCGGGTTATAATCTGTGTCTCTAGTCAGTTTACTACTTTAGTTACTGCCATGCCGGGTTATAATCTGTGTCTCCAGTCAGTTTACTACTTTAGTTACTGCCATGTCGGGTTATAATCTGTGTCTCCAGTCAGTTTACTACTTTAGTTACTGCCATGCCGGGTTATAATCTGTGTCTCTAGTCAGTTTACTACTTTAGTTACTGCCATGTCCTGTTATAATCTGTGTCTCCA
Organism: Cepaea hortensis; assembly: GCA_963921405.1. NCBI lineage: Eukaryota > Metazoa > Mollusca > Gastropoda > Stylommatophora > Helicidae > Cepaea > Cepaea hortensis. The sequence goes on along the minus strand of OY992894.1, from coordinate 63,347,888 downwards.
GTCAGTTTACTACTTTAGTTACTGTCATGCCGGTTTATAATCTGTGTCTCCAGTCAGCTTACTACTTTAGTTACTGACATGCCGGGTTATAATCTGTGTCTCTATTCAGTTTACTACTTTAGTTACTGCCATGCCGGGTTATAATCTGTGTCTCCAGTCAGTTTACTACTTTAGTTACTGCCATGCCGGGTTATAATCTGTGTCTCTAGTCAGTTTACTACTTTAGATACTGCCATGTCCTGTTATAATCTGTGTCTTTAGTCAGTTTACTACTTTAGTTACTGCCATGTCCTGTTATAATCTGTGTCTCCAGTCAGTTTACTACTTTAGTTACTGCCATGCCGGGTTATAATCTGTGTCTCCAGTCAGTTTACTACTTTAGTTACTGCCATGCTGGGTTATAATCTGTGTCTCTAGTCAGTTTACTACTTTAGTTACTGCCATGCCGGGTTATAATCTGTGTCTCTAGTCAGTTTACTACTTTAGTTACTGCCATGTCATGTTATAATCTGTGTCTCTAGTCAGTTTACTACTTTAGTTACTGCCATGTCCTGTTATAATCTGTGTCTCCAGTCAGTTTACTACTTTAGTTACTGCCATGCCGGGTTATAATCTGTGTCTCCAGTCAGTTTACTACTTTAGTTACTGCCATGCCGGGTTATAATCTGTGTCTCCAGTCAGTTTACTACTTTGGTTACTGCCATGTCGGGTTAATCTGTGTCTCCAGTCAGTTTACTACTTTAGTTACTGCCATGTCGAGTTTTAATCTGTGTCGCCATTCAGTTTACTACTTTAGTTACTGCCATGTCGGGTTATAATATGTGTCTCCAGTCAGTTTACTACTTTAGTTACCGCCATGCCGGGTTATATTCTGTGTCTCCAGTCAGTTTACTACTTTAGTTACTGCCATGCCGGGTTATATTCTGTGTCTCTAGTCAGTTTACTACTTTAGTTACTGCCATGCCGGGTTACATTCTGTGTCTCCAGTCAGTTTACTACTTTAGTTACTGCCATGCCGGGTTATAATCTGTGTCTCTAGTCAGTTTACTACTTTAGTTACTGCCATGTCCTGTTATAATCTGTGTCTCTAGTCAGTTTACTACTTTAGTTACTGCCATATCCTGTTATAATCTGTGTCTCTAGTCAGTTTACTACTTTAGTTACTGCCATGTCCTGTTATAATCTGTGTCTCCAGTCAGTTTACTACTTTAGTTACTGCCATGTCGGGTTATAATCTGTGTCTATAGTCAGTTTACTACTTTAGTTACTGCCATGCCGGGTTATAATCTGTGTCTCCAGTCAGTTTACTACTTTAGTTACTGCCATGCCGGGTTATAATCTGTGTCTCCAGTCAGCTTACTACTTTAGTTACTGCCATGCCGTGTTATAATCTGTGTCTCCAGTCAGTTTACTACTTTAGTTACTGCCATGCCGGGTTATAATCTGTGTCTCCAGTCAGTTTACTACTTTAGTTACTGCCATGCCTGGTTATATTCTGTGCCTCCAGTCAGTTTACTACTTTAGTTACTGCCATGCCGGGTTATATTCTGTGTCTCCAGTCAGTTTACAACTTTAGTTACTGCCATGCCGGGTTATAATCTGTGTCTCAAGTTAGTTTACTACTTTAGTTACTGCCATGCCGGGTTATAATCTGTGTCTCCAGTCAGTTTACTACTTTAGTTACTGCCATGCCGGGTTATAATCTGTGTCTCCAGTCAGTTTACTACTTTAGTTACTGCCATGCCGGGTTATAATCTGTGTCTCCAGTCAGTTTACTACTTTAGTTACTGCCATGCCGGGTTATAATCTGTGTCTCTAGTCAGTTTACTACTTTAGTTACTGCCATGCCGGGTTATAATCTGTGTCTATAGTCAGTTTACTACTTTAGTTACTGCCATGCCGGGTTATAATCTGTGTCTCCAGTCAGCTTACTACTTTAGTTACTGCCATGCCGGGTTATAATCTGTGTCTCCAGTCAGCTTACTACTTTAGTTACTGCCATGCCGGGTTATAATCTGTGTCTCCAGTCAGTTTACTACTTTAGTTACTGCCATGTCCTGTTATAATCTGTGTCTCTAGTCAGTCTACTACTTTAGTTACTGCCATGTCGATATTTAATCTGTGTTTCCAGTCAGTTTACTACTTTAGTTACTGTCATGCCGGGTTATAATCTGTGTCTCTAGTCAGTTTACTACTTTAGTTACTGATATGCCGTGTTATAATCTGTGTCTCCAGTCAGTTTACTACTTTAATTACTGCCATGCCGGGTTATAATCTGTGTCTCTATTCAGTTTACTACTTTAGTTACTGCCATGCCGGGTTGTAATCTGTGTCTCTAGTCAGTTTACTACTTTAGTTACTGCCATGTCGGGTTATAATCTGTGTCTCTATTCAGTTTACTACTTTAGTTACTGCTATGCCGGGTTATAATTTGTGTCTCCAGTCAGTTTACTACTTTAGTTACTGCCATGCCGGGTTATAATCTGTGTCTCTAGTCAGTTTACTACTTTAGTTACTACCCTGCCGGGTTATAATCTGTGTCTCCAGTCAGTTTACTACTTTAGTTACTGCCATGCCGTGTTAAAGTCTGTGTCTCAAGTCAGTTCACTACTTCAGTTACTGCCATGCCGGGTTATAATCTGTGTCTCTAGTCAGTTTACTACTTTAGTTACTGCCATGCCGGGTTATAATCTGTGTCTCCAGTCAGTTTACTACTTTAGTTACTGCCATGCCGGGTTATATTCTGTCTCTCCAGTCAGTTTACTAATTTAGTTACTGCCATGCCGGGTTATAATCTGTGTCTCCAGTCAGTTTACTACTTTAGTTACTGCGATGCCGGGTTATAATCTGTGTCTCTAGTCAGTTTACTACTTTATTTACTGCCATCTCCTGTTATAATCTGTGTCTCCAGTCAGTTTACTACTTTAGTTACTGCCATGCCGGGTTATAATCTGTGTCTCTAGTCAGTTTACTACTTTAGTTACTGCCATGCCGAGTTATAATCTGTGTCTCCAGTCAGTTTTCTACTTTAGTTACTGCCATGCCGGGTTATAATCTGTGTCTCTAGTCAGTTTACTACTTTAGTTACTGCCATGCCGGGTTATAATCTGTGTCTCTAGTCAGTTTACTACTTTAGTTACTGCCATGCCGGGTTATAATCTGTGTCTCCGGTCAGTTTACTACTTTAGTTACTGCCATGCCGGGTTATAATCTGTGTCTCCAGTCAGTTTACTACTTTAGTTACTGCCATGCCGGGTTATAATCTGTGTCTCCAGTCAGTTTACTACTTTAGTTACTGCCATGCCGGGTTATAATCTGTGTCTCCAGTCAGTTTACTACTTTAGTTACTGGCATGCCGGGTTATAATCTGTGTCTCCAGTCAGTTTACTACTTTAGTTACTGGCATGACGGGTTATAATCTGTGTCTCCAGTCAGTTTACTACTTTAGTTACTGCCATGCCGGGTTATAATCTGTGACTCTAGTCAGTTTACTACTTTAGTTACTGCCATGCCGGGTTATAATCTATGTCTCTAGTCAGTTTACTACTTTAGTTACTGCCATGCCGGGTTATAATCTGTGTCTCCAGTCAGTTTACTACTTTAGTTACTGCCATTTCGGGTTATAATCTGTGTCTCCAGTTAGTTTACTACTTTAGTTACTGCCATGCCGGGTTATAATCTGTGTCTGCAGTCAGTTTACTACTTTAGTTATTGCCATGCCGGGTTAGAATCTGTGTCTCTAGTCAGTTTACTACTTTAGTTACTGCCATGCCGGGTTATAATCTGTGTCTCCAGTCAGTTTACTACTTTAGTTACTGCCATGCCGGGTTATAATCTGTGTCTCTAGTCAGTTTACTACTTTAGTTACCTCCATGCCGGGTTATAATCTATGTCTCCAGTCAGTTTACTACTTTAGTTACTGCCATGCCGGGTTATAATCTGTGTCTCTAGTCAGTTTACTACTTTAGTTACTGCCATGCTGGGTTATAATCTGTGTCTCCAGTCAGTTTACTACTTTAGTTACTGCCATGCCAGGTTATAATCTGTGTCTCCAGTCAGTTTACTACTTTAGTTACTGCAAGGCCGTGTTATAATCTGTGTCTCCAGTCAGTTTACTACTTTAGTTACTGCCATGCCGGGTTATAATCTGTGTCTCCAGTCAGTTTACTACTTTAGTTACTGCCATGCCGGGTTACAATCTGTGTCTCTAGTCAGTTTACTACTTTAGTTACTGCCATGTCCTGTTATAATCTGTTTCTCTAGTCAGTTTACTACTTTAGTTACTGCCATGCCGGGTTATAATCTGTGTCTCTAGTCAGTGTACTACTTTAGTTACTGCCATGCCGGGTTATAATCTGTGTCTCCAGTCAGTTTACTACTTTAGTTACTGGCATGCCGGGTTATAATCTGTGTCTCTAGTCAGTTTACTACTTTAGTTACTGCCATGCCGGGTTATAATCTGTGTCTCTAGTCAGTTTACTACTTTAGTTACTGCCATGTCCTGTTATAATCTGTGTCTCTAGTCAGTTTACTACTTTAGTTACTGCCATGCCGGGTTATAATCTGTGTCTCTAGTCAGTTTACTACTTTAGTTACTGCCATGCCGGGTTATAATCTGTGTCTCTAGTCAGTTTACTACTTTATTTACTGGCATGTCCTGTTATAATCTGTGTCTCTAGTCAGTTTACTACTTTAGTTACTGCCATGCTGGGTTATAATCTGTTTCTCCGGTCAGTTTACTACTTTAGTTACTGCCATGCCGGGTTATAATATGTGTCTCTAGTCAGTTTACTACTTTAGTTACTGCCATGCCGGGTTATAATCTGTGTCTCTAGTCAGTTTACTACTTTAGTTACTGCCATGCCGGGTTATAATCTGTGTCTCTAGTCAGTTTACTACTTTAGTTACTGCCATGCCGGGTTATAATCTGTGTCTCCAGTCAGTTTACTACTTTAGTTACTGCCATGCCGGGTTATAATCTGTGTCTCCAGTCAGTTAACTACTTTAGTTACTGCCATGCCGGGTTATAATCTGTGTCTCCAGTCAGTTTACTACTTTAGTTACTGCCATGCCGGGTTATAATCTGTGTCTCCAGTCAGCTTACTACTTTAGTTACTGCCATGCCGGGTTATAATCTGTGTCTCCAGTCAGCTTACTAATTTAGTTACTGCCATGCTGGGTTATAATCTGTGTCTCCAGTCAGTTTACTACTTTAGTTACTGCCATGCCGAGTTATAATCTGTGTCTCTAGTCAGTTTACTACTTTAGTTACTGCCATGCCGGGTTATAATCTGTGTCTGCAGTCAGTTTACTACTTTAGTTACTGATATGCCGGGTTATAATCTGTGTCTCTAGTCAGTTTACTACTTTAGTTACTGCCATGCCGGGTTATAATCTGTGTCTCTAGTCAGTTTACTACTTTAGTTACTGCCATGCCGGGTTATAATCTATGTCTTCTGTCAGTTTACTACTTTAATTACTGCCATGCCGGGTTATAATCTGTGTCTCTAGTCAGTTTACTACTTTAATTACTGCCATGTCCTGTTATAATCTGTGTCTCTAGTCAGTTTACTACTTTAGTTACTGCCATGTCCTGTTATAATCTGTTTCTCTAGTCAGTTTACTACTTTAGTTTACTGCCATGCCGGGTTATAATCTGTGTCTCCAGTCAGTTTACTACTTTAGTTACTGCCATGCCGGGTTATAATCTGTGTCTCCAGTCAGTTTACTACTTTAGTTACTGCCATGCCGGGTTATAATCTGTGTCTCTAGTCAGTTTACTACTTTAGTTACTGCCATGCCGGGTTATAATCTGTGTCTCCAGTCAGTTTACTACTTTAGTTACTGCCATGTCGGGTTATAATCTGTGTCTCCAGTCAGTTTACTACTTTAGTTACTGCCATGCCGGGTTATAATCTGTGTCTCCAGTCAATTTACTACTTTATTTACTGCCATGCCGGTTTCTAAGCTGTGTCTCCAGTCAGTTTACTACTTTAGTTACTGCCATGCCGGGTTATAATCTGTGTCTCCAGTCAGTTTACTACTTTAGTTACTCCCATGCCGGGTTATAATCTGTGTCTCCAGTCAGTTTACTACTTTAGTTACTGCCATGCCGGGTTATAATATGTGTCTCTAGTCAGTTTACTACTTTAGTTACTGCCATGTCCTGTTATAATCCGTGTCTCTAGTCAGTTTACTACTTTAGTTACTGCCATGCCGGGTTATAATCTGTGTCTCTAGTCAGTTTACTACTTTAGTTACTGCCATGCCGGGTTATAATCTGTGTCTCCAGTCAGTTTACTACTTTAGTTACTGCCATGTCGGGTTAATCTCTGTCTCCAGTCAGTTTACTACTTTAGTTACTGCCATGTCGAGTTTTAATCTGTGTCTCCAGTCAGTTTACTACTTTAGTTACTGCCATGTCGGGTTATAATATGTGTCTCCAGTCAGTTTACTACTTTAGTTACTGCCATGCCGGGTTATAACCTGTGTCTCCAGTCATTTTACTACTTTAGTTACTGCCATGCCGGGTTATATTCTGTGTCTCTAGTCAGTTTACTACTTTAGTTACTGCCATGCCGGGTTTTATTCTGTGTCTCCAGTCAGTTTACTACTTTAGTTACTGCCATGCCGGGTTATAATCTGTGTCTCTAGTCAGTTTACTACTTTAGTTGCTGCCAAGCCGGGTTATAATCTATGTCTCCTGTCAGTTTACTACTTTAATTACTGCCAAGCCGGGTTATAATCTGTGTCTCTAGTCAGTTTACTACTTTAATTACTGCCATGTCCTGTTATAATCTGTGTCTCTAGTCAGTTTACTACTTTAGTTACTGCCATGACCTGTTATAATCTGTTTCTCTAGTCATTTTACTACTTTAGTTACTGCCATGCCGGGTTATAATCTGTGTCTCCAGTCAGTTTACTACTTTAGTTACTGCCATGCCGGGTTATAATCTGTGTCTCCAGTCAGTTTACTACTTTAGTTACTGCCATGCCGGTTTATAATCTGTGTCTCTAGTCAGTTTACTACTTTAGTTACTGACATGCCGGGTTATAATCTGTGTCTCCAGTCAGTTTACTACTTTAGTTACTGCCATGTCGGGTTATAATCTGTGTCTCCAGTCAGTTTACTACTTTAGTTACTGCCATGCCGGGTTATAATCTGTGTCTCCAGTCAGTTTACTACTTTAGTTACTGCCATGCCGGGTTATAATCTGTGTCTCCAGTCAGTTTACTACTTTAGTTACTGCAATGCCGGTTTCTAATCTGTGTCTCCAGTCAGTTTACTACTTTAGTTACTGCCATGCCGGGTTATAATCTGTGTCTCTATTCAGTTTACTACTTTAGTTACTGCCATGCCGGGTTAAAATCTGTGTCTCCAGTCAGTTTACTACTTTAGTTACTGCCAAGCCGGGTTATAATCTGTGTCTCTAGTCAGTTTACTACTTTAGTTACTGCCATGTCCTGTTATAATCTGTGTCTCTAGTCAGTTTACTACTTTAGTTACTGCCATGCCGGGTTATAATCTGTGTCTCTAGTCAGTTTACTACTTTAGTTACTGCCATGCCGGGTTATAATCTGTGTCTCCAGTCAGTTTACTGCTTTAGTTACTGCCATGCCGGGTTATAATCTGTGTCTCCAGTCAGTTTACTACTTTAGTTACTGCCATGTCGGGTTAATCTGTGTCTCCAGTCAGTTTACTACTTTAGTTACTGCCATGTCGAGTTTTAATCTGTGTCTCCAGTCAGTTTACTACTTTAGTTACTGCCATGCCGGGTTATAATCTGTGTCTCCAGTCAGTTTACTACTTTAGTTACTGCCATGCCGGGTTATAATCTGTGTCTCTAGTCAGTTTACTACTTTAGTTACTGCCATGCCGGGTTATAATCTGTGTCTCTAGTCAGTTTACTACTTTAGTTACTGCCATGCCGGGTTATAATCTGTGTCTCCAGTCAGATTACTACTTTAGTTACTGCCATGTCCTGTTATAATCTGTGTCTCTAGTCAGTTTACTACTTTAGTTACTGCCATGCCGGGTTATAATCTGTGTCTCTAGTCAGTTTACTACTTTAGTTACTGCCATGCCGGGTTATAATCTGTGTCTCTAGTCAGTTTACTACTTTATTTACTGCCATGCCGGGTTATAATATGTGTCTCTAGTCAGTTTACTACTTTAGTTACTGCCATGCTGGGTTATAATCTGTGTCTCTAGTCAGTTTACTACTTTAGTTACTGCCATGTCGGGTTAATCGCTGTCTCCAGTCAGTTTACTACTTTAGTTACTGCCATGCCGGGTTATAATCTGTGTCTCCAGACAGTTTACTACTTTAGTTACTGCCATGCCTGGTTATAATCTGTGTCTCCAGTCAGCTTACTACTTTAGTTACTGCCATGCTGGGTTATAATCTGTGTCTCCAGTCTGTTTACTACTTTAGTTACTGCCATGCCGGGTTATAATCTGTGTCTCCAGTCAGTTTACTACTTTAGTTACTGCCATGCCGGGTTATAATCTGTGTCTCCAGTCAGCTTACTACTTTAGTTACTGACATGCTGGGTTATAATCTGTGTCTCCAGTCTGTTTACTACTTTAGTTACTGCCATGCCGGGTTATAATCTGTGTCTCCAGTCAGCTTACTACTTTAGTTACTGCCATGCTGGGTTATAATCTGTGTCTCCAGTCTGTTTACTACTTTAGTTACTGCCATGCCGGGTTATAATCTGTGTCTCCAGTCAGTTTACTACTTTAGTTACTGCCATGCCGGGTTATAATCTATTTCTCCAGTCAGTTTACTAGTTTAGTGGCTGCCATGCTGGTTTATAATCTGTGTCTCCAGTCAGTTTACTACTTTAGTTACTGCCATGCAGGGTTAACATCTGTGTCTCCAGTCAGTTTACTACTTTAATTACTGCCATGCCGGGTTATAATCTGTGTCTCTAGTCAGTTTACTACTTTAGTTACTGCCACGCCGGGTTTTAATCTGTGTCTCTAGTCAGTTTACTACTTTAGTTACTGCCACGTCGGATTATAATCTGTGTCTCCAGTTAGTTTAGTACTTTAGTTACTGCCATGCCGGGTTATAATCTGTGTCTCCAGTCAGTTTACTACTTTAGTTACTGCCATGCCGGGTTATAATCTGTGTCTCTAGTCAGTTTACTACTTTAGTTACTGCCATGCCGGGTTATAATCTGTGTCTGCAGTCAGTTTACTACTTTAGTTACTGCCATGCCGGGTTATAATCTGTGTCTCCAGTCAGTTTACTACTTTAGTTACTGCCATGCCGGGTTATAATCTGTGTCTCCAGTCAGTTTACTACTTTAGTTACTGCCATGCCGGGTTACAATCTGTGTCTCTAGTCAGTTTACTACTTTAGTTACTGCCATGTCCTGTTACAATCTGTGTCTCTAGTCAGTTTACTACTTTAGTTACTGCCATGTCCTGTTATAATCTGTGTCTCTAGTCAGTTTACTACTTTAGTTACTGCCATGTCCTGTTATAATCTGTTTCTCTAGTCAGTTTACTACTTTAGTTACTGCCATGCCGGGTTATAATCTGTGTCTCCAGTCAGTTTACTACTATAGTTACTGCCATGCCGGGTTATAATCTGTGTCTCCAGTCAGTTTACTACTTTAGTTACTGCAATGCCGGGTTATAATCTGTGTCTCTAGTCAGTTTACTACTTTAGTTACTGCCATGCCGGGTTATAATCTGTGTCTCCAGTCAGTTTACTACTTTAGTTACTGCCATGCCGGGTTATATTCTGTGTCTCCAGTCAGTTTACTACTTTAGTTACTGCCATGCCGGGTTATATTCTGTGTCTCCAGTCAGTTTACTACTTTAGTTACTGCCATGCCGGGTTATAATCTGTGTCTCCAGTCAGCTTACTACTTTAGTTACTGCCATGCCGGGTTATAATCTGTGTCTCCAGTCAGTTTACTAGTTTAGTTACTGCCATGCCGGGTTATAATCTGTGTCTCCAGTCAGTTTACTACTTTAGTTACTGCCATGCCGGGTTATAATCTGTGTCTCTAGTCAGTTTACTACTTTAGTTACTGCCATGCCGGGTTATAGTCTGTGTCTCCGGTCAGTTTACTACTTTAGTTACTGCCATGCCGGGTTATAATCTGTGTCTCCAGTCAGTTTACTACTTTAGTTACTGCCATGCCGGGTTATAATCTGTGTCTCCAGTCAGTTTACTACTTTAGTTACTGCCATGCCGGGTTATAATCTGTGTCTCCAGTCAGTTTACTACTTTAGTTACTGGCATGCCGGGTTATAATCTGTGTCTCCAGTCAGTTTACTACTTTAGTTACTGCCATGCCGGGTTATAATCTGTGTCTCCAGTCAGTTTACTACTTTAGTTACTGCCATGCCGGGTTATAATCTGTGTCTCTAGTCAGTTTACTACTTTAGTTACTGCCATGCCGGGTTATAATCTATGTCTCTAGTCAGTTTACTACTTTAGTTACTGCCATGCCGGGTTATAATCTGTGTCTCCAGTCAGTTTACTACTTTAGTTACTGCCATGTCGGGTTATAATCTGTGTCTCCAGTTAGTTTACTACTTTAGTTACTGCCATGCCGGGTTATAATCTGTGTCTGCAGTCAGTTTACTACTTTAGTTACTGCCATGCCGGGTTATAATCTGTGTCTCTAGTCAGTTTACTACTTTAGTTACTGCCATGCCGGGTTATAATCTGTGTCTCCAGTCAGATTACTACTTTAGTTACTGCCATGCCGGGTTATAATCTGTGTCTCTAGTCAGTTTACTACTTTAGTTACTGCCATGCCGGGTTATAATCTGTGTCTCCAGTCAGTTTACTACTTTAGTTACTGCCATGCCGGGTTATAATCTGTGTCTCTAGTCAGTTTACTACTTTAGTTACTGCCATGCTGGGTTATAATCTGTGTCTCCAGTCAGTTTACTACTTTAGATACTGCCATGCCGGGTTATAATCTGTGTCTCCAGTCAGTTTACTACTTTAGTTACTGCCATGCCGGGTTATAATCTGTGTCTCCAGTCAGTTTACTACTTTAGTTACTGCCATGCCGGGTTATAATCTGTGTCTCCAGTCAGTTTACTACTTTAGTTACTGCCATGCCGGGTTATATTCTGTGTCTCTAGTCAGTTTACTACTTTAGTTACTGCCATGTCCTGTTATAATCTGTTTCTCTAGTCAGTTTACTACTTTAGTTACTGCCATGCCGGGTTATAATCTGTGTCTCTAGTCAGTGTACTACTTTAGTTACTGCCATGCCGGGTTATAATCTGTGTCTCCAGTCAGTTTACTACTTTAGTTACTGCCATGCCGGGTTATAATCTGTGTCTCTAGTCAGTTTACTACTTTAGTTACTGCCATGCCGGGTTATAATCTGTGTCTCTAGTCAGTTTACTACTTTAGTTACTGCCATGTCCTGTTATAATCTGTGTCTCTAGTCAGTTTACTACTTTAGTTACTGCCATGCCGGGTTATAATCTGTGTCTCTAGTCAGTTTACTACTTTAGTTACTGCCATGCCGGGTTATAATCTGTCTCTAGTCAGTTTACTACTTAATTTACTGCCATGTCCTGTTATAATCTGTGTCTCTAGTCTGTTTACTACTTTAGTTACTTCCATGCTGGGTTATAATCTGTTTCTCCGGTCAGTTTACTACTTTAGTTACTGCCATGCCGGGTTATAATATGTGTCTCTAGTCAGTTTACTACTTTAGTTACTGCCTTGCCGGGTTATAATCTGTGTCTCTAGTCAGTTTACTACTTTAGTTACTGCCATGCCGGGTTATAATCTGTGTCTCTAGTCAGTTTACTACTTTAGTTACTGCCATGCCGGGTTATAATCTGTGTCTCCAGTCAGTTTACAACTTTAGTTACTGCCATGCCGGGTTATAATCTGTGTCTCCAGTCAGTTTACTACTTTAGTTACTGCCATGCCGGGTTATAATCTGTGTCTCCAGTCAGTTTACTACTTTAGTTACTGCCATGCCGGGTTATAATCTGTGTCTCCAGTCAGCTTACTACTTTAGTTACTGCCATGCCGGGTTATAATCTGTGTCTCCAGTCAGCTTACTACTTTAGTTACTGCCATGCTGGGTTATAATCTGTGTCTCCAGTCAGTTTACTACTTTAGTTACTGCCATGCCGAGTTATAATCTGTGTCTCTAGTCAGTTTACTACTTTAGTTACTGCCATGCCGGGTTATAATCTGTGTCTGCAGTCAGTTTACTACTTTAGTTACTGCCATGCCGGGTTATAATCTGTGTCTCTAGTCAGTTTACTACTTTAGTTACTGCCATGCCGGGTTATAATCTGTGTCTCTAGTCAGTTTACTACTTTAGTTACTGCCATGCCGGGTTATAATCTATGTCTCCTGTCAGTTTACTACTTTAATTACTGCCATGCCGGGTTATAATCTGTGTCTCTAGTCAGTTTACTACTTTAATTACTGCCATGTCCTGTTATAATCTGTGTCTCTAGTCAGTTTACTACTTTAGTTACTGCCATGCCGGGTTATAATCTGTTTCTCCAGTCAGTTTACTACTTTAGTTACTGCCATGCCGGGTTATAATCTGTGTCTCCAGTCAGTTTACTACTTTATTTACTGCCATGCCGGTTTCTAAGCTGTGTCTCCAGTCAGTTTACTACTTTAGTTACTGCCATGCCGGGTTATATTCTGTGTCTCCAGTCAGTTTACTACTTTAGTTACTCCCATGCCGGGTTATAATCTGTGTCTCCAATCAGTTTACTACTTTAGTTACTGCCATGCCGGGTTATAATCTGTGTCTCTAGTCAGTTTACTACTTTAGTTACTGCCATGTCGGGTTAATCTCTGTCTCCAGTCAGTTTACTACTTTAGTTACTGCCATGTCGAGTTTTAATCTGTGTCTCCAGTCAGTTTACTACTTTAGTTACTGCCATGTCGGGTTATAATATGTCTCTCCAGTCAGTTTACTACTTTAGTTACTGCCATGCCGGGTTATAACCTGTGTCTCCAGTCATTTTACTACTTTAGTTACTGCCATGCCGGGTTATATTCTGTGTCTCTACTCAGTTTACTACTTTAGTTACTGCCATGCCGGGTTTTATTCTGTGTCTCCAGTCAGTTTACTACTTTAGTTACTGCCATGCCGGGTTATAATCTGTGTCTCTAGTCAGTTTACTACTTTAGTTACTGCCATGCCGTGTTATAATCTATGTCGCCTGTCAGTTTACTACTTTAATTACTGCCAAGCCGGGTTATAATCTGTGTCTCTAGTCAGTTTACTACTTTAATTACTGCCATGTCCTGTTATAATCTGTGTCTCTAGTCAGTTTACTACTTTAGTTACTGCCATGCCGGGTTATAATCTGTGTCTCCAGTCAGTTTACTACTTTAGTTACTGCCATGCCGGTTTATAACCTGTGTCTCTAGTCAGTTTACTACTTTAGTTACTGCCATGCCGGGTTATAATCTGTGTCTCCAGTCAGTTTACTACTTTAGTTACTGCCATGCCGGGTTATAATCTGTGTCTCCAGTCAGTTTACTACTTTAGTTACTGCCATGCCGGGTTATAATCTGTGTCTCTATTCAGTTTACTACTTTAGTTACTGCCATGCCGGGTTATAATCTGTGTCTCCAGTCAGTTTACTACTTTAGTTACTGCCATGCCGGGTTATAATCTGTGTCTCTAGTCAGTTTACTACTTTAGTTACTGCCATGTCCTGTTATAATCTGTGTCTCTAGTCAGTTTACTACTTTAGTTACTGCCATGCCGGGTTATAATCTGTGTCTCTAGTCAGTGTACTACTTTAGTTACTGCCATGCCGGGTTATAATCTGTGTCTCCAGTCAGTTTACTACTTTAGTTACTGCCATGCCGGGTTATATTCTGTGTCTCTAGTCAGTTTACTACTTTAGTTACTGCCATGCCGGGTTATAATCTGTGTCTCTAGTCAGTTTACTACTTAATTTACTGCCATGTCCTGTTATAATCTGTGTCTCTAGTCTGTTTACTACTTTAGTTACTGCCATGCTGGGTTATAATCTGTTTCTCCGGTCAGTTTACTACTTTAGTTACTGCCATGCCGGGTTATAATATGTGTCTCTAGTCAGTTTACTACTTTAGTTACTGCCTTGCCGGGTTATAATCTGTGTCTCTAGTCAGTTTACTACTTTAGTTACTGCCATGCCGGGTTATAATCTGTGTCTCTAGTCAGTTTACTACTTTAGTTACTGCCATGCCGGGTTATAATCTGTGTCTCCAGTCAGTTTACTACTTTAGTTACTGCCATGCCGGGTTATAATCTGTGTCTCCAGTCAGTTTACTACTTTAGTTACTGCCATGCCGGGTTATAATCTGTGTCTCCAGTCAGTTTACTACTTTAGTTACTGCCATGCCGGGTTATAATCTGTGTCTCCAGTCAGCTTACTACTTTAGTTACTGCCATGCCGGGTTATAATCTGTGTCTCCAGTCAGCTTACTACTTTAGTTACTGCCATGCTGGGTTATAATCTGTGTCTCCAGTCAGTTTACTACTTTAGTTACTGCCATGCCGAGTTATAATCTGTGTCTCTAGTCAGTTTACTACTTTAGTTACTGCCATGCCGGGTTATAATCTGTGTCTGCAGTCAGTTTACTACTTTAGTTACTGCCATGCCGGGTTATAATCTGTGTCTCTAGTCAGTTTACTACTTTAGTTACTGCCATGCCGGGTTATAATCTGTGTCTCTAGTCAGTTTACTACTTTAGTTACTGCCATGCCGGGTTATAATCTATGTCTCCTGTCAGTTTACTACTTTAATTACTGCCATGCCGGGTTATAATCTGTGTCTCTAGTCAGTTTACTACTTTAATTACTGCCATGTCCTGTTATAATCTGTGTCTCTAGTCAGTTTACTACTTTAGTTTCTGCCATGCCGGGTTATAATCTGTTTCTCTAGTCAGTTTACTACTTTAGTTACTGCCATGCCGGGTTATAATCTGTGTCTCCAGTCAGTTTACTACTTTAGTTACTGCCATGCCGGGTTATAATCTGTGTCTCCAGTCAGTTTACTACTTTAGTTACTGCCATGCCGGGTTATAATCTGTGTCTCTAGTCAGTTTACTACTTTAGTTACTGCCATGCCGGGTTATAATCTGTGTCTCCAGTCAGTTTACTACTTTAGTTACTGCCATGTCGGGTTATAATCTGTGTCTCCAGTCAGTTTACTACTTTAGTTACTGCCATGTCGGGTTATAATCTGTGTCTCCAGTCAGTTTACTACTTTAGTTACTGCCATGCCGGGTTATAATCTGTGTCTCCAGTCAGTTTACTACTTTATTTAATGCCATGCCGGTTTCTAAGCTGTGTCTCCAGTCAGTTTACTACTTTAGTTACTGCCATGCCGGGTTATAATCTGTGTCTCCAGTCAGTTTACTACTTTAGTTACTCCCATGCCGGGTTATAATCTGTGTCTCCAATCAGTTTACTACTTTAGTTACTGCCATGCCGGGTTATAATCTGTGTCTCTAGTCAGTTTACTACTTTAGTTACTGCTATGTCGGGTTAATCTCTGTCTCCAGTCAGTTTACTACTTTAGTTACTGCCATGTCGAGTTTTAATCTGTGTCTCCAGTCAGTTTACTACTTTAGTTACTGCCATGTCGGGTTATAATATGTCTCTCCAGTCAGTTTACTACTTTAGTTACTGCCATGCCGGGTTATAACCTGTGTCTCTAGTCAGTTTACTACTTTAGTTACTGCCATGCCGGGTTATATTCTGTGTCTCTAGTCAGTTTACTACTTTAGTTACTGCCATGCCGGGTTTTATTCTGTGTCTCCAGTCAGTTTACTACTTTAGTTACTGCCATGCCGGGTTATAATCTGTGTCTCTAGTCAGTTTACTACTTTAGTTACTGCCATGCCGTGTTATAATCTATGTCTCCTGTCAGTTTACTACTTTAATTACTGCCAAGCCGGGTTATAATCTGTGTCTCTAGTCAGTTTACTACTTTAATTACTGCCATGTCCTGTTATAATCTGTGTCTCTAGTCAGTTTACTACTTTAGTTACTGCCATGTCCTGTTATAATCTGTTTCTCTAGTCAGTTTACTACTTTAGTTACTGCCATGCCGGGTTATAATCTGTGTCTCCAGTCAGATTACTACTTTAGTTACTGCCATGCCGGTTTATAACCTGTGTCTCTAGTCAGTTTACTACTTTAGTTACTGCCATGCCGGGTTATAATCTGTGTCTCCAGTCAGTTTACTACTTTAGTTACTGCCATGCCGGGTTATAATCTGTGTCTCCAGTCAGTTTACTACTTTAGTTACTGCCATGCCGGGTTATAATCTGTGTCTCTATTCAGTTTACTACTTTAGTTACTGCCATGCCGGATTATAATCTGTGTCTCCAGTCAGTTTACTACTTTAGTTACTGCCATGCCGGGTTATAATCTGTGTCTCTAGTCAGTTTACTACTTTAGTTACTGCCATGTCCTGTTATAATCTGTGTCTCTTGTCAGTTTACTACTTTAGTTACTGCCATGCCGGGTTATAATCTGTGTCTCTAGTCAGTTTACTACTTTAGTTACTGCCATGCCGGGTTATAATCTGTGTCTCCAGTCAGTTTACTACTTTATTTACTGCCACGCCGGGTTATAATCTGTGTCTCCAGTCAGTTTACTACTTTAGTTACTGCCATGTCGGGTTAATCTGTGTCTCCAGTCAGTTTACTACTTTAGTTACTGCCATGTCGAGTTTTAATCTGTGTCTCCAGTCAGTTTACTACGTTAGTTACTGCCATGTCGGGTTATAATATGTGTCTCCAATCAGTTTACAACTTTAGTTACTGCCATGCCGGGTTATAACCTGTGTCTCCAGTCAGTTTACTACTTTAGTTACTGCCATGCCGGGTTATATTCTGTGTCTCTAGTCAGTTTACTACTTTAGTTACTGCCATGTCGGGTTATATTCTGTGTCTCCAGTAAGTTTACTACTTTAGTTACTGTCATGCCGGGTTATAATCTGTGTCTCTAGTCAGTTTACTACTTTAGTTACTGCCATGCCGGGTTATAATCTGTGTCTCTAGTCAGTTTACTACTTTAGTTACTGCCATGCCGGGTTATAATCTGTGTCTCCCGTCAGATTACTACTTTAGTTACTGCCATGCCGGGTTATAATCTGTGTCTCTAGTCAGTTTACTACTTTATTTACTGCCATGTCCTGTTATAATCTGTGTCTCTAGTCAGTTTACTACTTTAGTTACTGGCATGCCGGGTTATAATCTGTGTCTCCAGTCAGTTTACTACTTTAGTTACTGCCATGCCGGGTTATAATATGTGTCTCTAGTCAGTTTACTACTTTAGTTACTGCCATGCCGGGTTATAATCTGTGTCTCCAGTCAGTTTACTACTTAGTTACTGCCATGCCGGGTTATAATCTGTGTCTCCAGTCAGTTTACTACTTTAGTTACTGCCATGCCGGGTTATAATCTGTGTCTATAGTCAGTTTACTACTTTAGTTACTGCCATGCCGGGTTATAATCTGTGTCTATAGTCAGTTTACTACTTTAGTTACTGCCATGCCGGGTTATAATCTGTGTCTCCAGTCAGTTTACTACTTTAGTTACTGCCATGCCGAGTTATAATCTGTGTCTCCAGTCAGCTTACTACTTTAGTTACTGCCATGCTGGGTTATAATCTGTGTCTCCAGTCTGTTTACTACTTTAGTTACTGCCATGCCGGGTTATAATCTGTGTCTCCAGTCAGTTTACTACTTTAGTTACTGCCATGCCGGGTTATAATCTATTTCTCCAGTCAGTTTACTAGTTTAGTGGCTGCCATGCTGGGTTATAATCTGTGTCTCCAGTCAGTTTACTACTTTAGTTACTGCCATGTCCTGTTATAATCCGTGTCTCTAGTCAGTTTACTACTTTAGTTACTGCCATGCCGGGTTATAATCTGTGTCTCTAGTCAGTTTACTACTTTAGTTACTGCCATGTCGGGTTATAATATGTGTCTCCAGTCAGTTTACTACTTTAGTTACTGCCATGCCGGGTTATAACCTGTGTCTCCAGTCATTTTACTACTTTAGTTACTGCCATGCCGGGTTATATTCTGTGTCTCTAGTCAGTTTACTACTTTAGTTACTGCCATGCCGGGTTTTATTCTGTGTCTCCAGTCAGTTTACTACTTTAGTTACTGCCATGCCGGGTTATAATCTGTGTCTCTAGTCAGTTTACTACTTTAGTTGCTGCCATGCCGGGTTATAATCTATGTCTCCTGTCAATTTACTACTTTAATTACTGCCAAGCCGGGTTATGATCTGTGTCTCTAGTCAGTTTACTACTTTAATTACTGCCATGTCCTGTTATAATCTGTGTCTCTAGTCAGTTTACTACTTTAGTTACTGCCATGACCTGTTATAATCTGTTTCTCTATTCATTTTACTACTTTAGTTACTGCCATGCCGGGTTATAATCTGTGTCTCCAGTCAGTTTACTACTTTAGTTACTGCCATGCCGGGTTATAATCTGTGTCTCCAGTCAGTTTACTACTTTAGTTACTGCCATGCCGGTTTATAATCTGTGTCTCTAGTCAGTTTACTACTTTAGTTACTGCCATGCCGGGTTATAATCTGTGTCTCCAGTCAGTTTACTACTTTAGTTACTGCCATGTCGGGTTATAATCTGTGTCTCCAGTCAGTTTACTACTTTAGTTACTGCCATGCCGGGTTATAATCTGTGTCTCCAGTCAGTTTACTACTTTAGTTACTGCCATGCCGGGCCGGGTTATAATCTGTGTCTCCAGTCAGTTTACTACTTTAGTTACTGCCATGCCGGTTTCTAATCTGTGTCTCCAGTCAGGTTAGTACTTTAGTTACTGCCATGCCGGGTTATAATCTGTGTCTCTATTCAGTTTACTACTTTAGTTACTGCCATGTCCTGTTATAATCTGTGTCTCTAGTCAGTTTACTACTTTAGTTACTGCCATGCCGGGTTGTAATCTGTGTCTCTAGTCAGTTTACTACTTTAGTTACTGCCATGCCGGGTTATAATCTGTGTCTCCAGTCAGTTTACTGCTTTAGTTACTGCCATGCCGGATTATAATCTGTATCTCCAGTCAGTTTACTACTTTAGTTACTGCCATGTCGGGTTAATCTGTGTCTCCAGTCAGTTTACTACTTTAGTTACTGCCATGTCGAGTTTTAATCTGTGTCTCCAGTCAGTTTACTACTTTAGTTACTGCCATGCCGGGTTATAATCTGTGTCTCCAGTCAGTTTACTACTTTAGTTACTGCCATGCCGGGTTATAATCTGTGTCTCTAGTCAGTTTACTACTTTAGTTACTGCCATGCCGGGTTATAATCTGTGTCTCTAGTCAGTTTACTACTTTAGTTACTGCCATGCCGGGTTATAATCTGTGTCTCCAGTCAGATTACTACTTTAGTTACTGCCATGTCCTGTTATAATCTGTGTCTCTAGTCAGTTTACTACTTTAGTTACTGCCATGCCGGGTTATAATCTGTGTCTCTAGTCAGTTTACTACTTTATTTACTGCCATGTCCTGTTATAATCTGTGTCTCTAGTCTGTTTACTACTTTAGTTACTGCCATGCTGGGTTATAATCTGTTTCTCCGGTCAGTTTACTACTTTAGTTACTGCCATACCGGGTTATAATATGTGTCTCTAGTCAGTTTACTACTTTAGTTACTGCCATGCTGGGTTATAATCTGTGTCTCTAGTCAGTTTACTACTTTAGTTACTGCCATGTCGGGTTAATCTCTGTCTCCAGTCAGTTTACTACTTTAGTTACTGCCATGCCGGGTTATAATCTGTGTCTCCAGACAGTTTACTACTTTAGTTACTGCCATGCCTGGTTATAATCTGTGTCTCCAGTCAGCTTACTACTTTAGTTACTGCCATGCTGGGTTATAATCTGTGTCTCCAGTCTGTTTACTACTTTAGTTACTGCCATGCCGGGTTATAATCTGTGTCTCCAGTCAGTTTACTACTTTAGTTACTGCCATGCCGGGTTATAATCTATTTCTCCAGTCAGTTTACTAGTTTAGTGGCTGCCATGCTGGGTTATAATCTGTGTCTCCAGTCAGTTTACTACTTTAGTTACAGCCATGCCGGGTTATAATCTGTGTCTCTAGTCAGTTTACTACTTTAGTTACTGCCACGCCGGGTTTTAATCTGTGTCTCTAGTCAGTTTACTACTTTAGTTACTGCCACGTCGGATTATAATCTGTGTCTCCAGTTAGTTTAGTACTTTAGTTACTGCCATGCCGGGTTATAATCTGTGTCTCTAGTCAGTTTACTACTTTAGTTACTGCCATGCCGGGTTATAATCTGTGTCTGCAGTCAGTTTACTACTTTAGTTACTGCCATGCCGGGTTATAATCTGTGTCTCCAGTCAGTTTACTACTTGAGTTACTGCCATGCCGGGTTATAATCTGTGTCTCCAGTCAGTTTACTACTTTAGTTACTGCCATGCCGGGTTACAATCTGTGTCTCTAGTCAGTTTACTACTTTAGTTACTGCCATGTCCTGTTACAATCT
Organism: Cepaea hortensis; assembly: GCA_963921405.1. NCBI lineage: Eukaryota > Metazoa > Mollusca > Gastropoda > Stylommatophora > Helicidae > Cepaea > Cepaea hortensis. The sequence continues at coordinate 63,327,372 of OY992894.1, read as the reverse complement.
GTGTCTCTAGTCAGTTTACTACTTTAGTTACTGCCATGTCCTGTTATAATCTGTGTCTCTAGTCAGTTTACTACTTTAGTTACTGCCATGTCCTGTTATAATCTGTTTCTCTAGTCAGTTTACTACTTTAGTTACTGCCATGCCGGGTTATAATCTGTGTCTCCAGTCAGTTTACTACTATAGTTACTGCCATGCCGGGTTATAATCTGTGTCTCCAGTCAGTTTACTACTTTAGTTACTGCCATGCCGGGTTATAATCTGTGTCTCTATTCAGTTTACTACTTTAGTTACTGCCATGTCCTGTTATAATCTGTGTCTCTAGTCAGTTTACTACTTTAGTTACTGCCATGCCGGGTTGTAATCTGTGTCTCTAGTCAGTTTACTACTTTAGTTACTGCCATGCCGGGTTATAATCTGTGTCTCCAGTCAGTTTACTGCTTTAGTTACTGCCATGCCGGGTTATAATCTGTATCTCCAGTCAGTTTACTACTTTAGTTACTGCCATGTCGGGTTAATCTGTGTCTCCAGTCAGTTTACTACTTTAGTTACTGCCATGTCGAGTTTTAATCTGTGTCTCCAGTCAGTTTACTACTTTAGTTACTGCCATGCCGGGTTATAATCTGTGTCTCCAGTCAGTTTACTACTTTAGTTACTGCCATGCCGGGTTATAATCTGTGTCTCTAGTCAGTTTACTACTTTAGTTACTGCCATGCCGGGTTATAATCTGTGTCTCTAGTCAGTTTACTACTTTAGTTACTGCCATGCCGGGTTATAATCTGTGTCTCCAGTCAGATTACTACTTTAGTTACTGCCATGTCCTGTTATAATCTGTGTCTCTAGTCAGTTTACTACTTTAGTTACTGCCATGCCGGGTTATAATCTGTGTCTCTAGTCAGTTTACTACTTTATTTACTGCCATGTCCTGTTATAATCTGTGTCTCTAGTCTGTTTACTACTTTAGTTACTGCCATGATGGGTTATAATCTGTTTCTCCGGTCAGTTTACTACTTTAGTTACTGCCATGCCGGGTTATAATATGTGTCTCTAGTCAGTTTACTACTTTAGTTACTGCCATGCTGGGTTATAATCTGTGTCTCTAGTCAGTTTACTACTTTAGTTACTGCCATGTCGGGTTAATCTCTGTCTCCAGTCAGTTTACTACTTTAGTTACTGCCATGCCGGGTTATAATCTGTGTCTCCAGACAGTTTACTACTTTAGTTACTGCCATGCCTGGTTATAATCTGTGTCTCCAGTCAGCTTACTACTTTAGTTACTGCCATGCTGGGTTATAATCTGTGTCTCCAGTCTGTTTACTACTTTAGTTACTGCCATGCCGGGTTATAATCTGTGTCTCCAGTCAGTTTACTACTTTAGTTACTGCCATGCCGGGTTATAATCTATTTCTCCAGTCAGTTTACTAGTTTAGTGGCTGCCATGCTGGGTTATAATCTGTGTCTCCAGTCAGTTTACTACTTTAGTTACAGCCATGCCGGGTTATAATCTGTGTCTCTAGTCACTTTACTACTTTAGTTACTGCCACGCCGGGTTTTAATCTGTGTCTCTAGTCAGTTTACTACTCTAGTTACTGCCACGTCGGATTATAATCTGTGTCTCCAGTTAGTTTAGTACTTTAGTTACTGCCATGCCGGGTTATAATCTGTGTCTGCAGTCAGTTTACTACTTTAGTTACTGCCATGCCGGGTTATAATATGTGTCTCTAGTCAGTTTACTACTTTAGTTACTGCCTTGCCGGGTTATAATCTGTGTCTCTAGTCAGTTTACTAATTTAGTTACTGCCATGCCGGGTTATAATCTGTGTCTCCAGTCAGTTTACTACTTTAGTTACTGCCACGCCGGGTTATAATCTGTGTCTCCAGTCAGTTTACTACTTTAGTTACTGCCATGCCGGGTTATAATCTGTGTCTCCAGTCAGTTTACTACTTTAGTTACTGCCATGCCGGGTTATAATCTGTGTCTCCAGTCAGCTTACTACTTTAGTTACTGCCATGCCGGGTTATAATCTGTGTCTCCAGTCAGCTTACTACTTTAGTTACTGCCATGCTGGGTTATAATCTGTGTCTCCAGTCAGTTTACTACTTTAGTTACTGCCATGCCGAGTTATAATCTGTGTCTCTAGTCAGTTTACTACTTTAGTTACTGCCATGCCGGGTTATAATCTGTGTCTGCAGTCAGTTTACTACTTTAGTTACTGCCATGCCGGGTTATAATCTGTGTCTCTAGTCAGTTTACTACTTTAGTTACTGCCATGCCGGGTTATAATCTGTGTCTCTAGTCAGTTTACTACTTTAGTTACTGCCATGCCGGGTTATAATCTATGTCTCCTGTCAGTTTACTACTTTAATTACTGCCATGCCGGGGTATAATATGTGTCTCTAGTCAGTTTACTACTTTAATTACTGCCATGTCCTGTTATAATCTGTGTCTCTAGTCAGTTTACTACTTTAGTTACTGCCATGCCGGGTTATAATCTGTTTCTCTAGTCAGTTTACTACTTTAGTTACTGCCATGCCGGGTTATAATCTGTGTCTCCAGTCAGTTTACTACTTTAGTTACTGCCATGCCGGGTTATAATCTGTGTCTCCAGTCAGTTTACTACTTTAGTTACTGCCATGCCGTGTTATAATCAGTGTCTCTAGTCAGTTTACTACTTTAGTTACTGCCATGCCGGGTTATAATCTGTGTCTCCAGTCAGTTTACTACTTTAGTTACTGCCATGTCGGGTTATAATCTGTGTCTCCAGTCAGTTTACTACTTTAGTTACTGCCATGTCGGGTTATAATCTGTGTCTCCAGTCAGTTTACTACTTTAGTTACTGCCATGCCGGGTTATAATCTGTGTCTATAGTCAGTTTACTACTTTAGTTACTGCCATGCCGGGTTATAATCTGTGTCTATAGTCAGTTTACTACTTTAGTTACTGCCACGTCGGATTATAATCTGTGTCTCCAGTTAGTTTAGTACTTTAGTTACTGCCATGCCGGGTTATAATCTGTGTCTGCAGTCAGTTTACTACTTTAGTTACTGCCATGCCGGGTTATAATCTGTGTCTCTAGTCAGTTTACTACTTTAGTTACTGCCATGCCGGGTTATAATCTGTGTCTCCAGTCAGTTTACTACTTTAGTTACTGCCATGCCGGGTTATAATCTGTGTCCTAGTCAGTTTACTACTTTAGTTACTGCCATGCCGGGTTACAATCTGTGTCTCTAGTCAGTTTACTACTTTAGTTACTGCCATGTCCTGTTACAATCTGTGTCTCTAGTCAGTTTACTACTTTAGTTACTGCCATGTCCTGTTATAATCTGTGTCTCTAGTCAGTTTACTACTTTAGTTACTGCCATGTCCTGTTATAATCTGTTTCTCTAGTCAGTTTACTACTTTAGTTACTGCCATGCCGGGTTATAATCTGTGTCTCCAGTCAGTTTACTACTTTAGTTACTGCCATGCCGGGTTATAATCTGTGTCTCCAGTCAGTTTACTACTTTAGTTACTGCCATGCCGGGTTATAATCTGTGTCTCCAGTCAGTTTACTACTTTAGTTACTGCCATGCCGGGTTATAATCTGTGTCTCCAGTCAGTTTACTACTTTAGTTACTGCCATGCCGGGTTATAATCTGTGTCTCAAGTTAGTTTACTACTTTAGTTACTGCCATGCCGGGTTATAATCTGTGTCTCCAGTCAGTTTACTAGTTTAGTTACTGCCATGCCGGGTTATAATCTGTGTCTCCAGTCAGTTCACTACTTTAGTTACTGCCATGCCGGGTTATAATCTGTGTCTCCAGTCAGTTTACTAGTTTAGTTACTGCCATGCCGGGTTATAATCTGTGTCTCCAGTCAGTTTACTACTTTAGTTACTGCCATGCCGGGTTATAATCTGTGTCTCCAGTCAGTTTACTACTTTAGTTACTGCCATGTCGGGTTATAATCTGTGTCTATAGTCAGTTTACTACTTTAGTTACTGCCATGCCGGGTTATAATCTGTGTCTCCAGTTAGTTTACTACTTTAGTTACTGCCATGAAGGGTTATAATCTGTGTCTCAAGTTAGTTTACTACTTTAGTTACTGCCATGCCGGGTTATAATCTGTGTCTCCAGTCAGTTTACTACTTTAGTTACTGCCATGTCCTGTTATAATCTGTTTCTCTATTCAGTTTACTACTTTAGTTACTGCCATGCCGGGTTATAATCTGTGTCTCTAGTCAGTTTACTACTTTAGTTACTGCCATGCCGGGTTATAATCTGTGTCTCTAGTCAGTTTACTACTTTAGTTACTGCCATGTCCTGTTATAATCTGTGTCTCTAGTCAGTTTACTACTTTAGTTACTGCCATGCCGGGTTATAATCTGTGTCTCTAGTCAGTTTACTACTTTAGTTACTGCCATGCCGGGTTATAATCTGTGTCTCTAGTCAGTTTACTACTTAATTTACTGCCATGTCCTGTTATAATCTGTGTCTCTAGTCTGTTTACTACTTTAGTTACTGCCATGCTGGGTTATAATCTGTTTCTCCGGTCAGTTTACTACTTTAGTTACTGCCATGCCGGGTTATAATATGTGTCTCTAGTCAGTTTACTACTTTAGTTACTGCCTTGCCGGGTTATAATCTGTGTCTCTAGTCAGTTTACTACTTTAGTTACTGCCATGCCGGGTTATAATCTGTGTCTCTAGTCAGTTTACTACTTTAGTTACTGCCATGCCGGGTTATAATCTGTGTCTCCAGTCAGTTTACTACTTTAGTTACTGCCATGCCGGGTTATAATCTGTGTCTCCAGTCAGTTTACTACTTTAGTTACTGCCATGCCGTGTTATAATCTGTGTCTCCAGTCAGTTTACTACTTTAGTTACTGCCATGCCGGGTTATAATCTGTGTCTCCAGTCAGCTTACTACTTTAGTTACTGCCATGCCGGGTTATAATATGTGTCTCCAGTCAGCTTACTACTTTAGTTACTGCCATGCTGGGTTATAATCTGTGTCTCCAGTCAGTTTACTACTTTAGTTATTGCCATGCCGAGTTATAATCTGTGTCTCTAGTCAGTTTACTACTTTAGTTACTGCCATGCCGGGTTATAATCTGTGTCTCTAGTCAGTTTACTACTTTAGTTACTGCCATGCCGGGTTATAATCTGTGTCTCTAGTCAGTTTACTACTTTAGTTACTGCCATGCCGGGTTATAATCTATGTCTCCTGTCAGTTTACTACTTTCATTACTGCCATGCCGGGTTATAATCTGTGTCTCTAGTCAGTTTACTACTTTAATTACTGCCATGTCCTGTTATAATCTGTGTCTCTAGTCAGTTTACTACTTTAGTTACTGCCATGCCGGGTTATAATCTGTTTCTCTAGTCAGTTTACTACTTTAGTTACTGCCATGCCGGGTTATAATCTGTGTCTCCAGTCAGTTTACTACTTTAGTTACTGCCATGCCGGGTTATAATCTGTGTCTCCAGTCAGTTTACTACTTTAGTTACTGCCATGCCGGGTTATAATCTGTGTCCCTAGTCAGTTTACTACTTTAGTTACTGCCATGCCGGGTTATAATCTGTGTCTCCAGTCAGTTTACTACTTTAGTTACTGCCATGTCGGGTTATAATCTGTGTCTCCAGTCAGTTTACTACTTTAGTTACTGACATGTCGGGTTATAATCTGTGTCTCCAGTCAGTTTACTACTTTAGTTACTGCCATGCCGGGTTATAATCTGTGTCTCCAGTCAGTTTACTACTTTATTTACTGCCATGCCGGTTTCTAAGCTGTGTCTCCAGTCAGTTTACTACTTTAGTTACTGCCATGCCGGGTTATAATCTGTGTCTCCAGTCAGTTTACTACTTTAGTTACTCCCATGCCGGGTTATAATCTGTGTCTCCAATCAGTTTACTACTTTAGTTACTGCCATGCCGGGTTATAATCTGTGTCTCTAGTCAGTTTACTACTTTAGTTACTGCCATGTCGGGTTAATCTCTGTCTCCAGTCAGTTTACTACTTTAGTTACTGCCATGTCGAGTTTTAATCTGTGTCTCCAGTCAGTTTACTACTTTAGTTACTGCCACGTCGGGTTATAATATGTCTCTCCAGTCAGTTTACTACTTTAGTTACTGCCATGCCGGGTTATAACCTGTGTCTCCAGTCATTTTACTACTTTAATTGCTGCCATGTCCTGTTATAATCTGTGTCTCTAGTCAGTTTACTACTTTAGTTACTGCCATGTCCTGTTATAATCTGTTTCTCTAGTCAGTTTACTACTTTAGTTACTTCCATGCCGGGTTATAATCTGTGTCTCCAGTCAGTTTACTACTTTAGTTACTGCCATGCCGGTTTATAACCTGTGTCTCTAGTCAGTTTACTACTTTAGTTACTGCCATGCCGGGTTATAATCTGTGTCTCCAGTCAGTTTACTACTTTAGTTACTGCCATGCCGGGTTATAATCTGTGTCTCCAGTCAGTTTACTACTTTAGTTACTGCCATGCCGGGTTATAATCTGTGTCTCTATTCAGTTTACTACTTTAGTTACTGCCATGCCGGGTTATAATCTGTGTCTCCAGTCAGTTTACTACTTTAGTTACTGCCATGCCGGGTTATAATCTGTGTCTCTAGTCAGTTTACTACTTTAGTTACTGCCATGTCCTGTTATAATCTGTGTCTCTTGTCAGTTTACTACTTTAGTTACTGCCATGCCGGGTTATAATCTGTGTCTCTAGTCAGTTTACTACTTTAGTTACTGCCATGCCGGGTTATAATCTGTGTCTCCAGTCAGTTTACTACTTTAGTTACTGCCACGCCGGGTTATAATCTGTGTCTCCAGTCAGTTTACTACTTTAGTTACTGCCATGTCGGGTTAATCTGTGTCTCCAGTCTTTTTACTACTTTAGTTACTGCCATGTCGAGTTTTAATCTGTGTCTCCAGTCAGTTTACAACTTTAGTTACTGCCATGCCGGGTTATAACCTGTGTCTCCAGTCAGTTTACTACTTTAGTTACTGCCATGCCGGGTTATATTCTGTGTCTCTAGTCAGTTTACTACTTTAGTTACTGCCATGTCGGGTTATATTCTGTGTCTCCAGTAAGTTTACTACTTTAGTTACTGCCATGCCGGGTTATAATCTGTGTCTCTAGTCAGTTTACTACTTTAGTTACTGCCATGCCGGGTTATAATCTGTGTCTCTAGTCAGTTTACTACTTTAGTTACTGCCATGCCGGGTTATAATCTGTGTCTCCCGTCAGATTACTACTTTAGTTACTGCCATGCCGGGTTATAATCTGTGTCTCTAGTCAGTTTACTACTTTATTTACTGCCATGTCCTGTTATAATCTGTGTCTCTAGTCAGTTTACTACTTTAGTTACTGGCATGCCGGGTTATAATCTGTGTCTCCAGTCAGTTTACTACTTTAGTTACTGCCATGCCGGGTTATAATATGTGTCTCTAGTCAGTTTACTACTTTAGTTACTGCCATGCCGGGTTATAATCTGTGTCTCCAGTCAGTTTACTACTTTAGTTACTGCCATGCCGGGTTATAATCTGTGTCTCCAGTCAGTTTACTACTTTAGTTACTGCCATGCCGGGTTATAATCTGTGTCTATAGTCAGTTTACTACTTTAGTTACTGCCATGCCGGGTTATAATCTGTGTCTATAGTCAGTTTACTACTTTAGTTACTGCCATGCCGGGTTATAATCTGTGTCTCCAGTCAGTTTACTACTTTAGTTACTGCCATGCCGGGTTATAATCTGTGTCTCCAGTCAGCTTACTACTTTAGTTACTGCCATGCTGGGTTATAATCTGTGTCTCCAGTCTGTTTACTACTTTAGTTACTGCCATGCCGGGTTATAATCTGTGTCTCCAGTCAGTTTACTACTTTAGTTACTGCCATGCCGGGTTATAATCTATTTCTCCAGTCAGTTTACTAGTTTAGTGGCTGCCATGCTTGGTTATAATCTGTGTCTCCAGTCAGTTTACTACTTTAGTTACTGCCATGCCGGGTTATAATCTGTGTCTCTAGTCAGTTTACTACTTTAGTTACTGCCACGCCGGGTTTTAATCTGTGTCTCTTGTCAGTTTACTACTTTAGTTACTGCCATGCCGGGTTATAATCTGTGTCTCCAGTCAGTTTACTACTTTAGTTACTGCCATGCCGGTTTATAACCTGTGTCTCTAGTCAGTTTACTACTTTAGTTACTGCCATGCCGGGTTATAATCTGTGTCTCCAGTCAGTTTACTACTTTAGTTACTGCCATGCCGGGTTATAATCTGTGTCTCCAGTCAGTTTACTACTTTAGTTACTGCCATGCCGGGTTATAATCTGTGTCTCTATTCAGTTTACTACTTTAGTTACTGCCATGCCGGGTTATAATCTGTGTCTCCAGTCAGTTTACTACTTTAGTTACTGCCATGCCGGGTTATAATCTGTGTCTCTAGTCAGTTTACTACTTTAGTTACTGCCATGTCCTGTTATAATCTGTGTCTCTTGTCAGTTTACTACTTTAGTTACTGCCATGCCGGGTTATAATCTGTGTCTCTAGTCAGTTTACTACTTTAGTTACTGCCATGCCGGGTTATAATCTGTGTCTCCAGTCAGTTTACTACTTTAGTTACTGCCACGCCGGGTTATAATCTGTGTCTCCAGTCAGTTTACTACTTTAGTTACTGCCATGTCGGGTTAATCTGTGTCTCCAGTCTTTTTACTACTTTAGTTACTGCCATGTCGAGTTTTAATCTGTGTCTCCAGTCAGTTTACTACGTTAGTTACTGCCATGTCGGGTTATAATATGTGTCTCCAGTCAGTTTACAACTTTAGTTACTGCCATGCCGGGTTATAACCTGTGTCTCCAGTCAGTTTACTACTTTAGTTACTGCCATGCCGGGTTATATTCTGTGTCTCTAGTCAGTTTACTACTTTAGTTACTGCCATGTCGGGTTATATTCTGTGTCTCCAGTAAGTTTACTACTTTAGTTACTGCCATGCCGGGTTATAATCTGTGTCTCTAGTCAGTTTACTACTTTAGTTACTGCCATGCCGGGTTATAATCTGTGTCTCTAGTCAGTTTACTACTTTAGTTACTGCCATGCCGGGTTATAATCTGTGTCTCCCGTCAGATTACTACTTTAGTTACTGCCATGCCGGGTTATAATCTGTGTCTCTAGTCAGTTTACTACTTTATTTACTGCCATGTCCTGTTATAATCTGTGTCTCTAGTCAGTTTACTACTTTAGTTACTGGCATGCCGGGTTATAATCTGTGTCTCCAGTCAGTTTACTACTTTAGTTACTGCCATGCCGGGTTATAATATGTGTCTCTAGTCAGTTTACTACTTTAGTTACTGCCATGCCGGGTTATAATCTGTGTCTCCAGTCAGTTTACTACTTTAGTTACTGCCATGCCGGGTTATAATCTGTGTCTCCAGTCAGTTTACTACTTTAGTTACTGCCATGCCGGGTTATAATCTGTGTCTATAGTCAGTTTACTACTTTAGTTACTGCCATGCCGGGTTATAATCTGTGTCTATAGTCAGTTTACTACTTTAGTTACTGCCATGCCGGGTTATAATCTGTGTCTCCAGTCAGTTTACTACTTTAGTTACTGCCATGCCGGGTTATAATCTGTGTCTCCAGTCAGCTTACTACTTTAGTTACTGCCATGCTGGGTTATAATCTGTGTCTCCAGTCTGTTTACTACTTTAGTTACTGCCATGCCGGGTTATAATCTGTGTCTCCAGTCAGTTTACTACTTTAGTTACTGCCATGCCGGGTTATAATCTATTTCTCCAGTCAGTTTACTAGTTTAGTGGCTGCCATGCTGGGTTATAATCTGTGTCTCCAGTCAGTTTACTACTTTAGTTACTGCCATGCCGGGTTATAATCTGTGTCTCTAGTCAGTTTACTACTTTAGTTACTGCCACGCCGGGTTTTAATCTGTGTCTCTAGTCAGTTTACTACTTTAGTTACTGCCACGTCGGATTATAATCTGTGTCTCCAGTTAGTTTAGTACTTTAGTTACTGCCATGCCGGGTTATAATCTGTGTCTGCAGTCAGTTTACTACTTTAGTTACTGCCATGCCGGGTTATAATCTGTGTCTCTAGTCAGTTTACTACTTTAGTTACTGCCATGCCGGGTTATAATCTGTGTCTCCAGTCAGTTTACTACTTTAGTTACTGCCATGCCGGGTTATAATCTGTGTCCTAGTCAGTTTACTACTTTAGTTACTGCCATGCCGGGTTACAATCTGTGTCTCTAGTCAGTTTACTACTTTAGTTACTGCCATGTCCTGTTACAATCTGTGTCTCTAGTCAGTTTACTACTTTAGTTACTGCCATGTCCTGTTATAATCTGTGTCTCTAGTCAGTTTACTACTTTAGTTACTGCCATGTCCTGTTATAATCTGTTTCTCTAGTCAGTTTACTACTTTAGTTACTGCCATGCCGGGTTATAATCTGTGTCTCCAGTCAGTTTACTACTTTAGTTACTGCCATGCCGGGTTATAATCTGTGTCTCCAGTCAGTTTACTACTTTAGTTACTGCCATGCCGGGTTATAATCTGTGTCTCCAGTCAGTTTACTACTTTAGTTACTGCCATGCCGGGTTATAATCTGTGTCTCCAGTCAGTTTACTACTTTAGTTACTGCCATGCCGGGTTATAATCTGTGTCTCAAGTTAGTTTACTACTTTAGTTACTGCCATGCCGGGTTATAATCTGTGTCTCCAGTCAGTTTACTAGTTTAGTTACTGCCATGCCGGGTTATAATCTGTGTCTCCAGTCAGTTTACTACTTTAGTTACTGCCATGCCGGGTTATAATCTGTGTCTCCAGTCAGTTTACTAGTTTAGTTACTGCCATGCCGGGTTATAATCTGTGTCTCCAGTCAGTTTACTACTTTAGTTACTGCCATGCCGGGTTATAATCTGTGTCTCCAGTCAGTTTACTACTTTAGTTACTGCCATGTCGGGTTATAATCTGTGTCTATAGTCAGTTTACTACTTTAGTTACTGCCATGCCGGGTTATAATCTGTGTCTCCAGTTAGTTTACTACTTTAGTTACTGCCATGAAGGGTTATAATCTGTGTCTCAAGTTAGTTTACTACTTTAGTTACTGCCATGCCGGGTTATAATCTGTGTCTCCAGTCAGATTTCTACTTTAGTTACTGCCATGTCCTGTTATAATCTGTTTCTCTAGTCAGTTTACTACTTTAGTTACTGCCATGACGGGTTATAATCTGTGTCTCCAGTCAGTTTACTACTTTAGTTACTGCCATGCCGGGTTATAATCTGTGTCTCCAGTCAGTTTACTACTTTAGTTACTGCCATGCCGGGTTATAATCTGTGTCTCCAGTCAGTTTACTACTTTAGTTACTGCCATGCCGGGTTATAATCTGTGTCTCAAGTTAGTTTACTACTTTAGTTACTGCCATGCCGGGTTATAATCTGTGTCTCCAGTCAGTTTACTAGTTTAGTTACTGCCATGCCGGGTTATAATCTGTGTCTCCAGTCAGTTTACTACTTTAGTTACTGCCATGCCGGGTTATAATCTGTGTCTCCAGTCAGTTTACTACTTTAGTTACTGCCATGTCGGGTTATAATCTGTGTCTATAGTCAGTTTACTACTTTAGTTACTGCCATGCCGGGTTATAATCTGTGTCTCCAGTCAGCTTACTAATTTAGTTACTGCCATGCCGGGTTATAATCTGTGTCTCCAGTCAGCTTACTACTTTAGTTACTGCCATGCCGGGTTATAATCTGTGTCTCCATTCAGTTTACTACTTTAGTTACTGCCATGCCGGGTTATAATCTGTTTCTCCAGTCTGTTTACTAGTTTAGTTACTGCCATGCCGGGTTATAATCTGTTTCTCCAGTCTGTTTAATAGTTTAGTTACTGAAATGCTGGGTTATAATCTGTGTCTGCAGTCAGTTTACTACTTTAGTTACTGCCATGCCGGGTTATAATCTGTGTCTCTAGTCAGTTTACTACTTTAGTTACTGCCATGCCGGGTTATAATCTGTGTCTCTAGTCAGTTTACTACTTTAGTTACTGCCATGTCGGGTTATAATATGTGTCTCCAGTTAGTTTAGTACTTTAGTTACTGCCATGCCGGGTTATAATCTATGTCTGCAGTCAGTTTACTACTTTAGTTACTGCCATGCCGGGTTATAATCTATGTCTCCTGTCAGTTTACTACTTTAGTTACTGCCATGCCGGGTTATAATCTATGTCTCCTGTCAGTTTACTACTTTAGTTACTGTCATGCCGGGTTATAATCTGTGTCTCTAGACAGTTTACTACTTTAATTACTGCCATGTCCTGTTATAATCTGTGTCTCTAGTCAGTTTACTACTTTAGTTACTGCCATGTCCTGTTATAATCTGTTTCTCTAGTCAGTTTACTACTTTAGTTACTGCCATGCCGGGTTATAATCTGTGTCTCCAGTCAGTTTACTACTTTAGTTACTGCCATGCCGGGTTTTAATCTGTGTCTCCAGTCAGTTTACTACTTTAGTTACTGCCATGCCGGGTTATAATCTGTGTCTCCAGTCAGTTTACTACTATAGTTACTGCCATGCCGGGTTATAATCTGTGTCTCCAGTCAGTTTACTACTTTAGTTACTGCAATGCCGGGTTATAATCTGTGTCTGCAGTCAGTTTACTACTTTAGTTACTGCCATGCCGGGTTATAATCTATGTCTCTAGTCAGTTTACTACTTTAGTTACTGCCATGCCGGGTTATAATCTGTGTCTCTAGTCAGTTTACTACTTTAGTTACTGCCATGTCGGGTTATAATATGTGTCTCCAGTTAGTTTAGTACTTTAGTTACTGCCATGCCGGGTTATAATCTGTGTCTCCAGTCAGTTTAATACTTTAGTTACTGCCATGCCGGGTTATAATCTATGTCTCCTGTCAGTTTACTACTTTAGTTACTGCCATGCCGGGTTATAATCTATGTCTCCTGTCAGTTTACTACTTTAGTTACTGTCATGCCGGGTTATAATCTGTGTCTCTAGTCAGTTTACTACTTTAATTACTGCCATGTCCTGTTATAATCTGTGTCTCTAGTCAGTTTACTACTTTAGTTACTGCCATGTCCTGTTATAATCTGTTTCTCTAGTCAGTTTACTACTTTAGTTACTGCCATGCCGGGTTATAATCTGTGTCTCCAGTCAGTTTACTACTTTAGTTACTGCCATGCCGGGTTTTAATCTGTGTCTTCAGTCAGTTTACTACTTTAGTTACTGCCATGCCGGGTTATAATCTGTGTCTCCAGTCAGTTTACTACTATAGTTACTGCCATGCCGGGTTATAATCTGTGTCTCCAGTCAGTTTACTACTTTAGTTACTGCAATGCCGGGTTATAATTTGTGTCTCCAGTCAGTTTACTACTTTAGTTACTGCCATGCCGGGTTATAATCTGTGTCTCCAGTCAGTTTACTAGTTTAGTTACTGCCATGCCGGGTTATAATCTGTGTCTCCAGTCAGTTTACTACTTTAGTTACTGCCATGCCGGGTTATAATCTGTGTCTCCAGTCAGTTTACTACTTTAGTAACTGCCATGTCGGGTTATAATATGTGTCTATAGTCAGTTTACTACTTTAGTTACTGCCATGCCGGGTTATAATCTGTGTCTCCAGTCAGTTTACTACTTTAGTTACTGCCATGAAGGGTTATAATCTGTGTCTCAAGTTAGTTTACTACTTTAGTTACTGCCATGCCGGGTTATAATCTGTGTCTCCAGTCAGTTTACTACTTTAGTTACTGCCATGTCCTGTTATAATCTGTTTCTCTAGTCAGTTTACTACTTTAGTTACTGCCATGACGGGTTATAATCTGTGTCTCCAGTCAGTTTACTACTTTAGTTACTGCCATGCCGGGTTATAATCTGTGTCTCCAGTCAGTTTACTACTTTAGTTACTGCCATGCCGGGTTATAATCTGTGTCTCCAGTCAGTTTACTACTTTAGTTACTGCCATGCCGGGTTATAATCTGTGTCTCAAGTTAGTTTACTACTTTAGTTACTGCCATGCCGGGTAATAATCTGTGTCTCCAGTCAGTTTACTAGTTTAGTTACTGCCATGCCGGGTTATAATCTGTGTCTCCAGTCAGTTTACTACTTTAGTTACTGCCATGCCGGGTTATAATCTGTGTCTCCAGTCAGTTTACTACTTTGGTTACTGCCATGTCGGGTTATAATCTGTGTCTATAGTCAGTTTACTACTTTAGTTACTGCCATGCCGGGTTATAATCTGTGTCTCCAGTCAGCTTACTAATTTAGTTACTGCCATGCCGGGTTATAATCTGTGTCTCCAGTCAGCTTACTACTTTAGTTACTGCCATGCCGGGTTATAATCTGTGTCTCCATTCAGTTTACTACTTTAGTTACTGCCATGCCGGGTTATAATCTGTTTCTCCAGTCTGTTTACTAGTTTAGTTACTGCCATGCCGGGTTATAATCTGTTTCTCCAGTCTGTTTAATAGTTTAGTTACTGCCATGCTGGGTTATAATCTGTGTCTGCAGTCAGTTTACTACTTTAGTTACTGCCATGCCGGGTTATAATCTGTGTCTCTAGTCAGTTTACTACTTTAGTTACTGCCATGCCGGGTTATAATCTGTGTCTCTAGTCAGTTTACTACTTTAGTTACTGCCATGTCGGGTTATAATATGTGTCTCCAGTTAGTTTAGTACTTTAGTTACTGCCATGCCGGGTTATAATCTGTGTCTGCAGTCAGTTTACTACTTTAGTTACTGCCATGCCGGGTTATAATCTATGTCTCCTGTCAGTTTACTACTTTAGTTACTGCCATGCCGGGTTATAATCTATGTCTCCTGTCAGTTTACTACTTTAGTTACTGTCATGCCGGGTTATAATCTGTGTCTCTAGTCAGTTTACTACTTTAATTACTGCCATGTCCTGTTATAATCTGTGTCTCTAGTCAGTTTACTACTTTAGTTACTGCCATGTCCTGTTATAATCTGTTTCTCTAGTCAGTTTACTACTTTAGTTACTGCCATGCCGGGTTATAATCTGTGTCTCCAGTCAGTTTACTACTTTAGTTACTGCCATGCCGGGTTATAATCTGTGTCTCCAGTCAGTTTACTACTTTAGTTACTGCCATGCCGGGTTATAATCTGTGTCTCCAGTCAGTTTACTACTATAGTTACTGCCATGCCGGGTTATAATCTGTGTCTCCAGTCAGTTTACTACTTTAGTTACTGCAATGCCGGGTTATAATCTGTGTCTGCAGTCAGTTTACTACTTTAGTTACTGCCATGCCGGGTTATAATCTGTGTCTCTAGTCAGTTTACTACTTTAGTTACTGCCATGCCGGGTTATAATCTGTGTCTCTAGTCAGTTTACTACTTTAGTTACTGCCATGTCGGGTTATAATATGTGTCTCCAGTTAGTTTAGTACTTTAGTTACTGCCATGCCGGGTTATAATCTGTGTCTCCAGTCAGTTTACTACTTTAGTTACTGCCATGCCGGGTTATAATCTATGTCTCCTGTCAGTTTACTACTTTAGTTACTGCCATGCCGGGTTATAATCTATGTCTCCTGTCAGTTTACTACTTTAGTTACTGTCATGCCGGGTTATAATCTGTGTCTCTAGTCAGTTTACTACTTTAATAACTGCCATGTCCTGTTATAATCTGTGTCTCTAGTCAGTTTACTACTTTAGTTACTGCCATGTCCTGTTATAATCTGTTTCTCTAGTCAGTTTACTACTTTAGTTACTGCCATGCCGGGTTATAATCTGTGTCTCCAGTCAGTTTACTACTTTAGTTACTGCCATGCCGGGTTTTAATCTGTGTCTCCAGTCAGTTTACTACTTTAGTTACTGCCATGCCGGGTTATAATCTGTGTCTCCAGTCAGTTTACTACTATAGTTACTGCCATGCCGGGTTATAATCTGTGTCTCCAGTCAGTTTACTACTTTAGTTACTGCAATGCCGGGTTATAATCTGTGTCTCCAGTCAGTTTACTACTTTAGTTACTGCCATGCCGGGTTATAATCTGTGTCTCCAGTCAGTTTACTACATTAGTTACTGCCATGCCGGGTTATATTCTGTGTCTCCAGTCAGTTTACTACTTTAGTTACTGCCATGCCGGGATATATTCTGTGTCTCCAGTCAGTTTACTACTTTAGTTACTGCCATGCCGGGTTATAATCTGTGTCTCCAGTCAGTTTACTACTTTAGTTACTGCCATGCCGGGTTTTAATCTGTGTCTCCAGTCAGTTTACTACTTTAGTTACTGCCATGCCGGGTTATAATCTGTGTCTCCAGTCAGTTTACTACTATAGTTACTGCCATGCCGGGTTATAATCTGTGTCTCCAGTCAGTTTACTACTTTAGTTACTGCAATGCCGGGTTATAATCTGTGTCTGCAGTCAGTTTACTACTTTAGTTACTGCCATGCCGGGTTATAATCTATGTCTCTAGTCAGTTTACTACTTTAGTTACTGCCATGCCGGGTTATAATCTGTGTCTCTAGTCAGTTTACTACTTTAGTTACTGCCATGTCGGGTTATAATATGTGTCTCCAGTTAGTTTAGTACTTTAGTTACTGCCATGCCGGGTTATAATCTGTGTCTCCAGTCAGTTTACTACTTTAGTTACTGCCATGCCGGGTTATAATCTATGTCTCCTGTCAGTTTACTACTTTAGTTACTGAAATGCCGGGTTATAATCTATGTCTCCTGTCAGTTTACTACTTTAGTTACTGTCATGCCGGGTTATAATCTGTGTCTCTAGTCAGTTTACTACTTTAATTACTGCCATGTCCTGTTATAATCTGTGTCTCTAGTCAGTTTACTACTTTAGTTACTGCCATGTCCTGTTATAATCTGTTTCTCTAGTCAGTTTACTACTTTAGTTACTGCCATGCCGGGTTATAATCTGTGTCTCCAGTCAGTTTACTACTTTAGTTACTGCCATGCCGGGTTTTAATCTGTGTCTCCAGTCAGTTTACTACTTTAGTTACTGCCATGCCGGGTTATAATCTGTGTCTCCAGTCAGTTTACTACTATAGTTACTGCCATGCCGGGTTATAATCTGTGTCTCCAGTCAGTTTACTACTTTAGTTACTGCAATGCCGGGTTATAATTTGTGTCTCCAGTCAGTTTACTACTTTAGTTACTGCCATGCCGGGTTATAATCTGTGTCTCCAGTCAGTTTACTAGTTTAGTTACTGCCATGCCGGGTTATAATCTGTGTCTCCAGTCAGTTTACTACTTTAGTTACTGCCATGCCGGGTTATAATCTGTGTCTCCAGTCAGTTTACTACTTTAGTAACTGCCATGTCGGGTTATAATCTGTGTCTATAGTCAGTTTACTACTTTAGTTACTGCCATGCCGGGTTATAATCTGTGTCTCCAGTCAGTTTACTACTTTAGTTACTGCCATGAAGGGTTATAATCTGTGTCTCAAGTTAGTTTACTACTTTAGTTACTGCCATGCCGGGTTATAATCTGTGTCTCCAGTCAGTTTACTACTTTAGTTACTGCCATGTCCTGTTATAATCTGTTTCTCTAGTCAGTTTACTACTTTAGTTACTGCCATGACGGGTTATAATCTGTGTCTCCAGTCAGTTTACTACTTTAGTTACTGCCATGCCGGGTTATAATCTGTGTCTCCAGTCAGTTTACTACTTTAGTTACTGCCATGCCGGGTTATAATCTGTGTCTCCAGTCAGTTTACTACTTTAGTTACTGCCATGCCGGGTTATAATCTGTGTCTCAAGTTAGTTTACTACTTTAGTTACTGCCATGCCGGGTAATAATCTGTGTCTCCAGTCAGTTTACTAGTTTAGTTACTGCCATGCCGGGTTATAATCTGTGTCTCCAGTCAGTTTACTACTTTAGTTACTGCCATGCCGGGTTATAATCTGTGTCTCCAGTCAGTTTACTACTTTAGTTACTGCCATGTCGGGTTATAATCTGTGTCTATAGTCAGTTTACTACTTTAGTTACTGCCATGCCGGGTTATAATCTGTGTCTCCAGTCAGCTTACTAATTTAGTTACTGCCATGCCGGGTTATAATCTGTGTCTCCAGTCAGCTTACTACTTTAGTTACTGCCATGCCGGGTTATAATCTGTGTCTCCATTCAGTTTACTACTTTAGTTACTGCCATGCCGGGTTATAATCTGTTTCTCCAGTCTGTTTACCAGTTTAGTTACTGCCATGCCGGGTTATAATCTGTTTCTCCAGTCTGTTTAATAGTTTAGTTACTGCCATGCTGGGTTATAATCTGTGTCTGCAGTCAGTTTACTACTTTAGTTACTGCCATGCCGGGTTATAATCTGTGTCTCTAGTCAGTTTACTACTTTAGTTACTGCCATGCCGGGTTATAATCTATGTCTCCTGTCAGTTTACTACTTTAGTTACTGTCATGCCGGGTTATAATCTGTGTCTCTAGTCAGTTTACTACTTTAATTACTGCCATGTCCTGTTATAATCTGTGTCTCTAGTCAGTTTACTACTTTAGTTACTGCCATGTCCTGTTATAATCTGTTTCTCTAGTCAGTTTACTACTTTAGTTACTGCCATGCCGGGTTATAATCTGTGTCTCCAGTCAGTTTACTACTTTAGTTACTGCCATGCCGGGTTATAATCTGTGTCTCCAGTCAGTTTACTACTTTAGTTACTGCCATGCCGGGTTATAATCTGTGTCTCCAGTCAGTTTACTACTATAGTTACTGCCATGCCGGGTTATAATCTGTGTCTCCAGTCAGTTTACTACTTTAGTTACTGCAATGCCGGGTTATAATCTGTGTCTGCAGTCAGTTTACTACATTAGTTACTGCCATGCCGGGTTATAATCTGTGTCTCTAGTCAGTTTACTACTTTAGTTACTGCCATGCCGGGTTATAATCTGTGTCTCTAGTCAGTTTACTACTTTAGTTACTGCCATGTCGGGTTATAATATGTGTCTCCAGTTAGTTTAGTACTTTAGTTACTGCCATGCCGGGTTATAATCTGTGTCTCCAGTCAGTTTACTACTTTAGTTACTGCCATGCCGGGTTATAATCTATGTCTCCTGTCAGTTTACTACTTTAGTTACTGCCATGCCGGGTTATAATCTATGTCTCCTGTCAGTTTACTACTTTAGTTACTGTCATGCCGGGTTATAATCTGTGTCTCTAGTCAGTTTACTACTTTAATAACTGCCATGTCCTGTTATAATCTGTGTCTCTAGTCAGTTTACTACTTTAGTTACTGCCATGTCCTGTTATAATCTGTTTCTCTAGTCAGTTTACTACTTTAGTTACTGCCATGCCGGGTTATAATCTGTGTCTCCAGTCAGTTTACTACTTTAGTTACTGCCATGCCGGGTTATAATCTGTGTCTCCAGTCAGTTTACTACTTTAGTTACTGCCATGCCGTGTTATAATCTGTGTCTCCAGTCAGTTTACTACTTTAGTTACTGCCATGCCGGGTTATAATCTGTGTCTCCAGTCAGCTTACTACTTTAGTTACTGCCATGCCGGGTTATAATATGTGTCTCCAGTCAGCTTACTACTTTAGTTACTGCCATGCTGGGTTATAATCTGTGTCTCCAGTCAGTTTACTACTTTAGTTACTGCCATGCCGAGTTATAATCTGTGTCTCTAGTCAGTTTACTACTTTAGTTACTGCCATGCCGGGTTATAATCTGTGTCTCTAGTCAGTTTACTACTTTAGTTACTGCCATGCTGGGTTATAATCTGTGTCTCTAGTCAGTTTACTACTTTAGTTACTGCCATGCCGGGTTATAATCTATGTCTCCTGTCAGTTTACTACTTTCATTACTGCCATGCCGGGTTATAATCTGTGTCTGTAGTCAGTTTACTACTTTAATTACTGCCATGTCCTGTTATAATCTGTGTCTCTAGTCAGTTTACTACTTTAGTTACTGCCATGCCGGGTTATAATCTGTTTCTCTAGTCAGTTTACTACTTTAGTTACTGCCATGCCGGGTTATAATCTGTGTCTCCAGTCAGTTTACTACTTTAGTTACTGCCATGCCGGGTTATAATCTGTGTCTCCAGTCAGTTTACTACTTTAGTTACTGCCATGCCGGGTTATAATCTGTGTCCCTAGTCAGTTTACTACTTTAGTTACTGCCATGCCGGGTTATAATCTGTGTCTCCAGTCAGTTTACTACTTTAGTTACTGCCATGTCGGGTTATAATCTGTGTCTCCAGTCAGTTTACTACTTTAGTTACTGCCATGTCGGGTTATAATCTGTGTCTCCAGTCAGTTTACTACTTTAGTTACTGCCATGCCGGGTTATAATCTGTGTCTCCAGTCAGTTTACTACTTTATTTACTGCCATGCCGGTTTCTAAGCTGTGTCTCCAGTCAGTTTACTACTTTAGTTACTGCCATGCCGGGTTATAATCTGTGTCTCCAGTCAGTTTACTACTTTAGTTACTCCCATGCCGGGTTATAATCTGTGTCTCCAATCAGTTTACTACTTTAGTTACTGCCATGCCGGGTTATAATCTGTGTCTCTAGTCAGTTTACTACTTTAGTTACTGCCATGTCGGGTTAATCTCTGTCTCCAGTCAGTTTACTACTTTAGTTACTGCCATGTCGAGTTTTAATCTGTGTCTCCAGTCAGTTTACTACTTTAGTTACTGCCATGTCGGGTTATAATATGTCTCTCCAGTCAGTTTACTACTTTAGTTACTGCCATGCCGGGTTATAACCTGTGTCTCCAGTCATTTTACTACTTTAATTACTGCCATGTCCTGTTATAATCTGTGTCTCTAGTCAGTTTACTACTTTAGTTACTGCCATGTCCTGTTATAATCTGTTTCTCTAGTCAGTTTACTACTTTAGTTACTTCCATGCCGGGTTATAATCTGTGTCTCCAGTCAGTTTACTACTTTAGTTACTGCCATGCCGGTTTATAACCTGTGTCTCTAGTCAGTTTACTACTTTAGTTACTGCCATGCCGGGTTATAATCTGTGTCTCCAGTCAGTTTACTACTTTAGTTACTGCCATGCCGGGTTATAATCTGTGTCTCCAGTCAGTTTACTACTTTAGTTACTGCCATGCCGGGTTATAATCTGTGTCTCTATTCAGTTTACTACTTTAGTTACTGCCATGCCGGGTTATAATCTGTGTCTCCAGTCAGTTTACTACTTTAGTTACTGCCATGCCGGGTTATAATCTGTGTCTCTAGTCAGTTTACTACTTTAGTTACTGCCATGTCCTGTTATAATCTGTGTCTCTTGTCAGTTTACTACTTTAGTTACTGCCATGCCGGGTTATAATCTGTGTCTCTAGTCAGTTTACTACTTTAGTTACTGCCATGCCGGGTTATAATCTGTGTCTCCAGTCAGTTTACTACTTTAGTTACTGCCACGCCGGGTTATAATCTGTGTCTCCAGTCAGTTTACTACTTTAGTTACTGCCATGTCGGGTTAATCTGTGTCTCCAGTCTTTTTACTACTTTAGTTACTGCCATGTCGAGTTTTAATCTGTGTCTCCAGTCAGTTTACTACGTTAGTTACTGCCATGTCGGGTTATAATATGTGTCTCCAGTCAGTTTACAACTTTAGTTACTGCCATGCCGGGTTATAACCTGTGTCTCCAGTCAGTTTACTACTTTAGTTACTGCCATGCCTGGTTATATTCTGTGTCTCTAGTCAGTTTACTACTTTAGTTACTGCCATGTCGGGTTATATTCTGTGTCTCCAGTAAGTTTACTACTTTAGTTACTGCCATGCCGGGTTATAATCTGTGTCTCTAGTCAGTTTACTACTTTAGTTACTGCCATGCCGGGTTATAATCTGTGTCTCTAGTCAGTTTACTACTTTAGTTACTGCCATGCCGGGTTATAATCTGTGTCTCCCGTCAGATTACTACTTTAGTTACTGCCATGCCGGGTTATAATCTGTGTCTCTAGTCAGTTTACTACTTTATTTACTGCCATGTCCTGTTATAATCTGTGTCTCTAGTCAGTTTACTACTTTAGTTACTGGCATGCCGGGTTATAATCTGTGTCTCCAGTCAGTTTACTACTTTAGTTACTGCCATGCCGGGTTATAATATGTGTCTCTAGTCAGTTTACTACTTTAGTTACTGCCATGCCGGGTTATAATCTGTGTCTCCAGTCAGTTTACTACTTTAGTTACTGCCATGCCGGGTTATAATCTGTGTCTCCAGTCAGTTTACTACTTTAGTTACTGCCATGCCGGGTTATAATCTGTGTCTATAGTCAGTTTACTACTTTAGTTACTGCCATGCCGGGTTATAATCTGTGTCTATAGTCAGTTTACTACTTTAGTTACTGCCATGCCGGGTTATAATCTGTGTCTCCAGTCAGTTTACTACTTTAGTTACTGCCATGCCGGGTTATAATCTGTGTCTCCAGTCAGCTTACTACTTTAGTTACTGCCATGCTGGGTTATAATCTGTGTCTCCAGTCTGTTTACTACTTTAGTTACTGCCATGCCGGGTTATAATCTGTGTCTCCAGTCAGTTTACTACTTTAGTTACTGCCATGCCGGGTTATAATCTATTTCTCCAGTCAGTTTACTAGTTTAGTGGCTGCCATGCTGGGTTATAATCTGTGTCTCCAGTCAGTTTACTACTTTAGTTACTGCCATGCCGGGTTATAATCTGTGTCTCTAGTCAGTTTACTACTTTAGTTACTGCCACGCCGGGTTTTAATCTGTGTCTCTAGTCAGTTTACTACTTTAGTTACTGCCACGTCGGATTATAATCTGTGTCTCCAGTTAGTTTAGTACTTTAGTTACTGCCATGCCGGGTTATAATCTGTGTCTGCAGTCAGTTTACTACTTTAGTTACTGCCATGCCAGGTTATAATCTGTGTCTCCAGTCAGTTTACTACTTTAGTTACTGCCATGCCGGTTTATAACCTGTGTCTCTAGTCAGTTTACTACTTTAGTTACTGCCATGCCGGGTTATAATCTGTGTCTCCAGTCAGTTTACTACTTTAGTTACTGCCATGCCGGGTTATAATCTGTGTCTCCAGTCAGTTTACTACTTTAGTTACTGCCATGCCGGGTTATAATCTGTGTCTCTATTCAGTTTACTACTTTAGTTACTGCCATGCCGGGTTATAATCTGTGTCTCCAGTCAGTTTACTACTTTAGTTACTGCCATGCCGGGTTATAATCTGTGTCTCTAGTCAGTTTACTACTTTAGTTACTGCCATGTCCTGTTATAATCTGTGTCTCTTGTCAGTTTACTACTTTAGTTACTGCCATGCCGGGTTATAATCTGTGTCTCTAGTCAGTTTACTACTTTAGTTACTGCCATGCCGGGTTATAATCTGTGTCTCCAGTCAGTTTACTACTTTAGTTACTGCCACGCCGGGTTATAATCTGTGTCTCCAGTCAGTTTACTACTTTAGTTACTGCCATGTCGGGTTAATCTGTGTCTCAAGTTAGTTTACTACTTTAGTTACTGCCATGCCGGGTTATAATCTGTGTCTCCAGTCAGTTTACTAGTTTAGTTACTGCCATGCCGGGTTATAATCTGTGTCTCCAGTCAGTTTACTACTTTAGTTACTGCCATGCCGGGTTATAATCTGTGTCTCCAGTCAGTTTACTAGTTTAGTTACTGCCATGCCGGGTTATAATCTGTGTCTCCAGTCAGTTTACTACTTTAGTTACTGCCATGCCGGGTTATAATCTGTGTCTCCAGTCAGTTTACTACTTTAGTTACTGCCATGTCGGGTTATAATCTGTGTCTATAGTCAGTTTACTACTTTAGTTACTGCCATGCCGGGTTATAATCTGTGTCTCCAGTTAGTTTACTACTTTAGTTACTGCCATGAAGGGTTATAATCTGTGTCTCAAGTTAGTTTACTACTTTAGTTACTGCCATGCCGGGTTATAATCTGTGTCTCCAGTCAGTTTTCTACTTTAGTTACTGCCATGTCCTGTTATAATCTGTTTCTCTAGTCAGTTTACTACTTTAGTTACTGCCATGACGGGTTATAATCTGTGTCTCCAGTCAGTTTACTACTTTAGTTACTGCCATGCCGGGTTATAATCTGTGTCTCCAGTCAGTTTACTACTTTAGTTACTGCCATGCCGGGTTATAATCTGTGTCTCCAGTCAGTTTACTACTTTAGTTACTGCCATGCCGGGTTATAATCTGTGTCTCAAGTTAGTTTACTACTTTAGTTACTGCCATGCCGGGTTATAATCTGTGTCTCCAGTCAGTTTACTAGTTTAGTTACTGCCATGCCGGGTTATAATCTGTGTCTCCAGTCAGTTTACTACTTTAGTTACTGCCATGCCGGGTTATAATCTGTGTCTCCAGTCAGTTTACTACTTTAGTTACTGCCATGTCGGGTTATAATCTGTGTCTATAGTCAGTTTACTACTTTAGTTACTGCCATGCCGGGTTATAATCTGTGTCTCCAGTCAGCTTACTAATTTAGTTACTGCCATGCCGGGTTATAATCTGTGTCTCCAGTCAGCTTACTACTTTAGTTACTGCCATGCCGGGTTATAATCTGTGTCTCCATTCAGTTTACTACTTTAGTTACTGCCATGCCGGGTTATAATCTGTTTCTCCAGTCTGTTTACTAGTTTAGTTACTGCCATGCCGGGTTATAATCTGTTTCTCCAGTCTGTTTAATAGTTTAGTTACTGAAATGCTGGGTTATAATCTGTGTCTGCAGTCAGTTTACTACTTTAGTTACTGCCATGCCGGGTTATAATCTGTGTCTCTAGTCAGTTTACTACTTTAGTTACTGCCATGCCGGGTTATAATCTGTGTCTCTAGTCAGTTTACTACTTTAGTTACTGCCATGTCGGGTTATAATATGTGTCTCCAGTTAGTTTAGTACTTTAGTTACTGCCATGCCGGGTTATAATCTATGTCTGCAGTCAGTTTACTACTTTAGTTACTGCCATGCCGGGTTATAATCTATGTCTCCTGTCAGTTTACTACTTTAGTTACTGCCATGCCGGGTTATAATCTATGTCTCCTGTCAGTTTACTACTTTAGTTACTGTCATGCCGGGTTATAATCTGTGTCTCTAGACAGTTTACTACTTTAATTACTGCCATGTCCTGTTATAATCTGTGTCTCTAGTCAGTTTACTACTTTAGTTACTGCCATGTCCTGTTATAATCTGTTTCTCTAGTCAGTTTACTACTTTAGTTACTGCCATGCCGGGTTATAATCTGTGTCTCCAGTCAGTTTACTACTTTAGTTACTGCCATGCCGGGTTTTAATCTGTGTCTCCAGTCAGTTTACTACTTTAGTTACTGCCATGCCGGGTTATAATCTGTGTCTCCAGTCAGTTTACTACTATAGTTACTGCCATGCCGGGTTATAATCTGTGTCTCCAGTCAGTTTACTACTTTAGTTACTGCAATGCCGGGTTATAATCTGTGTCTGCAGTCAGTTTACTACTTTAGTTACTGCCATGCCGGGTTATAATCTATGTCTCTAGTCAGTTTACTACTTTAGTTACTGCCATGCCGGGTTATAATCTGTGTCTCTAGTCAGTTTACTACTTTAGTTACTGCCATGTCGGGTTATAATATGTGTCTCCAGTTAGTTTAGTACTTTAGTTACTGCCATGCCGGGTTATAATCTGTGTCTCCAGTCAGTTTACTACTTTAGTTACTGCCATGCCGGGTTATAATCTATGTCTCCTGTCAGTTTACTACTTTAGTTACTGCCATGCCGGGTTATAATCTATGTCTCCTGTCAGTTTACTACTTTAGTTACTGTCATGCCGGGTTATAATCTGTGTCTCTAGTCAGTTTACTACTTTAATTACTGCCATGTCCTGTTATAATCTGTGTCTCTAGTCAGTTTACTACTTTAGTTACTGCCATGCCCTGTTATAATCTGTTTCTCTAGTCAGTTTACTACTTTAGTTACTGCCATGCCGGGTTATAATCTGTGTCTCCAGTCAGTTTACTACTTTAGTTACTGCCATGCCGGGTTTTAATCTGTGTCTTCAGTCAGTTTACTACTTTAGTTACTGCCATGCCGGGTTATAATCTGTGTCTCCAGTCAGTTTACTACTATAGTTACTGCCATGCCGGGTTATAATCTGTGTCTCCAGTCAGTTTACTACTTTAGTTACTGCAATGCCGGGTTATAATTTGTGTCTCCAGTCAGTTTACTACTTTAGTTACTGCCATGCCGGGTTATAATCTGTGTCTCCAGTCAGTTTACTAGTTTAGTTACTGCCATGCCGGGTTATAATCTGTGTCTCCAGTCAGTTTACTACTTTAGTTACTGCCATGCCGGGTTATAATCTGTGTCTCCAGTCAGTTTACTACTTTAGTAACTGCCATGTCGGGTTATAATCTGTGTCTATAGTCAGTTTACTACTTTAGTTACTGCCATGCCGGGTTATAATCTGTGTCTCCAGTCAGTTTACTACTTTAGTTACTGCCATGAAGGGTTATAATCTGTGTCTCAAGTTAGTTTACTACTTTAGTTACTGCCATGCCGGGTTATAATCTGTGTCTCCAGTCAGTTTACTACTTTAGTTACTGCCATGTCCTGTTATAATCTGTTTCTCTAGTCAGTTTACTACTTTAGTTACTGCCATGACGGGTTATAATCTGTATCTCCAGTCAGTTTACTACTTTAGTTACTGCCATGCCGGGTTATAATCTGTGTCTCCAGTCAGTTTACTACTTTAGTTACTGCCATGCCGGGTTATAATCTGTGTCTCCAGTCAGTTTACTACTTTAGTTACTGCCATGCCGGGTTATAATCTGTGTCTCAAGTTAGTTTACTACTTTAGTTACTGCCATGCCGGGTAATAATCTGTGTCTCCAGTCAGTTTACTAGTTTAGTTACTGCCATGCCGGGTTATAATCTGTGTCTCCAGTCAGTTTACTACTTTAGTTACTGCCATGCCGGGTTATAATCTGTGTCTCCAGTCAGTTTACTACTTTAGTTACTGCCATGTCGGGTTATAATCTGTGTCTATAGTCAGTTTACTACTTTAGTTACTGCCATGCCGGGTTATAATCTGTGTCTCCAGTCAGCTTACTAATTTAGTTACTGCCATGCCGGGTTATAATCTGTGTCTCCAGTCAGCTTACTACTTTAGTTACTGCCATGCCGGGTTATAATCTGTGTCTCCATTCAGTTTACTACTTTAGTTACTGCCATGCCGGGTTATAATCTGTTTCTCCAGTCTGTTTACTAGTTTAGTTACTGCCATGCCGGGTTATAATCTGTTTCTCCAGTCTGTTTAATAGTTTAGTTACTGCCATGCTGGGTTATAATCTGTGTCTGCAGTCAGTTTACTACTTTAGTTACTGCCATGCCGGGTTATAATCTGTGTCTCTAGTCAGTTTACTACTTTAGTTACTGCCATGCCGGGTTATAATCTGTGTCTCTAGTCAGTTTACTACTTTAGTTACTGCCATGTCGGGTTATAATATGTGTCTCCAGTTAGTTTAGTACTTTAGTTACTGCCATGCCGGGTTATAATCTGTGTCTGCAGTCAGTTTACTACTTTAGTTACTGCCATGCCGGGTTATAATCTATGTCTCCTGTCAGTTTACTACTTTAGTTACTGCCATGCCGGGTTATAATCTATGTCTCCTGTCAGTTTACTACTTTAGTTACTGTCATGCCGGGTTATAATCTGTGTCTCTAGTCAGTTTACTACTTTAATTACTGCCATGTCCTGTTATAATCTGTGTCTCTAGTCAGTTTACTACTTTAGTTACTGCCATGTCCTGTTATAATCTGTTTCTCTAGTCAGTTTACTACTTTAGTTACTGCCATGCCGGGTTATAATCTGTGTCTCCAGTCAGTTTACTACTTTAGTTACTGCCATGCCGGGTTATAATCTGTGTCTCCAGTCAGTTTACTACTTTAGTTACTGCCATGCCGGGTTATAATCTGTGTCTCCAGTCAGTTTACTACTATAGTTACTGCCATGCCGGGTTATAATCTGTGTCTCCAGTCAGTTTACTACTTTAGTTACTGCAATGCCGGGTTATAATCTGTGTCTGCAGTCAGTTTACTACTTTAGTTACTGCCATGCCGGGTTATAATCTGTGTCTCTAGTCAGTTTACTACTTTAGTTACTGCCATGCCGGGTTATAATCTGTGTCTCTAGTCAGTTTACTACTTTAGTTACTGCCATGTCGGGTTATAATATGTGTCTCCAGTTAGTTTAGTACTTTAGTTACTGCCATGCCGGGTTATAATCTGTGTCTCCAGTCAGTTTACTACTTTAGTTACTGCCATGCCGGGTTATAATCTATGTCTCCTGTCAGTTTACTACTTTAGTTACTGCCATGCCGGGTTATAATCTATGTCTCCTGTCAGTTTACTACTTTAGTTACTGTCATGCCGGGTTATAATCTGTGTCTCTAGTCAGTTTACTACTTTAATAACTGCCATGTCCTGTTATAATCTGTGTCTCTAGTCAGTTTACTACTTTAGTTACTGCCATGTCCTGTTATAATCTGTTTCTCTAGTCAGTTTACTACTTTAGTTACTGCCATGCCGGGTTATAATCTGTGTCTCCAGTCAGTTTACTACTTTAGTTACTGCCATGCCGGGTTTTAATCTGTGTCTCCAGTCAGTTTACTACTTTAGTTACTGCCATGCCGGGTTATAATCTGTGTCTCCAGTCAGTTTACTACTATAGTTACTGCCATGCCGGGTTATAATCTGTGTCTCCAGTCAGTTTACTACTTTAGTTACTGCAATGCCGGGTTATAATCTGTGTCTCCAGTCAGTTTACTACTTTAGTTACTGCCATGCCGGGTTATAATCTGTGTCTCCAGTCAGTTTACTACATTAGTTACTGCCATGCCGGGTTATATTCTGTGTCTCCAGTCAGTTTACTACTTTAGTTACTGCCATGCCGGGATATATTCTGTGTCTCCAGTCAGTTTACTACTTTAGTTACTGCCATGCCGGGTTATAATCTGTGTCTCCAGTCAGTTTACTACTTTAGTTACTGCCATGCCGGGTTTTAATCTGTGTCTCCAGTCAGTTTACTACTTTAGTTACTGCCATGCCGGGTTATAATCTGTGTCTCCAGTCAGTTTACTACTATAGTTACTGCCATGCCGGGTTATAATCTGTGTCTCCAGTCAGTTTACTACTTTAGTTACTGCAATGCCGGGTTATAATCTGTGTCTGCAGTCAGTTTACTACTTTAGTTACTGCCATGCCGGGTTATAATCTATGTCTCTAGTCAGTTTACTACTTTAGTTACTGCCATGCCGGGTTATAATCTGTGTCTCTAGTCAGTTTACTACTTTAGTTACTGCCATGTCGGGTTATAATATGTGTCTCCAGTTAGTTTAGTACTTTAGTTACTGCCATGCCGGGTTATAATCTGTGTCTCCAGTCAGTTTACTACTTTAGTTACTGCCATGCCGGGTTATAATCTGTGTCTCAAGTTAGTTTACTACTTTAGTTACTGCCATGCCGGGTTATAATCTGTGTCTCCAGTCAGTTTACTAGTTTAGTTACTGCCATGCCGGGTTATAATCTGTGTCTCCAGTCAGTTTACTACTTTAGTTACTGCCATGCCGGGTTATAATCTGTGTCTCCAGTCAGTTTACTAGTTTAGTTACTGCCATGCCGGGTTATAATCTGTGTCTCCAGTCAGTTTACTACTTTAGTTACTGCCATGCCGGGTTATAATCTGTGTCTCCAGTCAGTTTACTACTTTAGTTACTGCCATGTCGGGTTATAATCTGTGTCTATAGTCAGTTTACTACTTTAGTTACTGCCATGCCGGGTTATAATCTGTGTCTCCAGTTAGTTTACTACTTTAGTTACTGCCATGAAGGGTTATAATCTGTGTCTCAAGTTAGTTTACTACTTTAGTTACTGCCATGCCGGGTTATAATCTGTGTCTCCAGTCAGTTTTCTACTTTAGTTACTGCCATGTCCTGTTATAATCTGTTTCTCTAGTCAGTTTACTACTTTAGTTACTGCCATGACGGGTTATAATCTGTGTCTCCAGTCAGTTTACTACTTTAGTTACTGCCATGCCGGGTTATAATCTGTGTCTCCAGTCAGTTTACTACTTTAGTTACTGCCATGCCGGGTTATAATCTGTGTCTCCAGTCAGTTTACTACTTTAGTTACTGCCATGCCGGGTTATAATCTGTGTCTCAAGTTAGTTTACTACTTTAGTTACTGCCATGCCGGGTTATAATCTGTGTCTCCAGTCAGTTTACTAGTTTAGTTACTGCCATGCCGGGTTATAATCTGTGTCTCCAGTCAGTTTACTACTTTAGTTACTGCCATGCCGGGTTATAATCTGTGTCTCCAGTCAGTTTACTACTTTAGTTACTGCCATGTCGGGTTATAATCTGTGTCTATAGTCAGTTTACTACTTTAGTTACTGCCATGCCGGGTTATAATCTGTGTCTCCAGTCAGCTTACTAATTTAGTTACTGCCATGCCGGGTTATAATCTGTGTCTCCAGTCAGCTTACTACTTTAGTTACTGCCATGCCGGGTTATAATCTGTGTCTCCATTCAGTTTACTACTTTAGTTACTGCCATGCCGGGTTATAATCTGTTTCTCCAGTCTGTTTACTAGTTTAGTTACTGCCATGCCGGGTTATAATCTGTTTCTCCAGTCTGTTTAATAGTTTAGTTACTGAAATGCTGGGTTATAATCTGTGTCTGCAGTCAGTTTACTACTTTAGTTACTGCCATGCCGGGTTATAATCTGTGTCTCTAGTCAGTTTACTACTTTAGTTACTGCCATGCCGGGTTATAATCTGTGTCTCTAGTCAGTTTACTACTTTAGTTACTGCCATGTCGGGTTATAATATGTGTCTCCAGTTAGTTTAGTACTTTAGTTACTGCCATGCCGGGTTATAATCTATGTCTGCAGTCAGTTTACTACTTTAGTTACTGCCATGCCGGGTTATAATCTATGTCTCCTGTCAGTTTACTACTTTAGTTACTGCCATGCCGGGTTATAATCTATGTCTCCTGTCAGTTTACTACTTTAGTTACTGTCATGCCGGGTTATAATCTGTGTCTCTAGACAGTTTACTACTTTAATTACTGCCATGTCCTGTTATAATCTGTGTCTCTAGTCAGTTTACTACTTTAGTTACTGCCATGTCCTGTTATAATCTGTTTCTCTAGTCAGTTTACTACTTTAGTTACTGCCATGCCGGGTTATAATCTGTGTCTCCAGTCAGTTTACTACTTTAGTTACTGCCATGCCGGGTTTTAATCTGTGTCTCCAGTCAGTTTACTACTTTAGTTACTGCCATGCCGGGTTATAATCTGTGTCTCCAGTCAGTTTACTACTATAGTTACTGCCATGCCGGGTTATAATCTGTGTCTCCAGTCAGTTTACTACTTTAGTTACTGCAATGCCGGGTTATAATCTGTGTCTGCAGTCAGTTTACTACTTTAGTTACTGCCATGCCGGGTTATAATCTATGTCTCTAGTCAGTTTACTACTTTAGTTACTGCCATGCCGGGTTATAATCTGTGTCTCTAGTCAGTTTACTACTTTAGTTACTGCCATGTCGGGTTATAATATGTGTCTCCAGTTAGTTTAGTACTTTAGTTACTGCCATGCCGGGTTATAATCTGTGTCTCCAGTCAGTTTACTACTTTAGTTACTGCCATGCCGGGTTATAATCTATGTCTCCTGTCAGTTTACTACTTTAGTTACTGCCATGCCGGGTTATAATCTATGTCTCCTGTCAGTTTACTACTTTAGTTACTGTCATGCCGGGTTATAATCTGTGTCTCTAGTCAGTTTACTACTTTAATTACTGCCATGTCCTGTTATAATCTGTGTCTCTAGTCAGTTTACTACTTTAGTTACTGCCATGCCCTGTTATAATCTGTTTCTCTAGTCAGTTTACTACTTTAGTTACTGCCATGCCGGGTTATAATCTGTGTCTCCAGTCAGTTTACTACTATAGTTACTGCCATGCCGGGTTATAATCTGTGTCTCCAGTCAGTTTACTACTTTAGTTACTGCCATGCCGGGTTATAATCTGTGTCTCCAGTCAGTTTACTAGTTTAGTTACTGCCATGCCGGGTTATAATCTGTGTCTCCAGTCAGTTTACTACTTTAGTTACTGCCATGCCGGGTTATAATCTGTGTCTCCAGTCAGTTTACTACTTTAGTAACTGCCATGTCGGGTTATAATCTGTGTCTATAGTCAGTTTACTACTTTAGTTACTGCCATGCCGGGTTATAATCTGTGTCTCCAGTCAGTTTACTACTTTAGTTACTGCCATGAAGGGTTATAATCTGTGTCTCAAGTTAGTTTACTACTTTAGTTACTGCCATGCCGGGTTATAATCTGTGTCTCCAGTCAGTTTACTACTTTAGTTACTGCCATGTCCTGTTATAATCTGTTTCTCTAGTCAGTTTACTACTTTAGTTACTGCCATGACGGGTTATAATCTGTGTCTCCAGTCAGTTTACTACTTTAGTTACTGCCATGCCGGGTTATAATCTGTGTCTCCAGTCAGTTTACTACTTTAGTTACTGCCATGCCGGGTTATAATCTGTGTCTCCAGTCAGTTTACTACTTTAGTTACTGCCATGTCGGGTTATAATCTGTGTCTATAGTCAGTTTACTACTTTAGTTACTGCCATGCCGGGTTATAATCTGTGTCTCCAGTCAGCTTACTAATTTAGTTACTGCCATGCCGGGTTATAATCTGTGTCTCCAGTCAGCTTACTACTTTAGTTACTGCC
Source organism: Cepaea hortensis (assembly GCA_963921405.1). Classification (NCBI taxonomy): domain Eukaryota; kingdom Metazoa; phylum Mollusca; class Gastropoda; order Stylommatophora; family Helicidae; genus Cepaea; species Cepaea hortensis. The sequence continues at coordinate 63,294,699 of OY992894.1, read as the reverse complement.
ATGCCGGGTTATAATCTGTGTCTCCATTCAGTTTACTACTTTAGTTACTGCCATGCCGGGTTATAATCTGTTTCTCCAGTCTGTTTACTAGTTTAGTTACTGCCATGCCGGGTTATAATCTGTTTCTCCAGTCTGTTTAATAGTTTAGTTACTGCCATGCTGGGTTATAATCTGTGTCTGCAGTCAGTTTACTACTTTAGTTACTGCCATGCCGGGTTATAATCTGTGTCTCTAGTCAGTTTACTACTTTAGTTACTGCCATGCCGGGTTATAATCTGTGTCTCTAGTCAGTTTACTACTTTAGTTACTGCCATGTCGGGTTATAATATGTGTCTCCAGTTAGTTTAGTACTTTAGTTACTGCCATGCCGGGTTATAATCTGTGTCTGCAGTCAGTTTACTACTTTAGTTACTGCCATGCCGGGTTATAATCTATGTCTCCTGTCAGTTTACTACTTTAGTTACTGCCATGCCGGGTTATAATCTATGTCTCCTGTCAGTTTACTACTTTAGTTACTGTCATGCCGGGTTATAATCTGTGTCTCTAGTCAGTTTACTACTTTAATTACTGCCATGTCCTGTTATAATCTGTGTCTCTAGTCAGTTTACTACTTTAGTTACTGCCATGTCCTGTTATAATCTGTTTCTCTAGTCAGTTTACTACTTTAGTTACTGCCATGCCGGGTTATAATCTGTGTCTCCAGTCAGTTTACTACTTTAGTTACTGCCATGCCGGGTTATAATCTGTGTCTCCAGTCAGTTTACTACTTTAGTTACTGCCATGCCGGGTTATAATCTGTGTCTCCAGTCAGTTTACTACTATAGTTACTGCCATGCCGGGTTATAATCTGTGTCTCCAGTCAGTTTACTACTTTAGTTACTGCAATGCCGGGTTATAATCTGTGTCTGCAGTCAGTTTACTACTTTAGTTACTGCCATGCCGGGTTATAATCTGTGTCTCTAGTCAGTTTACTACTTTAGTTACTGCCATGCCGGGTTATAATCTGTGTCTCTAGTCAGTTTACTACTTTAGTTACTGCCATGTCGGGTTATAATATGTGTCTCCAGTTAGTTTAGTACTTTAGTTACTGCCATGCCGGGTTATAATCTGTGTCTCCAGTCAGTTTACTACTTTAGTTACTGCCATGCCGGGTTATAATCTATGTCTCCTGTCAGTTTACTACTTTAGTTACTGCCATGCCGGGTTATAATCTATGTCTCCTGTCAGTTTACTACTTTAGTTACTGTCATGCCGGGTTATAATCTGTGTCTCTAGTCAGTTTACTACTTTAATAACTGCCATGTCCTGTTATAATCTGTGTCTCTAGTCAGTTTACTACTTTAGTTACTGCCATGTCCTGTTATAATCTGTTTCTCTAGTCAGTTTACTACTTTAGTTACTGCCATGCCGGGTTATAATCTGTGTCTCCAGTCAGTTTACTACTTTAGTTACTGCCATGCCGGGTTTTAATCTGTGTCTCCAGTCAGTTTACTACTTTAGTTACTGCCATGCCGGGTTATAATCTGTGTCTCCAGTCAGTTTACTACTATAGTTACTGCCATGCCGGGTTATAATCTGTGTCTCCAGTCAGTTTACTACTTTAGTTACTGCAATGCCGGGTTATAATCTGTGTCTCCAGTCAGTTTACTACTTTAGTTACTGCCATGCCGGGTTATAATCTGTGTCTCCAGTCAGTTTACTACATTAGTTACTGCCATGCCGGGTTATATTCTGTGTCTCCAGTCAGTTTACTACTTTAGTTACTGCCATGCCGGGATATATTCTGTGTCTCCAGTCAGTTTACTACTTTAGTTACTGCCATGCCGGGTTATAATCTGTGTCTCCAGTCAGTTTACTACTTTAGTTACTGCCATGCCGGGTTTTAATCTGTGTCTCCAGTCAGTTTACTACTTTAGTTACTGCCATGCCGGGTTATAATCTGTGTCTCCAGTCAGTTTACTACTATAGTTACTGCCATGCCGGGTTATAATCTGTGTCTCCAGTCAGTTTACTACTTTAGTTACTGCAATGCCGGGTTATAATCTGTGTCTGCAGTCAGTTTACTACTTTAGTTACTGCCATGCCGGGTTATAATCTATGTCTCTAGTCAGTTTACTACTTTAGTTACTGCCATGCCGGGTTATAATCTGTGTCTCTAGTCAGTTTACTACTTTAGTTACTGCCATGTCGGGTTATAATATGTGTCTCCAGTTAGTTTAGTACTTTAGTTACTGCCATGCCGGGTTATAATCTGTGTCTCCAGTCAGTTTACTACTTTAGTTACTGCCATGCCGGGTTATAATCTATGTCTCCTGTCAGTTTACTACTTTAGTTACTGAAATGCTGGGTTATAATCTATGTCTCCTGTCAGTTTACTACTTTAGTTACTGTCATGCCGGGTTATAATCTGTGTCTCTAGTCAGTTTACTACTTTAATTACTGCCATGTCCTGTTATAATCTGTGTCTCTAGTCAGTTTACTACTTTAGTTACTGCCATGTCCTGTTATAATCTGTTTCTCTAGTCAGTTTACTACTTTAGTTACTGCCATGCCGGGTTATAATCTGTGTCTCCAGTCAGTTTACTACTTTAGTTACTGCCATGCCGGGTTTTAATCTGTGTCTCCAGTCAGTTTACTACTTTAGTTACTGCCATGCCGGGTTATAATCTGTGTCTCCAGTCAGTTTACTACTATAGTTACTGCCATGCCGGGTTATAATCTGTGTCTCCAGTCAGTTTACTACTTTAGTTACTGCAATGCCGGGTTATAATTTGTGTCTCCAGTCAGTTTACTACTTTAGTTACTGCCATGCCGGGTTATAATCTGTGTCTCCAGTCAGTTTACTAGTTTAGTTACTGCCATGCCGGGTTATAATCTGTGTCTCCAGTCAGTTTACTACTTTAGTTACTGCCATGCCGGGTTATAATCTGTGTCTCCAGTCAGTTTACTACTTTAGTAACTGCCATGTCGGGTTATAATCTGTGTCTATAGTCAGTTTACTACTTTAGTTACTGCCATGCCGGGTTATAATCTGTGTCTCCAGTCAGTTTACTACTTTAGTTACTGCCATGAAGGGTTATAATCTGTGTCTCAAGTTAGTTTACTACTTTAGTTACTGCCATGCCGGGTTATAATCTGTGTCTCCAGTCAGTTTACTACTTTAGTTACTGCCATGTCCTGTTATAATCTGTTTCTCTAGTCAGTTTACTACTTTAGTTACTGCCATGACGGGTTATAATCTGTGTCTCCAGTCAGTTTACTACTTTAGTTACTGCCATGCCGGGTTATAATCTGTGTCTCCAGTCAGTTTACTACTTTAGTTACTGCCATGCCGGGTTATAATCTGTGTCTCCAGTCAGTTTACTACTTTAGTTACTGCCATGCCGGGTTATAATCTGTGTCTCAAGTTAGTTTACTACTTTAGTTACTGCCATGCCGGGTAATAATCTGTGTCTCCAGTCAGTTTACTAGTTTAGTTACTGCCATGCCGGGTTATAATCTGTGTCTCCAGTCAGTTTACTACTTTAGTTACTGCCATGCCGGGTTATAATCTGTGTCTCCAGTCAGTTTACTACTTTAGTTACTGCCATGTCGGGTTATAATCTGTGTCTATAGTCAGTTTACTACTTTAGTTACTGCCATGCCGGGTTATAATCTGTGTCTCCAGTCAGCTTACTAATTTAGTTACTGCCATGCCGGGTTATAATCTGTGTCTCCAGTCAGCTTACTACTTTAGTTACTGCCATGCCGGGTTATAATCTGTGTCTCCATTCAGTTTACTACTTTAGTTACTGCCATGCCGGGTTATAATCTGTTTCTCCAGTCTGTTTACCAGTTTAGTTACTGCCATGCCGGGTTATAATCTGTTTCTCCAGTCTGTTTAATAGTTTAGTTACTGCCATGCTGGGTTATAATCTGTGTCTGCAGTCAGTTTACTACTTTAGTTACTGCCATGCCGGGTTATAATCTGTGTCTCTAGTCAGTTTACTACTTTAGTTACTGCCATGCCGGGTTATAATCTATGTCTCCTGTCAGTTTACTACTTTAGTTACTGTCATGCCGGGTTATAATCTGTGTCTCTAGTCAGTTTACTACTTTAATTACTGCCATGTCCTGTTATAATCTGTGTCTCTAGTCAGTTTACTACTTTAGTTACTGCCATGTCCTGTTATAATCTGTTTCTCTAGTCAGTTTACTACTTTAGTTACTGCCATGCCGGGTTATAATCTGTGTCTCCAGTCAGTTTACTACTTTAGTTACTGCCATGCCGGGTTATAATCTGTGTCTCCAGTCAGTTTACTACTTTAGTTACTGCCATGCCGGGTTATAATCTGTGTCTCCAGTCAGTTTACTACTATAGTTACTGCCATGCCGGGTTATAATCTGTGTCTCCAGTCAGTTTACTACTTTAGTTACTGCAATGCCGGGTTATAATCTGTGTCTGCAGTCAGTTTACTACTTTAGTTACTGCCATGCCGGGTTATAATCTGTGTCTCTAGTCAGTTTACTACTTTAGTTACTGCCATGCCGGGTTATAATCTGTGTCTCTAGTCAGTTTACTACTTTAGTTACTGCCATGTCGGGTTATAATATGTGTCTCCAGTTAGTTTAGTACTTTAGTTACTGCCATGCCGGGTTATAATCTGTGTCTCCAGTCAGTTTACTACTTTAGTTACTGCCATGCCGGGTTATAATCTATGTCTCCTGTCAGTTTACTACTTTAGTTACTGCCATGCCGGGTTATAATCTATGTCTCCTGTCAGTTTACTACTTTAGTTACTGTCATGCCGGGTTATAATCTGTGTCTCTAGTCAGTTTACTACTTTAATAACTGCCATGTCCTGTTATAATCTGTGTCTCTAGTCAGTTTACTACTTTAGTTACTGCCATGTCCTGTTATAATCTGTTTCTCTAGTCAGTTTACTACTTTAGTTACTGCCATGCCGGGTTATAATCTGTGTCTCCAGTCAGTTTACTACTTTAGTTACTGCCATGACGGGTTTTAATCTGTGTCTCCAGTCAGTTTACTACTTTAGTTACTGCCATGCCGGGTTATAATCTGTGTCTCCAGTCAGTTTACTACTATAGTTACTGCCATGCCGGGTTATAATCTGTGTCTCCAGTCAGTTTACTACTTTAGTTACTGCAATGCCGGGTTATAATCTGTGTCTCCAGTCAGTTTACTACTTTAGTTACTGCCATGCCGGGTTATAATCTGTGTCTCCAGTCAGTTTACTACTTTAGTTACTGCCATGCCGGGTTATATTCTGTGTCTCCAGTCAGTTTACTACTTTAGTTACTGCCATGCCGGGATATATTCTGTGTCTCCAGTCAGTTTACTACTTTAGTTACTGCCATGCCGGGTTATAATCTGTGTCTCAAGTTAGTTTACTACTTTAGTTATTGCCATGCCGGGTTATAATCTGTGTCTCCAGTCAGTTTACTAGTTTAGTTACTGCCATGCCGGGTTATGATCTGTGTCTCCAGTCAGTTTACTACTTTAGTTACTGCAATGCCGGGTTATAATCTGTGTCTCCAGTCAGTTTACTACTTTAGTTACTGCCATGCCGGGTTATAATCTGTGTCTCAAGTTAGTTTACTACTTTAGTTATTGCCATGCCGGGTTATAATCTGTGTCTCCAGTCAGTTTACTACTTTAGTTACTGCCATGCCGGGTTATAATCTGTGTCTCCAGTCTGTTTACTAGTTTAGTTACTGCCATGCCGGGTTATAGTCTGTTTCTCCAGTCTGTTTAATAGTTTAGTTACTGCTATGCTGGGTTATAATCTGTGTCTGCAGTCAGTTTACTACTTTAGTTACTGCCATGCCGGGTTATAATCTGTGTCTCTAGTCAGTTTACTACTTTAGTTACTGCCATGCCGGGTTATAATCTGTGTCTCTAGTCAGTTTACTACTTTAGTTACTGCCATGTCGGGTTATAATATGTGTCTCCAGTTAGTTTAGTACTTTAGTTACTGCCATGCCGGGTTATAATCTGTGTCTGCAGTCAGTTTACTACTTTAGTTACTGCCATGCCGGGTTATAATCTATGTCTCCTGTCAGTTTACTACTTTAGTTACTGCCATGCCGGGTTATAATCTATGTCTCCTGTCAGTTTACTACTTTAGTTACTGTCATGCCGGGTTATAATCTGTGTCTCTAGTCAGTTTACTACTTTAATTACTGCCATGTCCTGTTATAATCTGTGTCTCTAGTCAGTTTACTACTTTAGTTACTGCCATGTCCTGTTATAATCTGTTTCTCTAGTCAGTTTACTACTTTAGTTACTGCCATGCCGGGTTATAATCTGTGTCTCCAGTCAGTTTACTACTTTAGTTACTGCCATGCCGGGTTATAATCTGTGTCTCCAGTCAGTTTACTACTTTAGTTACTGCCATGCCGGGTTATAATCTGTGTCTCTAGTCAGTTTACTACTTTAGTTACTGCCATGCCGGGTTATAATCTGTGTCTCTTCAAAAACTATGTGTCACATTACAATGAAACTTGGCAGACGTATTTTTCATTATATTATGTACAATTTATCAAGAGCATTTGTAAAACTATGATTTAGTTTTTGTGCAGTAGTAAAAGATACCAAAAAATTGTCAAAAAAAAAAAAAAAAAAAAGTTTACACAGAAGACGCTCTATAATAAATGTCATGACAGGTTGGAAAATGCTGGCAAAGAGAAATATGTCCAAATCTCTAGAAAGTATTAGTCAAACGGATATAATTATCGTCAGCTCAATAGCTGCATGTTTTAAAAATATGACGCTGACTTCGGAGACAGCACAGAAGACCACACATTAATAACTTCAGCAGGGTCAAATATACCGAATAACAATAACAAAAACAAAAAAAAACAAAAAAATAATTACACAAAAGACGCGGACAAGTCATAAAAACACATGTGTGCGAAAAAATTCACTAATATTCATTCCCATATTTTACTTTTCTCATTCGTCCGTGCACTCATCTCATATTCAATATCTCACACACTGTCAATTTTAAAAATGTTTTATCAATGAAAAATAAAAATTGGCTCGTTTTAAATAATACAGAGCCAAAATAAAGTAGATTTATCTATCACTTTGTTATATACAATGTGAATGTGTTGCTTAAGGCAATACAATGGAAGCTAACTAAGTCTATATGTTTCTAAGTAATCTAATGTCTAATTGGTTTTACAGGTCAATAAATTAACGGTGTCTAACAATACTACCTTTCTACAAGATGATGACTAAGAAAACTAACTAAGGTATATAATCTCAATTTAAAAAAAAATAATAACTACTAAGGGAAGTAAGTTAACTAAATGTTGATTTATGATATAAATTTAAAAACAAAAAAAACTATGTTATTAAATAAATAAAGGATGTTAATAAATTAAATAATGTACTTAATCTCTAACTAAATGATGGGTATAATAAACAAAAATAATTTAAACTAAGTAAATAAATAATGACTGTTGTTAAATCTAAGTATAATAAACTATCAATCTATGGATGTTTCTAAGGGAAGGTAATTGACTAAACTAAACACTTTAAGAAAAATGTGTTAGATCCCTTAAATGTTCTAACATCACAAATTTCTAAATTTCTAAATCTATTTCTAAATTAATTTGTTTCATTTCTAACTAAATCTACGTGTATTACCTACCCGTTTTAATTGGCTTCATCGGTAGTAGTCTCATTAGAGAACTGTTTAATATAATCTATTAGTCTAAATATAAATAAAATATACATTTATAAGTATAAGACTATTGTAAAGGTTTATAATCTAATTAAATAATAATATAGCTGCAACTGTTGTACATAAACTGACAGTTGGAATATTAGTGGTTCTTCTATTACTACTAGTTCTACTCTGATGAACCACTAAGTAGCTTTAATGCAACTTCATTAAAATACTATTATACAATAATATTACATACATGTTATATACATAGACATATTATACATTTAATAAACTATCTAACTAATCGTAGGTCCAGGCGATGGTGATCACGACGTGTCGTTCCGCTGGGATCTTCCTTACGATTAATATATTTGCAATGTTCACTGCACTTTAAGTGACTATGTAGTGTGTCACGATATGTTCACAATAGTATCACAGTTTATATGTTCTATTCGACTCTATAAATGTAATGTTCATGGTGTACGGCATTACTAGAGTTCGTGGTCAGTTCACGTGCTAATATTTACATAACAGTGTCTTATGTTTTACCATTACTAGCAGAACTATATGTGAACTACTTAGTGATAACTGCAGATAACTATGGCAGTGTTACATCTGCTTTCTGCAACACTTCAATACCTGATGGTCTTGTAAGAAGGTCTGCAAGGTTATTATTACTTCCTTTGATGTGTTTTATAGTGAAGGAGTAATTCTGGAGAATTAAAGCCCAGAGATAAATTCTGTTGTTTTTCGGCTGACCTTTCTCCATAATTAAAAGGGGAGAGTTGTCGGTCTAGACCACGAAGTGAGTTCCAGCCAGGTATCTATGAAGCCTAGTTATACAATATACAATAGTGAGAGCTTCCGTGAAGGATCTTTTCGTGTTCTTGGAGCAGTACACCAGAGATGGTAGTTGCACTGGCGTCACATCTAAGGATATATTGTAACTCAGGATTAGGCAAGCGTAAGATAGGAACTTTGCTGAAAATGTACTTTAATTCTGACATAGCATTTTGTAAAATAGCAGCTTGAACATTTATCTTCGCAGAAGATTTAAGTCCGAAAATACACATGTTATTTGTGCCAAATTGAGGATAAATTTGCTGTAATAATTTACTAGTTCCAGCAAGCTTCTTACTTGCCTTTTCGTTGTGGGAATAGTAAGATTCAAAATTTTAGTAATAATTTTGTTGTCGGTCTTTAATTGACCTTTGATAATTGTGTGGCCAATTAAATCTATCTCCTCGAACGCCAACTCGACTTTTGCCGGTTTTACTGTCAGTAAAAACAACTTTATTCTGTCGAATACGAGTTTCAAAGTTTGTAGATGTGTTGCCCAGTCTGTCGTATGAATGCATATGTCATCAATGTATGTCTGCACATTTATTACTCCATGGAGAAGTTTCCTAGTAAGGCGGACAAAGGTGGCAGGTTCGTTCCGAAGACCAATACAAAAAAAAAAAAACACTCATAAGACCTAAAGGCGTGGCACAAGCAGTAAGATGAATATAATTTTTCTTCATCGGAATCTGCCAATATCCTTTCTTCAGATCGAGTTTAGAAAAAATGATAGATGATGACATATTTAGGATCAGATCGTCACATGATGGAATAGGCTCTGCGTCAACTTTAGTGATAGAATTTAATCTTCTGTAATCTATGCAGAGTCTTAAGGTGGAATCCTTCTTTTTTGCCAGAACTATCGGAAATGAATGCTCAGACTGGGAGAAAGAAGATGATATTAAAGAAGACTTTTATAATGATCTGGAAGATGTCATAGATGTCATAGAAGAAACCCCCAAGCAGGACATCCTGATTGTGCTGGGAGACTTCAATGCAAAAATAGATAGAGAGAAAACTAATAAAAAAGTGGCCGGTATGGAAAGCCTACATACAACTTCAAATGATAATGGATGGAGAGTTATCAACCTGGCAGAAGCCAAAGGACTGCAGATTAGCAGTACCAGACTACAAAGAAAGGATAAACACAAACAAACTTGGAAATCATGTGACAAGAGAACCTATAATCAAATAGATCACATTTTAATTAACAACATAAATGCATCAAACATACAGCAAGTCAGAAGTTATAGAGGAGCTGAGTGCCACAGTGACCACTTCCTCGTTGGAGCAAAATTTAAAATAAAACTTAAGAGAGCTTTCTATACTAAATTACAAAGATTACACCCAACATATAACAGAGAAAAACTACAAGACATTACAGTCAAAGAGAAATTTACAGATGAAATAAAATGTAAACTTGAAACTCTGCAAAACCCTTTGGAGGAAAGCGTTGACCTAACTTGGTTGAACATCAAGAATACAATTCAATCTACCGCAGAAGAATGTCTTGGTGTGTTAACCACGCATAGTAAGAACAGATGGTTCAATCAAAAATGTGAAGAAGCAGTCACTAGGAAGAAGAATGCCAGACATGTATGGTTAAATGACATCAATGACATCCAAAAGGAACAGCATTATAGAAATGAATGTAAAGAGGCAACAAAAATAGTCAGACAACAGAAGCGAGAATATATGAGTAATATAATCAAAGATATGGAAATTAATCACCAGAAAAATGAATCCATAATTTTTTTTAAAGAACTGAAGTCAATGAAACGAGGGCACAAACAAAACACATATGTTTTAAAAGATAAAAATGGGAATATGATAAATGCCAATGAGGAAATGTGCAACACATGGAAAGAATATTTTATTGAATTACTAAATTGTGAAGCTCCAAGTAACATTTTCCCACAGGAAGAGGTTCTAACATGCGATCCACAAATTGAAGAACCTACATTTGAAGAAATCCTATATGAAATCACACGACTTAAAAACAATAAGGCAACTGGGACTGATGGAATTGCTGCTGAATTTATAAAGGCAGGGGCCATGCATTACATCTAAAGCTATACGAACTAATAATAAAAATCTGGAGGACAGAAGAATTACCCCATGACTGGAAATAATCATTATTGATACCTATCTTTAAGAAAGGAGACAAGTTCCAATGTGGAAATTATGGAGGAATATCACTACTGTCCACAAGCTATAAGATACTATCCGCAGTATTACTAAATATACTAAAACCATATTCAGAAGACATATTAGGTGACTACCAGGCGGGTTTTAGACAAAACAGATCAACAATAGATCAGATATTTATCTTATGACAAATAGCCGAGAAACATTGGGAATATAAAATAGATCTCCATAACATTTTTGTGGATTTTAAAAAGGCTTATGATAGTATCCATAGGAATAGTCTATGGAATGCTATGCAGGAACTTGGAATACCAAGGAAGTTAATCAACATGACCAGACTATGCATGGAAGATACTTATAATATAGTAACATATAAAGGCAGGAAATCAGACCCCTTCCAAATAACATCTGGCTTGAAACAGGGTGATGCACTATCGCCGCTACTCTTCAATCTGGCTCTAGAGAAAGTTGTAAGGAAGGTAAAGGAGGAATGTGATATTGGAGGAACATCCAAGCTGCTTGGTTATGTAGATGATATAGATATTATAGGGCAAAGTGAACAAAAGACATTGGAAATATTGACTCACTTAAAGGAAAAAGCCCAACAGATGGGGCTGGTTATCAACCAAGATAAGACAGAATATATGGTCATTACAAGAGACGGATTGGCTAAAAACTCTGGCAACATACAAATAGATAATATGACCATTAAAAGAACGGAAACATACAAATACCTGGGTACAATCTTCAACTGCTCCAACATCATAAGGGAAGAAATACAAACTAGAATCAACTCTGGAAATAAGATATACTATGCACTACAACATCTACTAAAATCAAAGGCTCTATCTCGTAACACCAAAATCACAATATACAAAACACTGATCAGACCAGTTGTGCTGTATGCTCTGAAACCTGGTGTACAACGAAAGGAGACGAAGCCTTGTTACAAACCTTTGAGAACAAAATTTTAAGACGCATCTTTGGACCCATTAGGGATACACAAAGTGGAGAGTGGAAAAGAAGAAGTAACAAAGACATTTATGATCTGTTTAAGTCCCTGCTAATCACTGGTATCATGAAGGCTAATAGACTACAATGGCTGGGGCATATAGAAAGAATGGAAGATAATAGGGAAACAAAACTCGCTTACACTCAGGAAATAAATGACCGTAGACCCCGAGGTAGACCAAGAAGGCGGTGGAGAGATAATACATGTACAGACCTACAAGCACTTGGAATCAACGACTGGCAAGAGAAGGTCCACCAGAGAGACGAATGGAGACGGATTGTATTTGCAGCAAAGTACCTCAATGGCTCGGAACGGTGAAGAAGAAGAAGAAGAAGAAGAAGAAGAAGAAGAAGAAGAAGAAGAAGAAGAAGAAGAAGAAGAAGAAGAAGAAGAAGAAGAAGAAGAAGAAGAAGAATCTAAGAGAACAATGGAGTGTTGTATCCTATCTGTCCTACCTGGTGTGTCTGAGAAAATTTCCTTGTATTCCGTTAATAATGCTGTTGTTTGCTGTTTCTGTTCGTCTGTCATCGTTGGCCTTAAATGTATGTTGCTAAATGTTGTATTGCTTTCTACTGTCGGTACTGGTAATTCAAAGTCATCTTCTTCTGTCTGGTTAATGTCTGTGGCTGAAATGTGTTCGTCTTCTGCATAGTCTTCTAATATGTTTGTCGTCTGGAGTCTGGAGTCTGATTCACTGGTATGGTTGCGTCATGTTGGTTCTCAGTCTCCTGTTCTTGCCTAGTGTAATACGGTTTTAACATGTTGATATGAAATATCTTGAGTTTGTTGTTCAAGGATATCTCATAGTCAACTTCTGAAATCTGTCTCACCACTTTAAATGGCCCTTGCCATGAAGTCAATGACAAATCATTTTTACTTGTTAATAGTAATAACACATCTTGGTTTGGCTCATACTGTACAGTGTTGACATTCGTATTGGGCTGTTCCAAATACGGTAGTGTGTCTGACTTGGCGCGCTGCGCCGGTATGACCTTTTGTGTGCTGTCGTTGTCCACTGCACCACTGGGTTCACTTAGGTGTACTGTTTTATTTTGTAGGTCATTCTCTTGTTTATAGTTTTGGACCTAGTAATCGCATTAGCCTGCTGTAAAAAGGTTTACCTCCAGGCTGCTGTCTCATCAGTGGTACATCTATGCAACTGTGGCAAACGGCCAATTATCAGATCTGCACATGGGTTCTTTAAAATCGCGCAGGTAAAGTTGCCAGTCAAAAAAGGAGTGTTTATATTAGCTCTGACTAACGGGTATGTCTCTACTGTGCCTGAAAAAGTGCGTCAGTTCACCGTTTCACAGTGTAATCTTCTGGCTTGTCAAGTTCCCTTTTCAAACCTATTAATGTGCTGCCACTATCTTGTCAGAGTCTTGCATAACACAAGACAAGTAGCTAGTTTTCTGGCAAGTGTGAAGTAATATCAAACTATCAAATCACACGAAGTGAATATCCGAAAGTATTATTCACACGCTTTATTGACGCGCTGCATTTATTATCGCACAAACATCGCGCACTGACAATCCATAGCAATCATTTCAGCATGAACAATATCACTACAATACATAATAATACATGCAAGCAATAAACATCTCACTTACAAGTCAAACTATTCAAACGTTCGCACCAGTCTCCCGCTGTCGTACAGGCTAGCTCTCAATGCAGATTCAAACACAACTCGCGACCTGTCCGTTCAACAACCTAAGCCCGTCTGCCAGTTCTGGCGTCCTACACGCTACACGCTCACGTCAGCTGGTGTCCCCTGCAAGGTTCACGGGGTGAACTCAATTGCTGTGCGTGGCTGCTTATCCAGGCGTCGGCAACGACGCCGCGTTCTCTCTGCCATGTTTAACATTACTCAGGGTTGCGTGTTGTTATGGTGTCTGGCGTTGGTACAGACAACGCGTCGCAACCTCGGATGTGAGACCTTGACAATCTAGCAGGAGTTTACATGGGATGTTATTGACTATTCCGTGGTGGAATTTCAAACTGCCCCTGGAGGCTACTTCCGCGTTTGCATTTTCTAATGAACACGGGACCGTGTGCCCTCATTTCAGTTTCCCATTATCATGGAATTGGTGACATGTTGTACAATTACTGTAATCCAAAACATCAACTGCTGATGCTATATTTTCTTCATTCTCACACATTTCTTCCAGATCACTTCCGCTCTCTGACGATGATTCAACTAACACTGCATCCACTGCTTTCAACTTCTTTCTTCCAGTACAAGCAGAGGAATAGAGGCCAAAACAATGGCAAAAGAAGCATTTCACAGCACGTCTAAAGGTCTCTCTTAGTCTGCTGTTTCTTTATGACCATCTCTAAGTGTTCTGGATATTTCGAGTTCTTGTCACACATCGCGTATTCTGGATGTTGAAATCTACAATACGGACACTGTTGTAGGTTGTCCCTTTTGTTTTTCCCTAAATTTGTAAGGTTTTTGTGGTCTTCCCATAGCAGCAGCTACAATTTCACTTTCTTCAGTACTAGACTTAAAAATATCCCTGTTTGAAGAAAAATAAGCGGACCCCCGTTTTTCAAGCTGTTCAATGTAATCTACATCTGATTGTTGCAAAAATTTGGCAAATGGACTAGGAATGGTAGAAATAATTTTGTCCATGATTATGAGATCCCTAAGTTTGTCATAACTGTTGTTAATTTTAGAATCCTTAAGCCACTTGTTACATACATCTTGGACTGTTGAAACATAGTCAATGAAGGTGTGATTGCTCTTAGGTTTTAGCTTGGAAAATTGAATTTGGTACCCTGGGGCGTCTAATATGAAATGCTGCATTACCCTCTGATGGATGTATTCGTAGTTATTTCTAAGGTCTTGGGGGATGGATTCTATTACTTTTTAAGGCTCCCCTGATAAATTCCTCATGTAGATTAATGCCCAGTGTTCTTTTGATATTTCCATGGCCTTTAGCTAGTATTCTACATTTTCTGACCAGGCTGAGATAGAATCACCTTGGCAAAATGGCTTTACGATCCCTAGCAAACTTATTCTCTTCTTCCTTACTTTTAATTTTATTAGTAGCAATTTGGACATGAGACTCGATTTCGAGCTCTTTCATTTTAATCTGTGTTTGACTCTCAATTTCTACTTGCTTTAATCTATTTGTCTCAGCTACTTCCTGTTATTTTAATTTAGTACCTTCTGCTATTTCAAGGTGTTTTAATTTAGTTCCTTCAGCTATTTCAAGTTGTTTTAATTTAGTACCTTCAGCTAACTCCGCGAGTTCCTTCTGGTGCAACCGTTCTTTCGCCCTTTCATCTCTCTGTTTCTCAGCGTATTCTTTAAATTCAGCTTTCACCCATTGCTCTAGTTTATCTCCACTGTAACCTAGTGATACCCCCGCATCAATACACTCCTTAAGTGTAGTCATGGTTAATCTTTATATTTCACACACTCCTACATACAATAATGATTAATTGTATACTGGTTAATTTACAGTGAAAATGACAACAACAAAAAATGAAGATACTCTTTTACTTTATGCACGTCACAATTATGTGTACTTATCTGATCAGTTGAAAATGATCAGGATCTTTCCTTCAGTCCTTCAGCTAGATGTTGTAAACAATTTCATGCGCATCCTGATGTGTAGAGCGCAAACAATTAGCATTTTATACCTGAATGAATATTACAGAAATTAACAGAATGCACTCCAAGTTTATTGTACTTGTTTCCTGTAGAAACTGGAATGAGGTATATTAACTTTAAATTTAATTAACTATTATTGTCGTCATGTCTTTGTCTGTCTAAAGTTGTCAAGCTTGACCTTCAGCTGAAACGTCTGTAACACCAACAGTTAACATTCTAACAATACATTACATTTCACTGCGATCAATAATAATACGCTAACACACTCGCGACGGCACTCAGGTCATTCCCAGGTCATTTTGCGTACTTCACAAACTTTTGTTCCGACATTTTTCGCCACTGCGATTCATTCACCCAAACACTTTTAATTTTAAACAATAACGGATCAGTGTCGCAATTTTACTTCTGCGCCTCGCACTTCTAGGTATGCGTTCAATACGGTTCAGTGTCAGATAATTCATTTTCCTGTACATTACACCACTTAGTATGGGTTCATTTCTTTGTCGTCTGACACCAATAGCGGAATCCGTGTCAGATAATGTTTCCCTTCTTCTGCACCTCAGGGTATGGGTTCATTTCGTTTGCTTCTGACACCAATAACGGGTAGCCTGTCACAGTCTTGCGTTCGATCGCACACAGGCAAACCTCATCTGTACCTCAAAGATAATCACTGCGTGTACAGATGTATACACAAAGTTTATTCAGGCAAGCCTGACAATTCTCTAAGGCGTTAATTGCCTGTACATAAAGAGAATAATTATCAACCACAATACACAATATGAATCCACAACACACTCTCGCTTAAACATTGCATGCGTTCATAAACACTAGATAGCTTCAGAACCACGTCCAGTCAGAAGGCCGTCTGTCCCCGTCTGAAGTCACTCAGCTCGTAGCTTGCCTACGTGGTCAAGCTCCCTCGTGGGGTGCGTGCACGCAGCACTATTACCTTCTAGAGTTCTGTTCTACTTGTCGTCGTCACGTTTACGTCTGCCCGCCCCCTATTCCCGGGTCGGTCCCATTGTTGTCCTAACTATAACACGTTAGTGTTCCCACCCGAGTCTAGTCATATATGTTATTAAGTCCTAGCTTGGGTGCTGTCTCTATTCAGTCTATACCTTTATAGAGGTCCTGTCTCTATGTCCTACAAGTCCTTACCCCTCTACTGTCACTAGTCAGTCTCCCTCTAAAGTGACACCTTGACACTCACAGTGAGACTAACGGTCCACACACAAAAATGGGGAGGCGGGTGTACCAGCTGGTCTGGGGTAACCGCGAAACAAAAAAAAAAAAGAAAATTGTATCTAGTGGCGGCAAAGATTAGTCTAGATTTATCTGCGAACCCAAATCACTAACACAGACAGATGCGGTCATTCAAACTGCGAACCCAAATCACTAACACAGACAGACGCGGTCATTCAAACTGCGAAGCCAAATCACTAACACAGAAAGACGCGGTCATTCAAACTGCGAACCCAAATCACTAACACAGACAGACGCGGTCATTCAAACTGCGAACCCAAATCACTAACACAGACAGACGCGGTCATTCAAACTGCGAAGCCAAATCACTAACACAGACAGACGCGGTCATTCAAACTGCGAAGCCAAATCACTAACACAGACAGACGCGGTCATTCAAACTGCGAAGCCAAATCACTAACACAGACAGACGCGGTCATTCAAACTGCGAACCCAAATCACTAACACAGACAGACGCGGTCATTCAAACTGCGAACCCAAATCACTAACACAGACAGACGCGGTCATTCAAACTGCGAACCCAAATCACTAACACAGACAGGCGGCCTTGGTGGACCATAGTCGACAGAACCACACATAAAGGGACTAAGGGGTCTTAAGCAAGAAATTGTAACTAGTGAGGGTCATGACAAGGTGTCCTGTGCAGGTCAGATACGTCACACCAGTGACTATCATTGCATAGAAAGTATACGACAAAGAATCTACCTTAATGAATTCACTGGATGGTCTAATCCGTGATTATATGTTGCGTTTTGTGTTTTTATTTGTTTGCTGATGAAAGCTAGTCGCTGCAACGTCCTGTGTTGTTTTTTGTTCTGTAAAGCTGCATTACTGTGTGTTATTTTCTATTGTTCACATTTCCACAGCTTTACGACAATTCCACTAATTGTATTCATACTTTTACGAGGTACACAAGGATAACAATGAGATAGGGAGAAATATCAAAACAACAATGATAATTAAGATCACGTGCCTTGCCAACTGACGCAGACCTTCATGTCTCTCGCCAGATCTCACAGCTTGGTGCTCTGAACCAGCTCCACTGATGGTATTCGTCCACATTACTTTCATAGTCCACCCAACATCACTTCTGTTGTTCTGTCTCACACACACTCTCACTCTCTCTCTTTCACACACACACACACACACACACACAACACAACACATACATACATAACATAAACATACATCACACATACATCACACACACATACATCACACACATAGAAAGAGAGAGATAATGACATAGGGATACATGCCGTTACTTGGAGTTATAGATTTACATGGGTAGACAGATAGACATAGAGAGGAATAATGTTTATTGGAGATATAGAGAGTAAGTTATGAGGACTAGAATGTGACAAAGAGAAGCATATAGTTACATGGAGCTATAGAGAGTAAGGTTACCATCGTATGCCATGCCGATAAGTGTGGGTGAACGTGTTCAGCCGTCTCAGTCTATAATTAGAGTCATGGAATAACCCTTAATCATTGTCTCGACCTTGCTATGTCGAGTTACAATTTGTCTCCAGTCATGCTAATGCTTTAGTTACTGCCATGTCAAGTTACAATCTGTTTCTCCAGTCATGCTAATGCTTTCGTTACTGCCATGTCAAGTTACAATCTGTCAACAATCATTCTACTGCTTTGTTACTGCCATGTAGTGTTACAATCCGTTTCTCCAGTCATGCTAATGCTTTAGATACTACCATGTCGGGTCACAATCTGTTTCTCTAGTCAGGCTAATGTTTTAGTTACTGCCATGTCGGGTTACAATCTGTTTCTCCAGTCATGCTAATGCTTTCGTTACTGCCATGTCAAGTTACAATCTGTTTCTCCAGTCATGCTAATGCTTTCGTTACTGCCATGTCAAGTTACAATCTGTCAACAATCATTCTACTGCTTTGTTACTGCCAAGTAGTGTTACAATCCGTTTCTCCAGTCATGCTAATGCTTTAGATACTACCATGTCGGGTCACAATCTGTTTCTCCAGTCAGACTAATGTTTTAGTTACTGCCATGTCGGGTTACAATCTGTTTCTCCAGTCATGCTAATGCTTTAGTTACTGCCATGTCGGGTTACAATCTGTTTCTCCAGTCAGGCTAATGCTTTATTTACTGCCATGTCGAGTTACAATCTGTGTCTCCAGTTAGGCTAATGCTTTAGTTACTGCCATGTCGGGTTACAATCTGTTTCTCCAGTCAGGCTAATGCTTTATTTACTGCCATGTCGACTTACAATCTGTTTCTCCAGTCAGGCTAACGGTTTAGTTACTGCCATGTTCGGTTACAATCTGTTTCTCCAGTCATGCTAATGCTTCAGTTACTGCCATGTCGTGTTACAATCTGTGTCTCCTGCCAGGCTAGTGCTTGAGTTACTGCCATGTCGGGCTACATTCTGTGTCTCCAGTCATGCTAATGCTTTAGTTACTGCCATGTCGGGTTACAATCTGTTTCTCCATTCATGCTAATGCTTTAGTTACTGCCATGTCGGGCTACATTCTGTGTCTCCAGTCATGCTAATGCTTTAGTTACTGCCATGTCGTGTTACAATCTGTGTCTCCAATCATGCTAATGCTTTAGTTACTGCCATGTCTGGCTACAATCTGTGTCTCCAGTCATGCTAATGCTTTAGTTACTGCCATGTCGTGATACAATCTGTGTCTCCAGTGTCACAATAATAAACCTGTCAGTTCCGATCGATGACAAACTAGGCTCGACATTCGACTGCAAAGAAACAAGCAACCTTTTGATGCTGTGTAGACTAAGATCTCACAGCTTGGTGCTCTGAACCAGCTCCACTGATGGTATTAGTCCACATTACTTTCATAGTCCACCCAACATCACTTCTGTTGTTCTGTCTCACACACACTCTCACTCTCTCTCTCTCTTTTACACACACACACACACACACACACACACACACACACACACACACACACACACACACACACACACACACAACACAACACAACACAACACAAACATAACATAAACATGCATCACATATACATCACACACATATACATCACACACATAGAAAGAGAGAGAAAATTTCAGGTGGAACCTTTGCCGAATCCAACTCAGTTATTCGCTAGGCTCCATAAGGCTCGGTACTTTTCAAAGGTGGATCTGAGTCGGGGGTACTATCAGATACCAGTCAAACCGGAGATTCGACCACTGTTGGCCTTCAGTACACCCAGTGGACATTACGAATTCAAGGTCATGCCTTTTGGACTCAGCAACGCACTTAGTGTGTTTACACGCATGATGAGGACTTTAATAGATCCTTTACAGGATCCGTCCATCATCTCATTCATGGATGATATTCTGACTTCCAGTAACAGTTTGGATGACCATTTACACTCCTTGGAAAGAGTTTTAAACAGGCTCAGGGAAACAGGACTTACTGCTCGCCCAACCAAGTGCATGATTGGTTACCAGAATCTGGAATATCTAGGTCACACCATAACTCCAGGACACATTGTCCCAGAGGAAAAGAACCTAGAGAAAATCAGATGTGCTCCAAGGCCAAAAACAAAGAAGGATGTGCGATCTTTTCTCTCGTTGTGTGGGTTCTACCACAAATTTATCCCACATTTCACTGAACTGGGAGCTCCATTAACCGAAACCTTGAAAAAGGGATTCCCGGACCAAATCGTTTGGACACCAGAATGTGAGAGTGCCTACAGTCAGTTAAAGGAGGCCTTGATAAGCAAACCTGTGTTACAGCTCCCGGACCTTTCCAAACCATTTGTGTTGAGAACGGATGCAAGTGGGATTGGGATTGGGGCAGCTTTGTTACAGGAAGGAAAAGATGATGCTTCGGTTTTGAAACCAGTGGCATACGCAAGCAAGAAACTGCTCCCGGCTGAGAGAAATTATTCGACCGTCGAGAGAGAGTGTTTATCTCTCGTATGCTCCGGGCAAAAATGCCAGCCATATTTGTATGGAGTTCAGTTTCGAGTTCAGTCGGATCATCAACCCTTGATGTTCCTGGCCACTTCTCAGAAGCTCAACGCCCGTTTGATGCGGTGGTCGTTGCTACTTCAGCCATACCACTTTACAGTGGAGTATATACCTGGGAAGGAAAATGTGGGAGCTGATTTCCTGTCGAGACACCCAGCTCCTGAAGAAGAGGATTAGATCATCTGGATCGAACCTCCAAGAAGAAAGAGTTGTTGCGGACTACTCTATTAGGAGGGGGTCTATGTCACAATAATAAACTTGTTAGTTCCGATCGATGACAAACTAGGCCCGACATTCGACTGCAAAGAAACAAGCAACCTTTTGATGTTGTATAGACTGAGAAAAATACGTCTCTACAACTGTCTGCACACAGTTTTCGTTTCTGTATGAGCAAAATAAGTCGCGTCACATTGTCTACCTACGGTCGGCATTTCTGTATGATGTGGATTGCTCGGGGAACAGAATACGTCGCGTGACAATGTCTACACCGGTCGACCTTTTGTTAACAAATAGTTGTTCGAGACGAACAACGGCGTCAACTGTCTGCAAGACAGGACTCGGCTTTTGAAGTGATAGACGGAAAGTCTGGCAGAAGCGGATGGATTCTGTGATGTGGGGAATTTACTGGTTCTCAGACAGACAGGAGAATTTCCCCAAATGAAAGTGAATTTAACGGCGGATTGACTCCAGTTAGTCGAAAACAAGCGGAGAAAACCAGACTCTCGACGGGTAAGCGTCTAGACTTTTTGGTGACGTCACTCCAGCCCAATATAAAAAGCGTTGCTGTAAACAAGTGGAGTTAGTCGATCAAGATTTCTGAAGTGTTAAGATTGGTGCATTATTTCGAGTTGTGTTACATGAGAGAGACTATAATGTCTAAGTGGTGATAGTTATTCGCGGACATAGATCCAGTCTGTGATTGCATAGTTTCTCGAGTAGCACCCAAAATAGGCATATGGTAGGCTATTAATCATATCTAATTTAGAGTATGATTAGAAATAGAGTACAGTACTGTGCGGTGATATAATGTATTATAGTGTAGTAATAAAATGTATTATAGGTGCGGTGATAGGATGTTCTATAAGTGCGGTGCTAGAAAGTATCATAGGAGCGTCGGCACTAGTATCCTATCGTGTGGCTTTAACTAGCTTGTGTGATATCTCATTTTACTCAGGGAGTTGAGGACAATGTAGTGGAATAAAAATTAGAGAGATTGAGGATGGTTGGGAGGGAGGAGGAGAATGTGAAATGGTAGGATCTTCCAGTGGGGCATCTGCTGGGTTTCTACCCATTCCTTTATTCTTTCCTAATGTTACCATGCCTCAAAAAATGTGTTGAGTTATTTGGCCGTATGACAGAGATCGGATCTCTGTTATAAATCTGAGTGCTGCTATCGGCCTACACTCACCTAATTCCGGCCAGGACTGAGTTGCCCTCACCATAGTATTCTCTATTCTACAGGTTCCATTTACAGGTCCACTTATGTGTGCGATGATTTTCCACAGTGAAGCTAGAAACACAGTTATTGAAAATGATGGCTTGCAAACTGAAGACAGAGATTTCTGAGAGGCATCTTAAATTGGGTTTATACCCCAGTTGGTCTTCGGGAACCTGGCTTCAGCTGAGCAGGACATGCTAAAGATATGTGTGTTTATTAAGTGATAGCTTGATCACTGAGCAGTCAGAACATTATAGATAACACAGATACCAGGAACACAATCATATAACTATATACATACCTGGAACATTTGAATTGAGTTATTGAGATGGGGAATCTGTTATAACCAGTGACAATAGAACAATCAAGATTTCCCAAGTAACAGTATCAATAGTGAAAAAATTATGTGATTAACAAACAGTTAATAGCATAGAAGATTCACAGAGTATAGGAAATTGAAGAACAACATTAGACAGTGTTCGATATGGATGTCCAAGCATTCTAGAGGTTCAAGAGATAACGGAGGAAGTCTTCACATGACCGGAGAAGTATCACCTTGGTGAGGTTGCTTGTCTGGAATACATGGTGCTGGTGTGTTTTCAGCACAGTGATGAGAATGACTATACCCCTGAACACTGATCTTAGTCTATATAAACTTTAGAATATACGTCAAACATTCTACACAGTATATACACACACACTTCTCCTACATATACTCTTTGCTTTAATAAATTTCTTGTTTTTATTTGTTGAAGCTAGAGTTGTCAAGTATGTTATGTTGGGGAAAAATGAGAGGGGCATGATCCAGGGGTGAGCAAGAGTGAGAAGAGGGTGTCTTCAGATTGACGGAGTGTTGTGGACGGAGTCTACTGGATATCTCCAGGATAGTGATATTGAATTACAATAAAAAGTGGGTGTTGATTCCCCTCACTCCAGGGACGACACTAAAGAAGTAAATAATAACCAATAACGACAATAATCTTTACTTACGACATTTATTGGGGGCTCGTCCGGGATCTTTGGACAGCGGGATCTTTCGTAAACGGGATCTTAGGTTAACGGGATCTTTCATAAGCAGGGTCTTTTATCACGGGTTTTTTTGACACGGGATCTTTAGTTAGAGGATGGAGATATCCTTTTTGTGAGAATCCAGCTAGAGTGAATGTGGATAGGAGTTAAGACACTTATCTTACCTGTTCACACCTCAAACATCTGCAGAGGTCTGTGGTCCTGATTCAACTCTTGTCACTGAGTGATTGTGTTGTGTTGTGGTTGTAAATATATAGATTAATTGTACTTGATCGTTATCTATATATTTGTTAGAGATAATTAATATTGTACCTGCTGACTGACCTCTCTAAACTATGGCCACTACTAATCTAATGACAGCAGAACTAAGGGCAAAAGGGGAAGAAATGGGTTTTTCGGGTTCTGCTCTAACAGATTACATACAGGAGGTGGAGATAGATTATCGTCAAGCAGAAAGGGAAGATTGGAAGGCCGAGTTGGAATTGAGAAGGATGGAGTTAGAACAAGCTGCTAAGAAATTGGAAGCAGAACAAGCTGCTAAGAAATTGGTAGCAGAACAAGCTGCTAGGCAATTGGAAGCAGAACAAGCTGCTAAGAAATTGGAAGCAGAACAAGCTGCTAGGCAATTGGAAGCAGAACAAGCTGCTAAGAAATTGGAAGCAGAGCAAGAAGCTCAGAAAAGGGAGCACGAGTACCGAATGCGAAAACTCGAGCTCAAGAGGCAATCTAGTGGGGAAACTGAGGGGGCAGTGGGAGGTTCCTCTCTCCCTGGCTCAACACCAGTAGGTGGACATAGCTATCATGCTATGAAGTTCACTCTAGCGATCTACGAAGAGGACAAAGAGAAGATTGACCAGTACCTTCAACGCTTTGAGGCTATGTCTGTTGCTATGGGTCTGGAGCGTGACAAATGGAATCTCAAGCTATCCCAGGGATTACGCGGGACCGGTTACAAGGTTTATTCTCGCCTGCCGCCAGGATACGAGAACAATTATGACGAGTTGAAGACGGCTCTGCTGAAACGATTCGAAGTTACGTCACATACCTATCGGGAGAGTTGTTTGCAGCCTATAGTCTGCGTCTGAAAGCCTATCGCCATAAGTGGATGGATTTGGCTGGGTTTTCGCATGACTATGGGAGTCTGGAAGAGCTCAAGGTAGTCGACCAGATGCGAAAGCAAATGTCGAAACCTCTCAGGACATTTTTGGGAGAACAAGGGCGGAACGAATTGACATGGTGACGAAATTGGCAGAAGGGTTCGTCGAGGTACATGGAGAGGCGGCAGAAAACCTTTCTACAAACACCAAAAGTCAGGAAAAACATAACCTGAAGAAACCCAACAGCACCGGAAATAAGAAGGTGGAACCATATGTTAAAACTTCAGAAGAGAACTTGGAGAAGACAAAGGAGGGAAGCAAGAGCACTTCGAGCTCTACACAAAAACGACAGTGGTCGGAGAGGTGGTGTTCGATTTGTAAGTCACCTTCTCACAATACGAAGGATTGCAAATCGAAAGCTAAGAACCCTCACTTCGCGGCATGTCAAGTGACTTCAAGGGAGGTGGACATTGACAATGCCAAGGTCGACAAGAAAGCTCATCAGCAGGAGAGCTCAATAAAATCCGGCACTAGAAAATCTAGGACAGGGAAATGGTGCAAACACTGCAGGTCGAATACGCACAATGCTATTGACTGCAGGGGAAAGTCAGGAGACACTCAATTCGTCGTGTGCCCCGGGAAACCTAAGGTGGAGCCCACCGAACAGGTCGAGGCCGAGGAAGAGACTCTAGACCAGGATAAACCACCTGTAGTGGAATTGGTAGAAGTTAACGGCCGTCAAGTGGAGTGTTTGTACGACACAGGACTGGACGGGGAGGCCGTGATTTCTGCCGATCTGGTACATCCAGAACAATTCACAGGTGAGACCATGGAGATACAGCCTGCACAGAAGAGTGCTGTAGCCATGAAATTGCCCATTGCCAGAGTGGAGATTCGGTCAAGATGTGTCACCGGCACAATCAAGGCCGCGGTGTTGACCGATCCCATTTTTTCCGTAATCCTCGATTGCCGGTATGTCTTTCTGGGAATGCCCATGGAGCCAATCCATATGGGAGCAATACAGACTCGCTCTTAGACGAGAACGGATGAGGCAGAAGCAAATGTGACTAACCCACTGCCAGGGGAGTTGCAAACTGCCCAGAGTGAGGATGCTACTCTACGTCCTTGCTACAAAAAGCTGCAGAAAAGTGCTGATCCACCCAAACGGGGGCAGTACTATATGAAGAATAGGATACTCTAC
Source organism: Cepaea hortensis (assembly GCA_963921405.1). Lineage (NCBI taxonomy): Eukaryota > Metazoa > Mollusca > Gastropoda > Stylommatophora > Helicidae > Cepaea > Cepaea hortensis. The sequence goes on along the minus strand of OY992894.1, from coordinate 63,269,407 downwards.
AGGAGAGCCGGAAGGGGAGACAACCTACATAGTCAGTTGGTGGTCCCAAAGGCCCATCGTTCCCAGATTTTTCATATGGGGCATACCATATCATTCAGTGGACATATGGGTATTGCCGTCACGATGCAGCGGATTTCCTGCCATTACTATTTTCCCGGGAATGACAGGTGATGTGCGTCGGTATGTGAAATCATGCCCTGAGTGCCAGAGGGTGGCACCGAAACACTGGACAGCGCCGGTGGTCTTGGGTGAGATGTCCATCATGAACTCTCCTTTCGAGAGGGTAGCCATCGATATTGTGGGTCCACTTCCTAGGACTAGGAAGAGGAACATGTACATACTCACCATGGTGGATTGCTGTACAATGTGGGGCGAAGCCATACCGTTGACCACAATTGACTCGAAAAAAGTGGCGGACGCACTGATGGAGGCCTTTACCAGATTAGGCTTTCCTGATCAAATACTGACGTACAATGGGTCCCAGTTTTGTGGAAAACTTATGGAGGAGGTATTTAGGGTGTTCCACTCAAACCATATCCATACCAGCCCTTACGACCCTCAAGCCAATGGACAAGTCGAGCGTTTCAACGGCACGTTGTTAACAATGCTCAGGAAACTGGCACAGGAAAAACCTGATAGGTGGGATGAATATATCCCAGCCGCACGTTTTGCTTATCGGGAAGTTCCTCATGGCTCAATAGGACTACCACCTGTTACGTTGCTGTTTGGTCGTCCAATCAAAGGACCGTTGGAAGCCATGTTGAGGAGTTATACTGAAGAGGGGACGTCAGAAGAAGTGATCTCTTCTTACAAATATGTGGAGGAACTGAAAGAAAAACTTCACAAGGGATGGACTCTGGCAAATCAAACCTTGAAAAAGGCCAGAAAAAGACATGCGGCTTACTACAACCGTAGGTCTAAAGACAGATCTCTAGAGGTGGGAGACAAAGTTTTGTTGCTACTCCCAACGGGAAACAACAAACTGGAGATAGGTTGGCAAGGACCATTTCCCGTGGAACGGGTGATATCCAGAACCAACTATCAGATCCGGATCCGGCGAAAGTCGAAGATTTTCCATATCAATCTCTTGCGGAAATGCGAAGAGAGACCCGGAGAAAAAGCAGCTCACCTCATGGCAATGGCAGTTGCAGTGGAGACAGAAGTGGGAACCAACGAGGGCAGGGAATATCCCCTGGTACACCAGGAAACCTACAAGGATGTGCAGGTGAACCCTGATCTGACTTCCCAGGAGAGGGAAAAGATAACCCAGGTTCTCGAGTCTCATAAGGAGATACTGACTGATAAACCAGGACGAACGAGGTTGGTGGAGTTCGAGATGACTTTGACCACTCAAGAACCTGTTCGCCAAAAGGTTTACCCAGTGCCATTCTCGAAAGAAAAGGCCCTGGAGGAGGAAATACAAAAACTATTGGAGGATAACGTGACTGCACCATCCACATCCCCATACAATGCGAAGGGTGGTTTTGTTACGAAAACCAAGTGGAGAACACCGGTTGTGTATAGACTACCGACTGCTGAACAGTCATACACAATTTCAGGTGGAACCTCTGCCGAATCCAACTAAGTTATTCGCTAGGCTCCATAAGGCTCGGTACTTTTCAAAGGTGAATCTGAGTCGGGGATACTATCAGATACCAGTCAAACCGGAGATTCTACCACTGTTGGCCTTCAGTACATTCAGTGGACATTACGAATTCAAGGTCATGCCCTTTGGACTCAGCAATGCACCTAGTGTGTTTACACGCATGATGAGGACTTTAATAGATCCTTTACAGGATCCGTCCATCATCTCATTCATGGATGATATTCTGATTTCCAATAACAGTTTGGATGACCATTTACACTCCTTGGAAAGAGTTTTCAATAGGCTCAGGGAAAAGGACTTACTGCTCGCCCAACCAAGTGCATGATTGGTTACCAGAATCTGGAATTTCTAGGTCACACCATAACTCCAGGACACATTGTCCCAGAGGAAAAGAACCTAGAGAAAATCAGATGTGCTCCAAGGCCAAAAACAAAGAAGGATGTGCGATCTTTTCTCTCGTTGTGTGGGTTCTACCACAAATTTATCCCACATTTCACTGAACTGGGAGCTCCATTAACCGAAACCTTGAAAAGAGATTCCCGGACCAAAATCGTTTGGACACCAGAATGTGAGAGTGCCTACAGTCAGTTAAAGGCGGCCTTGGTAAGCAAACCTGTGTTACAGCTCCCGGACCTTTCCAAACCATTTGTGTTGAGAACGGATGCAAGTGGGAATGGGATTGGGGCAGCTTTGTTACAGGAAGGAAAAGATGATGCATCGGTTTTGAAACCAGTGGCATACGCAAGCAAGAAACTGCTCCCGGCTGAGAGGAATTATTCGACCGTCGAGAGAGAGTGTTTATCTCTCGTATGCTCCGGGCAAAAATGCCAGCCATATTTGTATGGAGTTCAGTTTCGAGTTCAGTCGGATCATCAACCCTTGATGTTCCTGGCCACTTCTCAGAAGCTCAACACCCGTTTGATGCGGTGGTCGTTGCTACTTCAGCCATACCACTTTACAGTGGATTATATACCTGGGAAGGAAAATGTGGGAGCTGATTTCCTGACGAGACACCAAGCTCCTGAAGAAGAGGAATAGATCATCTGGATCGAACCTCCAAGAAGAAAGAGTTGTTGCGGACTACTCTCTTAGGAGGGGGCCTATGTCACAATAATAAACTTGATAGTTCCGATCGATGACAAACTAGGCCCGACATTCGACTGCAAAGAAACAAGCAACCTTTTGATGTTGTATAGACTGAGAAAAATACGTCTCTAAAACTGTCTGCACATAGTTTTCGTTTCTGTATGAGAAAAATAAGTCGCGTCACATTGTCTACCTACGGTCGGCATTTCTGTATGATGTGGATTGCTCGGGGAACAGAATACGTCGCGTGACAATGTCTACACCGGTCGACCTTTTGTTAACAAATAGTTGCTCGAGACGAACAACGGCGTCAACTGTCTGCAAGACAGGACTCGGCTTTTGAAGTGATGGACGGAAAGTCTGGCAGAAGCGGATGGATTCTGTGATGTGAGGAATTTACTGGTTCTCAGACAGACAGGAGAATTTCCCCAAATGAAAGTGAATTTAACGGCGGATTGACTCCAGTTAGTCGAAAACAAGCGGAGAAAACCAGACTCTCGACGGGTAAGCGTCTAGACTTTTTGGTGACGTCACTCCAGCCCAATATAAAAAGCGTTGCTGTAAACAAGAGGAGTTAGTCGATCAAGATTTCTGAAGTGTTAAGATTGATGCATTATTCCGAGTTGTGTTACATGAGAGAGACTATAATGTCTAAGTGGTGATAGTTATTCGCGGACATAGATCCAGTCTGTGATTGCATAGTTTCTCGAGTAGCAACCGAAATAGGCATATGGTAGGCTATTAATCATATCTAACTTATAGTATGATTAGGAATTATAATGTATTATAGGTGTAGTAATAAAATGTATTATAGGTGCGGTGATAGGATGTTCTATAAGTGCGGTGCTAGAAAGTATTATAGGAGCGTCGACACTAGTATCCTATTGTGTGGCTTTAACTAGCTTGTGTGATATCTCATTTTACTCAGGGAGTTGAGGACAATGTAGTGGAATAAAATTTAGAGAGATTGAGGATGGTTGGGAGGGAGGAGGGGAATGTGAAATGGTAGGATCTTCCAGTAGGGCATCTGCTGGGTTTTTACCCATTCCTTTATTCTTTCCTGATGTTACCATGCCTCAGAAAATGTGTTGAGTTTTTTGGCCGTATGACAGAGATCGGATCTCTGTTATAGATCCGAGTGCTGCTATTGGCCTACACTCACCTAATTCCGGCCAGGACTGAGTTGCCCTCACTATAGTATTCTTTATTCTACAGGTTCCATTTACAGGTCCACGTATGTGTGCGATGATTTTTCACAGTGAAGCTAGAAACACAGTTATTGAAAATGATGGCTTGCAAACTGAAGACAGAGATTTCTGAGAGGCATCTTAAATTGGGTTTATACCCCAGTTGGTCTGCGGTAACCTGGCTTCAGCTGAGCAGGACATGCTAATGATATGTGTGTTTATTAAGTGATAGCTTGATCACTGAACAGTCAGAACATTATAGATAACACAGATACCAGGAACACAATCATATAACTATATACATACCTGGAACATTTGAATTGAGTTATTGAGATGGGGAATCTGTTATAACCAGTGACAATAGAACAATTAAGATTTCCCAAGTAACAGTATCAATAGTGAAAGAATTATGTGATTAACAAACAATTAATAGCATAGAAGGTTCACAGAGTATAGGAAATTGAAGAACAACATTAGACAGTGTTCGATATGGATGTTTAAGCATCCTAGAGGTTCAAGAGACAACGGAGGAAGTCTTCACGTGACCGGAGAAGTATCACCTTGGTGAGGTTGCTTGTCTGGAATACATGGTGCTGGTGTGTTTTCAGCACAGTGATGAGAATGACTATACTCCTGAACACTGATCTTAGTCTATATACACCTTAGAATATACGTCACACATTCTACACAGTATATACACACACACTTCTCCTACATATACTCTTTGCTTTAATAAATTTGTTTTTATTTGTTGAAGCTAGAGTTGTCAAGTATGTTATGTTGGGGAAAATGAGAGGGGCATGATCCAGGAGTGAGTAAGAGTAAGAACAAGGTGTCTTCAGATTGACGGAGTGTTGTGGACGGAGTCTACTGGATATCTCCAGGATAGAGATATTGAATTAAAATAAAAAGTGGGTGTTGATCCCCCTCACTCCAGGGACGACACTAAAGAAGTAAAGAATAACCAATAACGACAATAATCTTTACTTACGACATCCAGTCAGGCTAATGCTTTAGTTACTGCCATGTCGTGTTACAATCTGTGTCTCCAGTCAGGCTACTGCTTTAGTTACTGCCATGTCAGGTTACAATCTATTTCTCCAGCCAGGCTAATTCTCTAGTTACTGCCATGTTGGGTTACAATCTGTTTCTCCAGTCAGGCTAATGCTTTAGTTACTGCCATGTCGTGTTAAATTCTGTTCCTCCAGTCATGCTAATGCTTTAGTTACTGCAATGTCATGTTACAATCTGTGTCTCCAGTCATGCTAATGGCACTAATGTATTAGTTACTGCCATGTCGGGTTACAATCTGTGTCTCCAGTCAGACTAATGTTTTAGTTACTGCCATGTCGGGTTACAATCTGTTCTCCAGTCATGCTAATGCTTTAGTTACTGCCATGCCGGGTTACAATCTGTTTCTCCAGTCATGCTAATGCTTTAGTTACTGCCATGCCGTATTAAAATCTGTTTCTCCAGTCATGCTAATGCTTTAGTTACTGCCATGTCGGGTTACAATCTGTTTCTCCAGTCATGCTAATGCTTTAGTTACTGCCATGTCGGGTTATAATCTGTTTCTCCAGTCATGCTAATGCTTTAGTTACTATCATGTCGGGTTACAATCTGTTTCTCCAGTCATGCTAATGCTTTAGTTACTGCCATGTCGGGTCACAATCTGTTTCTCCAGTCATGCTAATGCTTTAGTTACTGCCATGTCGTGTAACAATCTGTTCCTCCAGTCATGCTAATGCTTTAGTTACTGCCATGTCATGTTACAATCTGTGTCTCCAGTCAGGCTAATGCTTTAGTTACTGCCATGTCGTGTTAAAATCTGTTCCTCCAGTCATGCTAATGCTTTAGTTACTGCAATGTCATGTTACAATCTGTGTCTCCAGTCATGCTAATGGCACTAATGTATTAGTTACTGCCATGTCGGGTTACAATCTGTGTCTCCAGTCAGACTAATGTTTTAGTTACTGCCATGTCGGGTTACAATCTGTTCTCCAGTCATGCTAATGCTTTAGTTACTGCCATGCCGGGTTACAATCTGTTTCTCCAGTCATGCTAATGCTTTAGTTACTGCCATGCCGTATTAAAATCTGTTTCTCCAGTCATGCTAATGCTTTAGTTACTGCCATGTCGGGTTACAATCTGTTTCTCCAGTCATGCTAATGCTTTAGTTACTGCCATGTCGGGTTACAATCTGTTTCTCCAGTCATGCTAATGCTTTAGTTACTACCATGTCGGGTTACAATCTGTTTCTCCAGTCATGCTAATGCTTTAGTTACGCCATGTCGGGTCACAATCTGTTTCTCCAGTCATGCTAATGCTTTAGTTACTGCCATGTCGTGTAACAATCTGTTCCTCCAGTCATGCTAATGCTTTAGTTACTGCCATGTCATGTTACAATCTGTGTCTCCGGTCATGCTAATGGCACTAATGTATTAGTTACTGCCATGTCGGGTTACAATCTGTGTCTCCAGTCAGGCTAATGTTTTAGTTACTGCCATGTCGGGTTACAATATGTGTCTCCAGTCAGGCGAATGCTTTAGTTACTGCCATGTCGGGTTACAATCTGTGTCTCCAGTCAGGCGAATGCTTTAGTTACTGCCATGTCGGGTTACTTGTAGGGTAATGCCATGTAGGTGTAGAAAAAAACTAAACATTTCAGGTGTTCATTTGAAGCCCCTTCGTACTTTGAAAATAAAGGTGCGCACGAAAGCTACGCCATTTGACAAGGCGCATGATGATGATGATGATAATGATGGATTCATGTTCTTAAAATACTAATCAAAAAATGTTCGCTAAACTATACAGTGAAAATATTTTCAGAAATGTAGAAGATATAAATTGAATCAGCATTGGAGGAAGAAACATCAATAACATTAGATATGCAGATGATACAATATTGATTGCAGACAATGCACAGGATCTGCAACAATTAGTGGATGCGGTTGATGTACACAGTGAACAAATGGGGTTAGAATTAAATTGTAAAAAAACACAGGTTATGGTCGCCACTAGGAAGAACGAAGTACCACAATGTAATATACAAGTAAATGGGAATATTCTTCAACAAGTGAATCGATACAATTATCTTGGAACAGTCATAACATCTGATGGGAGATGCCTTGAAGATATTAGAACAAGAATCGCCATGGCGAAAGTAGCCTTTAGCAAGATGAAAAACATTCTGACCAATAAAAAGATGTCAATTGAAACGAGAAAAAGAGTGTTGAGGGGGTACATGGAGCCTAATCTTTTGTATGGATGTGAAACTTGGACAATGTGCAGTTAAGCTGAAAAACATTTGATGGCTATAGAAATGTGGTTTCTGGGGAAAATGCAAAGAGTACCATGGACAGATAGAAAAACCAATGACCAAGTACTACAGGAGACAAATGAAAATCTTAGACAGATTAGAGAAATTACACGAAAACAGTCACAATGTTTTGGACATGTTATGAGAAGAAATGGATTGGAGAACTTATTGACAACTGACAAGATCGAGGGGAACAGACCAAGAGGAAGACCGAGAGGAAAATACCTGGATGGCTTGGCCACGTGGCATGGATGAGACAGGAACACTGAGCTGATCCACGACTCTGGTGATCGAGTGAAATGGCGAGTCATGACCGCCCACGCTTTCCGGCATGACACATGATTGATTGATTGAAGATCACAGTACGGATTTATCAGCACTTGATCTGGCCAGGATGCAGATGCGGTCATCAAAACTGTAAACTTAAATGAATAAATCAATGGTCACTAACACTAACAGACTGGCGTTGGTGGACCACAATGGGCCAAAAAGCCAAACATATATATATATTATCTCTCCACCGTCTTCTTGGTCTACCTCGGGGTCTACGGTTATTTATTTCCTGAGTGTAAGTGAGTTTTGTTTCCCTATTATCTTCCATTCTTTTTATATGCCCCAGCCATTGCAGTCTATTAGCCTTCATGATACCAGATATTATAAGAGACTTAAACAGACTTCTTCTTTTCTACTCTCCACTTTGTGTATCCTTAAAATGGGCCCACAGATGCGTCTTAAGACTTTGTTCTCAACGGTTTGTAGCAAGGCTTTGTCTCCTTTCGTTGTACTCCAGGTTTCAGAGCCATACAGCACAACTGGTCTGTTCAGTGTTTTGTATATTGTGATCTTGGTGTTACGAGATAGCGCGTTTGATTTTAGCAGATGCTGTAGTGCATAGTACATCTTATTTTCAGAGTTGATTCAACTTGTATTTCTTCCCTTATTATGTTGGACCAATTGAAGATTGTACCCAGGTAGTTGTATGTTTCCGTTCTTTTAATGGTCATATTATCAAAAGATGGCAAAATCATAATAGAAAAAGACCAGATTTTACATGCGTGGTCAGATTATGTGAAAGACCTTTATGATGATACAAGAGAAGAACAATATGATCATCGGAATAATAATGAAGGACCATAAATTTTGAAGATGGAAGTTCAGAATGCTTTTAACCATATGAAAACTGGCAAGATCCCGGGTACAGATAACATAACAATAGAAATTATAAATGCTTAAGAAATATGGAATAGACCAAGGCACCAGACTGCTGAACGCAATATACGATACTTGAGACATCCCCCTGAATTATGTAATTCTATATTTATTGCAATCCAGAAGAAATCAGGAGCCTTGGAATGCGATCACCATCGGACAATTAGTATAATGAACCACGTTACGAAGATTTTGCTGAGAATTATCATGTAAAGAGTCAGAAAGAAAATACAACCTGAAATAGGAGAAGAACATTGTGGGTTTGTAGAAGGCAAGGGCATAGTAATTGCTGTATATATACTGAGAACAGTAATTGGACGTTCTATAGAAGTAAATAAAGATCTATATCTTTGCTTTATTGACTACACAAAGGCTTTCGATAAAGTGAGACATGTCGACATGATAAGGATGCTTGACAATCTGCAAATTGACGGAAAAAACCTGAGACTCGTAAAAAAACATATATTGGAAACAACAAGCTGCCATCAGAATTGATAACGATGTAGGTCAATATCAGCCTATTAAAAGAGGTGTGAGACAGGGATGTGTAATGTTTCCAGATCTGTTTTCCCTGTACAGTGAAAATATTTTCAGAAATATAGCAGATATGGAAGGAATAAGCATTGGGGAACGATACATCAATAACATTAGATATGCAGATGATACAGTCTTGATTGCAGACAGTGAATAGGACCTGCAAAATGTAGTAGATGCGGTTTTTGCACACAGTGAACAACTAGGGTTAGAACTGAATATTAAGAAGACACAGATTATGGTCGTCACTGGGAAGAAGGAAATACCACAATGTAAATGGGCATATTCTTGGGCAGGTGAATCGATACAGTTATCTCGGCACAGTCATAACATCTGATGGGAGATGCATTGGAGCGATTAGAACAAGAATTGTCGTTGCGAAAGCAGCCTTTTTCAAGATGAAAAACATATTGACCAATAAAAAGATTTCAATTGAAACGAGAAAAAGAGTGTTGAGGTTCTACATAGAACCTATACTTGTGTATGGATGTGAAGCGTGGACAATAAGCAGTCAAGCTGAGAATCAGCTGATGACTGTGGAAGTGTGGTTTCTGAGGAAAATGTAAAGATTACCATGGACAGACAGAAAAACCAATGCACAAGTCCTTCAAGAAACAAATGAAAATCATAATATGATTAGAGACATTAGACGTAGACAGTCATAATTTTTTGGACATGTTATGAGAAGAAATGAATTGGAGAACTTGGTGACGACTGGCAAGGTCGAAGGGAAGAGACCAAGAGAAAGACCGAGAAGTAAATACCTGGATCGCTTTGCCACGTGGCATGGTCGTGGCAGGAACACAGAGCTGATCCATGACTCTGGTGATCGAGTGAGATGGCAGAACATGACCGCCCATGCTTATCCTCATTGCATATGATGCATGGATGGATTATGTATTTGTATGTGGCCAGAGTTTTTATCTGTTCCTTCTCTTGAAATTACCATATATTCTGTCTTATCCTGGTGGTAAGGGATATGCAACTTAAAAACATGCTTTAGCTACTGCCGTTTCGGGTTACAATCTGTCTCCAGCCAGACTACCGCTTTAGTTATTGCCATGGCCTCCATAGTCAGACAACTTGTCTTAAAGCGAATTGTCTGCACTCTTCCTTCACAGGTGTCTACCCAACCTGATTTGTAAAAACCCTTGAGCTCGCCTATGTCCAAAAACAGACCCGTCTTTCTATATGACTACTTACCCTAAGATGAAATCTCTAAATTAAAGGCTGTATATTCTAATTTTCACATTATCGTGTGTTGTTGTCTTCACTCTCAATCCAGTCTGGTGAATACAGAAAAGAACATACTATATGTTGCTTGCAATTGTATCCATTCTTCACAAGAATATATGTACTCTAGTGAACAGGCATTTGGAATTCTCTGCTCGGCTTGACACTTCTAGGAGCTCCCTCTATCTAACCTGCTGCCCTTTCTCGCTGGTAGACATGTGCTTAGTTACTAGCGACTTCAAATGAGAACTTTAAAAGTTCTAAAGAAATGTCGATAATCATGTCATCGTCTTGCAACCTTTAATATTGTTGTTAAGGTTGTCAAGAGTGGTAAGCACGTGACATAAAGGTGCAGGCGAACGCCATGATGTCTTAAGGACAGTTTAAAGAAGTCCGTTCCACTTTTGACATGCAGCAAAGTGTAGCAGAGGTATGTTATCTATTGTTTGATCAGTGAAGGGTGCAACCTGTAGATGTTCATCCTCAAATGACGGTCCATGCCTGTCAGTCCAGCAAGTGTATGAATGAAGTAGAAAGTTTCAAAACGGCGTGATTACTGTGACAGACTGTTCGCGACATGTTAGTCACAACGAATAGGGAAACAGAAAACGTTTTTCTTCAGGAATCCAAGCAGTTTATCGGCGCTGGAGGACTTGTATTGAACGACGAAGTGGTGACTACATCGAAACATGGTACATTTTTCCTTTACTTTTTTTCCAGAATATATTGACCAAATAACAAAACAAAGCATTTCAGGTTTTCATTTGAAGCCACCTCGTACTTTGCTGATAAGGGAGTGCACGATCGCCTACGCGATTTCACAAGTTACTTGATGATGCTGATGATGCTATATTTTAAAATATTATTCTCACTGGTCACTAAAATTGTTTGGTCTATTTATGTTTTCGCAATAATGTGCATGACATTAATTTACCGTTTGAAAACACTGTACAAGTTAGGAAATGAGGAGAAATAATTATAATCTAAATTAATATTCCGGCCAGCACGGGAGATAACAATAGCTATTTATTCATATAACACATATAGTGATTATTTAATATTTAATATTATTTGTCATATTTTAAACACCTCTTTTCGTGGAAACTCTCCGGCAAATATGCTATCAAACAATCATTTTATTCTCTTTTTTGCTATATTGTATAGATCCATACATGAGTTGTCTTATTGTATGATACTGTACACAATATTAATTTACTGAAAGAGTGATATATCTGAACAATTAGCTGCATAACTGTATGGGACTTTTTGTAGTCACTACATTTTGTCATTTTTGGCAGGTACACGCGTGTACCTTGTAATTATATCGGTATGAGACTGAAAATCTAAGTGTGGTATCTGCAATGGATCTTTCCAGGGCCACAAGCATACGTCAACCGAACGACACACAGAGACCTAACGGGGCGGCTCTGGCCAGGGGCGTCACTAGGGGGGTGCGGGGGTGCGGGCCGCACCAGGTGACAGCATCAAGGGGTGCCACCAAAATTTTAAAAAATTGCAAATTTGACAAAGCAGACATAGCTCTGTCTAGTCGGGCTTCATAACCGTTCATTGTTAAATACATGAGCAGGCACAGGGTGCCACCATGCAGAGCGTCTGGTGCTTAAATGAATAAGACTCAGAGCTCAGAGCTGCTCGGAGCCTCGGAGTTGGAGTAGAATCGTGGGTCATTTGCAAACGCGCCAATTAATGACGTGTGGAATCACGTGGTTGCAGAAAATGACAGACGTTGTTTACAGGTTCGTCTTTTATGTAAATAATTATTTTTTCGAAATTTTATAATTTTATCAATATCACTAAAATATAAATATTTTAAAGTAAATTAATTAAGACAGGGCATAAATTTTAAAGGAGAAAAACAGCGGCAGGCTTCCACTTTTAAAAAGTTAGTATTACTATACTGTATTATTGTCATATATTTTTGAAGGGAGTGGGAGATCACTGTAGTGCATGCCCCATCTCTAACAAAAGATGTAGAGCCCCATCCTCTTCTGTCTTCAATAACCCCAGAATATGAACCTTGAGTTATCTGCAGGCCTCGTTTTGTTAAGTATGTCTAGGAGATATAGATTATGGCCCTGGTAAGAATGGTAATTACTAAGTGGGAATCTGCCCCTTCTCCAATGATTCTTTAGCTCTGGAGCCCCCTTTAGTTTATCAAATCTGAGGAAAGTCTGGAGAATTTTCTCAGCCTGATTTAGATGAAGAAAACATGGATGTTGAGCAGTTGATAGATCTAGAGTCGTTTTATTTCCCCCTTTTAGTAAGTCATTATGAGTTAATTTATCTCCAAACAATCAAACACACAATCAATCACGTTAGATTTTGACAACATGATGTACAAAGAAGTTGTGACACAGATAGGTTTGAACTTGACAAATTAACAGAAGGTCAATTCATGTTAATCATTTATTGACTGGCCTGAGCCTTCTGGTCAGTACATACATCTCTATTGTGATTTACACAAAGTAATAGAACAGTTGCACATTGGACCATTGTCCTAGACAATCAATAACAAGCATCAATATATGAGATGTCAACAAGTGTGAAAACATAGTAAACATTTTGATGTTGTACATATTAAGTATGATAGTGGTGTCTCAACCATAAACATATCAGTTTTCCTGTAATTGGGTGTGGTTTCTACCTATGAGAAAAGTAACCTGGTGACTGGAGGATTAGGTAAGCCAGGGTCCATTGACTGATGGATCCACTTCAGGTCTGCCCGTATAGCTCCTCTGAAGGCCTCCTCATGCTCTGCTCTTAGCGAAGTCATCCTCCCTCTCACTTGTGGTTCATCTCTTTCTCTCGGCTTCCCTCCCTCAGGTCTGATTTAGGTGGTTAGTTTGCTGTTGGGTGGTTGTAGGTATGGAGCCACCAAGATCACTGATGAATATTCGCATAAATATATACATTCCTACCAATACAATCTTTTAAAAGTAGGTAAAAGAAACCTAAATTCCTGAAGTAGGAACTAGTTCCCCTCCCCTCCTTTTCTCTCTAAGCTAGTGTTGGGTTAATTTGGGGTGGTCAGAGTTTATCACACTGTGTACGCCTTGTATCAACTTGTTCTTGCTGTATGTAAGTCTTCATTTGACCTGGGTCAGTGAACGTGTACAGTGAGACAATGACAAGAGTGAGAAGGTGTCAAGATGCATGTAAATAAATGACATACATTTATAACATTTCTTCTACTCCATGGTGTTCACAATGTGTATAAATAATTCTCTGTGTTTTCCCAATTAACTACTTCTTCTTCTTGTGTCTAATAACTCTCTTCCATTACCTGTTGTTGTTGTGATGTTGAGGGTTGTGTTGTGTGGTGATGAGTGGTGTGGAGTGGTGTTGTGTTTTAAGTTGAGTAATGAGTTAAGTTCACTGCGCGTGATGGTGTTCCGCGAAGCACAACTTTCTCATGTATTGCAGTTCATAAGTGCTCTTATCTAATTAAAATTTGACATAAATATACATATTTATTTCGCCAAACCCTATTAATTCCATAGATAAAGGAGAAAGGAAAGATTGATTTCTCTTTCAGCTTTCTAGATTGTAAATAGGCATAGATAGGTCTGTTTTAGAACAAGGCACTTGTTCTAGTACACGAACTGTCATTTCAGCTGTAGATAGTGATAGCATCTTTTATCAGTGTTTCTGGTGAAATGCACAAGATTGCTTTCGAATCATCACTTCTCACAGTTGTTTAGAATAGAATGTAGTAGTATAATGCACTTCCTAAAGTTAATAATTATCTTCAAGAATATCAGAGATTGTAGTTTCATCGAAGAGAATATTTTGCCCGGGAATGGCTTTGCGTCGTTAGAATCTACAGTCGAGCATTTTTACATTTCAGAGGTTTTAATTAATAATCATACATTTCAATTGACATCACAAACATGGGTTTACATTACTTGATACTTGATACATCGGGTTCTTAGTCTAATCAAGGGCTAACAAACGTACCTCGGATCCAGACTTTTGCCTTGCCCATTGAATTTTTAGTCACACAATCTTCTCACATCCGTCCATGGAGCGAGTTCAGACAAAAGTGCGGGCTTATTAACATTTCTGATGAAACAGTAATATATGTTAATTATGCACTGGCGCGAAGGCTGGTCACGTGGTTCTCCTATCCAATGGTCTTCCGAGCTTGGTCTGATGAAATATTTCTAAGAATCCACGTCATTTGTCACTTGTTCAGTTCCAGTTTTGATGTTAAGTTTGCTTGTTTCCAACTGTGATGTAAACGATTTTTCAACTCGGCAACATATGTAGATGCAGTCACGACTGTATCATCTGTAGTATTATCAGTCCACGTTCGAAGTAACGCCTCCAGTGGTCCCTTGATTGGTCGTCCAAACAACAGTGTGGCTGGAGCAAAACTTGTTGAGTGATGGGGTACTTCCCTGTAAGCGAATAGAGCTGCGGGTAAATACAAGTCCCAATCCTCTGTCTTCTCCTGGGCAATTTTGCGCAGGATACTAATCAATGTCCCGTTCCACCTTTCCACAAGTCCATTTGACTGAGGGTGATATGGTGAACTGAAGATATGGCGTGCATGAAAAATTCTGAAGGCCTCTTCCATGAGCTTACCACGAAACTGTGAACCGTTGTCCGTCAAGATCCTTTGTGGGAATCCTAGACGTGTGAATATTCCTAATAATGCATCAGCGACGTGTTTGGAGTCACAGCTGGGCATAGGAACTGCTTCGGCCCACATGGTTGTTGTGTCCACAAGCGTTAATATGAATCGGTTTCGCCTCTTCGTTGCTGAGAGAGGTCCGATTATGTCTACTGCCAATTTCTCAAATGGAATTCCAGTGATTGGCGATTCACCCAACATTGCCGGTGGTGTCCGGTGTTTTGGTGATACTTTCTGACACTGTGGGCATGATTTTACAAACCGTTGTATGTCTGAGTTCATCCCTGGCCAAAAGTAGTGAGTGGTAATCCGCTGTGTAGTAGCGTTGATACCCATGTGCCCACTGAATGGTAGACTGTGACCCATCTCTAAGATCTGAGTCCTATATTGAGTTGGTACAACAAGTTGATTAAACTCTTGTCCAGCTCGTCCTGCTTTTCTGTAAAGAAGTGCTGACTTCATGAACAGATCACCTTTACGTAGAGGTAAATGCGATTTTGGCAGTTTTCTGAAGCAGGGTTCCAAGGTGCTGTCGGCTTCTTGTGCCCTCTTCAGTTCCTCCGTTCGAGGGATTGGCGTAGTTGTTTCTGGAGTTTTTGTTGCCTGGGATCGAGTGGTCATGGTCGCCATCGCCACAGGTTGAACAGGTTCTCCTAGAACGATAAATCTACAGCCGAGGATTACAGGATATATTGGATCATCCAAGATTGCTGCCTTGATTGTCCCAGTGACATACCGCGAGGCTATGTTCACTTTTGCCACTGGAAGAGACATATTGGTTGAACTCTTCAGTGGTCCCTGTAATTCCACTATTTCCTCTGTCACCTGTTCAGGGTGAACTAAGGATGATGAAACAACACAGTCATATGATAATCCAGTATCATATAAACAAGTCGTTTGGAATCCATTTAGCAAGATGGATTCTACAACCGGAATACGAGATGATGTGTCTTGATGAGGTGTCTGTTTGGACGTTTCACCAGTGCTCACTTTTCTCTCTTTTCGGTTGGCCAAACATGCCGCTGTGTGTGGAGGTGGCTTCTTCCTGCAACTCTGAAATGTGTGACCTCTAATTTTGCAATGGGTACAGAATGGTTTGTCCTCCTTCGGCGCTGTTTGGACTGAGTTTTGAGTGTTTTTCTGGGAATTCCCCTTTTTCTTGGTGGCTACAGTGTTTTCACCCTCTTTTGGCTGTGGAGTTTTGTTTTGAGAGGGGGTGTTGTTCGAACGTCCCTTTCCTCCCATCTCCTTTTGAGATTTCTCAAATCTCTCTGCCAGGATGATTATAGTTTCCAGGCGGTCAGCCCCGTTTTGGGTTAAGAATGCCTTCATTTCGTTCTGCATTTTCCCCTTGATCTGATCAATGATAATCATTTCACGGAGTCCTTCATAATTTTCCTCAAATCCTCCCAAGCAAGTCCATCTTTGTATGTATGACTTCAATCTTTCCACTAGTTGTGCGTAGCTCTCACCCGGTTCCTTCCTTGCGGCTTTGAACCTGAGTTTATAAGATTCGGCGTCCACTTCGAATCGGCTCAAGAGTGCCGTCTTGAGTGTTGTGTAGTTCTGTTGTTCCTCTCTAGTGAGTCTTGAGAACACTTCATACGCCGTGGATCTTAAGGCCTGCGCCAACTTCGTCGCCCATCTACTCTCTTCAAGCCCACAGCTGACAGCCATTGCCTCGAAGCGTGATAAAAATCCTTCGATGTGGTCAGTCTGTTCATTAAAGGGGTCCAGAGGAAATGACATAGCTCCTGAAATAAGTTGAGAGACGTGAGGAGGTGGTTCTGTCACTGGCGATCCTGATGAGGTTGAGGGTGTAGGACCACTCCCTTTCTCTATTCTCCGGATCTCCACTTCAATCTCCATTCTCCTCAACTCCAGTTGGTGTTGACGCTCTCTCTCCTTATCTTCCATTTCAGCCTGTAGTCGTTTCTCTTTCTCCTCCAATTCTGCTTGAAATCGTTTCTCTTTCTCCTCCAATTCTGCTTGAAACTGTTTTTCCCTCTCAGCCAATTCAGCCTGAAGCTGTTTTTCTTTGAGAGCCAATTCAGCCTGCAGTCTTTCTCTTTTGTCGAATGCCTCCGAAATATAGTTAGCTAGCTCAAGGCCATCTAACCCGCATTCCCTACCTGTTTCTGTTATTTGGGCTCTAAACTTTGCCGTTTCCGCCATGTCTATATTTTATTGCTGTGCTCTGCCTAATAATATAATTGCAGTTAGTCTGATCCGCGTAAGCCTGTCAGTCCCTGATCTGCAAAGATACAACAGAGCATGTGCAATATTAAAAACACCCTATGTTATGTCTGTCTGTCAATGCTGGAAAAGCCAAAGGCAGCAGGCACTGAAATAACCACAATTAATTCCTAGTAAAGAAAAGAATCTGAAATTAGACAGAGTTTTCCCAACGGATAAGATTTTCCGGTGGTTGATGAAATGCTGTTAAGTTCAGACTCCACAGTAAAGGAACACCTTCTCTGAAAGAGAAGTAGTGTTGGTAGAGTAGATACACACTATATATTTCACCTGGAGCAACTCTTTCTGAAGTATAAGCCTATTTGAACATGGCCCCCTTCTCCAGGAGTAAAGATCAGTCACCTATCTTATTTATCTATAAATGTCATTCATATCATGTGGCTGTCAATCAATACCCCACATGGTATCTGTTAAACATTCTAGAAAATGACAATGTTCAAAATCTAAAGATAACCGAGTTCATGTATTTTGTGTGATTGTTTTGAGGGTTAATATATGGGAACCATCCAGGACGTAGACCGCAATATGTCATATATTTTTGAAGGGAGTGGGAGATCACTGTAGTGCATGCCCCATCTCTAACAAAAGATGTAGAGCCCCATCCTCTTCTATCTTCAATAACCCCAGAATATGAACCTTGAGTTATCTGCAGGTCTCGTTCTATTAAGTATTGTCTAGGAGATATAGATTATGGCCCTGGTAAGAATGGTAATTACTAAGTGGGAATCTGCCCCTTCTCCAATGATTCTTTAGCTCTGGAGCCCCCTTTAGTTTATCAAATCTGAGGAAAGTCTGGAGAATTTTGTCAGCCTGATTTAGATGAAGAAAACATGGATGTTGAGCAGTTGATAGATCTAGAGTCGTTTTATTTCCCCCTTTTAGTAAGTCATTATGAGTTAATTTATCTCCAAACAATCAAACACACAATCAATCACATTAGATTTTGACAACATGATGTACAAAGAAGTTGTGACACAGATAGGTTTGAACTTGACAAACTAACAGAAGGTCAATTCATGTTAATCATTTATTGACTGGTCTGAGCCTTCTGGTCAGTACATACATCTCTATTGTGATTTACACAAAGTAATAGAACAGTTGCACATTGGACCATTGTCCCAGACAATCAATAACAAGCATCAATATATGAGATGTCAACAAGTGTGAAAACATAGTAAACATTTTGATGTTGTACATATTAAGTATGATAGTGGTGTCTCAACCATAAACATATCAGTTTTCCTGTAATTGGGTGTGGTTTCTACCTATGAGAAAAGTAACCTGGTGACTGGAGGATTAGGTAAGCCAGGGTCCATTGACTGATGGATCCACTTCAGGTCTGCCCGTATAGCTCCTCTGAAGGCCTCCCCATGCTCTGCTCTTAGCGAAGTCATCCTCCCTCTCACTTGTGGTTCATCTCTTTCTCTCGGCTTCCCTCCCTCAGGTCTGATTTAGGTGGTTAGTTTGCTGTTGGGTGGTTGTAGGTATGGAGCCACCAAGATCACTGATGAATATTCGCATAAATATATACATTCCTACCAATACAATCTTTTAAAAGTAGGTAGAAGAAACCTAAATTCCTGAAGTAGGAACTACGTTCCCCTCCCCTCCTTTTCTCTCTAAGCTAGTGTTGGGTTAATTTGGGGTGGTCAGAGTTTATCACACTGTGTACGCCTTGTATCAACTTGTTCCTGCTGTATGTAAGTCTTCATTTGACCTGGGTCAGTGAACGTGTACAGTGAGACAATGACAAGAGTGAGAAGGTGTCAAGATGCATGTAAATAAATGACATACATTTATAACATTTCTTCTACTCCATGGTGTTCACAATGTGTATAAATAATTCTCTGTGTTTTCCCAATTAACTACTTCTTCTTCTTGTGTCTAATAACTCTCTTCCATTACCTGTTGTTGTTGTGATGTTGAGGGTTGTGTTGTGTGGTGATGAGTGGTGTGGAGTGGTGTTGTGTTTTAAGTTGAGTAATGAGTTAAGTTCACTGCGCGTGATGGTGATCCGCGAAGCACAACTTTCTCATGTATTGCAGTTCATAAGTGCTCTTATCTAATTAAAATTTGACATAAATATACATATTTATTTCGCCAAACCCTATTAATTCCATAGATAAAGGAGAAAGGAAAGATTGATTTCTCTTTCAGCTTTCTAGATTGTAAATAGGCATAGATAAGTCTGTTTTAGAACAAGGCACTTGTTCTAGTACACGAACTGTCATTTCAGCTGTAGATAGTGATAGCATCTTTTATCAGTGTTTCTGGTGAAATGCACAAGATTGCTTTCGAATCATCACTTCTCACAGTTGTTTAGAATAGAATGTAGTAGTATAATGCACTTCCTAAAGTTAATAATTATCTTCAAGAATATCAGAGATTGTAGTTTCATCGAAGAGAATATTTTGCCCGGGAATGGCTTTGCGTCGTTAGAATCTACAGTCGAGCATTTTTACATTTCAGAGGTTTTAATTAATAATCATACATTTCAATTGACATCACAAACATGGGTTTACATTACTTGATACTTGATACATCGGGTTCTTAGTCTAATCAAGGGCTAACAAACGTACCTCGGATCCAGACTTTTGCCTTGCCCATTGAATTTTTGGTCACACAATCTTCTCACATCCGTCCATGGAGCGAGTTCAGACAAAAGTGCGGGCTTATTAACATTTCTGATGAAACAGTAATATATGTTAATTATGCACTGGCGCGAAGGCGGGTCACGTGGTTCTCCTATCCAATGGTCTTCCGAGCTTGGTCTGATGAAATCTTTCTAAGAATCCACGTCATTTGTCACTTGTTCAGTTCCAGTTTTGATGTTAAGTTCTGCTCTTAGCGAAGTCATCCTCCCTCTCACTTGTGGTTCAATCCCAAGTCCCAATCTCCAATTGCGTTTGTGAAGTCAATTTCTTTTAATGTTGTTTCCTCTTTTTGCGGCAGGTGTTGATAAAATGAATAATGTTGGCTGCGTTATGCCACAAGTATACTAGTAGTTTATTACTTCAATAAATTAATAATTACGGCATACACACGTTTTTCTATCTGTCTGAAAAATATATATTTTAATTTTGTTATTAAATTTTTTAATTAAAAAGATGGAAATAGAAAAATAAATAACGGTTGTGTAATTTTTCGAACCAACGAGTCACTGTTGAGACTGCCACACGCAGATCCCCCCCCCCCCCCCAATAATTTATGCGGTTACTGACATTCGCCAGCAATTCGCAATATAAAATAATAAAATATATGTCATGAAATGACAGTCGTGCATTGGCGACAAAACTTCCTGATAAAAGTTAAGAAGAAGTGTTGCAATGAATATTGTTGACCGCCGGTTACATTTGTATATGAATCCATTAATTGTGCCTTGCAGCATTTGCC
Source organism: Cepaea hortensis (assembly GCA_963921405.1). Classification (NCBI taxonomy): domain Eukaryota; kingdom Metazoa; phylum Mollusca; class Gastropoda; order Stylommatophora; family Helicidae; genus Cepaea; species Cepaea hortensis. The sequence continues at coordinate 63,248,927 of OY992894.1, read as the reverse complement.
ATCCGCATCGTATGCAGGTTTGTATGTTCAATACTCCATTAGCCAGTAAAAAAGTTACAATCCACTCAAACTTGTTACAATGAAATAAAAAAGTTGTAACTTCCATGGACAATATTTAAAATAATTTAATATTTTGTGTGACAAGTTTTCTTTTTTAGACGGTTCTTTTTAGTGTACATAATCATTTTTAATTATATTTTAATTCTAAGGTAAACAACGCAATTTAACCTAAATAACTATATTTATTAAATTATGAATAAATCATAAATGTTTGGATTATAATTATTTATACAGATTTTATATATTTACATTATATCTTTTTGTTTAGTTGTATATTTTTAAGTCCCTAATTTATTATAGATTATTATTTTAGAATATTCCATCATGCCACATGGAGTGCACAAATCAAAGAGGCCTAGTGGATGCGAGCAGCGAAAAGCAAAGAATAAAAGATGTAAAAGAATCACTAAAATCACTACCTGGATTCATGCTTCAATATGTCAAGAGACCAAGTGATGGACAAGGTTCATCAAAAGACGTTCTTCCTCAATCTACAATTGATAAGGATTCCTCCCATGCTGACAGCATGCATTCTTCAAAAGAGCAACTAGAGCCAGAAATGGAAGAGAATCGCGAGATTGATGCAGAAATACATAATGAAATAGCAGTGGATGAAGTTGAAACAGAAATGCATGCTGAAAATGATTCTCGTCATGATACTGTAAATGTGATGAGTCAAGTGGATGAGAAAAATTGGAATATTTTATCTGATGCTTCTTTCTAGAATGCACCAGTTCCAGATCATTTTCGAGTTGAAATTATCAAAAGAGGAAGTTGTTCTTTTCAGAACAAGGATGGGCCTTTCAGTACTGTGACAAGGCAAGGTGCAAAGACTAAAGGAGATGTGCGCCAGCTGTCAAAAGAATGGTTCTACAAGACGATGCCAAATGGTGAGAAAATACTGCGGTCATGGATGGTTTACTCGCTCGTCCGTGAGAAATTATACTGCTTTTGCTGCGGACTCTTTGCTGTTAATGTAACAGAACAAACATCAAAATTTGTCACTGGGTTTCAGCAGTGGTGGAAGCTGAGCCCAAAATTACATAATCATGAGATATCGGATGACCATCTAGGTTGCCTTGAAAAATGGAAAACATTGGCAGCAGGCCTTAAGCTGCACAAAACAATTGATGCCGACAGTGTTGCTGTAATGGATAGGAATAAAAAAGTGGAGGGATATCTTGCACAGGTTGCTTGATATCACATTGTTTCTTGCTAAGCAAAATCTGGCATTTCGTGGCCTAAGGAAGATGCATCTTCGTTGAATAATGGAAACTTTCTTGAGATGGTTGAGATGCTTTCTAAATATGACCCTGTGTTGAAAGATCACCTAATGAGATTAAAGCGAACTACATCTGTAACAGTAAAAGCATCCGTATCTTATCTTTCACCAGAAACTCAGAATGAATTTATAACTGTTCTGGCAAATCATGTGAAGGAAATTCTTGTAAATGATATAAAGGCTGCAAGGTATTTTGGAATTATGTTCGACAGCACACCTGACATATCACACACTGACCAGATGTTTGAGGTGATCAGATATGTGAAAATCCACAATGGGGAAGTTGAAGTGAGAGAAGTGTTTCTAGGATTTTTCCCTTTAAAGGGGAAAAAAGCTGATGACCTCAGTTCAGACATTTTAAAAAATCTAGAAAGTGATGGACTTGACATAATGATGTGCAGAGCTCAAGGTTATGATAATGCTGCCACAATGTCTGGAATTCATGGAGGTGTTCAAGCCATTCTGAAAAGAAAGAATAAGAAAGCTATTTTTAACGGATGCGTGGACCATTCGCTTAACTTGTGTGGTCAACACTCTTTTGCTGAAAATGCTTTATGTGTAACATTTTTTGGAACTCTTGAGAGAATGTATTCCTTCTTTGCTGCTTCCACCCATCGCTGGGATGTTTTAATTGAACACACTGCAATGTCGATTAAAAGGCTATCAAAAAACACGCTGGAGTGCACATCATGCTGCTGTTAAACCGGTGAAAGATAAGTTTGATGAATGTGTGGCGGCGATTGAAGCTCTATGTGATCCTCGTGAAAATGTGGAAACAAGAGGTGCAGCACAAGGTCTTTTACCTGCTGTCTGTGATTTCACGTTTCTGTGCTACCTTTACTTTTGGGCTGCTGTACTTGAGGAAGTTAATTTGACACAGCAGTATCTGCAGACTAAAGGCTTAACTCTTGACAAAGTAGTGACCAAGTTAGAGGCATTAAGACTTTTTCTGCAGGAGAAGCGCAGTCACTTAGTGGAGCATGCAATTGAACAGGCACTTTTAAAAGCAGACCAATTTGGAATAACAGTAGAGAGAAGATTAAGGTTCAAGAAGAGAATGGCAGGGGAAAAACTCAGAGATGCTTCAGATGCTGGACTCACTATGCAAGAAGAAAACAATAGGGCGATGCTGGAGTGTATTGATCGTTTTCATTCTGAACTCCAGACCAGATCAACAGCGATCAAGGAAGTAGCAAATATGTTTGAGGCTGTTCAAGCCAAGAGTCTTCTATCAGCGACTGAAGAAGAGTTGCTGGTGTCAGTTCCAAAATTGACCACTTTCTATGATGAGCTATCCGAAGTAGAGCTTTTAAAAGAAATACCAAGGCTGAGAAGACACCTGAAGGCAGCAGATCTTGATAGCTACAAAGCCAAAGACTGGTCAATATTTGATATTTTAAAATTCATAGTTGACTGGGATTTCCTTGAATCTCTCCCAATACTCTCACTAAGCCTACAACTATTTCTTACGATCTGTGTGTCTGTGGCTTCATGTGAGAGGAGCTTTTCAAAACTGAAACTTATAAAGAACTATTTGCGATCAACCATGGGACAGTCAAGACTTTCTGATCTGGCTATATTATCAATTGAAAGTAATATGGTGAAAGATATTGATTTTGATGATGTGATTGACAGGTTTGCAGCTTTGAAGACCAGGATGGGAAACTTAATTTTAAATAACAGAAATTTTAATGTTAAATAACAAAAATTTAACTTTGTCCGAGTTTGTCGAAGTTCTTTATTTATATTTTACCTGAAGTATTGAAGTTATATTGTTCAATTTGTTTTCTTTCTTATGGCCTTATTAACTTTTTGACTTATTTTACAAACATTACTATATGCGATTATATATGGTACAGGAACACTCGGAAGAAGACCATGGTGAAAGTCTAGAGGGGTGACACCAAGCGTTTACCGCACTGGGTGACACTAACCCCAGTGATGCCACTGGCTCTGGCCCCTGTTGGAACATCGAGCCTTTATAAAATGACACTGATCGCGGCTAAGATAAAAGTACGGGTTTATCTGAGCTTGATCTGGCCAGGGGTGCAGAGGCAGTCAACCTCACTGCAAACTCCAGTCACCAAATCACTGACCACTAACCCTGCAGACGGGCGTTGGTGAACCAATGGTGGTATATGGCAAAGGATCTACAGCAATCTACACCACTTGGCGTGACACAACGCACGCACACACACTCACACACACACACACACACACACACACACACACACACATATATATATATATATATATATATATATATATATATATATATATATATTATCGTAACAGTCTCGATGCCCTCACTCTTACCTCTGAGTGTACGCGCACCGAACATCTACAAGCTCATTAGGCTGTGAGAAGGGCCACATTGTGAGTCAAGACAGGACATTGTAATTGTGAGTTCATTGCTTCAGACCTGCTTACAGGTGAATATTCCACATATCAGTATCCCATTATTGGAAGATGGGTGAGAAATGAGAAGACGAGATCGATAACAGATGGATAAAGAGAAACCTACCCATTGGATAAATTGCACCAATACTGAAAGCAAACCCGTATCAGTAAATACTGAAAAAAGATAGGTGAGAAATGTGATGATGAGAGTAAAATAATTTCTGTTTTCGCAATAACGTAAATAGCATTAAAATAACATTTGAACACACGATGCCATAGGAAAAGAGGCAGCGAAGGAAAACAAAGACAATCTAAATCCATTGTAAGGCGGTCAGCAAGGGAGATAACGATAGCTATTTATTCTTACAATAAATATGCCGGTTATTTAATTTTCTTTAAAAAAAACATATATATTTATAACATTTCACTTGCCTATTTTCACGGGACCATGCCGGCAATTACGGAATCAAACACATATGTTATTTGTTTTTTACTATCTTATATTAATTTATACAAGTCTCATATCATTCTATAATATCGTGTACACACACACACACACACGCACACACGCACACGCACACACGCACACACAAAGTTTACATAATGCACGAACGAACGAACAATCTTTACTTTCAAAGGATTAAGAATTGGACACGCAGGCCCGTCTGACAATCCGCATTTCTTCTCTATTTACTCTCATACATCCTTTCATTCAACATCACTTACGAAGCAAATCGTTGACAACAAAAGAACAATAAGCATTAAACCGCATGAAAAATAATCAATAATACATGTCTCACGGAGGCAATGTTTAACATGGGCATTATAATTACCGAAGGAAGATGGAAACTTCCAAGTTTCCATAGACCACAGTCTTTTTAGTAATCAAATGTTCTAGGGAAGTGCCATGGACTCACTTGGCATATTGTCAGGTAGGAAATAATGTCCTGGAGAATAGTTCTCATATAATAATGGGTGTGTCTGAGTGATTGGCGGGGTCCAGCCAATAATACAAAAGGACTCAATCCAAGCGTAGCGAGATGACTGGTGATGTGTCAGTACAGCTGATGGTCATTCTTTCAAGGTCAGCAGTGGCTCTATCTCGTAGAGATCATATTCTTAGATCTGGCATGGCCCAAACCTTGCCATGGCATAGTCATAAACATACTTTCTGCGTAGAGCCCTGTCGAGACCTTCAGCTCTGTTCATACTTCCAAAAGAAGGACCCTGGAAAGGACAAACATTCGAGTGAGGGATCAAGCTGACTCAAGCCCCACATATTAGTTAGGCATTTCGGCTTACCAACACCAGTTAAGTGGTTTGCTTGAATGCGTCGGACATGTCAGGTAGCCCCTGGATTGGCTACGTCCTGGCTTGCATAGACCTCCAATATGTAGACGTCCGGTCGGCTACACTATGCACCCTGTTACATATACGAATCACTCTCCTCACTCATACCCTGCCTTTATTATTATTGGGCACATTCATTTCCCAGCTTCTCTCTCCCTCGCAAACCATGCCTTTCTCACAACCAAGATCTTGTGGTGTGGTGCGCCTAGTAATCTGTGTGTTTCTCCCCGTTAACTAATAGTATATTAGTGGGGTTGTATGGCACGCAGTGTAGTTCCCCATTCCCAGCAAGAATATGAAAGAAGATACTACCTCTTCCGGCTGCGGCTCTTGTCTGAGCTGTCGCCGCAATGTACCGGCAGTGCCTCACCTAACACATAGATTCAGAGAAATGCAGGTTCTCTCAATGAGCCAAAGAAGTTTATTTATAATCCCCACATCATCCTATCGACTAAAAGACGAAAGATATAGCACCGTGGATAGCCTCTTCCGGCTCAAGAAGATAGATCATAGATTGGTAGACCCCATCCCCAAGGAGCGCTTCCCTCCTTCCGGCACACCGTAGCTATCTAATGTGCTTATATTTAAATGAGAGATGCTACTAAGTAACGGTAAGCCGTAGGAAGAAAGATAGCACTCGTCCATCGGCTGCCAAGAACAAGCGATATCATTTGGTAACCATTTATTCTTCAGATTTGTTCCCTTGCCATGCCAAGATTAAGACGCGTAGCCAGATTGGCTAACGGTCACCCCTTCCCAATATGGCCAGACTGCTGTTTCGCCATATCCTCTCAGTCTTTAAGACAATAGAGATTTATAAGTGCAAAACTAATTACAACCTAAAATTACCTTTCTTATGCCATCAGTATTCTGCCTTTAGAATGTCGCAATCTTTAACTTGGACTCTTGACACTAGGCAGTAGATAACGATCAGTAGAAACGGACATGAATCCTCCAGAAGCCGCACCAGTGCACATTTGGCGCAGGGCGCTCCATCGGGTCTACCCGAAAGAAAAGACCTATATCTACTCGCTCCATATAAAGATTGTGTTATGAAGGTAACCCCAAAGAACTATCTTTCATGATTGAGCGAACAAGAGAACTGAGAGCTTCCGAAAGCCGTTTCCCCCTGTTTACCCAAAATAAAAGAAGGCATGAGGACATGAGCCACTGGCGTTTCGCCACATAGGCCCCATCTTAAGAAAGTCGAACCCTACGAACTTTCGACTACCAGAGGTTCTGTTCGAATGACCCCACCCTCACATTCAACCATAGGATGTCGTGAAAGGAATTCCGCTCCCACATTCTCCCTTCCGGGAATGTATTCGACCGTGAACTGATACGGTTGTAGGAGCAATGACCATCTCATTAACCTCGCGTTCAGTTTCTTAGAAGTTGCCAAAAAGGTCAGAGGTTGATGGTCGGACTGCACTTTGAACGGTACTCCATACAGATAAGGTTGAAATTTCTGTACCGCCCACACTAGAGCCAGACATTCCCGTTCGACTGTGGAGTAATTCCGTTCGGCGGGTAACAGTTTTCTACTTGCATACGCCACCGGACATAGCACCGAAGCATCATCTCGCCCTTCCTGCAACAAAGTTGCCCCAATCCCTATGTTACTCGCGTCGGTTCTTTTGAACAAACGTTTTCTCCAAATTTGGGAGTTGCAGGACTGGCCTATCCACCAAAGCCTGTTTCAGCCTCCCATAAGCTTCTTCACAGCTCGGGGTCCAGATTTTAAGATCTGGCGATCCTTTCTTCAGAGTCTCGGTTAACGGCGCCGCAATTTCGTTGAACATTGGAATAAATTTCTGGTAAAACCCATACAGAGACAAGAAAGACCTAACATCTTTTTTGGATCTAGGACGGGGTGCGAGACGGACCTTCTCAATATTCTTTTCTTCCGGTACCAGTCCCCCTGGGGTAATAGTATGTCCCAGAAATTCCAAGGATTGATAGCCAATCATGCATTTGGCTGGACGGGCGGTTAACCCTTCCTCTTTTAACCTTTTGAAGATCTGTCCCAAGGACTTCAGGTGATCACTCAGATTGTCAGACGCGATGAGAATATCATCCATAAACGAGACCACAGAGGGATCCTTTAAAGGCTCTAATAACATTCTCATCATGCGAGTGAACACACTGGGCGCATTGCTCAGCCCAAATGGCATCACCTTGAATTCGTAATGCCCGCTCGGAGTACTGAAGGCGAGCAAGGGGCGAACCTCAGGTTTCACAGGGATCTGATAATATCCCCTGCTTAGATCAATTTTGGAAAAGTACTTTGCCGTATTTAGTCTGGCAAACAGTTGATTTGTGTTCGGTAACGGTTCAACTTGGAATGTCGTACATCTGTTTAAATGCCTGTAATCAATACATAGGCGGTGCTCCCCACTGGGCTTCCTCAACAAGACAACCCCGGCATTATAAGGAGAAGTCGAAGGAGTGATGATGTCATCGTCCAGAAGCTTCTGGATTTCGGCTTCCAGGGCCTTCTCTTTCGAAAAGGGCACTGGATATATTTTTTGGCGAACGGGGTCTTGGGTAGTCAGAGTCATATCAAACTCGACCAACCCTGTCCGCCCTGGCCGATCGGTAAGGATCTGCTGATGGGACTCCAACAAACGGATGACCAGATCTGTTTCTTCAGCCGACAGATCAGGATTTATATGTACATCCCTATAGGTTTCTCCAGGGTGTAAAGGATACCCCCTATCCGCGTCTTCGCCCGATTCAGTTTCCATCGCGACCGCCATAGTCATTAGTGGGAGTGAAGTACCATCAGATCGTTCTTCATACTTTTTGAGGAGGTTAATGTGGAAGATTTTAGATTTCCCCCTGATCCGGATGGCATAGTTGGTTCGGGACACAACCCTTTCCACCGGGAAAGGTCCCTGCCAACCAATTTCGAGTTTATTGGAACCCACTGGAAGTAACAACAGAACCCGATCCCCCACTTTAAGAGACCTATCTTTTGTCCTTCTATTGTAGTAGGCCGCGTGTCTCTTTCTGGCTGCCCTTAGATTCTGAGCTGCCAAAGCCCAACCCGTCTGGAGTTTCTTCTTTAACTCTTCGACGTATTTATATGAGGATACAACTTCTTCGGAAGTTACTTCCTCTGTCCAACATCTTAATAGGGCTTCTAAGGGACCCTTAATAGGTCTCCCGAATAGTAGAGTGGCTGGTGGCAACCCGGTCGACCCATGGGGAATCTCCCGATAGGCGAACAAGGCGGCTGAGATATACTCATCCCATCTGTCTGGTTTCTCTTGAGCCAGCTTCCGAAGCATGGTCATCAAGGTACCATTAAACCTCTCTACTTGCCCATTAGACTGAGGGTGGTACGGGCTTGTGTGAATGTGGTTAGTCTGGAAGATACGAAAGACTTCTTCCATCAGCTTACCACAGAACTGAGACCCATTGTCCGTTAGGATCTGGTTGGGAAATCCCAACCGAGTAAAGGTCTCCATCAGTGCATCAGCCACTCGCTTAGAGTCGATTGTGGCCAAAGGTATCGCCTCACCCCACATGGAACAGCAATCCACCATCGTGAGAATGTACTTATTCCTCTTCCTAGTCCGAGGAAGAGGACCAACAAGATCGATGGCAACTCTCTCGAAAGGAGAGTTCATAATGGGCATGTCACCCAAGACTACCGGAGCCGTCCAGTGTTTTGGTGCCACACGCTGGCACTCTGGGCACGACTTGACGTACCTACGCACGTCTCCAGTCATCCCTGGCCAGTAGTAATGGCAGGAAATGCGCTGAAGAGTTGCCCCGACACCCATATGTCCACTGAAAGAAATGGTGTGTCCCATATGAAGAAGCTGTTCCCGATAAGCCTTAGGAACTACCAGCTGTCCATGCTGACGTTCCTCCACTCCGGCTCTCCGGTACAGTAACCGATTCTTCATATAATACTGACCCCGTCTTGGTGGGTCAGAACGTTTTGGCAACTGGTTGAAGCAAGGTTGCAAAGTAGCTTCCTGGCTTTGAGCAGCTCGTAACTCCCCAGGCAAGGGATTCACGATCAAGGCCGGCGTCTGCTCATCCTCCGATTGAGATCTGATTTGCATCGCCCCTACGTACATGGGTTCGGTTGGAATCCCTAGAAAGACGTAGCGACAACCCAAGATCATTGGGAAGATCGGATCTAGCAGTACGGCTGCCTGTATAGTGCCGGTAACATATTTTGATTTGATGTCCACCTTCGCAATTGGAAGAGACATCGCTACCGCACTCTTTGTCGCCGTTTGAATCTCAATAGATTCCCCGGTTAGCTGCTCTGGGCTCACTAAGTGTGAGGAAATTACGGCCTCAAACTGCAGACCTGTGTCATAGAGACACTCAACTGGTTGTCCGTTCACAAGTATCGTTTCTACTACTGGTGGTTTCTCTGAATCTTTGTTCTCAAGACCCCTCCCTTCTACCTCCTTGTTAGACCCTTCCCCGGTTTCTACAAGACAGGCAGCATATTGAGAGTTTTTCTGTTTGCGCCGGCAATCTGCCGTATTGTGTGTGGGAGATTTGCAGTAGGCGCACCACTTTTCACTCCACTTTCTTTTAGGAGATCCAGGTGGACTCTTACCAGAGGGTTTCTTAATGGGAACTTTATCGAAAGGATCCTCCTTTTTAGTGTGGGTTGTTTTTGGGTTCTTCTTCTTTCCAGACCAAGTGTCTGGTGATGGGGAATTGGGTTGTGACAGTTCCCCATTATCTCCATGAGCTAGCACATACCTTTCCGCTAGTGTATTTACCAAGTCTAACTTCTCTGCCCCATTTTCTAGCAAGAAAGTTTGCAATGGCCTAGGCATCATTCTCTTCATTTGGTCCACGACCACTAATTCTTCTAAACTTTCATAGTCGTTAGCAAATCCAGCTAATGACATCCACTTCAAAAGATAAGACTTCAGTCGAACACTGTAGGCTGCGAACATCTCCCCTGGTTCTCTCTTCGACTTTCTGAACTGCTGTCGGTATGTATGTGCTGTCATCTGGAACCTTTTCAATAATGCTTTTTCCAGGGCTTCATAGTCATTCTCCATACCAGGTGGCAACCTTGAGTAGACCTCGTACGCGGTCCCCCTCAGGCCCTGCGAGAGTTTCAAGTTCCATTTCCCACGTTCCAGTCCCATAGCCAAAGCCATCGACTGGAATTTTTGAAGATACTGGTCGATCTTCTCTTTGTGTTCATCGAACGGGAGCAAAGGGAACTTCATTGCCTGGTATGGACCGCCACTAGAAGTTGTTGAGTCAGGGAGAACTACGCCTCCCACTGCACCCTCGCTTTCCTTGGCAGTTTGAGCTTTCAGCTCCAACTCCCTCATACGGAACTCATGGTCTCTGACTGCCTGCTCGGCCTCCATTTTCTTGGCTTCGCGCACAGCCTGTCTGAAGTCTCTTTCCACCTCCTGCACATATTTCTGTAACTCCGCTCCATCATAGCCCATCTCACGCCCTGTAGCCTGTACGTCAGCGACATTAAACCCAGCTGATGCCATCTTAAACTGAGAGGGAAAGTGTCCAAGAAATTGTATAGAAAATGACTATCTCACATATCCAAAATATATATATTACACGACCACAACACGTCGTATGTCGGTCAGTCTGTGTCAGGAAGAGTATAGACAATAGCCAGGCACGGTAGGCAGAACCTATTGATAGTAGACAAGAATATCTGTCCCCTATCACTAAATCAGCCAGAACTCCACCAGGATTTCAAATATCCCGCGACGTGCCCCCAGAAATTGTAACCAGCTACGTATGGCCATGCATATGGAAATGTTTTTTGGCTAGATATCGTTTGAGATCATTTACCATTATTATTGTCTTTGTTGTTGTTTTTTGTTGTTTTTGTTTATGGTTTTACATGTGCCATGTCAAATAGCGAAGGCGATCATTCACACGCTTATCGGTAAAATACATGAGCACATAAAGTGTGATAGGACTGAACAATTGTCTGCTTAACTGCATGAACTGTTTATCAAAGATGCTTCTATTTTTGACAGGTACTCGTGTGCACCTTGTAATTGTAACTAGTGGTGGCTAATTTCAAAGTCTAGATTTGTCTGCACTTAATCTTGCAAGGGTGCAGACGCGGTCATCCAAACTGCCCACTTGTATCACTGACCATTAACACTGACAGACGGCCTTTGTGGACCACAATAGACCGAAAGACACATAGTGGGACGAAGAGGCCCACAAATTGTATCTATTGATGGTAATGAAAAGGTGTCATGTGCAGGCCAGATACGTCAGATCAATTACCATCATTGCGTAGAAAGCAATCGCCGCCACTTTGCGTGACTCTACAGTTAGATATAAAAGGCAGACTCAAATGACACTTTCAGAAGTGTCATAGAAATCACAGTAACTATGTCATTGTATTGTAACATGTCAATGTTGTTGTTAAGGATCCAAGAGTGTTAAGAACGTCCCATCACGGCGCAGATGGACACCGTGACTTATTAAGAACAGTTTAAATTTGGCCGCCCCAATTTTGACATGCATCAAAGAAGAGCAGCGTTCTGTTATCCGTTTTTATTTAGTCAGCGAACGAGTGACACCTATAGAAATTCATCTTTGAATGAAGGTCAAGTTTATTGATGTATGGCTGTCAGTTCAGCAAGAGTATGGGTGGAGTAGGAAGTTTCAAAGCTGTTCGATCCGATGAAGGGATACAGCTGGTGGTGCATAAGTGGTTAAATCGCCACCAAGATATTTTATTTTGTTTTTTTTTTCTACAGGAAGGTTAGCACTTTAACAACACTGGAGGACTTGTATTGAACGCAGTGGTGACTACATCGAAAATCGACACATTTGTTCTTTACATATTTCAGAATATCCCCATACATTAAATAAATAGGAAAAACTAAATTAAGCTTTTCATTTAAAGCACCCTCGTATTTTATAGTAGACTGTCTTGATGCTCTCACTCTTAACTCTGAGTGTAAGCGTTCAGAGCTTCTACAGTTCAGAAGGGTCCGAAAGATGGCTAAATTGTGAGTCAAGACTGGTCATTGTAATTGTTAGTTCATTGCTTCAGGTCAACGAGGGTCGTACAGAAAGTAAGGTAATACTTCGTTTTGCTTAGCTAATAGTGTAGACAGAAGCATGTGTCACGAAAATCACCGTGATTAACCAGTAGATGATAATACAGGCAATCTGATTAAACGGGATGTTTTCACAGCCACAACTATTTTAACTAACAGAGAAAACAAAACGGATGTCAAAATCCCAGGATGGTCAAAAATAACAGCTGCAGATGCGTAGGGGAAGTGAATGAGATGAATACATACATTGCTTAGACAGTTTATCAACAATCGGATCCAGGTAGAATGGTTCAGCTCGGGACATGAAACAGTCCCGTCTGTCATTTAGAGTTTCCGGACATCAGGCGAATTGGCGGCTGTGATTGTCACCACTCAACAGAAGATTGGCGGCTTGTTGTGGAAACCCGTTGTTGGGAGCATACAGGAACTCGCTAGATTGTTTTGGGAGTCAAAACAAGTGATGACAACTCTGATATTGATTGAGCCAGGGAAGATAGATCCCTGACAAGGGATGATCTGCCCAAAATAACACCTGTGTGGACATCAAGAATAACGTCACGTGACCAATTTAGGCGTTTGCCAAAAACATGATTGGGGGAGACAGTGACACTCAAACCGTTGATGTAGGAGGACGTACTTTGGCACTGCAGTTAGGAAGTGAAATATGTCTACCGTGTGCGAATTAGTGAAGTTAATTTTACACGTGCCTGTCATGGCAAATGTAGATGTGATTTGATCGAACTGCGGTGTTGCCGTATAAGGTTCCCTGCCAGTTACGAGGAGGCTCAATACTGGTTTTGAAACAAGCTCAACACTGTTTTTAAAAAAGGTTCAACTCCAATTTGAAAGAACCTCAGTTGAACAGTAAAATGTTTCTTACGGAAATTAAATAACGCTAGAAGGAAGATGGTTCACCTAAGATGGGTGATGATTGTTGATGCATCACACAGCATAAGGACCTTGGTAACTAAACAAGAACATTAAAATATAATAGTCAAATGATGTGATATATGTTAGTGAAATAGTACAAAAGACATGAAACTTGAAACTAGATAGACACGAGTTAGGAATCAAGTACATTAACAATAACAGTGATACCTAAGTACACACTACAAAGGACTTGTGAATTCTTTATGAACGATAGGAACTTATAATGTGTAGTGTGCAACCGGTCTATGATCAACTGTTAAGTACCAACGGTGTCAATTTCGGATGATCATGAAGATGGATTACCAGGTGGCTACAGATGAAAGTCAGTATCCGGCAAGAGGGTTTCGGCACTGGGTGAGGTGAACTTGTTCTGACTTAACGTGCTGTAGTGTGTCCTTGCAAGGATGAACTGACCATGCTATTACCTGAGGGTCCGATCCTACCAACATTATAGGACACATCACACATTTTCTTTGCATACACGCCTCACGTACATTATATTTTTTTCTTTTAATAAATTAATCTTTATTAATTTTTAGAAGCAAGAGTTGTTGAATATGTTGCGTTGGGGAAGTATGAGAGGGGGCATAGTACGACAGTGAGAGAGAGATAGGAAAAGGTGTTCACGGGCAGATGAAGTATGTTGAACGGAAGCTGGTGGATTCTCCAGATTATTGGAAAGGAGGTAAAATATAATGTGGGTGTTGACTCCCCTCACTCCAGGGACGACACTTTAAAATAAGACACGACAGCATGAAATCATGCATATTTAAAAGATGGCATTTACGGATTGTGTGCACAAAATTGCAACCCAACCGGCCAAATGCTGTGGCTGTCATTAGCCGCTGAAAAGGAAAATGTTGGGAACTTGCGTTAAACGCAGCGAAGTTGTGATATAATTTCTCGTTGCAAAGAAGGAAACGGTTGTATACATTCACAAGCGTCTATGTGATATGTATGGAAGGTTTGCTGTCGACAGGACTACAGTCAGTTTCTGGGTTCAGATAATCAAACAATCAGTAAGGGGAGATAAGGAGCTGCATGATCAGCCGCGTTGTGGACTTCCTGCCACAGCCACCAACGTAAAAAATATTGAAATGCGCTGAAGGCATTATTATTATTGGCCTTGCAGTTGGTAGTGCAAATGCAGTTATAACAACTCTCGGATTTTCTAATGTTTGCGCAAGATGGGTTCCAGGAAGTCTCACAAATGGCCGCCGATTGCAAAGGAAAGCAATTTCTTCTGAATTGATGGAGCCTTTCAATGCTGATGGAGAGCACGTTTTGGCTAAGATCGTTGCAAGTGACGAAACCTCGGCACATCATGTTGAACGAGACAAAATGGCAGCAAATGTAGTGGCATATCCGCAATTACCACGCGGAATGAAATTTAAGACAACTCCTTTAGCTGGATAGTTCATACTAACTGTCTTTTTGGGACATCTTTGGTGTTCTGGATCAAGTCTTCTGATGATATTCCTCTATACCACCAATTCAATCCATCCATCATCATTTTCTTGGTCTGCCTCTGCCTCTGTTCAGCTCGATGTTTCCAGTTGTCACGATGTTCTCCAAAGTCTCTCTTCTCATTACATGATGAAAGAAAGCTGTTTGTCTCTTTCTTATTGTTGTATCGTTGTTAGTTACTCTGGCCGTTCAAGGAATTCGCAACATTCGTCTCAAAGACCACATTTCTGTTGCTTCTAAGTTCTTCCTAATTTGTTCGTATACGTTCCAAGATTCACTGACATACAGCAAAACTGGTTCTATATAGCATTTCAGCTCTCTTTTTCTTACATTCATTGATAGTGACTTATTGCATAAAATACTCTTCATTTTCTGAAATGCAGCTTTTGCCTGCCTCATTCTGATCTTAATCTCTGCTTTATATCTTCCATTTGATGTTATAAATGCCCCTAGGTATTTAAAATTATCCTAGGAGATACGTTTCAATAGATACCGAAAAAGAACATTAAAACACAATCTTCGAACTGACACTTTCAGGAGTGTCCTTGTTCTAACTCTCTGCTCTTTCCTTTCTTGATCTCACCATAAAGTGGATGATATGCACTCGTTTACTTGCTGGTAGACATGTGCTCATGTATTTTGCCGATAAGGGAGTGTGTGTTAGCCTACATCATTTGACGAGGGACGTAACGATCATGATGATGAATTCATATTTCAAAATATTAGTCTCACTGCTCGCTAACATTGTGCTGTCTATTTCTGTTTTCGCAATAATGTGCATAACATTAAAATAAAGATTGAAACCATTGTACTGCATAACATGAGGCAATCAGGGTAAGTAAAAATAACCTAACTTCACATTAACACCAGCACGGGAGATAACGATAGATATTTATTCATATAACAAATACAGTGTTTTTGTTTTAAATTTTTTTTATTTATTAAAACATATGTTTGTCACAATTTATTTCTTCTTTTCTTGGAAGCCGCCCGGCTATTATGCGATCAAACAATCTTTATATTTCTTTATTTTTATCTTATATTAATCTATACATGACTTTCTTTTTGTATAATATCGTACACAATGATTATTTACTTAATGGGTTTAATGTCTGAAACATTATCTTCGTGTATGTGTGACATGTTTGATTGAGACAGAGGACCTAATTGATCGTGTTCTCTTGAATATTATCTTGAATAATAAATAGACAAGATAAAGGATATGATTTTGCACGTTTTGTCTAGAGGTCTCTTAAATGAGATAATGATTCCCGCAATAGCCTTTTTGGAGAACCATTTTTCTTTGGCTCAACCCCCACTGTGAGACTACTAAGTACCTACACAGAAATTTATAAAGAAGAAAAAGGTTCCCTCAAGACCAAAAGAAAGATCTGGACTATGAGCCTCTGTAGAACTGAGGATCCATCTCACTCTACATAATGTTGTCAGTGTGCTATTCGTCCGTCACATTAGATCTTCCCTTATTTATTTATTTGTGTCAGTATGACCTATATCAGTTGTCCAATGACCTTAGACTTTAGGATTCAATTCTTATAGACAAACTCAACAATAACTGTACATAACATTTGTTGAACAAGACATCCACATGACAAGTTCTTGACAAAAGTGGAACATACATTCACAAGGAAATGTTTACACCAACCATTGCACAAGACATACATCATTAGATACTTGACAACATATATACAGGACTTTTAACAATAGTTGTAACCAACCACAATAATTTAAGACAGTCACCAGAGACAATACTCGACAGCCACTGAACAAGACATTCTCTTGAGACATGTACTTAAAACACTGGTTCATCAATACACTTTATTGAGCTGATGGTGATTCAAGTGAAGACCATTAGTTGATCTTCCTGCCATGTCAACACTTCAAAAAAGAAATACATATAAAATGTACAAATATGTCGAACATGCATTCAGATCACCCTGATGCTACAACTAAGTTACTCCACCAACTCTCCTCCTCCTCTCCAATCTCTAACTACACCACTGATTCACTTATCCATCATCAATCTCTGTCTCTAGGGGGTGTCATGAACTACTTATGGGAAACTTAAGGAAGGAACTACTGTTCTGGATCAGGTTGCACCCTGTTATTCTCAGCACTTGAGGTTGGGAAAGCTCCAGGTAGCAGATTTCCTATAATTAGTTCCATGGTAGATTATTTCCTCCAGACAGCAGAATTTGTGTTGATGATCAGGCACTGAATCTCACTGTTGACCAGAATGTCTGTGAAAACTGTCACTGGGGACGTCACATATCCAGTCCACCTCACTTACACTTCAAGTCTTCATTCAGAAACACTGTGAGCACCAGGCTACTTTTCTAGGCTACACAATTTGTGATGGATATGTTACCACTGATGACAATATTGTTTCTAGAATTCTAAAATTGTCACTTCCTACAACCAAAAAGGAAGTAAGAAGTATGTTATGATTGTTGAATTATTACAGAAGATTCATACCTAACTTTTCTAGTTTGACAGAAAGTTTTACAAATCTGTTAACAAAGTACCAACCGAATAAAATTGTAAACAGAGAGGGCCAGAGACCTGCCTTTACAAAAGTATTGTCATATTTTTCTTCGAAACCCATACTAAAATTGCCAAATCTGAACATTCCTTTCAGATTGAGACCTGACGCGAGCACGATAGGTATAGTGGCGGTTCTGTTACAAGTCTATGATGACATCTTATATCCAATGTATTATTTAAGCCGCAAGTTGTCACCAAGAGATAGCAGATGGTCTTCACCACAGTTGAAAGGTCTAGCATTAATTTATTCTATTTTGAAATTATCTAAGTATTTGCTAGGTAAACATTTCATCGTTGAGACAGATAACAACACAATAACTGTCATTACAAAAGGAACACCAACTAACAACAGAATCGCCAGATGGGCGTTATTACTCCAGAATTACAGCTTCGACATAAGACACATTAGCGGGACTGCAAACTACGATTACAGACCTACTCTCAAGATGTCCTCTCGAAACGTCCAATGGCAAGTTTAAATACACTTGAGCGCAAAGACTAAGGCAGTTACCTAAGGCGCTCAGACAGCTATCACAGTCCAGCGAATAATATCTAGTTAGACAAAGAACGCTGTGTATAGTGACTTACTGTGATAAGGACTAAGTCCTGAAATTTATTCGAAATGCATTTTTAACTAGTGAATGTGATGAATAGATGAACGATTAGAAAGAACAGTGATTTTAAACTTTTAGTATCATTTCTACGAACAGTGTTACAAGAAAAGTACTACATGTGTGTACAGACTTACCGTATTCCAGCTTTCGGTAACATCAGTAGTACCTACGCTTATGTATACTAGTGAGATAAGCATAGGAAATTGTTCGAACATTTTAACTTTATAACTGTGTTAAATAGACGACAGTAGAGGAATTCAACGTATCCAGAACAGTTTAATCCAAACTTCTACAAGAACAGTGTAATCCAAATGTGTAAAAGAAAAGTATGTGTTACTCCAACCTGTGAACACATCAATTGTTTACTTCCGTTTCCTTTTCGAATTATTTTCTAAATTTATCAAAAATAGCAGACTATACCAAACATAGTCACGAATGGATGACAGAGTGGATGATTTTGTGACACTAAAATTTACATATGATTAATTGAATGAAAGGATTTATATATTTGTGATCTAAGAATCATTGAATGGTTATTTTTTTCTCAATGGTGCCAATTATGCCACTATTGAAAATAAGTATCAAACGATGACGCTTAGAATAGAAATAACAAATGTACTTTATTTTTTTTTTTGAAAGACTTTGAAAATTACCTCCATAACGTTTCATCATTACACCTAAGGGGAAACGATCTCACATGTTTAGAAAATGTAAGCATGCATATATTGTCTTTTTCATTGCAGCCAGAATGACTACAGGTCACCATGTGAAGTCAACCATGCGTGGAATATAGTTACTAAGGTTGGGGACCAGGATTGGACTATCATACCATATCGGTGGGTTTCTAATTCTGAAATGATCTCATAAGGGAGATGATTTAGGGCCTAACATGTTCTTTTTGTGATTTTTTTTTCTTGTGTTGTGAAGTAGTGCGTTGCTTGAAAGATAGCGTTAGTCACTGATAACTACCGGACTTACTTAAGTCCATTGTCAACCAAGGTACAAATCCAACTAGGGGACAATACTTGATGAGAGTAGCCTCTTGGCAGCACTGAAGGAAATGGGTATCATGCATCATTACCAAGTAAATATCAATAAACATACCAGAGAGTCATCTAAGAAGATAAACAGCTAGTCGATTCTGATTTATAAAGAGATTATTAACTGAAACCAACTATAAACACCTATAATGAAAGCATATCCCTTCATAAGAGGGGACGACGGAGAGTGTCAGAATCTCCATCGCCTTCGCCTGGAGGCGACGACCAAGTACGACCGTGAACTAGACTAACAGCTACCACGCAGTGGATGGCTTGTGGTCAGCTTGACGCACGAAGCGGACGAGAACTGAAAGCAGGGCCAACGAGGAACCATCGCTGGTAACTCAGACGGCCTAGGACTTCGAGACTGGACGGACATGAAAGAGAGTGTTGCACGTATTGGTCTATGCTTGATGGAAGAACGCCTGTATGGTTTGTATAGTTGATTTAGAGACTGAGTGAGTGCTTTATTCCAAGCATTTATGAACTTGTATATTGTATGTAAGCATCTGTAAATGGCATTGTCGCTAATTGTGAGCGCAGCATTATACGAATGCCTTTGAGAATTGTGGTTAAAGTGTTTCAGTTATGTCGCCGTGTGTTTGAGTACAATCATTCTCTGTGTATGATTGTTTCACTCCTGTTAGAGAACACGAGCCATTGTTATTGTAAAACAAGACCCTGACAGATGGAATGTTTTGTGTGGAATGGCTCACCTCGCTTCAGAGGTCACAGATCGTGAGAATTGTGTGGATAATTTGCCCTGGCCGTGCGGGAGTGCTGGGGAATGAATAGACTGATAGGCTGGCAGGGAATGCACCTCTTCGTGGTGGATTACCTTTTGACAAGGGAGAGGTGGTCTTACGACTGTGCGACCAGGTGGAGAAGGTGGGGGAACAGCATAGACATAGTCGCAGACTTGGTTGTGTCCAGTCCTAAAGTAGGCTAACAGTTTGAACGTGAGATTGGCGAGAAAAGCATAATTCACTTGAGTTGCTTGGTGTTGGACACATTAAATTATTCTCTGGACATCCCAGTTTTCTCTGGGTTTGACCCGCGTGTCGACAACAGCGATACATATGTGGTTCCCAAGGTTGTAGTAGAAGAAGATATTATGTTATCATGCAGGAAGATGTCACAGCTAATATTGTCACAATTGAAAACATGATTTAGGCATTGGGCACATGAAGATATCTCATTCATGGAGAAAGATAACAATGATAATGAACGGGCAATGGATATGTTTCCTGATGAACAAACAAGTCATGGTAGTGGTAGAAAGAAGTTCAAGTAAAGCCCTAATAATGATAAATAGTACCATCATTGGCACCTTGCCGTCTTGACAGACGATAGTTTGTGCTTTAAAAAGGCATAATAACTTTTAACTATGGCGGTAGCGAGTGTGACTGATAAGGCCAATTTGCGCTGTAAATGTCCGTTCACAGTGGGTGCATGTGAACACGTGGTCATTTCCACCATTGTCGTATATTTTGAAGGGACTGGCAATCACTAAAGTGCATGACCCATCTCTGTTAAAGGTAGCTGGGCCCCATCCTCTTCTTATATGTAAATAGATCAAGAATACGACCCTTGAAAGATTTACAGACTCGGATTTGGTTATTCGTCTAAGGGTGTGTGGTCCTCTTTTAATAGAAAAGTCATCACTAGGTTTGTCCCCTGTCCTTCCACCTGGTATTTAATGGTATAGCTCACGAACCCCCTTCTTCCATCTTAAGAAATTGTCTGAAAAGACTTTCTCAATAAGAATCAGGTGCAATATAACATGGATTTGGAACAGTTAAAGATGAAGAGTCTCCTGTTCTCTCTCTCCAACTAAGAATTTATCTTATGTGAATGTGTATTTGTTAATTAAACATTCAACAAACACAAGGGAGCATTGAGACATGTTCTACACACAAGTTAGAGATTTTCCCACAGATAGTTTGGACTGACAAATTAAATGGAAGAGATCTTCACATTTAAACAAATTTATTGACTGTGCCAGTTTCTTTTGGCCTATTTGACATTTTCTTCTTTTTTTTTTCATCAGCTGTTGACATTTACAGAATGAAATAGAAAAAAACTTTCATAGGACCAAGTATAGTCAGTCAATAAATAATAACATTCATTGTATAGTGAGATATTTTAACTACCAAAATGTGTTATAGTTAACAATTTCTACATCCAACAATAATTCAAGAAAATCATTTTCTGAGAGGGTGAAGTTTGTGGGAGTGATAAGAAAACCTGGTGTGATGAGATGTGGATAAGCCTGGGTCCATGGTCTGATGGATCCACTTCAGGTTGGGCCAGTTTAGCTTCACTGAAGACTTCTCATTCTCTGCTTAAGGCTGGAGTCATCTGCCATCACAGGTGTTGATCATCTCATTCACTCCTCTTCCCTCCTTGTTGGTTAGGTGTGGCACCAAGACATCACTGTTTAAAATTCATACAGGTATGTATAATCCTTTACAGCATGTTCATAGTGTGAACACAACATAACAAAACAAAAATGATAAGATCAGAAGAAGTATTGTTGTGTTACTTTGGGGTGGGTCAGAGATTATTACACTGGATGCAGCTTCTGTTGTCTGGTACCTGCTGTATGCATTTCCTCAGTGGACCTGTAGTTCAGTGAGTAGTGTACAGTCAGACACAGATAAGAGTGATAATGTGATGTTCCCTGAATCATGGTAATCAAGCTGACAGGCAAGATCAACACAAGTATGAGATGCATTTGTACAAAGGGCATACATTTAAACATCCACATTACTCTATTTGTTCTACATTGTGTATATAATTGTTTATCTGTACTTTCCAAGGCAACTACTTCCTATTCTAAATCATTTCCCTGTTCCTGCTGTTGTGGTGTGGAGTTGTGTGGTGTGAAGTGTGTTGTGTTGAGTTAACTTCTGTTGTGTGGGGTTCCATAGCTTGTACTAATTGTCCTCACATATACATCAGTTAATATGAGTTTAACTCATCTAGTGTGCTTTTATTGTGGTTCATGTCCAACATACAGAATTTCTGATGTGTATTTGTTACAAAATGTAATCTATACAAGGTCATGACACAATATATTAGAAAAAAATTATTACTTAAAGTATTTTTCCCTAATACTCTCCTCCTCTCTGTCTACTTATACTTCTCCTACATTTTTTACCAGTGCATATCATGCCCATTCTGTTGGCGACACAGTTGGCTATAGACCAAGGTAATTTTCACCCTTTAGTCTGAGCAGATTAGGTAGGTCGGCTATCACAAATGTCGTTTGTGAACTTAAACCTATTTTAAGCAATGCAGTTGATGTAGTGCGTTGTCTAAATAAAATCTGACACATGAATAAACTAATTTCTATCAAATACCATTTGTTTTCAATTCGTAAAGAGAAAAGGAAGAGTATAATTCCTGTTTCAGTTCTTTAGATTGCAAAATAGACAGAATTAAGTACATTTTTAAAGCGAGGTAGTGTTTCGTTTGCACCAGCTGACTATCTCTGCAGAAACGTTTTTCCAGAAGTTTTTGATGAAAAGCATTTGAGTGCATTGGAAATTTCATCTCGTACATTATTCTGTGATAGATTATAGTCATATGCACATAGTGAAGTTGTTAGATGTAGTGTAGAAAGTCAGAGTTTTGCAGTTTTGAGAAATTATAAGATGTCGGTTTCGCCGGGGAAGTGGCGCCAGTCTTGAAGTTGCGATCGG
Source organism: Cepaea hortensis (assembly GCA_963921405.1). NCBI lineage: Eukaryota > Metazoa > Mollusca > Gastropoda > Stylommatophora > Helicidae > Cepaea > Cepaea hortensis. The sequence continues at coordinate 63,226,460 of OY992894.1, read as the reverse complement.
CAGTTTTTCACATTTTCAGAGATTTATTTTATCAAAAATACAATTCATTGGACGCACAACACTGGATACCTTTACGTTATACATCTTGGTACCTCTTAGATCTGAGAATCACACGCTTACCTCAGACTAGATCAAACTGCCCGTTGTAAAAGTTTGAAAGTTGGACAACACATAGCTTTGGCGACTGCTCGCTTGCTCTGAAGTCATAGAAGTGCGCGGTTTTATTAAAGCGGCGCCCGAGCTGGGGGACGCTATATCCACGTGATGTGTCTCTACCAGTCACATTCTATTCTGTTGACGCTAACCTTTCTATTCTTATCCTGGCATTTGTCTGTCATTAGTATCGCTTAGTGAGTTCGATGTTCTACGGTGCTGTAATTGTTTTGATAATCTCTGAGTGGCTGTGTAACGTTGACGCGCTGAAAATGATGGATAGGTGAATATGTCACAACCATCATGCACCATCTTACGTCTCAAACGCTTGGTGTGTGACTTTTCTGCAATAATTTTCTCCTTTGACTTTATTCCATTTCTGATATTTGCCCTCCATGCAACACGTTCAGGGGCGACTTGCTCCCAATGTGCATTATCAATGCCTGTATCAATCATGTCCCGCTTACACACATCTTTGTATCGTAGTAGAGGCCAACCCTGAGATCTCTTACCAATCTGTAATTCACCAAAAAAGATATCCTTTGGTATTCTACCATCATCCATCCTCCTAAGATGTCCTATCCATCTAAGTCTACGAAGACTGAGCATGGAATAAACTGTCACACAACCTGATCTTTCCAATACTTCAGTATTTGTGATTTTGTCTTGCCACTTAATACCAAGAATTCTTCGCAGACACCGCATATGAAAGCTGTTTAAGTTGTTCTCTTGGTGTGAGTAAGTTGTCCAGGTTTCACTGCCATAGAGAAGAGTACTAAGGACACAGGCTTGATAGACAAGGACTTTTGTTTTGGCAGTAAGCTTCCTGTTCTCCCAGACTCTTTTTCTTAACCTGTTCATTGTTGTTGCTGCCTTACCAATCCGGATGTTGATTTCCTGATCTAGGGATAATTTGCTATTTACCACTGATCCTAGATATGTAAAATGGTCTACTATCTCTAGTTCGGCGTCATCAATAAAGATTGATGGTACCCCATGTGCACCTTGTGACATAATCTGTGTCTTCTTTTTGCTAATTGTTAAACCAAATTCAGAACAAGCATTGGAGAATGCAGATAGTAGACATTGCAATTCTTCCTCAGAGTGGGTCGTAACTGCAGCATCATCTGCAAAAAGCAACTCTCTGATCAGTGTCATGTAGTAAATGACAGTGAGGCAGGCAATTGATGAGTTAGCGCATCAAAGAAGAAGATAACGGGTGTCACAAATGGTGAACATTGTGACACCAACATTGAACGCAATTTAGACGTCATGATACGACGTCACCTAACGCCATAACGGCTTAAGATCAGTTGGTGTGCCAGCGGACAAGGTGATCGGATGTGCTTTCAATACCAGTCTCGGGAGTCGAACCGTTACTAATTCATAAGTCACCAAAGGCAGCGCTAGCTGTTGGAGTTCGAGTATGGTGAGCTCCGGTTGAAGGTAGGCAAGTAGAGTTGATTTGCATCATAGGCGGCTGGCCCTGTTCCCAACACTTTCACTGGTCTGTGGAGATGATTTCTGATTAAAGAGCGGGAGTGCATGGAGAGAGAGAATGACTGAAGTCGGCATCAATCCCACACTCATTACCGTAGTCTACGATCAGCTGTAATAAAGACATTGCAGTTCACTCCAGCAGTCTATGCGGTGAGTCGTTGTTGTGGAATTCAGATGGTTACCCTGTCCTGTGTCAGAATGCCTCAATATATGCTGTCATGTACCCCTGATGCCCAGAGCCACATAGAGCTTGAGGTGAGCTCGCTACATTATAGAGCCTGAACTCTTATCATTGTAGAGGAAGCAACCACACCTCTTGACATGGGAGCATCGTCCGAAGAGATTTGAACCATTGGTTTTGACATGGGAGCATCGTCCGAAGAGATTTGAACCATTGGTTTTGACATTGGAGCGTCACCCGAAGAAATTTGAACCATTAACTCGTGACATAGTAACGGTCATTTTCTCAGCCTGATAAAGAAACACATTCATGAACACGCAACTTATCTGTAAATGTGAGGATCATGCCGATCAATAGCTGGTGATCAAGTGGCGCATCCTCGGTTGTTTAATTGTCTTATCATCTTATAAATGAGTAACAGCACTGTCGGTGTCAGGTGCAGACCGTTTTCTGGATGCTAAAGAGGAGGTCTTTACTATACTCAATTGTCCGAGAGCCGTATATTGACATTATCGCTCTGATTGTTGATCTAGATAGAGAACATTTGCTTACGAGTTATTATACTCATTATAAGAGCAAGATTGAAAGTCTAAGTGGACTATGTTTGGAAAAACTATCAATTACCAGTTTGGGGATTAAAAATAGATGTCACGATACATAGGAGACACACTTGATACGGAAGATTTGTAATAACTGATTGATATCAAGATCTACAAAGTCAGTGATATGAATTTTTATACCTTCTGTTTGGTTTCAGAATTATCCGTTATCATTCTACATTTATTATTTAAAGACATCACAAACGTATCAGCCATAAAAATGAAATAGTACATCATCGTACATTCCTAGACAGATGGTTTGTTTTGTCACATTCGGATGTTTGATTTTACGATAGAGCCAAATGAAACTGAATTTGCATTTCAGGAATTCAATTTATGGAACATAAAATAATCTAGCTGATATACTCAATAGAGTATAAATAAATTATGAAAGTTTTATGGATATGTATATATATTTATATATATATTTATATTGTCCGATTTAATTTTTTTTTTTTTTTTGTAGTGTAACATTACGGTAGGATGACTGTGGCTAAGTCTGAATTACCACAGATAAATATATAATTAAAAAAAAAAAAAAGAAAGTATAGACGTAACTTAGTCACTTGTTATTATTATTTCAGAGAAACAGGTGAAAAGTTTCACGTGGCTAGATGAGTGTGTGGCAGGGGCGGCATAACCAATGTGTTTGGCTTCATTCTGTCACAAGCCAATATGGTAGTATCGGCGGTGGTTTATAGTTAATTTTAATTGTGTTAGTATAAGAAAATTATGAACAAATTCATGATCTTCGAATTTTCAATATAGGACATAAACTCGAGGACAACGTCTGTGCGGATCTCCGATCAAATTAATTAATTATATCTTAAGTGATATACATGTTTCATAAATGAATATGTTTATTGTTTTAATGTTATGTTTATATATTTCGTTTTTATAATTATTATGAGGATTGATATTTGTTATTTTAATTATCCAGACATTGATGTGTTGTAGTTCGTAATGTCAGTAGTATGTGCTGTGTTAACTATTGATCATCATACATACCATTTTCACGATGGATGATGGAAGAGAAAGGAATGAAAGAAAATTAATAGACACAAACATATAGTAAACACTACACATTATAGGATACATAGATACATATAACAAATGAACAACACATTATAGTTATATAACACAGTGATATTGAGAATAGTTGTCCCTATCGACATGATGTAGCGAGAAGAAATGAGGGTGTGCCAGGTAGACTTGCAGTTGTGTGGATATATGTATTCACGTCACGGACAATCAGTTGTCGACTACGGATCATGTGATCGTTGGGTTTGCAACACTGGATGGTGTTTTTATTTAACTGACGGCACTCGGGGATATAGAGACCGTTAGTAGTTTTAAGGTGTCAACATAGATACGCGATAACAGATCTTAATATATGAACTGGCGGTGTTTGAGCCTTAGTTTAGTTACAAGTAGTCGGGCATGTTAACGCGAGAACATCTCAGGGATCATTTATAGAATGTAGAGGTGGCGGTGTTCGGGACTTGTATTTTAGTCCAGTGTTCAATATCCCACGATCTAGAGTGGTTCACGTTGACAAACTAAGTTCCAATGACGGTGAATAGGTTGTCTATCACAATAGGATGTCATTTACGTCGTGGACATCATTTGCTTGCAGGTCAAGATAACATAGAAAATGGTCTAACGATCATTTTCATTGTAGAGGGGGCAAAGCTGTCATGTAGTAAATGACAGTGAGGCAGGCAATTGATGAGTTAGGGCATCAAAGAAGAAGATAACGGGTGTCACAAATGGTGAACATTGTGACACCAACATTGAACGCAATTTAGACGTCATGATACGACGTCACCTAACGCCATAACGGCTTAAGATCAGTTGGTGTGCCAGCGGACAAGGTGATCGGACGTGCTTTCAATACCAGTCTCGGGAGTCGAACCGTTACTAATTCATAAGTCACCAAAGGCAGCGCTAGCTGTTGGAGTTCGAGTATGGTGAGCTCCGGTTGAAGGTAGGCAAGTAGAGTTGATTTGCATCATAGGCGGCTGGCCCTGTTCCCAACACTTTCACTGGTCTGTGGAGATGATTTCTGATTAAAGAGCGGGAGTGCATGGAGAGAGAGAATGACTGAAGTCGGCATCAATCCCACACTCATTACCGTAGTCTACGATCAGCTGTAATAAAGACATTGCAGTTCACTCCAGCAGTCTATGCGGTGAGTCGTTGTTGTGGAATTCAGATGGTTACCCTGTCCTGTGTCAGAATGCCTCAATATATGCTGTCATGTACCCCTGATGCCCAGAGCCACATAGAGCTTGAGGTGAGCTCGCTACATTATAGAGCCTGAACTCTTATCATTGTAGAGGAAGCAACCACACCTCTTGACAATCAGTACCCTCCTAATTTTGGTCTTAGCCTTCAATCTCTGAGCATTGTAGAGGCCGCCATCTGAGCGTGAGTGAATGTATATACCACCATCCTTATCATGAAATGCATATTTCAGTAGAAGTGAAAAGTACATTCCAAAGAGGGTGGGAGCTAGTACACAACCTTGCTTAACTCCACTCTTGATTTCAAACTCTTCAGAAGTTGCACCATCAAACTTGATTATACCCTTCATGCCTGTGTGGAACGATTCCACAATGGACAGAAGAGTTGGTGGGCAGCCAATCTTCTTTAGTGCCTTGAACAGACCCTCACGACTGACTAAATCAAATGCCTTTGTGAGGTCGATGAAGGCAATAAACAGTGGTTGATTCTGTTCACGGCATATTTCTTGCATTTGTCGCAATGAGAATATCATATCAGTGGTAGACCGGTTCTGTCGAAAGCCACACTGTGATTCGGGGTAGACTTGATCTCCTAGGACTTGAAGTCTGCGCAGAACAATTCTGGCAATTACTTTTCCAACAATACACAGAAGTGAGATACCCCTATAGTTGTTGCAGTCGCTCCGATCGCCCTTGTTCTTGTACAGTGTTATGATGCTTGAATCTTTGAAATCCTGTGGGACTTGTCCTTCACGCCAGCATAGCTCTATTAGCTGGTGGATCTGTATAGTGAGTGTGTCTTGCCCACTCCTTATAACCTCTATTGGAATCCCATCCTTACCTGGAGCCTTGCCAGATGCAAGTTCATTTATAGCACACTTAACTTCTGTTATGGTGGGAAGTGTGTCCAGGTGGTCAAGAGTTGGTAGAGCCTCTATGGCGTTGAGGGCATCATCCGCTAGTTTGGTCTCACTTGAGTAAAGCTCCAAATAGTGCTCTACCCATCTGTCCATCTGCTGTTTCTTATCAGTGATGATTTCTCCAGTCAAGGTTTTCAATGGTGCACTTCTTTTGATCACTGGACCGCAGGCTTTCTTTATTCCTTCATACATGCTTCTTATGTCTCCCTTATCACTTGCGATTTGAATGGACTCACATAACTTGATCCAATAATCATTTGCACACTGCCTGGCAGCCTTTTGCACATCCTTCCTAGCTTGCCTAAGCTCACTCAGAGTGTTACGCGTTGGTCTTTCCTTGTTTCTTAAGAGAGCTTTCTTCTTCTTATCAATCAAGGGCTGCAGAGTCTCGCTGTTGGCTGCAAACCAGTCCTGCCTCTTATGATCCACAGTGCCGTAAACCCTTACGGCAGTTTTATAAAGAGTTTCCTTAATTTGACCCCACTTTTCATTTACTGTACAATTTTCTGGTGTATCAGTGAAAGCGTCTTCAAGTTGCTGTTGAAACTGAAAGCACTTTTCAGGATCATGAGTGTTAATAATATTAATCCTGAGGCTAGATTTGTGTTTAGCTGTGTAGATTCTCTTTGGTCTCAGTCTAACCCTTGCAACAACCAAAGAATGATCCGTATCACAGTCAGCACTGTGGTAACTACGAGTCAATGATATATGGTTCAGATGTTGTCTCCGTGTGATGATGAAGTCCAGCTGGTGCCAATGGCCGGATCTTGGATGTTTCCATGTGACCTTATGCATCTCTTTTGTTTTAAAAAAGGAGTTTGTAATACATAGGTCATTACTAGTGCAATGCTCCAGCAGCCTTTGCCCATTTTCATTCATGTGACCGATGTTGTATTTTCCAAGGCACACTGGCCATGAACTCGAGTCCTTGCCCACACGAGCATTGAAATCACCGAGCATATAAATGTAGTCAGATTTTGGAACTGCCTTGATCACGGAGTCTAACTCCTCATAGAACGACTCCTTCACATCATCAGAGGAATCGAGTGTCGGTGCATATGCAGTAATAATGGTGGCAAACCCACAAGAGGTTGCCAAGCGCAGGGATAATAGTCTTTCATTTCCTCCTGCTGGAATTTCAAACATTCCCAGTAGCGAATTCTTCACTGCAAAGCCCACACCGTGTTGCCTTTTTTGCCTGCCCTCTACCCTTCCAGAAAAAGGTGTAGTGGTTTTCCCTGAGTGACCCTTCCTCAGCGAGGCGAGTCTCCTGCAGGCCAGCAATATCAATGTTTAGACGATTGAGTTCGGCATCAATCACAGCCGTTTTTCTCACATCGTCAATATTTGTCAAGTCAGTGGAAAATCCTGGACACATGGTTCTCACGTTCCAGGTTGCAAGCCGTAGCTTGAGGTTTCTATTTTTATTTTTGTTTGTACCTGGTGCATTGGTTTTACAGCCTGCGATTCAGATTGCGATACATATGTGGTTCCCAATATACACCTGCGATACATATGTGGTTCCCAAGGTTGTAGTAGAAGAAGATATTATGTTATCATGCAGGAAGATGTCACAGCTAATATTGTCACAATTGAAAACATGATTTAGGCATTGGGCACATGAAGATATCTCATACATGGAGAAAGATAACAATGATAATGAACGGGCAATGGATATATTTCCTGATGAACAAACAAGTCATGGTAGTGGTAGAAAGAAGTTCAAGTAAAGCCCTAATAATGATAAATAGTAACAACAGTGTAATTATAACTAATGAGGTGCAGGCCAGATACTTCACAACAGTGTCCGTCATTGCACAGAAAGTATACGACAAGGGAACTACAGCAATCTCCGCCACTTGGCGTGACACTACAGTTAGATATATTTTATTGTAGACTGTCTTGTTTCTTTATGATATATTTTCACAAAACGTAGCATCGCATTAAATATTTCCAAGACGATAAAATAGAAGTTCACCGAAACCGTATTGGTTTGTTCCACAATTGCACGATCCAAGATTTAATATAACCATTGGCAATGAAAAACGTTAACCGGGAAAGTACCGTATAAATAGCAGCGCGCAGAGCGACATGGCCTGTTTGTTCATCAGTCAGCATGAGACATAAGAACTGAAGCAGCGGAAGGAGTTAGAGAGCTTCAAAATTCACGAGAAAAGAAAATCCTCAGCCTACGAAATCGCTGTGAGAAATTGCATCTCATTCAGATCATGAAACGTGTCGACAAGTTGAGGTCATTCTGATAAATAAGGTAAACACCATATTTAATTCTTTTAATTTTAGATCAGTTGTGAGTCCATTGTTCCCAGAAGTAGAGTTGGTAAGTCGACTTGTTGAACGCGTGGTGAATTCTTAAGAAGTTAATTAGAATATATTTAATTTTTATAGTTTATAGATAAAATATTCATTAAGAATCACCATTGTGAATTTTAATTTCTCCCAAAGTAAACGACTGATTTAATGTATAAGCATTAATCCAAGTTGTACATTTATTTCTTAAGCAACTCGATCTGCAATGATTTGGAATGGTGAGTCTTAAGAATTTGATCCAGTACAAACTAAATAATATTATTCTCAGTTATCATAGTCATAAGATAAACTGTACATTAGAAGAAAATTACAGTGTTTTATTTTCTCCCAGCTAAGCAACTTATTTAATGTATAAAACATTAGACACATGCTGTAAATTTCACTTCTTAAGCATGAAACTAGATTTACAATGAATTAGAGTAACTGAAGACTTAAGAAAACTCAGAATTCTTAGTTCAGTGGTAAGTACATAGGGTACATGTGGCCACTGGTAAGATTTAAAAGTACTTTACCTGTGCCAGCACTATAGAGAAATTAGTGGAATGTGTATAGCCAAGTAGAATGAGCACATTAGTCAAAAGATTTACTTTTTTACATGAGCACATGGACACACAAATAGTTTTCTTATAATTCATGAACACATGAGAAATAAAAAGAGTTCTACAGGTATCATAATTTGTGTGATGGTACAGCACACATGGGGTAAGGCAAATATATAGACATGGCTGTTAACCATGGGGAATAATAATATTTGTGCCACATAATAGTCCGTAACCAACCGCCATGCAAGAAGTATTTTAATTCATAATGCCTGAATGTGAATTGGATATATCACCTAAATTGTATGTATTTTATGAGAGCATGTGATGACTCCTTGATTTAATGTTAATAAATCCTGGGTGAATTGCATAAGTATGTCTAATGATCAAATGCCTTTGTCATTGAAGAGCATGCTTGTGTAATTTGTGGTTCATCATTGTTAAACAGATGTAAATGTATCATTTGATAAACCCCATCAGCATGCATGACTAAATATCCATGAAATAGAATAAGTTAGGTTGAAGGTTGAGATTCCCTTGTAATGGCATTCTTGTGGAATCTGTGAATGTATTATGTGTAAAGCACCTACATATGCATGATTGTCAACCATACAGATATGATTGTCTTATGAATGGGTGAGATCTCATTGTGATGTCAATGGTGTACACATTTTAAGTTATCATTGGGAAATCACTCACCTTACATGCCAGTATGAAGGATGTGTGATGAATGATTCCTATATGATCACCCATACCAATATGAATGTGTCTATGGACTGAGTGAAATTATCATCCATACATATGAATGATGTCAGAAATGATTGCATTGACCCCACATGCAAAGATGGATATGTTGACTGATGCATGAGGAGATTGAGTGAGTGAGTGAAGTTACATGCTGAATGAGAGGGAGTATAGGCCAACAGTCAATCTCGGGATAGCCGGAATTTTTGACGTGGAATGTCATGACTATCACCAGACAATAGTTTGGCGTAACCTATAAACTAAATAATAATTTAGTACACTCCGGCTCATAACACCACTTTGTATAAAATATCATTCATGTTACAATCATCTAGTTTTGTGCGCTAAGCACGACACAAACCATATCATACATTTCGCATATTACAGCATCTGTGTGTGTAATTTAAGCAAAATCCCACTTTGTATTTCATGTCACTACTGTTAACACATATGGTCTAGTGTAATGATAATAATGTACTACAAAGATGATGATGATGACTGTAACGTAATGAAAATGATGTACTAATGATTATGATGATAATTTTAGAGGATGTCATGATTTCTAATGTCATAAACATGATAATAATGTAATCATGATAATGATGAGAATGATTATAATAAGCATGATGATGCGGATAGCTGAAGTACAACCTTAGTATAGAGACGGTGAAGAGCGGGGAATATACTCTCCGTAAAACTTTGGACTAAAAAGTGAAGTCACCTGAATACTATACAAGAATGGATACCATAATGTACTTATATTGCTTATAAACAAACACTCATTACTATGGGGAGTGATTTTTAAAAGCCCTTTATGTATGAGACCCTTTTCCTGAATAGAAAAAAGATTAAGGAGAGAATGGTCATAATAATTGTCAAATTCCAAATCATTCAAGGTATTACTTAAACTGTAAACTCAAGGACAGGCATAAGTGAAGATGAAACTGCACATCTGCTAGTTAAACCTTGAACACCTGATAGTGAAAGATTGGAGTGAGAACAAACAAGTATGTTGGTGATAACTAATTGAGAACACCAAAACTATCTTTCTTCTGTGTTTGTTTTCTCTAAGAACAAGATTCATTTTATTGTTTTCACTTGTTATGTTCTTAGGCTTTTACATTTCAGTTCTAATGTCATATTTATGTTATCATTAGAATTATGTGATTGATGGATTTTCAGGTAGTGGTCTTATTCATGTCAATCCAGACTTAACTTGGCGAAGATTGAATGCAGCAGCTGTTGAGTGAGCACATTGTTAAGTGATGCCCTTGATAGAGTAGCGCATAAACTTATCTACCTGCAACCATTCCATTTGTCTCATAGGAGAGGTACTCTTTATATAAACATTTACCTGCCAAACAATGGAAAGAAAAACCAAGAGCCAACTTATGTTCTACTACGCCCTGGAACACTAAGACAGCAATTAATTGATAGCCAGAGGGTTTCCCAATGCTGGAAGTGGAGAATTCTGAGTGTAGACAGTTCTTTTTTTTTTCAGATCATCCAGGCCAGTAAAAGATTAGCATTACATGCCACTGGGAAAAAATATAGCTGTTAATATAAACATTATAATTGGCACATCAATTCTGTATATTTACTGTATATGTATATGTCCTTATTTTATGACAGGAAACTGTAATTTTGAATGCAATTTACAAAATCCATAGTTGTGTTTATTAAATCATAAAAACTGAGGTAATGTCATGTATTGATTGTATTTTACTTGTCATAGTCAAATTGTTTCAAACTACCCTAGATAGAATTAATTAGTTGGTAGAGGAGAGACAAGGAACCACTTAAAGGACAACATGGATCTAAAAGGTAATACAACTTTTTCAGTTACTTCCTGAAGGTATTCCTTGAATCTCTAAAACTCTATTTCTGGTCTCAAACAATTGAGTCAGTACAGCTAAATTAATTAAACGGGCATGATCATATTGGGAAAAAGTAGTTTGCATCCTTTATCTCTTTAGGGTTGTGCCATCAATCTCGACGTATCCGACAAGTTGGGGGCTAAGTTCGGGTATTTCTTTAATCAGAAAGTAGAATATAGCAGGTTAGGATAGTAACATTCACCTAGTCAGAAGTTATCATATAATTAGATATTGATAAAGTTAGGTAGATAACTCTAATCAGACATACGTGCTTTGCTTAAAGTCTAATCTCCAGGTATACAGGCGTATTCATCTTCAGATAAGGCAAGAAAAATGTAAGAATGGCAGACACCGCCAGACTGAGAAATCTTTTCATGGAGACTGGTAAGCAGTGCGACCTAACAGGTAAGTAGTTAGCTCAGTATGTTAGCGAAGAGGTCGAGAAACACGAACGGCTACAAGCTGAGAAGGAAAAGGAGGAAAGAAGGCTACAAGCTGATAAGGAAAAGGAAGAAAGACGGCTACAAGTCGAATTGGAAAATAAGGAGTAGGATAGGAAGCAGAAAGAGAAAGGCTAAAGGCAGACAGAGAACAAGAAGAAAGAAGACGACAACATGAACTGGAAATGAGGAAGTTGGACAATGAAACCGAGTTACGACGACTGGAAATCATGAACCAACACAATCCCTCAGCAGATCAAAGTAGATCTTCAGCTGAACCACCAGGGGAAGCAGCTTCAGTTCAAGTGGACGTCATGTCTTTTCCGTTGGATCCTTTCAACCAACACATAGACATCATCGAAATTAATTTATCAAGATTCGAGAGGATGTGTGTGATGTGAGGACTGGAGGAGACCAAATGGGCAGTTAAATTGTCACAAGCACTTCGCGGAATTTCTTACGAAGTATTTTCTAGGATACGACTGGAGGAGTTGGGCAATTATAACATCTTAAAACAAGCCTTATTAGCCAGATTCGAGATAGACGGAGAGAACTACAAGAAACAGTTCAGGGCTGCTCGGAAGGAAGTCGGAGAGAACTTCTCTCAATACGTAGAAAGACTGAAACCCTACCTAAACAAATAGCGTACCATGTCTAGATTTGAGGAAACCTACCAGGATCTAGAAGAAATGTTTCTAATAGATCAACTCAAATAGAAAATTTCTCAGGACATGAGAGCATTTTAAACACAGAATGGAGCTGAGAGATTGGAGTCTATCATTACTTTGGCAGAGAGATATGAAAAGTCGCAGAAAGAGGCGGGAGGTAATCAACAAACTACCAATAATCTTCGTCGCGAATTCCCTCAGAAGACCAAAGATAAAGGAGAACCGAAATCCAGCAAACCAAATGGATCGAATTGCTCAAATAAGACCACTACAAAACAGAACCAGCAGTTCAAGTGGGAGAAGCCCTACTGCAGCCATTGTAAAACTCATACTCATAACACAAAGGATTGCAACAAGAAGCATTAACCTCTTACCACAGCCTGTGCAGCGAGAACCGTAATGCTCGTTCCAATATGGACACGGAACGGAACACAAACTCAAAACTGCCAGTCATAGAATCTGTCAACTTAAATGGATGGACAGTGAAATGTCTCTATGATACAGGTTTATTTATCGACGCAATTGTACAAGCCTCATTGGAAAACCCAGAGCAAGTTACAGATGAAACCATCGAAATATAGGGATTTCTGAAAAGTTCCGTACCTATGACACTTCCTGTTGCCAAGGTCAGCATAACTTCATGCTATGTTACGGGAGAAATCAGAGCAGCGGTCATGGAAGACCCAATCTACCCTGTCATGCTCGGATGTCGCTACACCTTTTTAGGAGAACCAGTGCAGCCAATGATAACATCAGTGGTGACTACGCGCCAACAGGCCAAGGAAACTCAAACGACTACGAACCCAGCAAATATTCAACCCGAAAATTTAAAACAAGCCCAAGCAACAGATAGCTTACTTGGGATGTGCTTCCGTAATTGCCAAAATCACATACCCCTCCTAGAAAGGGTGATTTCTACATGAAGAATGGAATTCTTCACAGAAAGGCAGGAAAGTTAGGACAAGAGTATTCTCAACTGGTTGTTCCAACTACTTACAGAACACAAATACTTGAGATGGGACATAATATGCCGTTTAGCGGACATATGGGAATCAACGCAACCATGCAACGAATCTCAACTGGACAGGAATTAACATTGACATAAAACGATATGTCAAATCATGCCCAGAATGTCAGAAAGTAGCCCCAAAGAAATGGACACCACCAACAACATTAGGAGAACGGCCCATCACGAGAGATTTCAACAAGAAATCAAAGGACATAGAGTTAGAGGTGGGAGAAAAAGTGCAAGTACTTCTTCCCACAAGTTAACATCAGCTGCAGATCGGTTGGAGATTACCTTATGTAGTGAAGGAGAGAATTTCCAGAACAAACTACAAGATCTCTATAAAGGGGAAAGAGAAAATCTTTCATCTCAACCTGTTCTAAAAGTAACACGAGAGACCCGCCACCGAGACAGCACATTTGATAGCGATGGCAGTAACAACAGAAGTTGAACATGGAAACTCAAAGGGAGTGGAGTATACTCTGCAGTTCAAAAAGACTGATCGAGATGTGGACATTAGTTCAACATTAACGACGGGTCAGCAGCAGCAGTTTCGATAGTGCTTAGAGAATTATGCAGTGATACTAACAGACAAGCCATGATTAACAAATCTTGAAGAATTCGACATGAAGTTGAAGGATACAACACCTGTGCAAGTCAAAACTTACCCTGTTCCATACGCCAAAGCCAAATCTCGCAAAGATGAAATTCAACAATAGCTTTCTGCTGGAATAATATCACCTTCTGAATCACCTTATAATGCAAGTGTAGTTTTACTGAGGAAACCTAGTGGTGAACATAGATTATGCATTGATTATCGGCAGCTGAATGCGGTAACAGAGTTCCAACCAGAACCACTGCCAGATCAAAATCAACTTTTCACCAGCCTCAACAGAGCAAAATACTTCACAAAGATAGATCTCAGCAAAGGATATTATCAAATCCCAGTGAAATAGGAAGTTATACAGTGGTTAGCCTTCAGCACTCCTGATGGACACTATGAATTTAACGATCTTCCTTTCGGATTAAGCAATGCGCCGAGTGTCTTCACTCGCATGATGAGGAAACTTTTAGGACCATTGGAAAATCCACGTCTTAGCAACTTCATGGATGACATCCTGGTTGCTACAGAAACATTCGAGGAACATCTTGAGACATTGAAGATACTGTTCAACCGCCTGAAAGAAGTGGGGTTGACTGCAAGACCAAAGAAGTGCCAGATTGGGTTCAGGCAATTAGATTTTTTGGGACACACAATATCTCAAGGCGAAATGCAACCTCATGATGGAAATGTAGAGACACTAAGAAATGCACCGCGACCCAGAACCAAACAGGATGTTCGATCTTTTGTATCTCTCTGTGGATTTTACCAAAGATACATCCCGAACTTCAATTCCCTCCCATCTCCGTTGACAAATGTCACTCTAAAAGGGGAACCAGAGAATATCGTTTGGTCTGCTGACTGCGAGAAAGCATACACGGAGTTAAAGAAAGCTTAAAAAGCAAAACCAGTTCTTCATCTGCCAGATCTAACGCGTCCATGGATACATAGGACGGATGCAAGCAACATAGAAATTGTTGCCACCTTATTACAAGGAATGGATTAGGATCACTCAATACTCTTTCCAGTTGCCTATGCTAGTAGAAAATCGAATTCAGCCGAACGCAATTATTCTACCATTTAAAAAGAATGTTTAGCTTTAGTTTGGGCAGTAGAGAAGATGCAGGCGTACCTGTATGGGAAACATTTCACAATACAGTGCGATCATCAACTTCTCACGTTCCTGGTAGCATCCAGAAACTTAAACGCTCGACTAATGAGATGGTCGTTACTTCTACAACCGTATTCATTTCAAGTAGAATATGTTCCAGGAAGGATGAATGTAGGAGCATACTTTCTCAGCAGACATCCTATTGAAGATTCTGTACAAGAATCAAAGGAGGAAAGAAAGAATGGGAGAAGAAATGATTAGAGGAAATATAAGCTTGTTACGTTTGCTCAAAGCTACTGTTCTTCAGGCGCATAACAGTCTGAGAGGGGAGCCATGTGATATATTTTCACAAACCATAACATCGCATTAAATATTTCCAGGACGACAAAATCGGAGTTCACCGAAACCGAATTGGTTTGTTCCACAATTGTACGATCCAAGATTTAATATACCCGTTGGCAATGAAAAACGTTAACCGGGAAAGGACCGTATAAATAGCAGCGAGCAGAGCGACATGGCCTGTTTGTTCATCAGTCAGCATGAGACATAAGAACTGAAGCAGCGGAAGGAGTGAGAGAATTTCAAAATTCACGAGAAACGAAAATCCTCAGCCTACGAAATCGCTGCGAGAAATTGCATCTCATTCAGATCATGAAACGTGTCGACATGTTGAGGTCATTCTGATAAATAAGGTAAACTCCATAATTAATTCTTTTAATTTTAGATCAGTTGTGAGTCCATTGTTCCCAGAAGAAGTGTTGGTAAGTCGACTTGTTGAACGCGTGGTGAATTCTTAAGAAGTTAATTAGAATATATTTAATTTTTATAGTTTATAGATAAAATATCCATTAAGAATCACCGTAGTGAATTTTAATTTCTCCCAAAGTAAACAACTGATGTAATGTATAAGCATTAAACCAAGTTAACATTTATTTCTTAAGCAACTCAATAAACAATGATTTGGAATGGTGAGTCTTAAGAATTTAATCTAGTACAAACTAAATAATATTATGCTCAGTTATCATAGTCATAAGATAAACCGTACATTAGGAGAAAATTACAGTGTTTTATTTTCTCCCAGCTAAGCAACTTAGTTAATGTATAAAACATTAGACACATGTAAATTTTATTTCTTAAGCATGAAACTTAATCTACAATGAATTAGAGTAACTTAAGACTTAAGGAAATTCAGAATTCTTAGTACAGTGGTAAGTACATAGGGTACATGTGGCCACTGGTAAGATTTAAAAGTAGTTTACCTGTGCCAGCACTATAGAGAAATTAGTGGAATGTGTATAGTCAATTAGATTGAGCACATTAGTCAAAAGATTTACTTTTTGACATGAGCACATGGACAAACAAATAGTTTTCTTATAATTCATGAACACATAAGAACCAAAAAGAGTTCTACAGGTATCATAATTTGTGTGATGGTACAGCACACATGGGGTAAGGCAAATATATAGACATGGCTGTTAACCATGGGGAATAATAATATTTGTGCCACATAATAGTTCGTAACCAACCGCCATGCAAGATGTATTTTAATTCATAATGCCTGGATGTGAATTTGATATATCACCTAAATTGTATGTATTTTATGAGAGCATGTGATGACTCCTGGATTTCATGTTACTAAATCCTGGGTGAATTGCATAAGTATGTCTAATTATCACATGTCTATGTCATTGAAGAGCATGCTTGTGTAATTTGTGGTTCATCATTGTTAAACAGATGTGAATGTATCATTTGATAAACCCCATCAGCATGCATGACTAAATATCCATGAAATAGTATAAGTTAGGTTGAAGGATGAGATTCCCTTGTAATGTCATTCTTGTGAATGTAATATGTGTAAAGCACCTACATATGCATGATTGTCATCCATTGTCAGGGTCTTGCGTGAAGCAAATATTCAACTCGTTCGCCGGCAAGTGCGAAAGCAATCACTAATATCAAACAACTCAACGTGACGACAACTCGCACATCCCACTAGCGCACTATGCTCGTTACAAACTCTACATGCATCGCGCAATCACAATTCACAGTATCATCATATTATAACAACAATCAATCAATGGGTACATTAATATAATACACTTACAGATCAATCACACTGGCGTTCAATCTCCACACCCGTACAGGCTAGCTCTCTATTCGAGCTCGAACAATCACTTCAGACAAGCCGCATTTATTCTTCTTTCCGTCCGTTACGACACCCAAGCCTCGTCTCTCGATTTCCCAACACACTAGCCAGTTGGGGGTTGGTTAACCTTGCATGACCCTCAAGGTTCACGCTGTGTTCTGGCTAACCCACAACTGCTTAACTTCGTTCAGGATTTGAACCTGGCTGGGCTTCTCTGGCGCTGTCGATGACGCCGCGTCATAACTAGCGTATTTCCCGTAACTCAAGGCTGAGCTTGGTTGCACTGTCTGGCGTTGGCGGAGACAACGCGTTATAACTCTGGGTGAGAATATGACACGCTCCCACCCTGCTTCTCATGAAAGGATTTCCTTTCATGCATTGTATGCAGTTGTTACTTCTCTTGTCAGAATCGAACGTTGTAATTCATCTGACATAAATCTTTAGTTGTCATTAATATGTACAGGTGATTCTGGAAATCATATTTACACAATCTCAATGTTGAATTATAAAGTACAAGCATCAAGTATAATAATTTCGATGGATATTACCTTGCTGTGTGACACAGCCAGTCCGGTAAGTTACGGCTAACACGCCCTTACCTCTCAACCAAGAAAGAAAAATTACAAACACGTCCGAAAACATCAGGTCAGACTGTGAGTATCTCCCTATAAGATAACTCCAACCTTAGACTTAGAAGTCCAATGAAGGTCTACAGCATTGGCAATAGTCTCCACACATAACTGACGCCACATTGACGTGTAACTAAAAAAAACACAACATGATGATAGTTTCAATACATATTACACATTACCAACACATTTTAGTTATGTCCCCTGATTGTTATACACAAATTAGGGACGGTAATTTTACCATACTTTAAAAAAAAAAAAAATTACAATTCTAAATTTATTTCTTAGTGTCGTAATTTGATACTTATTGACAAAAGTGAACACAATGTCACTGTTGTGAACAAGTACATCAATTTACGATGCTGAGATTACATATTACAAAATTTAACATATACAATTCCGTATATGAAGATATTACGTACACAAAGTGTCATACAATTGTCATAGCTTTGTGACCAATTTAGTATCGTCTGCTAACTTTCAAATTAATAACAAAAAAATACCGGAAGTGTGCATTGATGTTACACATGTGTTCTGTGTTGACATTTACATCAAGGTCTTCAGTTTTGGATGGATTTACACAAATGGAGTACCTTGGAAACAGGTGTTGAATAGTTTCTTCCGTGTAATCGTCAGATTTGGTTGTCACGTCATCTTTCATACTGGATAAAATGCAGTAGTGCCGGTACACAGGATTACTTGACCCAATTCAAGTTCGGTAAGTTTCTGGATCCTGTAGCACTGTACTTGTAGTGTATTCGTACTACATATTTACACTAATATTTACATTCATTCACATATCTCACATGTATACGACACATTCATTCACATAATAATAATATTATATACACAATTTATTTACAATGGGAGGTTAAACCTTCCTATCACATAGATCATCACAGTGATACTGACATAGTCAAAACTGGCTGTGAGTTGAGCCTTACCATTTCGCAGTTTACAAACTACTGCAGTGTGCTCACTGGCTACTGGGTACGTCGTATGGGCATCTAGATAGAAGATCGGCAAGTGAGTTTTGTGAGCCGCTAATATGTCTAACCTCGAAGCTATAGTCCTGTAAAGGAAGGGACCATCTTGCCTATCTGCGATTAGTTGGTGTACCTGTGGTGATAATTGTTAATGGGCTGTTATCTGTCTCAATAATGAAATGTTTACCTAACAGGAATCTGGAAAGCTTCAGAACTGAAAAAATAAGGGCAAGGGCCTCAAGTTCCGGCGTGCTGTAATTCCGTTCTCTGGCGTTCAGCTTCCGAGAGACGTAGTATACAGGGTACAAGATTTGGTCGTGTTCCTGGAGTAGTACCCCCCCCCCCCCCCACATCGGTACGGAGCTCGCATCACATCTCAACCTGAAAATGGTATTGAGATCGGGCAATTTTAGAACAGGTTCACTAGAAAAATAAGAAAGTACTTTTGCAAATGCAGATCTCAAACATTCGCTGTTTACAATATCTTGTATATAAATTGTCTATAATAATTCAAAAGACCTAAGACACTTCGCAACTTTTTCTTAGTTGTCGGAAGCGACAATTTTAGAATTCTAGACATGATGTTATCGTCAGTTGATATAAAGCCATTTGAGATCTTATAACCCAAAAATGTAATTTCTTGAAAGGCTATATCAACTTTGGATGGTTTAACTGTCAGTCCATGTTGTCTGATTCTGTCAAATGTATGTTGTATTCTGTTACGTGGTCTGTCATGTTCTTTGTGTGTATGCAAATGTCGTCCATGTACCAGATGATGTTAGAAATGTCTGTCAACAGAAGTCGTGTCATTCTTACAAATGTCGCTGGAGCATTGACTAGCCCGAATGGAAGCTTGCACCATTCGTATAGTCCCCAGGGTGTGGCAAATGCTGTCAGGTGTATGCTGTCAGGATGTACAAGTATTTGCCAGTAACCTTTTGTCATGTCCAGTTTAGTGAAGTATCGTGAGTGAGTCAGTTCAGTCAGTATGTCTTCGCAGTTGCTCATCGGTTCTAAATCCAACTGTGTAATGCTGTTGAGTTTTCGGTAGTCAACACAGAGTCTTATTGTGTTGTCCTTTTTCCTCACAATGACAATAGGTGAACAAAAATGTGACTGTGAGCGTCGGATGATAAGGTTTGCTTCTAGGTCAATGATTTCTTGGTGTAGTTTGTCTTTGTAATGTATAGGAATAGAATACGGTCTGCGTTTTATTGGACTGTCGGATGTCAAAATAATGTGATGATGCACTCAGTCTGTCTGTCCTGGGTTGTTAGAAAAGATAGTGCTATAGCACTTGTCTGCAACTGTCAGTCTGTGTCTGTGTCAGTTTAGGATTTACCTTTATGTCTTGAAGATTGGCTGTCGTGTCGAGTACTGGTGTTGGTATTTCGTCAGTGTCGTTGTCGTCTGTCTGGTCCACTATCGTCGTGCTTGCTGTCGTCTCTACTTGGTCGTCGTCCCTGTGGTAATATGGTTTAAGCATGTTAATATGAAAAATCTTGTGTTTGTCCCTAACTGCAATTTCATAATCTACCGTCGAAATTTGTCTTAATACTTTGAACGGTCCTTGCCATGAGTCTGTTAGTAATTGTTTGTCACTTGGCAAAAGGAGGAGAACGTCCTGTCCTGGCGTCAGCGTAATTGTTCTAGTCCCTTTGTTAGCGTACTGTCGGTAGATAGCACCTGATTGTTTTAGTGCTTCTTTAGCTAACACACATGATTTCATTATTCTATCACGCAATGATGTTACATGTTCATAAGATGAAATAGGTTTCTGTATAGATTCACTTTCAACCAAAATGGAATGGAACAAAGACAATGGGCCGCGTGGTTTGGCACCGTAAATAATTTCAAAAGGTGAGAACCCAGTGCTGGAATGGGGCAATTCCCTGTATGCAAATAAAATAGCAGGTAGGTATGTATCCCAGTCTTCAGGATGTTCGTGGGTAATCTTTGAGAGCATATGTTTAAGATCGCCGTTAATCTTGTAGATAATACCCGTTGAGTGTGGGTGGTACGGGCTGTTAAAACACTGTTTTACCCGCAACATTTTAGTAAAGGCCTGCGTAGCTGCAGAAATGAACTGACTACCCCGGTCTGAGAGGATGGTATCAGGGAATCCTACCCTTGAAAAAATATGGAAGAAGACTTCCATGATGTCTTTGGAAGTTATGTTCTTCATTGGAATCGCTTCCGGTCACCGACTACAAAGATCAATAATTGTTACGATATATTTGTTACCTCTCGATGTTATGTGGTTCAGAGGACCAACTATATCGACCGAGATCTTCTCAAATGGTCTACTTGCCAAATCAGTGATTTGCAATTCTGCTTGCGGGTGCTCACCCTTTTTCACAACATTTTGGCAGATGTTACATGATCTGCAATAGTTTTTGGTATCACTGCAGAATTTAGGCCAATAGAATTGACTAAGTAATCTTGCTCTCGTTTTCACATATCCATATGCCCTGCGAAAGGTATGTCATGCGCTAGATGCAATGCTTGATTGCGGTTTTCTGAGGGCAACACCGTCTGTTCTGTAGTGCTAGAACCTTTGGTATAGTACCGTGTCAGAATCCCATTTCTCAAGGCAAAATACCATCTAGCGTTTTTCGCTGTTTTTAGCTTTTGGCCTATTAGTTTAAAATATTTCTGCAAAGATCGATCGGCTTTTCGAGCTGTTATAAATTTCTCCCTGGTTGTTTCAGGAGATGTTACAACTGGGCTTATCAATTGCAAAGCCTATGTTTGATCGATTCGATCTTGCATTTGAGCTGTAGATCTGGTTACTGCATTTGTAATATCAAGGTTATCAATAACATTACAACTTAGTGTTACATTCAAACTACATTCATGTGCTGGCGTTGCCGCATTGGCATACATGCATTCATTTACAGGTGGTAATACATCATGAATGGTGATTTGAGAAGAAGATGACATGGTGTTATCAATGTTACAAGTGACAGTGGATGTAATACTGTCATATGGCGTATCGTTTACCTCAGGAAGGTTGCCGACAATAACATCGCAACAAGGGTTGGTTAATGCTGCGCATTTGACCTTTCCTGTTAGAAATGGTGTACTTATGTATGCCCATGCAAGAGGGTATTTCTCGATGTTACCTGAGAAAGTTCTGCATGTAACATATTTACCAGTATACTGTGATGGCAAGATACAGTCTCTCTTTAACCCAAATGAGAGCACTGCCGCTATAGCGTTAAACTGTGGCAGCTTTACCATTAACATACCCATGGTGGATGTTTAATTTACCCTTGGAGTTAATAACTAAATTGGCCTCTTCTTTTGTAACATGTATGGAATGGCCGCATGTTAAAACGCCATCCTCATGGAAACGATCACAGATGGTACATTTTTCATAGTGAAACACATCAATGGAATGTGCTGAGTTTACAGGATGATCTTCTACACTTTCTTCTTCTGAGGAAGAGCTATCAAGCATGGCTGCATTAGCCTTTCTGGTCATAGCTTTGCCTTTACAATTCTGGCGCCAGTGGCCATATGCCTTACAAAGGAAGCATTTGGTGAAACGTTTGTTGCTCTTTCTTTCTTTATCTTGCTTAGATATATAATTTTGCAAGTAAGAAGTGTAACTAGGATGTTGGTCACACATTTCATTTTCATTGTGTGATACATGGCAATATCCGCATTGATAGTATTTCTCAGCAGATTGCTTATAAGACTTTTGTCTATTGTAGGGCACCTTTCTTAGATTTATCATATGTAGCGGCTGCTACAAAGTCTGTGCTAGTCAGTCCACTAGTGAAACATTGCTTATTGGCTGAAAAATAACCTGAGCCACGACTTTCAATCTGCTGTACACTATAACACTGACATTCCAAAAGAAATTTCGAAAATGGTGGTGGGAGAGATGTAATAATTTTATCTCTCAAAATAAGATCTTTCAATTTATCAAAACTTTCATTCACTTTAGCCGCTGACAGCCACTTAGAAAAAATATTCTGTACTACTGAAATGTAGCCAGAGAACGTTTGTGATGGTTTAGGTGACAACTTACTAAACTGTTCTCTGTAGCCTGCTTCATCTAACAGAAAAAGAAAATTTTAGTCTTAATATATTGATAATCTTTCTTAAGGTCATCGGGAATAGACTCTATCACTTTCAGAGGTTCCCCAGAAAGACTTCTCATATATATTATACTCCATTCAGAATCTAGGATCTGGTAATGATGCATCATACATTCAAAATTTTGGGTGAAGGCTGTTATGCAGTCACCTGTGGTGTAACTTTTAATCAGGCCTTGATACTTTTTGTAAGGCTGATCTTTGTCTGACTTTCTATCTTCCTTTTCTTTCGATGTTTCAGCTTTCAGCTGTTCGATTTTCAGCTGTACTTCGAGCTCTTCTCGTTTGTTTCGAGCATTTATTTCCAGCTCTTCTTTCTTGCTTTGACCTAAAAATTTCAGCTTGTCTTAAAGCAATATCTGACTCTGCTTGTTTAAGATTTAAAGCATTATCTGACTCTGATTATTTGAGTTTTAAGGCCGACTCTACTTCTGCCTGTTTTAATTTCAAAGCAGTGTCTGACTCTGCCTGTTTGAGTTTGAACGCAGACTCTGATTCTGCTTTTCTTGTATCTAATTCTGCTTGTTTTAACGCTCTTTCGGCGGCTCTCTCATCACGCTCACTAGCTTTCTCCTGTAATAGGAGGTATTCTGCAAATTTCCTTTCACTCCAGTCTCTCAAACTCTCACCGGAAAGGTTCATCTTTAAACCCATTTCGATGTAATTGTTTAAAGAGGACATGATGACAAATGTGTATGATGAACTGAATTCAAACAAAATTGGTTATGTTGTTAGTAATTCAACTTTAACGTTTTACAGTTCTTCGTACTACAGCTAATGTTTTTGATCTTATGAACAAAAGTATAACGATAGAGATAAAGATAGAAAAACTTATACTCAAGTACTCTTTGGACTCTGTGTTGGACAATGGCTGCTTGTTACTGTCCCAAAACCACAGTAGATCTTACTTCGGGCCGACAAAAAATTTAGACTTTACAAGCAACAGGTATAGATAACAGAAAACAACCTGTTGTTTTTGGGACAAGAAAAATTAGAACATGCGCAAATGTGTGGTGTATGTAATGTCACTTAAGTTTTTGTAGGTTTGTATGCAGTCAAATATTGATGTTAGTCGTTCTATTGTTGTTTCACCACAATCAACCACTCTTTCATACTTTTCGCTTACACTAACGCTTCAATGACAAATCAAGGACATGACCGTCATGTTTGTTTCGCACTTCTACTTTATACAATCGGTTTAGAAAAATTGGCGAAAAGTTACCACGTTCGCGCTTGTAGTTTAATTAATGTTAACAACACAATTGTATATACGTTCGCAATTTAATACACGGATGCTTCCATCACATTCACCACTACGTCTGACAAAAAATCTTTCGACAAAAAAATCACGTTTCCGAAAACAGTTGGTTCAATTTAACGAGGACGAGTCCACACGTTCGCACTTGTCAGGGTCTTGCGTGAAGCAAGTATTCAGCTCGTTCGCCGGCAAGTGCGAAAGCAATCACTAATATCAAACAACTCAACGTGACGACAACTCGCACATCCCACTCGCGCACAATGCTCGTCACAAACTCTACATGCATCGCGAAATCACAATTCACAGTATCATCATATCATAACAACAATCAATCAATGGGTACATTAATATAATACACTTACAGATCAATCACACTGGCGTTCAATCTCCACACTCATACAGGCTAGCTCTCGATTCGCGCTCGAACAATCACTTCAGACAAGCCGCATTTATTCATCCTTCCGTCAGTTACGACACCCAAGCCTCGTCTCTCGATTTCCCAACACACTAGCCAGTTGGGGGTTGGTTAACCTTGCATGACCCTCAAGGTTCACGCTGTGTTCTGGCTAACCCAAAACTGCTTAACTTCGCTCACGATTTGAACCTGGCTGGGCTTCTCTGGCGCTGTCGATGACGCCGCGTCATAACTAGCGAATCTCCCGTAACTCAAGGCTGAGCTTGGTTGCACTGTCTGGCGTTGGCGGAGACAACGCGTTATAACTTTGGGTGAGAATCTGACACCATGCAGATATGATTGTCTGATGAATGGGTGAGATCTCATTGTGATGTCAATGGTGTACACATTTTAAGTTATCATTGGGAAATCACCCACCTCACATGCCAGTATGAAGGATGTGTGATGAATGATTCCTATATGATCACCCACACCAATATGAATGTGTCTATGGACTGAGTGAAATTATCATCCATACATATGAATGATGTCAGAGATGAGTGCATTGACCCCACATGCAAAGATAGATATGTTGTCTGATGCATGAGGAGAATGAGTGTGTGTGTGAAGTTGCATGCTGAGAGAGAGGTAGTATAGGCCAACAGTCAATCTCAGGATAGCCAGCAACTTTGATGTGGCATGCCATGACTATCACCAGAAACTAGTTCGGCGTAACCCATAAACTAAATAATAATTTAGTACACTCCGGCGCATAACACCACTTTGTGTAAAATATCATTTATGTTACAATAATCGCTTACCAAACTCGACACCCCACATTGTGCCAGCGGCTTCGAGCGGAAGAGCCCAATTGGGAGGGTACAAGCCTTATCCTGGTGCGAGGAAGTGCACCCCAAAGACAAAATAGTCATGGCAGGGCAGACCAGGCCCTAAGCCTTGGTTGACAGCTGGTCTAGGATCGAAGCTCCGACAGGCGGACAGTTAGAGCATTGCTTTTCTGATCCGGCAGCTTCTGCAGCTTGTCTTGTTCCAGATGTATAGGTGTCAACTTTCCTCTGGAGAGAACTAGACAGGCCGAGAGAGGGATCATGCTGCATGGGCAACACATGGTTTCTTTATTTTAGCCCAGGCGTTGTGCTATGGAGAGGCAATAACTCCATCCCTGGTCTTAACCGGTCTCGGAATCAAAGCGAGAGGCAACTGTTACGGGTTATAAGTCCTTGTCAGTTGGCGTTGCCTCTGACGGTGGGAGACACCTACAGGTGTCACTGATCAGCTACCGCCCGCCTCAAGCTGGGCAGGTCCGGCCAATTGGGTGCTGATCCGCCACAGCCTGCCTGCTTCAATGGGTGCTTGGGGCTAGGACAAAATCCGAATCGCAGGCTGTAAAACCAATGCACCAGGTACTAATAAAAAGAATAAAAGAAACCTCAAGCTACGTCTTGCAACCTGCAACGTAAGAACCATGTGTCCAGGATTTTCCACTGACCTGACAAATATTGACGATGTCAGAAAAACGGCTGTGATTGATGCTGAACTCAATCGTCTTAACATTGATATTGCTAGCCTGCAGGAGACTCGCCTCGCTGAGGAAGGGTCACTCAGGGAAAACAATTACACCTTTTTTTGGAAGGGTAGAGGGCAGGCAGAATAAAGGCAACATGGTGTGGATTTTGCAGTGAAGAATTCGCTACTGGGAATGATTGATATCCCAGCTGGAGGTAATGAAAGATTATTATCCCTGCGCTTGGCAACCTCTTGCGATTTGCCACCATTATCACTGCATATGCACCGACACTCGTTTCCTCTGATGATGTGAAGGATACATTCTATGGGCAGCTAGACTCTGTGATCAAAGCAGTTCCAAAATCCGACTACATTTATATGCTCGGTGATTTCAATGCTCGTGTGGGCAAGGACTCGAGTTCATGGCCAGTGTGCCTTGGAAAATACAACATCGGTCACATGAATGATAATGGGCAAAGGCTGCTGGAGCATTGCACTAGAAATGACCTATGTATTACAAAGTCCTTTTTTAAAACAAAAGAGTTGCATAAGGTCACATGGAAACATCCAAGATCCGGCCATTGGCATCACCTGGACTTAATTATCACACGGAGACAACATCTGAACCATACATCATTAACTCGAAGTTACCACAGTGCTGACTGTGATACAGATCATTCTTTGGTTGTTGCAAGGGTTAGACTGAGACCAAAGAGAATCTACACAGCTAAACACAAATCTAGCCCCAGGATTAATATTATCAACACTCACGATCCTGGAAAGTGCTTTGAATTTCAACAGCAACTTGAAGACGCTTTCACTGATACATCAGAAAATTGTATAGTAAATGATAAATGGAGTAAACTTAAGGAAACTATTTATAAAACAGCGGTAGGGGTTTACGGCACTGTGGATCATAAGAGGCAGGACTGGTTTGCGGCAAACAGCCAGATAGTGCAGCCCTTGATTGATAAAAAGAAGATAGCCCTCTAAAGAAACAAGGAAAGACCAACGCGTAACACTCTGAGTGAGCTGAAGCAAGCAAGGAAGGATGTGCAAAAGGCTGCCAGGCAGTGTGCGAATGACTATTGGATCAAGTTATGTGAGTCCATCCAAATCGCAAGTGATAAGTGAAACATCAGAAGCATGTATGAAGGGATAAAGAAAGCCTGTGGTCCAATGATCAAAAGAAGTGCACCGCTGAATACCTTGACTGGTGAAATCATCACTGATAAGAAACAGCAGACGGATAGATGGGTCGAGCACTATTTAGAGCTTTACTCAAGTGAGACCAAGCTAGCGGATGATGCCCTCAATGCCATAGAGGCCCTGCCAGCTCTTGACCAGCTGGACACACTTCCCACCATAACAGATGTTAAGTGTGCTATAAATGAACTTGCATCTGGCAAGGCTCCAGGTAAGGATGGGATTCCAATAGAGGTGATCAGGAGTGGGCAAGACACACTCACTTTACAGATCCACCAGCTAATAGAGCTATGCTGGCGAGAAGGACAAGTTCCACAGGATTTCAAAGATTTAAACATCATAACACTGTACAAGAACAAGGGCGATCGGAGCGACTTTAACAATTATAGGGGTATCTCACTTCTGTGTATTGTTGGGAAAGTATTTGCCAGAATTGTTCTGCGCAGACTTCAAGTCCTGGGAGATCAAGTCTACCCCGAATCACAGTGCGGCTTCCGTCAGAACCGGTCTACCATTGATATGATATTCTCATTGCGACAGATGCAAGAAAAATGCCGGGAACAAAATCAGCCACTGTTTATTGCCTTCATCGACCTCACAAAGGCATTCGATTTGGTCAGTCGTGAGGGTCTGTTCAAAGCACTAAAGAAGATTGGCTGCCCACCAACTCTTCTGTCCATTGTGGAATCGTTCCACACAGACATGAAGGATATAATCAAGTTTGATGGCTCAAATTCAGAAGAGTTTGAAATCAAGAGTGGAGTTAAGCAAAATTGTGTACTATCCCCCACCCTCTTTGGGATATACTTTTCACTTCTACTGAAATATGCCTTTCGTGATCAGGATGACGGTATATACATTCACTCACGCTCAGATGGTGGCCTCTATAATGCTCAGAGATTGAAGGCCAAGACCAAAATTAGGAGGGTACTAATCAGAGATTTGCTTTTTGCGGATGATGCTGCGATTACAACCCACTCTGAGGAAGAATTACAACATCTACTATCTGCATTCTCCAATGCTTGTTCTGAAATTGGTTTAATAATTAACAAAAAGAAGACACAGATTATGTCACAAGGTGCACATGGTGTACCATCAATCTTTATTGACGACGCCGAACTGGAGATAGTGTACCATTTTACATATCTCGGATCAGAGGTAAATAGCAAATTATCCCTCGATCAGGAAATCAACATCAAGATTGGCAAGGCAGCAACCACAATGAACATGTTAGCAAAAAGAGTCTGGGAGAACAGGAAGCTTACTGCCAAAACAAAAGTCCTCGTCTACCAAGCCTGTGTCCTTAGTACTCTTCTTTATGGCAGTGAAACCTGGACAACTTACTCACGCCAAGAGAAACATATAAACAGCTTTCATATGCGGTGTCTGCGAAGAATACTTGGTATTAAGTGGCAAGACAAAATTACAAATACTGAAGCATTGGAAAGATCAGGTTGTGTGACGGTGTATTCCATGCTCAGTCTTCGTAGACTTAGATGGATAGGACATGTTAGGAGGATGGATGATGGTAGAATACCAAAGGACATCTTTTTTGGTCAATTACAGACGGGTAAGAGATCTCAGGGTAGGCCTCTACTACGATACAAAGATGTGTGTAAGCGGGACATGATTGATACAGGCATTGATAATGCACACTGGGAGCACGTCGCCGCTGAACGTGTTGCATGGAGAGCAACTATCAGAAATGGGATAAAGACAAAGGAGAAAATGATTGCAGATAAAGCACACACAGAGCGTGAGAGACGTAAGATGGTGCAAAATGGTGGAAATGACCATGTTTTCACATGCACCTACTGTGGGCAAACATTTGCAGCAAGAATTGGCCTTACCAGCCACACTCGCCACCGCCATTGGTCGTAGTTATTAAACCTTTTTGAAGCACAATGTACCAAACTATCGTCTGTCAAGACGGAAAGGTGCCAATGATACAATCACCTAGTTTTGTGCGCTAAGCATGACACAAACCATATCATACATTACGCATATTACAGCATCTGTGTGTGTAATTTAAGCAAAATCCCACTTTGTATTTCATGTCACTACTGTTAACACATATGGCTAGTGTAATGATAATAATGTACTAAAAAGATGATGATGATGACTGTAATGTAATGAAAATTATGTACCAATGATTATGATGATAATGTTAGAAAGATGTAATGATTTCTAATGTCATAAACATGATAATAATGTAATCATGATGATGATGAGAATGATTATAATAAGCATGATGATGCGGATAGCTGAAGTACAACCTTAGTATAGAGACGGTGAAGAGGTGGGAATATACTCTCCGTAAAACTTTGGACTAAAAAGAGAAGTCACCTGAATACTATACAAGAATGGATATCATAATATACTTATATTGCTTATAAACAAACACTCATTACAATGGGGACTGATTTTTAAAAGCCCTTAATGTATGAGACCCATTTCCTGAATAGAAAAAGATTAAGGAGAGAATGGTCATAATAATTGTCAAATTCCAAATCATTCAAGGTATTACTTAAACTGTAAACTGAAGGACAGGCATAAGTGAAGATGAAACTGCACATCTGCTAGTTAAACCTTGAACACCTGATAGTGGAAGTTTGGAGTGAGAACAAACAAGTATGTTGGTGATAACTAATTGAGAACACCAAGACTATGTTTCTTCTATGTTTGTTTTCTCTAAGAACAAGATTCCTTTTATTGTTTTCACTTGTTATGTTCATAGGCTTTTACATTTCATTTTTAATGTCATATTTATGATATCATTAGAATTATGTGATTGATGGATTTTCAGGTAGTGGTCTTATTCATGTCAATCCAGACCTGACTTGGTGAAGATTGAATGCAGCACCTGTTGAGTGAGCACATTGTTGAGTGATGCCCTTGATAGAGTAGCGCAGAAACTTATCTACCTGCAACCATTACATTTGTCTCATAGGAGAGGTAATCTTTATTTAAACATTTACCTGTCAAACAATGGAAAGGAAAACCAAGAGCCTACTTATGTTCTACTACGCCCTGGAACACTAAGACAGCAATTAATTGATAGCCAGAGGGATTCCCAAAGCTAGAAATGGAGAATTCTGAGTGTAGACAGTTCTTTTTTTGGATCATCCAGGCCAGTAAATGATTAGCATTACATGCCACTGGAAAAAATATAGCTGTTAATATAAACATTATACTTGGCACATCAATTGTGTATATTTACTGTATATGTATATGTCCTTATTTTATGACAGGAAATTGTAATTTTGAATGCAATTTACAAAATCCATATTTGTGTTTATTAAGTCATAAAAACTGAGGTAATGTCATGTATTGATTGTATTTTACTTGTCATAGTCAAATTGTTTCAAACTACCCTAGAAAATATTAACAGTTGGTAGAGGAAAGGCAATGAACCACTTAAAGGATAATTTGGATCTAAAAGAGAATACAACTTTTTCAGTTACTTCCTGAAGGAATTCCATGGTTCTCTAAAACTCTATTTCTGGTCTCAAACAATTGAGTCAGTACAGCTAAATTAATTAAACGGGCAGGATCACATTGGGAAAAAAGGAGTTTGCATCCTGTATCTCTTTGGGGTTTAGTCATCAATCTCGACGTATCCGACACGCTCTCACCTTAAACTATGAGTGTACGCGCTCAGAACTTCTACAAGTTCATTTGTGTGGGAAAGAGGGTTACATTGTAAGTAAAGAATGATAATCTTAATTGTGAGCTCATTGCTTCAGATCTATTTAAAGGTGAATGTTTCATATATCAGAATCACATTACTGGAAGAAAGGTGAGAAATGAGAAGACGAAATCGAAAACAGATGCACTTAGGCAAACCAATGTATTGGACAAATGGCACCAATTCCACAGAACAAACACGCACCAGTACATATTGAAAAAGAACACTACAACACCATCTGTCTACCAACTATTAGGAGCGTTCATTTAAAATCCGTTCGTGCCGCACCGCGCGTAATTGCGTACGATGAACATGATTATATCACTGTCATGTGATAAGTACCGACCAATGAATAAAAGAGCACGTGTTTATCGTCCCATGATGCATAGGTTCTGTTTCTGACCGTTGAGAAAATGGCCGGGTTGTTCCAAAATCCGCCCAAAGAAGCTCAAAGGGCGGTGGTTCAGTTTATTTCGTTTGAAGGATGTCGACTGTCGGATAAATAGTTGATGGCTAAACCCCAAAGAGATCAAGGATCCTCAGTTCCTCTTTCTCAATGTGATCCTGCCGTTAAAATTAATTTAGCTGTTACTGGCTCAATGATTTGAGACCATTAAACAGAGTTTTGGAGAACCAAGGAATACTTCCAGGAAAACAATGAAATTTTTACTGAGTATCCCAAATGTCCTTAGGGGTGGTTCCTTGCCTCTTCTCTACCAACTAAATAATTAATCTAGGGTAATTGCTTACAACAATTTTACTATGACAAGAGAACTCTCTAAAGAGAAAAAAACCCAGTAATTTTCATCATTTATTATATCTATATAAATGAAGAAGGTGCATTTACATTTAATATCATACAACAATTAATCAGTCAATCATGTACCATGCCGGAAAGCGTGGGTGGTCATGACTCGCCATTTCACTCGATCACCAGAGTCGTGGATCAGCTCAGTGTTCCTGTTTCGTCCATGCCATGTGGCCAAGCCATCCAGATATTTTACCCTCGGTCTTCCTCTTGGTCTGTTCCCCTCTATCTTGCCAGTTGTCACTAAGTTCTCCAATCCATTTCTTCTAATAACATGTCCAAAAAATTATGACTGTCTACGTCTAATTTCTGTCAACAATCTATGCTTTTCATTTGTCTCCTGTAGTACTTGGTCATTGGTTTTTCTATCTGTCCATGGTATTCTTTGCATTTTCCCCAGAAACCACATTTCTGCAGCCATCAGATGTTTTTCAGCTTGACTGCACATTATCCAAGTTTCACATTCATACAAAAGAACAGGCTCTATGTATCCCCTCAACACTCTCTTTCTCGTTTCAATTAACATCTTTTTATTGGTCAGAATATTTTTCATCTTGCTAAAGTCTACCTTCGCCATGGCGATTCTTGTTCTAATCTCTCCTCTTCAAGGCATCTCCCATCAGATGTAATGACTGTTCCGAGATAATTGTATCGATTCACTTGTTGAAGAATATTCCCATGCACTTGTATATTACATTGTGGGACTTCATTCTTCCTAGTGACGACCATAAACTGAGTCTTTTTACAATTTAATTCCAACTCCAGTGCTCACTGTGTACAACAACTGCGTCTACTAATTGTTGTAGATCTTGTGCATTGTCTGCAATCAATACTGTACCATCTGCATATCTAATGTTATTGATGTCTCATCCTCCAATGCTGATTCCATTTATATCTTTTACATTCCTGAAAATATTTTCACTGTATAGGGAAAAATGATCTGGAGACATTACACATCCCTGCCTAACACCTCTCTTTATAGGTTAATATTGTCCAACTTCATTATCAATCCTTATGGCAGCTTGTTGTTTCCAATATATGTTTTTATAAGTCTAATGTCTTTCCCATCAATTTGTAGATCTGCAAGCATATCCACCATGCTGACATGTCTAACGCTATCAAAAGCCTTTGTATAGTCAATAAAGCAAAGATGTATATCCTTGTTTACTTCTATAGCTCGTTCAATAACTGATCGCAGCATATACGCAGCATTTACTGTACCCTTTCCTTCTACAAACCCAAATTGGCCTGCACATGATACTTTTTCATTACCTTCACAAGTTACAATTTGTTAATGGCCTCTTTGTCCTACTATGTGCCTGTCGGTCCATTGTGATCAAACAATGCCGCCTATCAATGTTAGTAGTCGGTGATGCAAGATTGTTGTTTGAATGACTACGTCTGCACCCTGTCCAGATCAAGCGCAGACAAATCTAAACTTTGATCTTAGCCGCTAGAAGTTATAATTACAAGGTACGCACTCGTACCTGCCAAAAATGATTCTGAGAATTAGAACATACATGAAATCAGTTACGCAGATATTTGTTCTGATCTATCAGCCTTTAAGTATAATAATAGTGTGTACGATATTATAAAATAAGAAGAGTCAAGTATGGATTAATACAAGATAGTAAAAAGCAAATAGAACTTTTTTGTGACTGCATTATAGCCGGTGAGCTTCCGTGTAAAGAGGCAATAAAATTTTTCAAATATTTTAAAGAATTAAGTAACAATAGTATTACTTATTTGAATAAATAGCTATAGTTATCTCCCTTGCAGGCCTCCTTAATATGGATTTAGATTATATTATGTCCCCTCATTGCTTCATTTATTGTAGTACGGTGTTTTTAATCTTTATTGTAATGTTGTTATGCAAATTATTGCGAAAACAGAAATAGACCAATAAATGTTAGAGAACAGTGAGGCTAATATTTCGAAATATGATGTACTCATCATCATCATTATCATGTGCTTTATTAACTCTTTCGCTATCAAACAAAAATTGAGCTGTGACCAAACAGAAATTTATGGCAGAAAATTTGAAGTAGAGGTGTGTTACAATAATGATTTTAAAATGGTTAAAATGGTAGCAGATCTATTGTATTACATATCAAATTAAAGAGGATTGCACAAGGAACATGACAGTGTTAATAATTAATTGATAGGTTACAAATATTATGACAATAATGAGAGGTTTAATAATAGCAACTGAAATTAAAGAGGTAAAAATTATTTTAAAAACTGCACTTATAAGGTGTTTTATACACTCCTATACTGCTAATCATGTTTAATTTACTGAATAATCAAACAAACACCACTTGTCTTCAAGAATATAAACAGTATTGCTCATTAAAATCACCCAAAAGGAAGTTTTGGTGCATATTCTGAACCATGTCTTTTTCACAAAAATGAAAAACAATTATGGCCGAAATCTGGAAGTTGCGGTATGTCACAATAATGTTATGAAAATGGTTAAAATTGTAGCAGCAATGTTGTATTATATATCAAAATAAAGGGGATTGCACCAGGAATATGTTGGTATTGATCTCATATATAAACATAGTATATATTATATAATATAAATTAATTTTTACAATAATTTGAAAAATAGAGGTAAAAATGATGAAAACATTGCACTTACCAAGGGGCGTTGTTATCCTAATCACCGGTAAATCACTGCTAATCCTGTTGAATTTACTGAACAAACACCACTTTTCTAAAATATGAATACAATTGCTCCGAAAAGAAGTTTCAGGAATAATCCGAGCTGCTTCGCGATGTGCACTTTCAATTAAACTTTGCTTGAAATCCTTCAATGACAGTTTTTTTCCTCCTTTCTCTGTTTAGCATATTGAATGTAGGATGTTTATTTTTATTTGCAATATGTGGCAGTCTATTTGTGATAGGCTGCAAAGCAAACTTTGGGGCACAAGTGTGGTCTATTAGTGCATCCGGAGGAAATAAAAGATGATATGTGTCGTTTAGTTCGAGCGCTGCAAAAAACACAGTCTCTACTGACACCGATAAATTATATTAAATGCTTGGCTCCTGTCAATTTCCTGAACAGACTTTTTGAAATTATTTGGCACGCAGAGTGTCAACATTTCAGGAATAATCTGAGCTGCTGCGCGATGCACTTTCAAGTGCACTTTGCTTGAAATCCTTCAATGACAGTTTTTTTTTTTTTGCACCTGCTGTGAAACATGGTGTGATAAATAGATTCAAATCGATTCCTGGGAAACATAGTGGCATACCAAGGAGTAGATAAATGTGCACTTGCACACCAGTAGTCTTTGATAGATGGTGTTGGATCAAGTCCCATAGCAATAATGACAGACGTAAACTTTAGCCATTCGTGCTTCGTGAGTGGGGTCCAGGATAACAGACTAGAATGTTTTCTTTTAGGAGTGTTCTGCATCAATATCTTTTTCTTATATTTGTTTACATTTTTAATTAAGCAATCCACTATGTCATCATCAAAAAATACTTAGAGAAAATCCATAGGTGTTTGCAGTTGATAAAGTTTAGAGTTGACGTGAGATCTTCGAGGACGAAACTCAAACTTCGGTTTTGTTTCCCCTTCTGAACATCTTGCCATGTCGATGATGATGGGATAGGTGCATCACGCTCTACAGTAGCTTGTAAATTCAAGTTTTTTTCCTTCAGTTTTATTCTTATTTTGTACTGTTTGCTTTCCTTTGCGCTGAGAAGTTATTGTGACAACCTGACATTCATTGTATGATTGTCAGATGGACATTGATTGTCAGACACCTCATCTGAAGACGAAGTTTCACTAGTAGTAATATCTTTATCACCACGTGCTAAAACTTTAGATTCACATATAAAACTGCTGTCTGAATCACTAATATCGGAATCACTATTGTTTAAAACAGTTATAAACAATAATCTAGCTTGATCTCAAGTCATACTACGTGGACGCAAACTGGTGGGCGTTTCCATTGTGAAAAACCAAGATAAACGACTTTAAAACTGAAAATACACAAAAATCCAATGTTACCGAATGTTTGACGATACAATCATGACGTAGCTATTTTTCTGTTGTGCAACTTTTCAGTTTACTGTAACTTAAAATTCCGAAATGGAGCAGAAATTAATCAAATAAACCACTTATCATTTTGTGGCAATAAAAGTACCAATTGCCACCACAGCGGATCCAATGTGGCACCACATGGGCCCTTGGTAGCGAAAGAGTTTTAAGTAACGTAAAACGATCGTGCATACTCTTATCGGCAATGTACATGAGCACATGTCTACCAGGGAGAGAATGAGTGCACAGCATCCACTGCACGGTGAGGTCAAGAAGAGAAAGGACAGTAGGTTTGACAAAGAACACTCCTGGAAGGGCTAGGCCTAGCACAGCATTCGAAATGTCGGGTCACTGGAGGACATCGATTATTGTGAATATTGGAGACAAGTACAAACAACATGTAGTACGTTCTTTTTAGTATTCATCAGACTGGATAGAGGGTGAAGACAACAACACCCGATCATTTCAAAATTATAATTTCTAGCCTTTACTTTTGAGATGTCATCTTAAGGTAAGTAGTCATCTAGAAAGATAGGTCTATTGTTGGACATAGGCGAGCTCAAAGGGGTTTACACATCAGGTTGGTTATACAACTGTAACTAAAGCGGTAATCCGACTGGAGACACAGATTGTAACCCGACACGGCAGTCAATAAATCAGTAGTCTAACTGGAGACACAGATTGTAACCCTTCATGGTAGTAACTAAAGCAGTAGTCTGACTGGAGACAGGTTGAAACCCGTCATGGCAGTCACTAAAGTAGTAGTCAGACGAGTCACAGATTGTAACCCGACCCCGCAGTAGCTAAAGCATGTTTTTTAAGTTGCATATCCCTGACAAGACGTTGCAGTCAACACCAGCATTTTTCAGATGCTGTTGATGTTTTTGGCAATATTACGCTCCGTGGCCGAGGGGTTAGCAGCTTTCTCCGCTAACCCCGAATACTCTCGTCACGTGACGCGACGAGAATTAGCAGTGGTTCGAATCGCAAAAGTGACTTATGAGAGTATGGAGCCGGTCGCTCAGAAAGTCGTGGCGTGCTGATGAGCGTAATCTAGCCTAGGAATCAACATACAGCTGAAAGATGCTGGTGTTGACCGCAATATCCTGAAAAAGGATGGAAATGCGAAAAAAAAAAAAAAGTTTGCCATTGCTTTCTGAACAACCGGCTCACATTCCCCATAAGTAACCGACGCTACGCGATCCGCTGCCGAATCTCACGCAGCTGCGTTCCTCGCGTAGATATACGGGATTACGGAGAAAGTCGTTAACTCCTTCGCCAGGGATTAGCTGAATTAAAATCATGACTATTATATTTGTTGTCTTGATATTTCTCCCTATTCCAACATGTCCCTCTAGTTACTTGCTATGTCGAAATGAAGCAGATATTGTTGGAGAGTGCCCGTTAATGGGCATCATATATTGAGACTGCCGTTGACTCTGTCATTCCCTCTGCCCATCGTTTACATAGTCGACCTCTTCTTCTGGTTCAGTTTGATCTGTGCATCATTGCTTGTTGATGTATAGTGTCAGCTGAAAGCCTAGTTATGTGGCCGAACCCTTTGTTGTTTTCTGTTAAAATCTTTTTTTTTTTTTGTGTATATCCTTTACAGGACATCGCTGTCAACAGCAGCATCTTTCAGCTGTCTGTTGATCTCTTGGCAAGATTACGCTCAGTAGTTTGCCATTGCTTTCTGAGCGGCCGGCTCAGTATCCCGCAAGTCACGAGCTGGGGTCGAACCGCCTCAGTTCTCGCTCCGCCACGAGACTCTGCGTGATAAACGAGATTACAGAGAGACAGTGTTGTAGCCCCTAAGCCAGAGAGACCGGCTGTTGAAATCTAGTGCTACTATAATCTCAACTTTAGTTCTAATTTTTTCATTAATGATTTTCTCTCCTCCTGATACACTGAGTAATCTTCTCAGGAAACTTATTTCTGTTGTTATAATTGCCCTTCTTTCTCTTTCAGTCATTGACGGGGACTGGCATTGGTAGAATACATTTGGTGGACATAGTATGTTGTACAGTTGTTTTTTGGTACCTAATGATTCGGGTTCGTCAGTATTTGTGTCATTTGTCAAATGAGTGGGTTTGCTTTATTGCCTGCTATTTTCGATCTAATTTTCTGATTTCTTATCTATCTTTCAATAATGTGATGCTGATATGTGGAATATTCACCTATAAGTAAATCTGAAGCCGTGAGCTCACAATTACACAGGCCTGTCATGACTCACAATGTAGACCTCTTTCCTACCCTAATGAACTTGTAGAAGTTCTGAGTGGGTACACTCATAGTTAAAAGTAATAGCACCAAGAGAGTATGCGATAAAATATATCTAACTGTAGTATAACGCCAAGTGGCGGAGATTGCTGTAGATTCTTTGCCGGATACTTTATACACAATGGTGGTCACTGGTGTGACGTATCTGGCCTGGTCTTGACACGTTTTCATTACCCTCACTAGTTACAGTTTATTTTTAGGGTCTCTTTGTCCCACTATCTACCTTTCAGCCAATTGTGGTCTTCGCAAGTTACAATTTAAATTTATTGGGCTTTTAAGCCTAATGTGGTCCACCTAGTCCAGTCTGCCAGTGTTAGTTGACAGTGAATTGGTGATTCAAGTTTGCAGTTTGGATGACCACCTCTAGCCAGATCAAGTGCAGACAAACCCATTCTTTGATCTTAGCTGCCGCTGGTTACAAATTATGGGGGATCGCGGTTCCCACATGGACCAGAGTCGACCCATCATGTCCCCGGCCCCCTCCCACCCACAAGATCAATCGCAGATACTACACTTTGATATTAGCTAAAGGGCCGAGATCAATTATAAGGTACACGCGTGATGTTGTTTTTCTTGTTGTCAGTGAGAACCACTGTTTTATTAATCTCACATTTATCGCTGTCCCCCAACACGTGCTGTTTTAGTTATAAGCTGCTTGGTCGTC
The DNA here is from genome assembly GCA_963921405.1 of Cepaea hortensis. NCBI lineage: Eukaryota > Metazoa > Mollusca > Gastropoda > Stylommatophora > Helicidae > Cepaea > Cepaea hortensis. The sequence continues at coordinate 63,187,807 of OY992894.1, read as the reverse complement.
TTTGGCTGCCTGCTTGTTTGACTAGAGCAGGCTTATTTGCATTTTTCCTAGACTTCCTTCGCTTTCACATTGTCCTTGTAAGCTCTGATAGCGTGTTCACGATGAGCTATGCGAACTGCTGGTTTCTGATTTCTCTTTTCCAGAAAGTCATTAAGGATAGCTCCAGTAATAGCCCTCTGGAACTTCTGGTTTCTGATTTCTCTTTGCCAGAATGTCATTAAGGATAGCTCCAGTAATAGCCCTCTGGAACTTCCGGGTGCGGCGTGTCTTCTTCTGAGCCACTTTCTCTGTGTGACCCCCCCCCCCCCCTTTGTGCATTATTCGGTACAGCACTGTCCAATTGATATTTCTGGGGTGACGCTTCATCTCGTTAGAGCGTTTACATTTGATACCCACAATGTTGCAAAGTCTGCCATCAGCCTTAACACACAGGTGCACGCGTATGCCTCCCGAAAATGATAATGTTATCAGCAGATAACCGTATACAGCTAGGCAGACAATTGTTCACACCTACCACTCTTTAAACCTAACATTGTGTACAATATTATACAATTTTAATAGACACGTATGGATTAATACATGGTAACATACAAACACAAGATGTCAGTTTTAGTGATTCGGTGATCCTAGTTTACAGTTTCGACGACGGTCTTCGCACTCACGCCAGATCATGTGCAGATAAATCCATACTTCGATCCTAGCCGCCAATAGTTACAATTTATGGATGATCGCTTTTCCCACGGGGATTAGAGCCGCCCCATCAGGACAACACGTCCCAGTGTGTCATTCGGTTGACCCCTGCTTGTGATCCTAGCAAGATCTAGTGCAGATACTGAACTTTGTAGATAGCCAAAGGGCCGAGTAAAATTTGCAAGGTACATGCGTCTACCTGCCAAAATTAAATAAATAGTTTATTTGAATGCATAATTGCCGCAGAGCTTCTACTCAAAGAGACAAGTAAAATGCGACACACACACATTTTTTTTTAAAGTAACTAATCACCGCATTTGTTATATGAATAGCTTAGATATCCTTGTCCTCCATGCTGACCTGAATATGGATTTAGATTATATTTGTTTCACCTCACTGCGCTGGGGCGACCATCCCCAACCCAGCGCGTCCACAGGTGGCGGATCGTGGAACGGCCTCTAGATATAGAGGTTAGCTGCGAATACCCAATAAGCAGCCGCGGACCAACTGGCGGTGGGCACAGAGGGCGAGGCGGGCTCTCAGGGTGGGATCTGAGTTCCTTAGAAAAAGCCTCATATGCTCGAAGACGTGCCTGCCAAGCGAGTCAGGGGCGCTCTAACCCCTCCCTCGGGTAGGTGGAACCTGTTAGCTTTGGACAGCAGTCCATCTAGGAGACGGAAAACTCCAAATATAAACCCCCAAGTTCAAGGTGGACCAGCGTGCTAAGGAACTGGATGGCCATGGGTAAACTGGTCGTGAACGTTGGACGTCTGGCAGGCGCGTGGGGCGGCACCAGGCGTATGGACTCCTGCGGGACATCCCCTGCCTCTTCCCTAGCAAGCAGGCAATGCTAGGGCGACCGTTTATTTCCTGCAATACCCAAACTTTGCTAATGAAATTAAATCAACACGGGAATCGTCGCAGGAGCTACGGAGCACGTGCTCTGCGCTTGACACATCTTTCAGAGGCTAGCGAAGAGAGAGTGGGGAGGAGAAGACGAGGAAATGGTGTGAGAAGAAGGCATAGAAATAGGAGGACAGGCGCCAGGAGAACAAGACGAAAAGTGGAAAGACTAGATGTCAACCATGTAAGAGTGGGATACTGGAATTGTCGTAGTGCCAGGCAGAGAGGCCCTGTATTGGAGAGGCTTGTATATGATTTTGATGTCCTCATGCTCCAGGAGCTAAATACAGACAAATAGCATTGCCCTGGGTACGCCAGTTATATAAACCCTACTGGGCAGAAGAGACATGGGCATGGTCTGCTGGTGAAGGAAGGAGTGAAGCATATGGTACTTGACTTGAGCCAGTGGAATCACAGTGCAAGAGAGGTCCAGGGTATACAAATGGGCATTGGTGGCTTATGTTGGAACATCATAAATGTATATGCCACAGTGGACTATTTTGTCAGAAAGGAACACTGGGACTGGCATAAGGAATTGGAGGAATTACCAGGTGATAGGCTACTCATATGTGGAGACTTCAATGCAAGGAACAGAGATTGGGACATAGTGGATAAAACCGACAGGGAATTGCCCTTGCGGATGCCATGGTGGACTCCGATGTGGTCTGCATAAATGATGGTAGGCCGACCAGAATGGCAATGAGGCCTGGTGATGCAGACACAGCTATTGACATGGCACTTGTATTTCAGTCAGCAGTCCTTGTGGAAGTGGACTGGTTTGAATGACCATAAGAGTGATCACATGCCATGCTCAGTCCTGATCTCTAAGCCCAGGAAAGTTAAGGCTGGGAGATGGCGCAAGACCTTCCTGTATGAATGGTCGGATAGCCTTCTCAGACAGGGGGCTTGCAACAGGTATGTTAAAACTCCTTTTTTGCAACCCCCATGGTGGACCCCGGAAGTAGACCAGGATTGGAAAGCAAAGAGAGCTGCAGTGAAGCAGCTAAGGAAAGTACGACAGACACCCCGAAGCTCACGAGAGGAAGTGGACACCTCGGAAATGTCAAGAAAGACAATGTGGAGGTCTTCAAGCGCTGTGCTGCAGAGGCCAAGAAGGCAAAATAGGAATGCTTCATGAAGGACTTTGGAGGTGATAAAACACTGCGATAATTCTGGAAACTGCACAATCAAATGCAAAGAATAGTTCGGCCTATGACGGTGGGAACAATTTGTAGAGATGATGGTGTGCGCTTGACAACAGACAAAGAGAAAGGGGAGGAGTTTCTTCGGAGATTTTTAGAGCAGACCAATCATAATGATGCGGACACCAGGGAAGCAGTTAGAGAGGAATTATCTGGCACCATGAAGAATATGCATTATGAAGACATCATACGGGTTGAAGATGTTAAACATATTTTGAAAAAGGCAGAAGACACGGCACCAGGGCTCGATGGGGTTAGGTATGGCCACATGAAGGCTTTGAGCGATGCAGACCTGAAGGAGATGACCAACTGCTTTAACCAGAGCATTAGGACAGCTTCAGTACCGCAGAATTGGGTGCACAGCTATCTCATCACTCTCCCAAAACCATTCAAGGATTAATCAAAGCTTAGTGGCTTTAGGATCATCACCCTTTAAAGTACATTTGGGAAGGTTCAAGGGAAGATAGTGGCTGTCAAGCTGCAAGAGTTCTTGGAAAGGGGGAAGCTTCTTCCAAGAGGCCTGGGAAGCTACAGGCCAGGATAAGATACCTGGTCAAATGCAGCCACTTTTGCCTTTGATATTTATGAGGGGTTCCAGGGTAGACAGGAAACGATGGCGGCAGCGCTTAATCTCGAGGATACATACAATAGAGTTCGATATGATATTTTGATGACCGTACTGATGGATAAGGGGGTCAATGCCTGGTTGGTGAACTGGATAGACATTCTCGTTGGTTTGCTCTCCGTCTGGGTGCATGGACCTCAGAGCCACATATTTTAAACCCGGGACTGTCACAGGGATCAGCAATATCACCGGTGCTCTTTAATGTGTATACGAGCAAGATTGCAAACCTAGAAGCACCAGGGTCTGGATGATATTCTTGCATATAGGCAGGGGAGAGATAGGGAGCAAACAGCCCAGGAGCTACAGGCGACAGTAGACAAAGTGATTGACTGGTGCACTGAAATTAGTGCTGTCATCCACCCAGAAAAGGCAGCTGTTTTGTGATGCTCTCTGGACAACAGGATTGTGAGAGCTGATGTCCCAAGCCTCACGATAGATGGTAAAAGCGTCAACAGAGAGAACAAACTGAAGTTTCTGGGAATCACATTTGACAGGAGCCTGTCCTTCAAGGACCATGTGACAAGGTCTCAAAAGGGACTCAATGCACTTAAAACTATGGCTGCAATGGACACAGAGCAGAGAATGCTATTCACACTATACCAGCACTTGATCCTCTCAGTGGTTGATTATGGACTTGGACTGCTCACTGTCTCAAAGAGTCAGCTGGTGAAATTAGAGCGCATACAGAACGAAGCTATGCGGGTCATTCTGGGATGCACCAGAGACACCCCAGTTGTGTGTATGCGTTACATCCTCGGTTTGCCGACTGTCGCAGGTAGGCTCAAGGTGATGCAGGCGAAGGCATACCTCAGAGTAGCTGCAGACACAGATCACCCGTTGCATGAGGCTCTGGACGCCGTTAAAGGTCAGCGACTGATAAGAGGGAAATCATGAATGGCTCAGGCGGAGGATACGATCAGACAGGTGTGCCCCTTGGAGAATATTAGGAGAGGAGTGGGTAAGAGTGCCAGCGGAGCAGTCAGACTTGTGCAGAGTTATAATCACATTGAGCCGGGAGTGATGTGAATATCTACACTGATGGGTCGGTGTTGAGATGTAGGATAAGTGCCTGGGAGATCTTAGCAAAAGCTAATGGTCGACGTTTGGTGCAGGAGAGCCTGGCATATGATACCACAATATCTAGCTTAAGAATGGAGGTGGAGGCGGTCAGTGCAGCTTTCCGCTGGATCGAGAATACGATACACACACATCGTGATTGTAACTGACTCAGAAAGCATGCTGAGTAGGGTGAGGACAGGCAAGCTGCGTGCAGAGTGGCTTGCTACGCTTCGGAAGTCACGGGTGACAAGCATCGTCTGGATCTTTTCTCCGGGGCATGCTGGTGTGCTGGGGAATGAACATGCGGACAGATTGGCTGGCTCTGCAAAACTTGGTGGAGTATTGATACATGACAAGGCAGATGTGGTTGCGGCCTTGTGGGAGCATGTGTACACCTCGGAGAAGCAAATGGATCACCATGGTCTCGCAAAAATGCGACAGCGAGGGGTGACGAGGGGATCTGGCCGACGATCGACGCTCAGAGGAAAGGCGAGACGGACATATAATCAGATTGCTACTGGTACTATTAGTGTTGGAACTCTTCACTGGCTGCTGAGGATAGGGAAGGAGCGCTTAAGGGAATGCCCCGAATGCTGTGATGTCGGTTCCTAAATCAATCAATCAATCAATCAATCACCTCACTGCCTAATTTCCTGCTTTCACACATTATTTTAATTTTGTTATGCAAATTCTTGAGAAAACATAAGTAGACAACAACGTATTAATGAACAGTGAGGCTAATATTATGAAATATGAATTCATCATCATTATGTCCCATGTCAAATGGCGTCGGCGATCATGCACCCCCTTATCGACTGACACAAACTCTTTTGTACCAAACTAAGATTGGTTGTTGTCTAGGGTCTAATGCTTCTACTATCTCACTGCAGCACACATCCGCGAGTCAATTAGCAAGAGTTAATTTGCGCACATTTCCTTTTTAATGACGAATGAACACGGACACACGTAACATATACATCCAGGAACAATAATTCTCTCAGAATATATCTTCATCCCAATGGAACACTTCAAATAACACTGCCTCTCAAGGCCTACTAAATCTCCTCCAACACGACAGGTATACTAGCCTCTCTCCAGGCCCGAATTCACTCGATCGACCCACTCTGGGTCTTGAATTCAACTCACTATCCCTGGAAAACCACAGTGCGGAGTTCTCTTCCTAACTCCGTCACAATTCTTCACTTTCTCAGACCACCGACCTACTCCTAGTCGGGTCTCAACTCAACTCCATAAAACAATCCGACCCTCTCTCGGTCTCAACTTCAACTGCCCCCTACAGTGTTTGTCACTGTCTTTTTAACCCTTCTTGCAGCCCTCCCTAGGCTCCACACACACTAACCCACAGCTCAAACTGTCTACCTCAAAATCACACTAGCCAGCTGAATTCTCCTCAACTGCCCCTTCCATCACTGTCCTCTCATTTGACCCCTCCGGGGACTTACTACCGGGCCCCATTTTACCTCGTGAACTTGTTTATGTGTACCATTGCTACTCAGGTCACTCACCTTACTGATAGTGAACCCAGGCATGTGGTACTACCCCCTCCTCAAAAGAAAACATCGTTTTCAAATGATGGGAGACTAATACTATCAAATATGTGACCCAGACACCTTGCCTGGGTAACCGTAAGTATGAATATATCTCACTCCAGCTACCACACTAAAAACTACATCAAATAGTCATAGTAAACACCCATATTACCCACACATCAATACAACCCACTTTCCATCTTGTGTACCAATGCATGAGCTCATACATCGCATAATCATCAACATATCATAGAGAAACATATTTGTGTACCAGCAGGTCTTTTACTATCTTTAAGAAGACACAAACTATTTGTGTACCGACCCTATATCAGATGGTTCTTTTCCTGCATCAAACATCCGCCTATTCCTGTCGATGATGAATCCGTTCCCGTCGCTGAAGAAACTACAACTGAAGACAGCAGCACCAAGGAGATGCAGCCAAGATCACCAGAGACCTCCACACAGGAGGACACAACATCAAAAGAGGACGTCACCGGCAAAATACTGCTAAAAAGACAAGCGTTGGAGAAGCCAAATTGTCGGCGCTACCAACAGAAAAGATACTGTGTCTGTTGGAAAACGAGATAGGAAGAAACAGCATCGACAACCTGCGCAAGACACCTAATGGAATAGTGGTCTCCATGAACAAAAACCCAAAGGCCACATCACTTACACAGAAGATAGTAAAACAAGAGAAAGTCGTCATCAAGCTTCCCCACGGCATCTTAGTGGAAGCCACCCAGCATCGCACAAGCAAACGATGGGTCCTCAAGGGTCATGAGAGATCAAGAAGAGACAAGGCAGCAGGTTAGACAGAGGGGACTCCTAGAAGTGTCAGGTCGAAGATTGTGTTGTATAGTTATGTTTCCTACCCTAATAAACTTGTAGAAGTTCTGATTCGAAGATTTAATTATGTTTTCCATCAATCTGTTCAAATAAGGATGAACCTACGACAGGTCCAGCAAACCGGTAGGGGATTTATTTGTTCAAGTACTGTTGTTCAAGAATTATGGATGCAATTGAAAGAAAAACGTAACTCTATCAGCGTTCACGCCGGAAAAACCACATCGAATAAGCTACTAATAGCAGCTACATTTAAATTACGAAACAGATAGGAGATATTCTGGACTTGGAATGTTACTGGTCTAGGCAATAAGGAACCAGCTCTGGTAGAGTTTATGAAAATATTGAAATATTCAATTTTTAGAACTCGCAGATACAGATACAAGGAAAAAATGGACAGAACACAAAACGAACACATGAAGGTTACGTTCTTATATGGAGTGGCGTCGATCAGCGAGCTACAGCTAAACATGGAGTGGGTTTCTTGTTACATCCAGAAAACGCGAAAGCCATTATCAACACATAATTTAAATCGGAAAGAATAATACTAGTACAGATCAAAGAAGGAAATAGAATAACAACTTTTATACAAACATACGCCCCATGTAACCTCACTTACAGCGACAAAGACAAAGAAGAGTATTTTTATAAACTTGCAGAAACGTTAAAAAATGTCAGGGAGACAGATGAACTTATTGTGATTGGTGATTTCAACGGAAGAATAGGCACACGAAGAACACCGTGGAATGAATGCATGGGTACATCAGCGATACAGAGACTGAATGTAACAGCAATGGTCAACACCTACACAACATATGCTCCGAACACGGACTAATAATAGCAAATAGTTTTTTTTTTGTTTTTTGGACATCGTCATAGCCACACCAAAACCTGATATAAATGGAATGACATAGACCAAGTATCGCAAATTGACTTTATTCTACTGAGGAAGTCAGAAAGAAGACTATTATTAGATTCAAGAGCACTCCCAAATACAGACGTATAGGAGGCTTCAGGAGTTGAGTTAAGAACCGACATCACTGCACTCAGGACATTCCCATACGTGCTCAGTCCCCTCGTTCAACAACCAACGAGTTGTCATACTACTAATCGTACCCACCGATGCCTGATTAAAAGTTCTCCTGGTCTTCCCTCTCTGTTTTGAGATTATCCCAGAACCCGTGCCAATCCCCCTCAATCTCATTCTTTCCACATATGGGTTCTCAGTTTGTTCCTCTGCTTTCTCCACCTGTTCCCACAAGCGCACAACCACCTCCCCCTTGTCCATAGGCAAGATACCACCAAGAGGTGCATTCCCTATCAGCCTGTTCATTCCCCCGTACACCCGCTTGGCCAGGGCAAAATATCCATACAATTCTCACAATCTGTGACCTCTGAAGCGAGGAGAGCCATTCCACACGAAACATTCCTTTCTCCACCTTGCTAAGCATATTCTTTGAATCCGTAATGAACACAACGTGTGTTGCAGTAGTCTCCTCTAGCAACCGCCGGAATGCCGCTGTTACTGCCCCCACCTCCATTCTCATGCTGGAGGTCGTAGTCTCATATGCCAGGCTCTCCTTTTTCAAGACTCACCCAATAGCCTTTGCAATAAAGCCCCAGCCACTACGTCTGCTTTTCACCACTGACCCATCGATGTAGATGACTATGTCACCTTGATGGGTGTTGCTCTGGATCAGCTGTTGCAATTCAAACTCAGTGCGACCCGCTGCCCATTCTCTGCACTCACGACCCAGTGTTATTATTACATTGTGCCAGTCCGTCATGTCATCCGGAACTTCAACCCACTCTCTTCCACGATTGATGGTCTCTAGATCACACACCTGACGTATAGAAAGTTCTGCCTGTGCCATCCAGGACCTGCCTCGTCTTAGTCTATGACCCTTTACAATATCCATTGCTGCATGCAGCGGGCGGCCCTGTCTGCGGCAACTCTCAGGTACCATTTGACCTGAAGGACCCTATGTCTATCCGTCATTGTCGGTAGCGCCAGGATATGCCTCATGCAGAAAAATTGGTGTGTCCTTTGTGCACCCCAGTATTAACCGCATGGCAGCATGGGAAAGGCTTCAGGAAAATACGGTTAAAGACGAATTCAGTCAAGAAATCAAAACACTTCATAAGAACATCCCTTATGACTACTCAAGTGTAGATAAGGAAAGAACTATTTTCAAGGTGCCACGCTCGACACACTGGATAATAATCGTGGAAAAAGGAAAGTAAGGCAGGACAAAAGATTAAGAACAGCTTGGTGGAACAACATATTTAAAGATAGCATATTCAACAAGAATGTAGCGTTCAAAAAATGGATCACAACTAAATCTGAATAAGACTATGTTACGTATACGATAGCACGACGAAATGCCAAACGAACAATTAGAGCATCTAAAGATGAATCTTGGAGAATATACGGTGAACAGCTGGCCACCCAACAAAGGACAAATGCCACCCAAAAGAATTTTTATAAACGTGTCAATACGATGAGAAACAGAGATGCATGCTACAACACAACCACCATCACAAACAGCAAAAGAGGTATACCAATATTTAATCCACAGCAAAGACTAGCGAGGAGGGCAGAATACTTTCAAGAATTACTTAACCCCACACATAACATAGAAAACCTCACTTTTGTACCTAAAAGCCATGGACAAACCAAATTTTATACCTGCAGAAGTCAAAACAGTTATACAGAAAAGTCCTAAAACCAAATCACCAGGTCCAGATGGAATAACCACAGAAGCTATTCAGGCCTATGGGAAAACAGGAGTTAAATGGGTTAACAAGACTTTTTTTAATATAGCATGGGAAGAAAGAAAAGTCCCAGGTGATTGGCAAAAGGCAATAACAGTACCAATATCAGTAGGTGTATAATAGCGGTTTGAGCCGTAGTCGAGGGGGTACCCTGCGCGTCGAGGTCCAGGGTAGCGTCGTATCAATCAAATACACACCCCAACACATGTCTGATTATTGGTGGTGGGAACCCTCGGACCCCCAAGGGGTCCAGCGGTTTGAGCCGTAGTCGAGGGGGTACCCTGCGCGTCGAGGTTAGCCCAGCACATGTTTGACTGGTGGATACCTCCAAGGCTAGACCAGGCCGCCCACACTGAGACACCTATTAGAGAGATATGCTATTACCTGTTGACTCGCGTGCTTGTTGCTGTAGCTGTTTAGGTGTAGGCATATGTTTTTGATGCACTCACTCGTTCACCTGCAAACTCACAACGCAATACTCTATTTAGAGTAAGAGTGAATATATTATATCACGATGGGGATTGCAAAGAATACCTGTAAATTAATTATACACAGCTCGACGGGGCTCTATGGTCGGCGGTGCAGGGAAGATCACTATAAGGTTCACCTAGCCCAGATGCGGAGGGGTGGCACGCCCACAAAACCATGCCGCGAGTGTGGGAAGGGAGTCACCAACTACAAGACATTATGTAGGGGCTGTGGGTTTTGTCAAGAATACTACAAAGACAGATACTACCAAAAGGTATAACTGTACAGATCTTAAATACGCCGTCTGGCTAGGATCACAATATTCTAACGGCGCGCGCAGCACCACAACTATTAGAGAAATACACTCACACAATAGTGCACCGTATATCATGGACCAAACCATGCCTACACTTAAGCAGCTACAGCAACAAGCACGCGAGTATGGGATGCCATACAGTGGGAGGAGGAAAGCCGTCCTCGAGAGGGAAATAGCCCAGGCGCGTGATTGGGTTCGCACAGTCCGACTTGAGCGAGCCGCCACCACCTGGCAATATCCAGCACTCCGAGGACAGCTCCAGGATGAGGCCCAACCTGCACAGGAGTGGGAACAACTTGAATCTGAGATTACCGCCACCCTACGATATGGGGCCCAACGTAGACCAGTTGTTGTACCACCGAGGCCGCGAGCCAGTCATCGAGCGCACATCCTGCGCCACGAGTTAGCCGCCGAGCGCCCCATCCCAAAGCCACGCACATCCATCATGCGCCGCGAGCCAGCCGCCGAGCGCCCCATACCAAAACCACGCACACTCTTTTTGCGCCGCGAGCCAGCCGCTGAGCGTCCCATCTCAAAACCACCCACATCTCGCAGCGAACCAACCGCCCAGCGCCCCATCGAACCACCCGCCAACCAACCAGGGCCACTTGAGACAGGCTACCTGTCATACAACAACCCATTGGAATATAGAGTTGTGCGTGATGATGCATGGGGTTTGGTGGATTACCGGGCGACGGTACCAGAGTGGCACATACACCCAGACGCTAGAGGGTTCCTTGATCGTATGTGAAAAAAGAACTTAGGCATGAACTGTATAAGGACAGTCTGTTCGGCCGGCGTGAATACAAGTGCACACAGATAGCCATACGAAGTAAGTGTCACCAGATCGGGGTCTATGAGATGAATAAAACCTCCCTCAGCCACATGGACACAAAAAGATGGATTTGCGCCGACGGTGTTACCACCAGGGCCTATGGACATATCACCACAGAGCGTGAAATAGAACGCAAGTTCATCAAGCTCTTTGGTCTAGAAACCAACACAGGATGAGCCACCTCACAATGCTCCATCTCGTGGAATGGCCGCACCCACCTTCCAGACACAGGACCGTGCGCATTTCCTCAAGAAACCTTGTCACCCCTTTGCGCCGAACCAAGGGAGGTGCGTATGGGTGCTAGGGGTACCCTTCTGTCTGGTTGTGTCTGTGTGTCTATGTGTCTATGTGTTGGTGTCTGTTTGTCTCTCTGTCTGTGTGTCTGTCTGTGTGTCTGTCTGTGTGTCTGTCTGTGTGTCTGTCTCTGTGTCTCTGTATCTGTTTCAGCGTCTGTGTCTGTCTGTCTGTGTGTCTGTCTGCCTCTGTATCTGTCTGTCTCTATGTCTGTCTGTCTGTCTGTCTCTGTGTATCTGTGCGTCTATCTGTATCTGTGTCTGTGTGCCTGTATGTCTCTGTGTCTGTCTGTATCTGTCTCTGTGTTTTTCTGTCTGTGTCTGTCTCTGTGTCTGTCTGTCTTTGTGTCAGTCTCTATGTCTGTGTATCTGTCTGTGTGTCTGTCTGTCTGTCTCTATGTCTGTGTGTCTGTTTCTGTTCTCACCGCAGAAGTTGCCAGACTTGGTGGGCCCACCGAGCTCGAGAAAATACAATCCCCAATGTTCTGCCGCCTCGGCGATATTCAAACCACAAAAAAGAAGGCTCGCCTGGCCGTGCTAACAACCATTTGCAAATAGAATACCTTGGGCGGCATACCTAGTAGGCCACAAACCCACCTGGGATACAAAACACATAACCGCCACCACAACCCACAACATACAGTTCTGCATACTCTGGGGAGATCCACACCGCTGCCGTCTCGCGCGAAATATGGCCCAAGATAGTAGCCGGACCCTTCCACTCGGCAGCCCGCCGTTCAAGCACCCCAAGATCTACCCACTCATGCTTCTCTGCCCGGCTATCGTATTCGGCCTGGGCAACACGAAATTGTTCGTATACAAATTGGGGGTACACCCTCCTCGTACAAACTCCATCTCACAACCAACCATAGGGGTTCACCGCGTCCTGTTGTGAATGTAGTTATTAGATTATATGTTGTGTTTTTTTTCTGATGAAGGCTAATCGTCGCAGCGTCCTGTATGTATTATAATCCAGTTATGCAAAGCCGCACTTTACACAGCAGTTCCTTTCACTAATGTAGGCTATACGGTTGTAAGACACTTGGTATCTCAAGTGGTTTTTTCCTGTCAACGCGCGTGTGTTGCAAAGGGGGAGATGCAAACGTGCCGAGTTGTGTTGCAAAGGGGGAGATGCAAACGTGCCGAGTTTTGTTGCAAAGGTGGAGAAGCAAGCGTGGCGAGATGCTTTTCTGAAAGCTTGTAAAAAAGACGTCCACATTCCGAAGTCACAAGTTTGTGACTTCGGCATGCGGGGAATGCGGAAGTATAAAGCTTGAGACGGTTGAGACGATGCTCAGTATCTCATGCGCGCCCCGGGCCTGTGTGCGCTCGTGCGTGCGTGTGTTCGCGTGCGTGCCCCCTCACATGTGCTACCCCCCCCCCCCTGGCTAGAACTAAAAGCCCCATTATACACCTACAAGCCAAGTAGCTGCCTAGCACCTACTAGCATCTACCTAGCATCTACCTAGCACAAGCCAAGCAGCTGCCTAGCACTACCCTAGGTGCTAGGGTGTAATATGGTAGCTATCTAGATCCTTTGTGGTAGAGCCTATCGAACCTCCTCGGCTAGCACATAGATTCGAGCCTTCCAAGTTATACAATGGAGTCTGCACGTTCCATTGCACGAGTTCTACCCACCCCCATACTGTTGCAGACTCTCCATCTTCGTAGGTGGTCTTTGTGGTGCTGCGTAGACCTACTAGTTTTCCATTTTTCGTTTTCGAGATGTGGAGTTGGAAAAGAAAGCCGTGCACGCGGTGAACCCCTATGGTTGGTTGTGAGATGGAGTTTGTACGAGGAGGGTGTACCCCCAATTTGTATACGAACAATTTCGTGTTGCCCAGGCCGAATACGATAGCCGGGCAGAGAAGCATGAGTGGGTAGATCTTGGGGTGCTTGAACGGCGGGCTGCCGAGTGGAAGGGTCCGGCTACTATCTTGGGCCATATATCGCGCGAGACGGCAGCGGTGTGGATCTCCCCAGAGTATGCAAAACTGTATGTTGTGGGTTGTGGTGGCGGCTATGTGTTTTGTATCCCAGGTGGGTTTGTGGCCTACTAGGTATGCCGCCCAAGGTATTCTATTTGCAAATGGTTGTTAGCAGGGCCAGGCGAGCCTTCTTTTTTGTGGTTTGAATATCGCCGAGGCGGCAGAACATTGGGGATTGTATTTTCTCGAGCTCGGTGGGCCCACCAAGTCTGGCAACTTCTGCGGTGAGAACAGAAACAGACACACAGACATAGAGACAGACAGACAGACACACAGACAGATACACAGACATAGAGACTGACACAAAGACAGACAGACACAGAGACAGAAAAACACAGAGACAGATACAGACAGACACAGAGACATACAGGCACACAGACACAGATACAGATAGACGCACAGATACACAGACATACAGATAGACTGACAGACAGACAGACACAGAGACAGAAAGAGAGACACAGAGACAGAGACAGACAGACACAGAGACATACTGGCACACAGACACAGAAACAGAGAGACGCACAGATACACAGACATACAGAGACAGACGGATACAGAGGCAGACAGACACACAGACAGACAGACATAGAGACAGACAGATACAGAGGCAGACAGACACACAGACAGACAGACACAGACGCTGAGACAGACACACAGACAGACACACAGACAGACACACAGACAGACACACAGACAGACACACAGACAGAGAGACAAACAGACACCAACACATAGACACACAGACACATAACCAGACAGAAGGGTACCCCTAGCACCCATACGCACCTCCCTTGGTTCGGCGCCCAGGGGTGACAAGGTTTCTTGAGGAAATGCGCACGGTCCTGTGTCTGGAAGGTGGGTGCGGCCATTCCACGGGATGGAGCATTGTGAGGTGGCTCATCCTGTGTTGGTTTCTAGACCAAAGAGTTGATGAACATGCGCTCTATTTCACGCTCTGTGGTGATATGTCCATAGGCATTGGTGGTAACACCATCGGCGCAAATCCATCTTTTTGTGTCCATGGGGCTGAGGGAGGTTTTATTCATCTCATAGACCCCGATCTGGTGGCCCTTGCTTCGAATGGCTATCTGTGTGTGCTTGTATTCACGCTGGCCGAACAGACTGTCCTTATACAGTTCATGCCTGAGGTCCTTTTTCACAACTACTCTGGCTTTCTTGATGTTGGTGGCTTCTAGGATTGAGTACATCTTTGGTATGAGGCCGATGAACTCACCTATGGTAAGGCTGCAGCATTCGTCTGTGAATTTGCCGACCACCTTTTTGTTTGCTGTCGAATAGTTGGAGTGGTCTCGTGGGTAGTATGAGAAGTCGTACCAGTCGGGGTGGGCTTTCATGTCTGCGTACACATCGTCGGTCTTGTGACAAAACGGCGGTTTATCTGTCTTTTGTCGGCGGGATTCCGCACAATTTTGGCGTGTCATCGGGGACTTTCCCGGTTATAAATAGACCGAGGGAAGTCGATGAGATTTTCCGTCTAGAATCGTCTCGAAACACCGGGATTTAACTGACCCGGGAGGCCGAGTGCTTCCACAAATTCCCGTGCGGAAAGATCTAGACATTCTAGTGCGTGAAATGAATGTTGTCCGTGAAGTTGACTTTCATCAAGGAGCAATCTTTTCACGTGCTCTTTGGGATGCGTGTTGGGGATAGGAGGCTAGAATAGGCATTCACTTTCTGACTCTCGAGGTCAGCAGACGCATGGCTCTGTGAGGCCAATTGTTTAGCGTCGCACCCAACCAAGTTGCAGCTGACTGTTATCACCATACGGCATGTTTGCCCATGAACAGTTCTGGTAGCCGACTGGAGGCTGATTCACGCAATTCAGGTATTTACTTGGTTATTTAATTTAACTTTGTATTTGTTCACAAAACGCAATCGTTCTAATCTCATTAAATATGGGGTTGTCTTTGCATTGCTAATGAGCAACCGATCCATAACGTCGTTGAGAAGCGAGGGCGAATACACTGGCGTGTGTCGCGTTTGTTGACAAGCGTGTATAGTTGTGTCACCGGCTTGAAATATAGGCCTGTGATATTGGCGTATTGTGTTCAACTAGTATTTACCATGTGTGGCAAATTGTTGCATTTACTATGTTGCTGTTTCTATAATTGGACAGTTACTAGTGTTGAATATGAACCTCTTATGCCAGTCAGTAGTTGAATCTAGAAGAACTGTGGGATAGACAGGTAAGTTGCTAGGTGGAGATTCAGACAGGAATGTGATAGCTACTAAGTAAAGAGAGCACTTAGTGCTGAGCCACAGTGAATGATGTAACTATTGTGCGTTAACGTAATAGTGAATTCATTTTGTGGGACTGTGGAATTCTGTGAGAAGGTACGTTCTTCATTGATGATATATATATATATATATATATATATATATATATATATATATATATATATATATATATATATATATATATATATATATATATATATATATATATATATATGATGTGTCATGATGTGTATATATATTAGGTCATGTTATTTGATACTTCTAGGGGCAATACCGAACGCCGAGTGGTTCGACGCGTGATAACAATGCGTTACCGTCGCGATGGAAACATGCGTTCTTAATTCTTGTCTTTACTGTCCTGTTCTTTCATGCTTGCACAAGTGCGTCAGTGCTGGTGTGATAGAAGTATGGAAGGACAAAAGAAGGTTGTGTGAGACACGGGGACATATGGAATATAGGGATTGATAACAAGTTATGAGAGTATGGAACTGACATACCAGTCCAGTCATGAAGTTCGGCCAGGCCAAGGCTAATCCACTTGGAAGGTCAGAGCGGGAGCAGAACCCTTGGAACATGTGGGGAACATGTTTTACCGAGAAGACTTCTTGACTCTAGGGAAGAGTCTAATAACAAGAGTTTCGCTATAGGGTGGGCAGGATGTCCCACCAGCGAACCGGAGTGTGTAGATACGATGTGTGATCATGTATTATCCCTATATCCCAAGGGATGGTGCATTGATCGTTAGGATGTTTACTATTGAATATGTATAATGTAAGGAACGAGTCCAGGGACTCCTCACCTTAGTGCTTAGTTCTGTTAACTCTAGAACTAGGATAACTGATTACTATAACTAGTGACGTTAGCGACAACTGGTAGATGAAAAGGGATAGGTGAGACATACGATCATACTCGTCATTCTGATAACTTACTCTGTTTGACGTGCTGTTCTTTTGAGGCCATCTGACATTGACGGAAACCCATGCTTTACTACTCTCAATATAGAGATAATGCTCTAGTTATTTGAATAACTAATTAGCATGACTGAAGGTTGAGTAATCAGTGATAGGATGCATGTGGACCAATGTTTGGGGCCGAATAATCTCACCGATCGCTCTTCCTTTCAGGAGTTGCCTGTTGAGGAACCAGCATACTACAATTGTTGTTTGCCTGAAACCACTTCGTGTACCATAGCGAAGGGTAGAATCTCTTACTTACCGCGCCTGACTAAACCACACCATGCGAAAGGGTGAATCATCCTGATTGAATGTTCATCAACAAGTGATTCCAGTGCTCTGAAATTAAACATGTGGGACATGATGGTTTGTGTCGTTTTCTGAGTTTGAAGATGCTCTATTTCAGCAATAGGTTCAGCAACCTGAGTAATCACGCTCAAGTAAAAGAGACCATAGTCTATATATGGAATGATGTGGCTAGGTTTACCCAGTGAAGTGTATCAAGGTGGGGTACTCTCAGCTCTGGGAGCTCATCAAGTCCAAGTCTCTTATGGCTTCGCCTAAACGTCGGAAACTTGAAGCAAGATTAGCACATAACCTTGTGCTCTTCCTACGGTAGCTTTAGTGGCAGGTCATGATGAGACCTACACCGGCTAACGTATTATGAAGGCCAAAAGTGTTATCAGGTGTAGCGGACAACTAAATATTGTCCAATTGAACATTGTTGCCATCCATTGTGTTTGATCTAAATAGCATCACTATCGAGAGACAAGTAACTATTGTCCAACTGAACATTGTTGCTACAGACAGTGTGAAATATGTGTTTGATTCAAATAGTGTCATTACAGAGTTATGAACCGGGAAGTGTTTTCCCATTTGACTCTAGTAAACTATCAGCAGAACTCTACTATTACCCAACCAGGGGTACGTGCTACTACTCAGGGACCATTAGATTGGTTATTGGTTACAGACCTTTAGTGAAGTCGTACAATTACCCAACCAGGGGTACGTGCTTTTACTGAGGGACCATTAGATTGGTCATTGCCTACAGACATTTCTTCAAGTCTATTATAACTGGGGTCAACCTCCAGGAGGAGGGTCTCCCAGCCAGGCTGTCTATATAGAACTGTGTAGTGACTTTAACAGTGACTCATTAGGATGTGATTGAGTTGCAATTCGTCCAGTGATTGTGATCCTTGAGTTAACGCCTCTTGTGATCAATCCAAAGTCTGGGGACGGAGTGGTCTCCAAGGTTCTAGTCATCTCACTGGAAGGAAGCCGGGTGAGTGGTGGACTGACTGGACGGGACACCTGCATTCAATATACTTCTCTCCCTTATGATGATTGAGCCATATCTCTGATTCTGTCTCTACTCTATCATCTACTTGTGTAAATATATTATTCTATGAGGGTGTTTATTTCAGTTCTATATTCTCAAGGGTATAATAAACGTTGTGTATGTTGACATACTCTTTGTACAATTATTGAGGGTGGTCTCGGACGATGCCAAATTGTTCATTGCCCCAAGGGAGTAGGTAGATAGAGGGGGTCTAGAATCTGGAGGGGCTTGTAGACGTAATTAACTAATACGAGGTCAACAGCAGAGAAAACAGTGTATCTACCTGTCCCGCGCCTGGGGTCAGAATACACGGGAGTGCTAGAGACACCTCGGGTGTGGTTAACTCTCACTACCCAAGGCGATCTTGTCACACTCCAGATACAGTGTGGGGGCTCCTCCGGGATTATTCCAAGATATCTGTGTGTTCTAGGAACCTCGCGCAGGGATACTGACTTAGTCTATATCCTCTACTATCAGTCTACATAAGATTCTACTACTTCTACCTATCTCATAACTCATTGACAGATATTTGTGTTGAGGTGTTTAGTTAATGCTATTAGTTAGTGCTTCATTGTATTGCTTGGCACACACACATACACTGAGGTAACCACATCGCATAGTCAACATGTCTACCCAAGAGTTAGACTTAGCCAAAGTTCAGGCAACTGGGCATAAGTTAGGTCTAGAGGGAGATGCATTGAAATCCTATGTGCAAGAGGTGGAAAGAAATTTTCGCCAAGAGGAAAGAGGGAGCAGGAGAGCAGAAAGAGACCTTGAAGCCAGTAAAGTGGCTCTGAAGGAAAAGAAGATAGTAGCTGACAGCGAGATGAAACAGCTTGAGTTGGAAGCCGACAGAGAGAGAGACGTGACCATGAGTATCGAATGAAGATACTTGAGGCACAAGCACCTGCTACTGGGGTAACTGATGGAGCTGTGGAAGGAGGTGTACCTCTTGGCTCAGAGTCAACCAGTAGACGTGACTACCAGGCTATGAAGTGGCCTTTACAGCCGTTCAAACCCGAGAAAGAATGGATAGATCAGTACTTGGTGAAGTACGAAGCTATGTCTATTGCAATGGGGTTAGACAAACAGAAATTGTGTTTGAAACTCTCCCAGGGACTTCGAGGCGCCGGTTAAGAGGTGTATGCACGCTTTCCACCGGGTTTACAGAATGATTACCCGGCATTGAAAGCGGCTCTCTTGAAAAGATTTGAAATCACAGCGTACTCATACAGACGGAAGTTTAGAACTTCGAAGCGTGAACCTGGTGAACTGTTTTCAGTATACAGTGTGAGGTTAAAAACATACCTTCTTAAATGGATGGCCTTGGCTGGATTTAAAGAGGAGTATGAAAGTTTGCGTGAGTTGATGGTTGTAGATCAGATGCGAATGCAAATGTCGAAACCCTTGCGAAACTTCTTAGGTGAGAATGGGGCTGAGAGATTAGATATAGTCACCAAGTTAGGTGAAAGATACGTTGAAGGCTATGGTGAGACTGGAGACACCAGTCCAGCTGATCCGAGATCGAAAGATAAGGATCAAGGTAAGTTAAAGAAGGCAGCAAAGAAAGATAAAGGTTCTGTTGAACAGATGACAAAGTAAACTCTTTAGAGAAGACCTCTAACGTCAACCCAGGTAAGAATAGCTCACCCAGCTCTCCAAAGAGGAAGTGGAGTAAACGGTGGTGCAAATTATGCAAGTCCAGCACTCACCGTACGAGTGAGTGCAAGAGTAAGCTCAAGGACTTTCACTTTGCTTGTCTTGCAGAGGTTAGGGATAGACCATGCAGGAAAGTAAAGTCGGTTAATGGGAATTCTGAACCTAAGAGACCTCCAGTGGTTGAGAGAGTAGAAGTGAACGGGCAACAGGTGATGTGCCTCTATGACACAAGATTACAATTTCCTGCTGTAATTGCATCACACCTGACAGGCCCAGAGCAACTCACCGGGGAGATAACGGAGATACAGCCAGCCTGTAGGAGGGCTGTAGCGTTACGTTGCCCGATTGCCAATGTGGAGATTCGGAGCAAGTACGTTACTGGACGCATTCAGGCGGCAGTAGTACCGGATCCTTATTATCCCATGATCCTTGGCCGGAAGTACGTGTTTCTGGGCGAACCAAAACATCCTAGCATCCATAAGTCTAGGCAGGCCAGATTTTCAGAGGAAGAGGGTCTAGAAACGGTAAGTCTCCGGAAAACTCACCCGGATGTGATGAGTACTGCTCAGAGCAAGGATGCGACGCTGTGTCCTTGTTCGGAAAGGTTGTCCATTGATGTTAACCCGTTAACTCAGGGTAAGTTCAGCTCTGGCAACCGGTCACAGTTAATTCAGACCGGATCAGAGAAACGGCAGAAGGAACGTAAGTTAGTTCCTGAAAGCTTTAGAGCTAATCTGCTGCGAACGGTACATGTCAGGTACCCAACCGGACATTTGACTGTAGGGGCAACCAGTAAGTGTCTTTCCCGGTACTATTGGTGGCCGGGAATGACAGGCGACGTGCGCAGATATCTCAGGTCTTGTCCTGAGTGCCGTAAATGCACACATGAGAAACGGACGAAGACGAAGATATCCTTAGCAGTTGGAGACCGAGTTCTAGTACTACTCCCAATCGAGGGGAATGAATTCGAAATCGGGTGGCAGGGCCCATTCCTAGTGGATAACGTGGGGCTCCACAAGCACTATGGAGTGGCGATCCTGGGAAAGTCTTCTACTTTCCATTCTACTCTCCTCATGCGCTATGAGGGGAAGCCCGATGATAAGTCTGCACACCCAAGGGAGCAAAGTTTCGCTGAGAACGCGGTTCGGGGTTCAGGTCAGGTTGCGGAAAGCCTGTCACACCATAGGTAGTCCTATATGTATGAGCAGGTACCTTCTTCGGTTCAGCCCGGTGATCAGGGGAACATGACCGACCAAAAGAACACCCGCAGTGCTAGCTACACTGAGAACCGTGGTCGGAAGAGGTGGGTTGTGTCGGAACGTACATAGACCACTGGTTCCTCAAACCGACCGTATGCAGTCTAGCTGGGTCTTCGAAGGGGGAAGCTGGAGTTGCTGAAGACCAGTAAACTCTGGCAGGAGCGATCGTTAAATCAGGTCGAGACGGGAGCTCTGATCCGCAAGACACTGCGAGATGCCCGATCGCAGTAGCGGAGTAGGCGTTCATCACCCGTGATACTTAATAACTTGTCACCCCACCAAAGGTGGTAAAAGTATCCTATGAAATATTGTCGGGTTAGACTTCCTCACCCAACATCCGGTCTCTAAGAGAGAAGATGGAACGACATAGACAGCTTCCGCGAAGAAGTGGAACGACGGGGTCGATCCTCTTAAAGTGGGGGTCTATGTGACAAAACGGCGGTTTATCTGTCTTTTGTCGGCGGGATTCTGCTTTATTTTGGCGTGTCATCGGGGACTTTCCCGGTTATAAATAGACCGAGGGAAGTCGATGAGATTTTCCGTCTAGAATCGTCTCGAAACACCGGGAATTGACTGACCCGGGTTGCCGGGTGCTTCCACAAATTCCCGTGCGGAAAGATCTAGAAATTCTAGTGCGTGAAATGAATGGTGTCCGTGATGTTGACTTTCATCAAGGAGCACTCTTTTCTCGTGCGCTTTGGGATGCGTGTTGGGGAAAGGAGGCTAGAATAGGCATTTACTTTCTGACTCTCGAGGTGAGTAGACGCATGGCTCTGTGAGGCCAATTGTTTAGCGTCGCACCCAACCAAGTTGCAGCTGACTGTTATCACCATACGGCATGTTTGCCCATGAACAGTTCTGGTAGCTGACTGGAGGCTGATTCACGCAATTCAGGTATTTACTTGGTTATTTAATTTAACTTTGTATTTGTTCACAAAACGCAATCGTTCTAATCTCATTAATTATGTGGTTGTCTTTGCATTGCTAATGAGAAACCGATCGATAACGCCGTTGAGAAACGAGGCCGAATACACTGGCGTGTGTCGCGTTTGTTGACAAGCATGTGTAGTTGTGTCACCGGCTTGAAATATAGGCCTGTGATATTGGCGTATTCTGTTCAACTAGTATTTACCATGTGTGGAAAATTGTTGCATTTACTATGTTGCTGTTTCTATAATAGGACAGTTACTAGTGTAGAATATGAACCGCTTATGCCAGTCAGTAGTTGAATCTAGAAGAACTGTGGGATAGACAGGTAAGTTGCTAGGTGGAGATTCAGACAGGAATGTGATAGCTACTAAGTAAAGAGAGCACTTAGTGCTGAGCCGCAGGGAATGATGTAACTATTTTGTGTTAACGTAATAGTGAATTCATTTTGTGGGACTGTGGAATTCTGTGAGAAGGTAAGTTCTTTATTGATGATATATATATATGTATATGATGTGTCATGATATATATATATATATATATATATATATATATATATATATATATATATATATATATATATATATATATATATTAGGTCATGTTATGTGATACTTCTAGGGGCATTACCGAACGCCGAATGGTTCGACGCGTGATAACAATGCGTTACTGTCGCGATGTAAACATGCATTTTTAATTCTTGTCTTTACTGTCCTTTTCTTTCATGCTTGCACAAGTGCGTCAGTGCTGGTGTGATAGAAGTATGGAAGGACAAAAGGAGATTATATGAGACACGGGGACATATGGAATATGGGGATTGAGAACAAGTTATGAGAGTATGGAACTGACATACCAGGCCAGTCATGAAGTTCGACCAGGCCAAGGCTAATCCACTTGGAAGGTCAGAGCGGGAGCAGAACCCTTGGAACATGTGGGGAACATGTTTTACCAAGAAGACTTCTTGACTCTAGGGAAGAGTCTTCTTCTCTTCTTCTTTTCGTTCATCCGGAGTGTTTTTTCAGATGTGATTGCGGTGTGCGTTAGGCACCCTTGGGTTGAATACCCTTAGGTCACACATCCGGCTTTCGCGTGCATTTTTGACCAGGTTAGCAATCCTTGGAGACTCTCACTTTTGTGGTACCGTCCACATCCCAGCTGGTCAAGTTCGAACAGTCGAGGACTTCAGTCATCCCTCAAGAGAAGGAAGGCACAGTCCATAGCATTTTCCGCCATCCTAGGTTGCTTCCATAGTTGCAGGGCCAACACATAACGCCCTGATACTGGGCTCACCGAGGGAATGGTCACGTCATGCTCATGGCTGCTTTAATTCCTCACTTCAATATATTGGGCTTTTCGTTCGCCCCGGGCCGTTCCTGCACAAACCAGACAGGTCTGCAGAAGGTATTCACTCAGCGAGGTTTCGCACATGTGCTTGTCGTTGCGCCCGTCAGAGCTGTTCCAGGCACGACAGACATTCGGAAAAACTACCTAGTCAGAGCTGTTCCGAACAAGAGCGGCCTTCGGAAACTAGGTAGTCAGAGCTGTTCCTAGCACGGGAGACATTCGGACGAGACATTTCACTCGGACGTAAATGCGTAGTGTCAATTTTTAGTTTGCCACCCGTAGGACGACACTTTCGACTTCCGGCGGGCATTTTTTAGTGAGGTTAGCCTTCCTCTGGTTTCGAGACACGTTAGACTGTTGTAATGTAACCAACATCTCAGCTGGTCAAGATAGATCGATCATCGATATCGTGGTCTGCCCTCAAGGGAAGGCAGGGGCAGACCATGGTCATTATCTCGCTATCCAAGGAGGCTTCCATAATTGCAGAGCCGGCACATATTGCTCTGAGACTGGGCTCACCCAAGGAGTTTCCACGTCCTGCTCATGGCTGCTTTACTTCCTCACTTCCATGTGTTGGGCATCCCACTTGCCACTGATCGCTCAATCACACACCAGGAGCGGTCAGACTGCGAGTGACATCCACTCGGTAAGCTTTTGCTTGTGACTTCAGACCACGCAATAGGTTCGCTCGCCGTGCGTTCCATTTCGCGTTGGTGAGACATTCTTCCACTTTTGTCTACACTCTCAATGAGTTAGATACAGACAGTTTCCGTAACCCTTCGACTGGGGCACTTTTCTGACTTTTTTGTACTCGCTCACGAGGTAGGCTACATGTGCTGCCGGCTCAGCACCTTACCTTCGTGCAGCAGTGAACGGAAAACGGCCAGGCCCCTTCATCCGGGAATCTCTCATATCCCCCAGCTGAGAGCCTTCGAACAAGTGTCAGACCTGATCATGTAGCTTGCTCAGTATCATGTTTCTATTTTCCGGTAGACGGGTATCGGCCTGGCTCTCAGATCCGAGGGTTTGTGGCTTAGAGGCGTTCAGCCACAGCCCTCGACAGTGAACCTTAAGAGTTTCCGGTAGACTGGTATCGGCCTGGCTCTCAGATCCGAGGGTTTGTGGCTTAGAGGCGTTCAGCCACAGCCCTCGACAGGGAGCCTTAAGAGTTTTGTCCGGACCAAAACGTCTGCCTTCGTGCACCTTTTAAACTTTTGACTGTTATCCTCAGTCTATACCTGCAGAGCAGCAGGTTGTGTCTCTCTTAGTCTGGTCCCTATCCCATAAGCTGTCCGATATGTAGTTTTTCATCCATCGGCAAGCAAATGGGGTCGATGGGACACGCAAGCTCCCCCACCACGTCAAGGTGGAGACACATCGGGGGAGGGGAAGAGTCTAATAACAAGAGTTTCGCTATAGGGTGGGCAGGATGTCACACCAGCGAACCGGAGTGTGTAGATACGATGTGTGATCATGTATTATCCCTATATCCCAAGGGATGGTGCATTGATCGTTAGGATGTTTACTATTGAATATGTATAATGTAAGGAACGAGTCCAGGGACTCCTCACCTTAGTGCTTAGTTCTGTTAACTCTAGAACTAGGATAACTGATTACTATAACTAGTGACGTTAGCGACAACTGGTAGATGAAAAGGGATAGGTGAGACATACGATCATACTCGTCATTCTGATTACTTACTCTGTTTGACGGGCTGTTCTTTTGAAGCCATTTGACATTGACGGAAACCCATGCTTTACTACTCTCAATATAGAGATAATGCTCTAGTTATTTGAATAACTAATTAACATGACTGAAGGTTGGGTAGTCAGTGATAGGATGCATGTCGACCAATGTTTGGGGCCGAATACTCTCACCGATCGCTCTTCCTTTCATGAGTTGCTGTTGAGGAACCAGCATACTACAATTGTTGTTTGCCTGAAACCACTTCGTGTACCATAGCGAAGGGTAGAATCTCTTACTTACCGCGCCTGACTAAACCACACCATGCGAAAGGGTGAATCATCCTGATTGAATGTTCATCAACAAGTGATTCCAGTGCCCTGAAATTGCACATGTGGGACATGATGGTTTGTGTCGTTTTCTGAGTTTGAAGATGCTCTATTTCAGCAATAAGTTCAGCAACCTGAGTAATCACGCTCAAGTAAAAGAGACCATAGTCTATATATGGAATGATGTGGCTAGGTTTACCCAGTGAAGTGTATCAAGGTGGGGTACTCTCAGCTCTGGGAGCTCATCAAGTCCAAGTCTCTTATGGCTCCGCCTAAACGTCGGAAACTTGAAGCAAGATTAGCACATAACCTTGTGCTCTTCCTACGGTAGCTTTAGTGGCAGGTCATGATGAGACCTACACCGGCTTACGTATTATGAAGGCTAAAAGTGTTATCAGGTGTAGCGGACAACTAAATATTGTCCAATTGAACATTGTTGCCATCCATTGTGTTTGATCTAAATAGCATCACTATCGAGAGACAAGTAACTATTGTCCAACTGAACATTGTTGCTACAGACAGTGTGAAATGTGTGTTTGATTCAAATAGTGTCATTATAGAGTTATGAACCGGGAAGTGTTTTCCCATTGGACTCTAGTAAACTATCAGCAGAACTCTACTATTACCCAACCTGGGGTACGTGCTACTACTGAGGGACCATTAGATTGGTTATTGGTTACAGACCTTTAGTGAAGTCGTACAATTACCCAACCAGGGGTACGTGCTATTACTGAGGGACCATTAGATTGGTCATTGGCTACAGACATTTCTTCAAGTCTATTATAACTGGGGTCAACCTCCAGAAGGAGGGTCTCCCAGCCAGGCTGTCTATATAGAACTGTGTAGTGACTTTAACAGTGACTCATTAGGATGTGATTGAGTTGCAATTCGTCCAGTGATTGTGATCCATTGAGTTAACGCCTCTTGTGGTCAATCCAAAGTCTGGGGACGGAGTGGTCTCCAAGGTTCTAGTCATCTCACTGGAAGGAAGCCGGGTGAGTGGCGGACCGACTGGACGCGATCACCTGCATTCAATCTACTTCTCTGCCTTATGATGATTGAGCCATATCTCTGATTCTGTCTCTACTCTATCATCTACACGCAATTCAGGTATTTACTTGGTTATTTAATTTAACTTTGTATTTGTTCACAAAACGCAATCGTTCTAATCTCATTAATTATGTGGTTGTCTTTGCATTGCTAATGAGAAACCGATCGATAACGCCGTTGAGAAACCAGGCCGAATACACTGGCGTGTGACGCGTTTGTTGACAAGCGTGTGTAGTTGTGTCACCAGCTTGAAATATAGGCCTGTGATATTGGCGTATTGTGTTCAACTAGTATTTACCATGTGTGGCAAATTGTTGCATTTACTATGTTGCTGTTTCTATAATAGGACAGTTACTAGTGTAGAATATGAACCTCTTATGCCAGTCAGTAGTTGAATCTAGAAGAACTGTGGGATAGACAGGTAAGTTGCTAGGTGGAGATTCAGACAGGAATTTGATAGCTACTAAGTAAAGAGAGCACTTAGTGCTGAGCCACAGGGAATGATGTAACTATTGTGTGTTAACGTAATAGTGAATTCATTTTGTCGGACTGTGGAATTCTGTGAGAAGGTAAGTCCTTCATTGATGATATATATATATATATATATATATATATATATATATATATATATATATATATATATATATGATGTGTCATGATGTATATATATATTAGGTCATGTTATGTGATACTTCTAGGGGCAATACCGAACGCCGAGTGGTTCGACGCGTGATAACAATGCGTTACCGTCGCGATGTAAACATGCGTTCTTAATTCTTGTCTTTACTGTCCTGTTCTTTCATGCTTGCACAAGTGCGTCAGTGCTGGTGTGATAGAAGTATGGAAGGACAAGAGGAGGTTGTATGAGACACGGGGACATATGGAATATGGGGATTGAGAACAAGTTATGAGAGTATGGAACTGACATACCAGGCCAGTCATGAAGTTCGGCCAGACCAAGGCTAATCCACTTGGTAGGTTAGAGCGGGAGCAGAACCCTTGGAACATGTGGGGAACATGTTTTACCAAGAAGAATTCTTCACTCTAGGGAAGAGACTAATAACAAGAGTTTCGCTATAGGGTGGGCAGGATGTCCCACCAGCGAACCGGAGTGTGTAGATACGATGTGTGATCATGTATTATCCCTATATCCAAAGGGATGGTGCATTGATTGTTAGGATGTTTACTATTGAATATGTGTAATGTAAGGAACGAGTCCAGGGACTCCTCACCTTAGTGCTTAGTTCTGTTAACTCTAGAACTAGGATAACTGATTACTATAACTAGTGACGTTAGCGACAACTGGTAGATGAAAAGGGATAGGTGAGACATACGATCATACTCGTCATTCTGATTACTTACTTTGTTTGACGGGCTGTTCTTTTGAGGCCATCTGACATTGACGGAAACCCATGCTTTACTACTCTCAATATAGAGATAATGCTCCAGTTATTTGAATAACTAATTAGCATGACTGAAGGTTGAGTAATCAGTGATAGGATGCATGTGTACCAATGTTTGGGGCCGAATACTCTCACCGATCGCTCTTCCTTTCAGGAGTTTCCCGTTGAGGAACCAGCATACTACAATTGTTGTTTGCCTGAAACCACTTCGTGTACCATAGCGAAGGGTAGAATCTCTTACTTACCGCGCCTGACTAAACCACACCATGCGAAAGGGTGAATCATCCTGACTGAATGTTCATCAACAAGTGATTCCAGTGCCCTGAAATTGCACATGTGGGACATGATGGTTTGTGTCGTTTTCTGAGTTTGAAGATGCTCTATTTCAGCAATAAGTTCAGCAACCTGAGTAATCACGCTCAAGTAAAAGAGACCATAGTCTATATATGGAATGATGTGGCTAGGTTTACCCAGTGAAGTGTATCAAGGTGGGGTACTCTCAGCTCTGGGAGCTCATCAAGTCCAAGTCTCTTATGGCTCCGCCTAAACGTCGAAAACTTGAAGCAAGATTAGCACATAACCTTGTGCTCTTCCTACGGTAGCTTTAGTGGCAGGTCATGATGAGACCTACACCGGCTAACGTATTATGAAGGCCAAAAGTGTTATCAGGTGTAGCGGACAACTAAATATTGTCCAATTGAACATTGTTGCCATCCATTGTGTTTGATCTAAATAGCATCACTATCGAGAGACAAGTAACTATTGTCCAACTGAACATTGTTGCTACAGACAGTGTGAAATATGTGTTTGATTCAAATAGTGTCATTATAGAGTTATGAACCGGGAAGTGTTTTCCCATTGGACTCTAGTAAACTATCAGCAGAACTCTACTATTACCCAACCAGGGGTACGTGCTACTACTGAGGGACCATTTGATTGGTTATTAGTTACAGACCTTTAGTGAAGTCGTACAATTACCCAACCAGGGGTACATGCTATTACTGAGGGACCATTAGATTGGTCATTGCCTACAGACATTTCTTCAAGTCTATTATAACTGGGGTCAACCTCCAGGAGGAGGGTCTCCCAGCCAGGCTGTCTATATAGAACAGTGTAGTGACTTTAACAGTGACTCATTAGGATGTGATTGAGTTGCAATTCGTCCAGTGATTGTGATCCATTGAGTTAACGCCTCTTGTGGTCAATCCAAATTCTGGGGACGGAGTGGTCTCCAAGGTTCTAGTCATCTCACTAGAAGGAAGCCGGGTGAGTGGCGGACCGACTGTACGGGACACCTGCATTCAATCTACTTCTCTGCCTTATGATGATTGAGCCATATCTCTGATTCTGTCTCTACTCTATCCTCTACTTGTGTAAATAGATTATTCTATCAGGGTGTTCATTTCAGTTCTATATTCTCAAGGGTAGAATAAACTTTGTGTATGTTGACTTACTCTTTGTACAATTATTGAGTGTGGTCTCGGACGATGCCAAATTGTTCACTGTCCCAAGGGAGTAGGTAGATAGTGGGGGTCTAGAATCTGGAGGGGCTTGTAGACGTAATTAACTAATACGAGGTCAACAGCAGAGAAAACAGTGTATCTACCTGTCCCGCCCCTGGGGTCAGAATACACGGGAGTGCTAGAGACACCTCGGGTGTGGTTAACTCTCACTACCCAAGGCGAACTTTTCACAGGTCTCCACCTGGAACAGTAGAGAGTCTGTGTCGGTGTAGCAAAGCTCAAGTCTATTGCTGTATTGTGGTTTGAGTTTGTTGTACCAGAAGCTATACATGAGGTGTTTGGACAGGTCTAGGATGGCTTGCCCACAGTAGACTGGTTTGTCCAACCGGACTCTGGTCTTGGTACTGTGCACAGCAATCAACCCACCATCAAAGATGGTACGTGATTCAAAGTTGGGGCAGGCTATCAAACGTCGGACTAGGTCGACTCTGATACGTTTGCGAACATTCTCCATGCTCTTCCCAAAGACCGAATTATTCATGAGTTTGAAGAAGTCCTTCTCAAATTCTGACTTGGCCTGGGCTCGTAGGGTGGTGTTCATTTCTATGTATGGCTTCATCCACGGGGATTGATTGAACTTGATGGCTCTGTGGATCTTGGTGACTAGTAGGCCGAGGCTGTGATAGAGCTTGAGATTGCGGTAGTGGACGATGTACCGCTTCTTGTTGCGGAGGTTGGGGACTAGCTTTGTTTGCTCCGTGAACTCACCCCCCCCCCCCCAATTCGTTCTGGAGCATGTGTTGGTAGTCGCTCAACCACCACTCTGGAGTGGACATCGTTTGTGGAGCTAGTGGGTAATCACTGTGGGCTTCATGTAGATGCTCTGGGTACTTCATATCCACCTCAACAAGCCAACCCTCGGCTGTGTCGTCTGGTGTGCTCAGTACCTCCTCGAGGGTTGGGCTGACCCATTGGAACCCGCTGGTTGGGAGGTATTGCATCATCGCCCAGCCGTACAGATTATTCGCGTCGAGATACATGATCCATGATTTTGGGTTTTGGGGGTTATAGTCTGGGGTCATGGGATTGTTGGCCTTCGCATACCGCTTCGAGACCATGGCTACACCCCCTCGGAGGCCATTCTCGACAAAGAGGTGCATATCCGGGTCGGTCAGGAGCTCGAGTTGTACCTTCGTCTTTTTTAGGAGTGCGTCCCAAGCTAGACCAGGCACACTGATGTAGTGGGGCGGGTCGAGCCTATACTCTTGCATACCGGTGTCTCGGAATACTTGGAAGCCATCAGCCAGCAGGAGGACGTCTGTTTTCAGGTACAAGTCGTGGTAGTCTCCGAGTGTTTTGCAGCCGAACTCCTGCCACACTTTCTGGGCGTGGGCGTATTCAGCGTCGCTGATTCCTTCCCGAGTGAGCTTGCTGTAGAAGGTCTCTTTGGGTGGTAGGTGGTCTTCTGCGAACCGCTCAGTACTATCCATGTACTCGTAGGGGTATACACCCTTGCGGAGGAGGAGGTGTGAGCCGCCATGTTTTATGGTTGCCTTGAACTTACCATCCAGTATTGACCAGGGGGTGCACTTCTGGGCGATGGCTGTGCATGCCTTACATCTTCCACTTGTGATTACATCTCCTTCTCGTTCGAGGCGCTCTATAACCACTGGCTGACAGAATGGTGCCAGCTCACTTAGATTTCCAACCAGGGTGTCTAGGGAGCTGTTCAGAAATTGGAGACTGTCGATGAACTCTTTTCACTTGAAGCCCCCTCGTATTTCGAGAGTTTCTCGTTCACATTGTGCGATTCTCTGTCATACATCAGAACACATTCGACATATAATACTTCAGTACTCAAACATTGTATTCATTTAGTGAGTGTGCACAAAGACGCCATCAACTGTCACAGTTGTACATGTAACACTTCAGTACTCAAACATTGTATTCACTTGGTGAGTTTGCACACAGACGCCATCAACTGCCACAGTTGTACATGTAATACTTCAGTACTCAAACATTGTATTTACTTAGTGAGTGTGCACACAGGCGCCATCAACTGCCACAGTTGAACATGTAATACTTCAGTACTCAAACATTGTATTCACTTGGTGAGTTTGCACACAGACGCCATCAACTGCCACAGTTGTACATGTAACACTTCAGTACTCAACCATTGTATTCACTTAGTGAGTGTGCACAAAGACGCCATCAACTGCCACAGTTGTACATGTAATACTTCAGTACTCAAACATTGTATTCACTTAGTGAGTGTGCACACAGACGCCATAAACTGCCAAGGTTGTACATGTAATACTTCAGTACTCAAACATTGTATTTACTTAGTGAGTGTGCACACAGGCGCCATCAACTGCCACAGTTGAACATGTAATACTTCAGTTCTCAAACATTGTATTCACTTGGTGAGTTTGCACACAGACGCCATCAACTGCCACAGTTGTACATGTAACACTTCAGTACTCAACCATTGTATTCACTTAGTGAGTGTGCACAAAGACGCCATCAACTGCCACAGTTGTACATGTAATACTTCAGTACTCAAACATTGTATTCACTTAGTGAGTGTGCACAAAGACGCCATCAACTGCCACAGTTGTACATGTAACACTTCAGTACTCAACCATTGTATTCACTTAGTGAGTGTGCACAAAGACGCCATCAACTGCCACAGTTGTACATGTAATACTTCAGTACTCAAACATTGTATTCACTTAGTGAGTGTGCACACAGACGCCATCAACTGTAACAGTACTCAAACATTGTATTCACTTAGTGAGTGTGCACAAAGACGCCATCAACTGCAAAAGTCTTATTCATGTATTCACTTAGTAAGTGTGCACAAAGACGCCATCAACTGCCACAGTTGTACATGTAACACTTCAGTACTCAAACATTGATTCACTTAGTGAGTGTGCACACAGACGCCATCAACTGCCACAGTACTCAAACATTGTATTCACTTAGTGAGTGTGCACACAGACGGCATCAACTGCCACAGTTGTACATGTAACACTTCAGTACTCAAACATTGTATTCATTTAGTGAGTGTGCACAAAGACGCCATCAACTGCCACAGTACTCAAACATTGTATTCACTTAGTGAGTGTGCACAAAGACGCCATCATCTGCCCCAGTACTCAAACATTGTATTCATTTAGTGAGTGTGCACAAAGACGCCATCAACTGCCAAAGTACTCAAACATTGTATTCACTTAGTGAGTGTGCACAAAGACGCCATCAACTGCCACAGTTGTACAGGTAACTCTTCAGTACTCAAACATTGTATTCACTTAGTGAGTGTGCACAAAGACGCCATCAACTGCCACAGTACTCAAACATTGTATTCACTTAGTGAGTGTGCACACAGACGCCATAAACTGCCAAGGTTGTACATGTAATACTTCAGTACTCAAACATTGTATTCACTTAGTGAGTGTGAACAAAGACGCCATCAACTGCTACAGTTGTACATGTAACACTTCAGTACTCAAACATTGTATTCACTTAGTAAGTGTGCACAAAGACGCCATCAACTGCTACAGTTGTACATGTAACACTTCAGTACTCAAACATTGTATTCACTTAGTGAGTGTGCACAAAGACGCCATCAACTGCCACAGTACTCAAACATTGTATTCACTTAGTGAGTGTGCACACAGACGCCATAAACTGCCAAGGTTGTACATGTAATACTTCAGTACTCAAACATTGTATTCACTTAGTGAGTGTGAACAAAGACGCCATCAACTGCTACAGTTGTACATGTAACACTTCAGTACTCAAACATTGTATTCACTTAGTGAGTGTGCACAAAGACGCCATCAACTGCCACAGTTGTACATGTAACTCTTCAGTACTCAAACATTGTATTCACTTAGTGAGTGTGCACAAAGACGCCATCACCTGCCACAGTTGTACATGTAACACTTCAGTACTCAAACATTGTATTCACTTAGTGAGTGTGCACACAGACGCCATAAACTGCCAAGGTTGTACATGTAATACTTCAGTACTCAAACATTGTATTCACTTAGTGAGTGTGAACAAAGACGCCATCAACTGCTACAGTTGTACATGTAACACTTCAGTACTCAAACATTGTATTCACTTAGTGAGTGTGAACAAAGACGCCATCAACTGCCACAGTTGTACATGTAACACTTCAGTACTCAAACATTGTATTCACTTAGTGAGTGTGCACACAGACGCCATAAACTGCCAAGGTTCTACATGTAATACTTCAGTACTCAAACATTGTATTCACTTAGTGAGTGTGAACAAAGACGCCATCAACTGCTACAGTTGTACATGTAACACTTCTGTACTCAAACATTGTATTCACTTAGTGAGTGTGCACACAGACGGCATCAACTGCCACAGTTGTACATGTAATACTTCAGTACTCAAACAATGTATTCACTTAGTGAGTGTGTACACAGACGCCATCAACTGCCGCAGTATTATTCTTGTATTCACATCATATGATATATAATTGCAGCATTGCGCTGACTGGATGCAGCGACATATGTCCGGCAAGGAATCATGGAATAGATTGTCTATGGCCCTGACTGGATGCAGCGACATACGACTGGCAAGGCATCGTGGAATAGATTGTCTATGGCCCTGACTGGATGCAGCGACATATGCCCGGCAAGGCATCGTGGAATAGATTGTCCATGGCGCCTTTGTTAACGTCAGTGGCGGGATAGGGGTATTCCCTATCTAATGAGAGGTAAGGTGCCTCCTTCCCTCCGCTAGCCTACTGGACACCATTGGACTAGGTGGAGTACCCGTTTAGCCCCCCGATCAGGGTTACGTGAAGCCATGTGTGCAGGTGGTGGATGAAGTTGAAGAGCATCTGACAGATAGTTGTAGGATATGGTCACCAGCTTCACGACGGTAGGTAAAGAATCTCTTTTTTGGGAGACAATGGCTATGGTCATCGACCAGTATGGTCACTGCTAGGAAGGAAAGCAATGGCAAACTACCTTCTCTACAGATGCCAAGAATATCATGTACTGCAGTATCGATAATCAGAGAAACGGCGTAAATTGGTGCTCCATAGGAGCAGCCTCGCCCGGTAGGGGTAGTCATGTGCACCAGGAGACTCCAGACCGTCATCAGGCGACTGTGCGCAAAAGAATATCAACATTGAAAGTAGAAACTTGGAATGTAAGAACTATGAGTGGGGATGGGAAATTTGATAACATTAAGAATGAAATGAGAAGATTAAATATTAACCTGATAGGTATATGAGAGACCAGATGGACAGGAATGAGCATTATGACATCTGGGGAATATAGACTAACCTATTCTGGTGGAGAGAAATAACAGCGAGGAGTAGCAATTATAATGGATACAGAGAGAGCACAATCGATCAAAGGATATTGGACTGTATCAGCTAGTGTGTTACTGGTGAAGTTGAGTGGAAGACCTTTTGATGTCAACGTCATACAAATTTATGCACCAACAGCAGACAGTAGTGATGACAGCATTGATGAATTTTATAATGATTTAGAGAAAGACTTTAAGAAATGCAAGAATTCTGAAGTAAATATCATTATGAGATATAGATATAGAATATATGAATGTTGTGCCTAGGGGAATATCAAGGCTTGGGTTCGAGTAAAAGTGGGCAAGTTCTCTTCCTAATATGGTATTCTCCAGAAACTCGTCATGGCTCTGAGTTTTCATAAGGAGGGGACTAGGGAGAAATAGACACCAGTCCAACCTACAATGATAAGACTAATTTCCTGGAGAAGTGTAGAAACCCGGCCATGTAACCATATACGTCTACGTTGATGAAGGCTATATAAATCATGTGGAATTCTATGTGATGACGACCTCTCACAGCAGCTCTCTATAAATTGTATAACAGTGACATCTAGCAACAACAATAAACACCACTTTGGAACACTGGTCACAAGAAATGTAAAAGCACTAATGCTTCTAACTATAATCTTTTAATGTGGATGCAACATTGGGTTATGGGACTTTACTCTGCATTACTACAATCTACAAAATAAAAACACATAATAATCATAATAAACCATCAAATCAGTGCAATACACTCTTTGATGACAAAAACTCAACAACTGCTTTCGTCTAACTTATCACCTGACAGAAAATCAATACCAATATCTGGGATGGTTTTACCTCCAGAACAGCCATAGCGTGCATACATTTACCTATGTTCTTCATCAAACCCAAACATAGTACATGTATACTAATAATTATTCTCTAACTACAAAAAAGGTAGTCCATTAATCTAAGATCTGGCTGTTGATTGTGTCATTCTCCTTACTAAGTCCTTTGATAAGTAAATCCTGTGAGTCAGGAAAAATGTACGATCACCCCACACTGGGGCAGGATAAAAACGGCATCTACTCTCCACGGGACGAGACATGAGAAGATATTTCTACACAGTCTCTCTCCAAAACTCCTCTAACGCATTCCATCGATGATAATGGGATAAGTTACTCCTAATCTTGATGGATATCACTGACGCTATCACTGTCAAAGGGTTGCTCCGACTGACTATCATAGGTGAGGGTGATGCTGGAACTATCGTGTTGTTATCCCATTTCGGAGGGAACATGTGACATGGTGAGTCAGTCATCCACGTCCCAAGTCCACCACATTTCTCTCAATACTTTAAAACTTGAACGGCGACCATCCAGATAGCCTGGATATATTTAGAATCGAATGTTCTCGAACCTGGTTGGGAAGGGAAAAGGCGTATGCCCGTATTTTGATTGGCTAATACTTGGGAGGCAACACTATCCACTAGGCCAAATTCAAAATCTAGTAGTTTGAGCTCGGTTTCCATCAAGGCAGGATGCATTGTGATGTGGTGATCATAACGCCCGTGTATTCTAATAAATATTGTTCTCTGGGATAACAGAGAAAAGGGATGGAGGAAAGGCTCTCTTTCTCTTCTTCTTCATGGGGACATACAAATGAAAGTCCCTACTTCAGGATTACTACTCCTTTGGTAAAACAATGTCTTCAGGAAAATACCAGCCTAAATCTGCATCACTATTTGTCCAACCTGAAAGACACTGAAAGGGTCTCAATTTAAACCGAAACACCAGATGGACGAATCCAGAACACAATGCCAAGGATCAGACTAGGAGTGTAGTAGGGAAATCGGCACCTTGTCAGAGTTTGGTTAGCTTCACCAAATTTGTTTGTCATCAAATCTAGATGTTACAGCATTTCATAGTGGACTACCAACCCACTGCCTCCAGCAAGTATCTACGTGCTAGTTGTCCTTGGACATCCTAATCCATCAAGTCATATAGACTGGTGAATATCTTCATATGGAGTGACCTCCTGGACTCAGTTGTCTCAGACAGGACATGATCAAGATAACAGCTGTGAACCTGAGACTTATCATTATTTCCCTGGAACTGTAGCAGCAGTACTATCCAGGAAATATTTACCATAACTCATTGATGGTTGTGAATGTGATCCATTATCAGTGTTCATTCCATGAACTTTGGATTACATTAAAAATTACAGGCAGGAACCAGACTCCTGTATTTTATCCTGCACATCCTTTTCAGTTTGCATCCAACTAGATAGAAAATGCAGACAAGAAAATCCGGCTGCTGTGGAGACTGAAGTACAAGCGTTGATTTTCGAGAATTCGCTAGACGGTGACGCGGTCATCTACACAGATGGGTCGGTCGTCCGACATGTGAGAAGCTCATGGGCCTTTATAGCTCGGGCCGGAGGGAGAATTGTGAAGGAGGACTCTGGTGCTTTCACTGAAACCACAAGTAGCCTGACCATGGAAGTCATAGCAGTAAGTAAAGCAATAACATGGCTCGAGACACAGACATTCACTGGGGCTTGTTTCCTTAGCGACTCAATGAACATGATCAAGAGGATACAGGAGGGGTCGATCCGAAGAGAATGGTTGCTGCCTCTGGAGCGGTCTCGGCTGGCAAAGATTAGTTTCATATTCGTGCCAGGGCATGCGGGAGTACAAGGAAATGAGCGGGCTGACAAGCTCGCAGGTGAGGCTACTGTGGAGGGCGGACGCGCCATGGACCAGGCTGATATTCTGAATGCTTTACGAGAAGTATGACTTTTGCGAGAACCAAATGATGACTGTGAATCTACAACAATGGCCAGACTGCGAGAGCAGCATATTACTAGAGGGGTGGCCAAACAAGAACACTACGCAGGAAGCCAAAGAAGATTGATAAACCAACACAGAACTGGCGTCGTTAGCCGCTACACGCTGCGGGATTTGCTGAGGAGGGGATCCGAGCACTTATGGATTGAATGGTTCGATGTGCAATGAGGATGATCTGTCGACTAACTAACTATCCTCATTCAGAAAAGGTTTGGGAGAGACCTGTGGAGTATTGCTGTATGGTGGAGTTATATTTCTACTGACTGGATGGTATGCAGACTATCTGTATTGTTTAACCCCCAAGTCGCCAGCTTCTCAGACAATCTACTCGCCATTGAGAAGCCATGATTATCTGTTCAGAAACTGTTCACCAGAGGAATCAGACTTATATGGGAATCTCCATGGGAAAGCTGCAACCTGGGACCTTCCCAACACCACATCAGGTGATAACAGGATGTTTACGGACCAGAAAAGCAGTTTGTCCCTATGTCTGCCCCATTTTAGAAAGTCCACCTGTGTGTTACTCTCAGTGACAGTTGAAAGGATAATTCATGATGTATTCAACGTGTGGTGTAGGAGGAGTTATAGATTGTGTGTCATCAGAATTGTCAGGTCTCCCATTACCGTAAAAATAACTTTGTTAGCGAGAAATCACTAGTTGTTCAGCAAAACATCAAAGGAATGTCGCCGCTTTCAATGATTTAAGTTGTTTTTGGACCTATCAAAGACATATTCCTTGTGCATTCATAACAATGCAACAGACAGTTTTCAAAATAATTGATCGTGAATACAGGCAAACAAATGTGGACATACTATAGTTGTTTGATGTAACGTTTACACAAAAATACACCACTAGACAACAGTGATGATTCATTGTAAAATCTCGGTAAAATTTAAAAAAAATTTATAGTACAGGTTGATATTACAGGAGATCGTATAAGAACTGTTTAAATAAAAATTATAATTAAAGCTAATATTACTTTAAATTCAATTTTATGTACGTTGGTCGGTAGTTGACATAATCCTCGACTTGGTTCGGCTGAAGTGGCGGAGATTAAATGGCTTTTCACTGTCAACAAAGGTGATCGAGTGCACGCCTATAGCAAGCTCTCCGCCCCGTTAGTTGCCCCTTTTCTTCTTTGTCTTAGTATGATTGAAACCTTTGCCTCGGTCACAACAAGATCCTTACTGGACTTTTCACCCCAGGATAATTTGGCTCCGATCTTTCCACCAACGGAATTGTTGCAAATAATTATTGAAATAAAAGAAATTGCAAATAACCAAATACATTCATATACGCACACCACAATACAAAATGTATGTCATGGTGTATATACACAATCATTAATTGCATGTACTTCCTTTCTTGTATTATTTTAAAATATTGTTTTAGAATTATTTTTATAACTTTATTTCATACAAGCACATTTTGTACTTACAAGGTGCAGAGAGAGAGAGAGAGAGAGAGAGAGAGAGAGAGAGAGAGAGAGAGAGAGAGAGAGAGAGAGAGAGAGAGAGAGAGAGAGAGAACGAACGAACAGACTTTATTTTCAAAGGGTAACAAATTGGGCACGCAGGCCCATCTTACATTCGGCCCTTCCAATCACTCATCTTTCTTTCATCAACAGTGCATAGGAAAAAAACATTGTCACGTGAATTTTGTAAACATAAACAATGCATATTACTATGTTATGAGACACATCAACCACCCACCCACACATCTCCCATTCACTCCAACTCCACCACCCAACCACACACATACCCCACACACACATACATGCCCCTACGCATCCACCACATCCCTACACCTACACATCTCCCCACCCACACACACCTCTCACCCACCACACACCTCATCCACCCACACCCCAAGCACACACACATTCCCCAACCCACACACACCCACCCACCTACACACATCTCCCCACCCACTCACATATCCTCTAACCGTCCCATTACCTACCAACAATCACTCACCCACATAGCCTCCTCCATCCACAAACCTCCAATCACTCAGCCAAACACACATACCTCAGCCACACATTCTCCACGCATACACACATCTCCCCGTCAACTCACATATTCCGCACCTACCCACACACAAATTCCACACCCAGCCACATAATCTCCCATCTCCCCCAGCCCACTCACAGATCCCGAGCCCACCCCTACAAACACCCTCCACCATCGCCTAACCTACACACACTTACCCACCCACATATCCTCTACCCACCCACACATCCTCTACCCACCCATTCCCCAACCAAACATCCCTTAACCACACACCCTTACTCATATACAATCACCCACCCACACATCCTCTACCCAACCACACCTCCATCCACCCATCCCCCAGCCACACATCCCTTAACCACACACCCCTAACCATATACACACACATCCCCACCCACGCATAATCTCCCCGCCCATAAACACATCCCCACCCACCTACACATTCCCCATTCACAAACACACACCTCCCATCCACGCATACACAACCCACACACACATCCCCAACCCATACACTCATCCCCTCACACATCCCTAGACACACGTACTTAAGCCTCAACCACTAACACCCACACATCCCTCACCCACTCATCAAAATCATACATCTCCTATCTACCCACCCACACTCACACACCCCAACCACCCATCTAAACACACATCCCCCACCCTCACATACATCCTTCACCCACCCGCAAACCCAATCACACCCCACCCACCCACACATACATCCTTTATCCACACCAAGCTCCCCTCCCACACAACACCACACCCACACACACCCCAAAGATACATCCCTCACCCACACACACATCTTCCCACACATCTCCTACCCATCCACAAATCCCCCAACTTCAATCACCCTCACTACCCACACATACATCCTCCATCCAGCCACACACAACCCCACCCAGCCAGACATATCCCCTACCAACACACACATCCCCAAATCCATCACCCACACCCCTCAGGCACCCCTCCCCCAACCCACACACATCCCCCACACATCTCTCACCCACTTACACACTCCCCACCCATCCACCCAAACATCCCACTCCCATACACATCCCTCACCCACACACACATCCCCAAACCCACAACCACCCCACCTGCACACATCTCTCACCCACCACATATCCCGACACCCACATATAGCTCCCATCCATCCCATAACCCACTATCAATCATCCATCAACATATCCTTTTCCACCCACCCACCAACAATCACCTAGCCAAACACGCATCCCCACCCACACACACATCTCCCCGCCAACCAATACATATCGCACGTACCCACACACAAATCCCCCACCCACTCACACAATCCCACCCCGCCAACCCACACATCCTGAGCCCACTCACACACATCATGAATCCATCCACACACACACATCCCCCCATACTTCAACCTACTATTATGATCAAACTCTCACACTTTACACACACATACAGTGACGATTGTCGTGAGCATTGTCACAAAATTGTAAAGAAAATGGAGAAAAATTGTACATATACATTTTGTAACTTAAAAATTTGTGATGCAATTCAACTCTCTCAGTCTCTCTCTCTCTCTCTCTCTCTCTCTCTCTCTCTCTCTCTCTCTCTCTCTCTTTTCTTACACACACATATATATATATATATATATGCCGGCTCCATGGCCGAGGAGTTAGCAGCTTTCTCCGCTAACCCCGAATACTCTCGTCACGTGACGCTACGAGAATTAGCAGTGGTTCGAATCGCAAAAGTGACCTATGAGAGTATGGAGCCGGTCGCTCAGAAAGTCGTGGCGTGCTGATGAGCGTAATCTAGCCTAGGAATCAACATACAGCTGAAAGATGCTGGTGTTGACAGCAATATCCTGAAACAGGATGGAAACGCGGGAAAAAAAAATAATTTATATATATATATATATATACACATATATATATATACACACGCACACACACAGGCACACACACTCACACTCCCTTACTCACTCACACTTACTAACTCTCTCACTCTACATTAGTGTGCATGCGCTTATATTATACATGATAAAATCAAGTGGCATACATATGATACCTCGGAATATGAAAAATGAGAATACATAGAAAACATGATAAAATCAAGTGTCATACATACAACATGATAATGTGAAAGATGAAAATACAAAATATGGAATGGCATGTTACATACAGGACATGCGTTCACTCAACTCTCTCTCTCTCTCTCTCTCTCTCTCTCTCTCTCTCTCTCTCTCTCTCTCTCTCTCTTTATTACACAGGCACACACACACTCACACTCATTAACTCTCTCTCTCTCTCACTCATACTCCCTAATTATCTCACCCACTCTACAGTGATGTACATGTGTTCATGTTATAACTTATAACATCAGTTGGCATTCAAAATGATAATATGAACATGAGAATACACAACATATATGGAATAGCATGTTACATGTTATGCGTGCCCTTAAATCTCTCTCTCTCTCTCTCTCTCTCTCTCTCTCTCTCTCTCTCTCTCTCTCTCTCTCTCTCCTCACCAACACACACCCATAGACACTCACAAAAAATATGTGTACACATACACACATTAACAAGTCCATTCTTCCACTGTCTCTCTCTCGTTCGCTCACTCCCCCCCCCCTCTCTCTCTCTCTCTCTCTCTCTTTCTCTCTCTTTCTCTCTCACTCGCAATCACTATTTCACCCATTAAGTCACTCTCTCCATCTTTCATTTACTCAATATCACACTCTCTTTCACTCTCACTCACACACAGACAGACACACACCCTCTCGCTATAAAATGCACATTCCCTCGCATACACACGAAAACATATACACATACACAGACGAGCATACACACAATATACACACGCAAATACACACATATCCCCACGCACACATACACACATCCACACCCATACACACATACTTACACACACACACACAATTACACACTCCCTCGCATACACTGCATGCATGCACACATACACACAAACATGCACATACATACACGACCATATATATATATATATATATATCCACATACACACATATACACACGCACATAAATGTAAACACGCGCACACATGTACGCACACATAAACACACATATAAACATACTTACACATACAAGCACATATACAAACACACATTTACACACACTTACACATACACACCCACACTCACATTCAGACGTGCACACACATACACACACATAAACACATGCATGAACACATATGGACACACGTACACACCAACCCATCCACCCACACACTTACTCACACATACAAGCTGCCTCACATAATCTCACCCTTCCACTCACTCATTTACTCTCTAAACCACACTAACTCACTCTCTTACTCGCACAGACAAGTACACAGACACACACACACTCTCTCTAATTAACTTCTCATGCACTCTCTCACTCACCCACTGTCTCTCTCTTGCACATTCACTCGCTCTCACACTCACTCACACACGCACATACACACATACTTACAAATTCTCCCCCTCACTCACTAACTCACTCTCCCTTACTCACTCACTCACCCGGCGGCTCTCTAACTCACACTCACTCATCCACTCACTCATTTTCTCACTCTCTCACACAGACAGGTAAACACACAACACAACATCTCTCTCACACTAACTAATTCTCTCACTCAATCTCTCACACATACGTGTACACAGACATTCACTTACTCTTTCACCCTCGCAGGCACACGCGCGTACACACTCTCTCACTTATTCTGTCTCATACTCACTCTCTCACTCACATTCTTTCTCATTCACTCTCTCACCCACTCTCTCACTCACAGTGTAAAATGATAGTGAAAAAATGATACCAGTAGGTGACTTATGGAGGCATATAGTCGGTATGAAGTAAATATTGAAAGAGTTTTCGGTTGAATGTGTAGGGACTCATTGGCGTTTTCAGATCTGGTGGAAGGCTATTCCACAAGTGAGCACCAGAATATGCGAGACATGTTTTGTATAAGTCCAATCTAGGCATAGGAACCTGTAATA
The DNA here is from genome assembly GCA_963921405.1 of Cepaea hortensis. Classification (NCBI taxonomy): domain Eukaryota; kingdom Metazoa; phylum Mollusca; class Gastropoda; order Stylommatophora; family Helicidae; genus Cepaea; species Cepaea hortensis. The sequence continues at coordinate 63,144,404 of OY992894.1, read as the reverse complement.
AATGTAAGCGCTTGCTGTTCATTGCATTAGATTAAATTAACGGTAGAAGATACTCTGGGGTATTTTCAGATATAATTTTATTAAATAATTTGGCTTTGTTAAAAAGGAATCGCTTTCCAAGTGGTAGAAGTCTTAGATGACTATATAAGTTATTACTTTCAACGTGCTTTATGCCAGAAACTAGACGTATAGCGCGGTTTTGAAGCGAACACAGTCGTTTCATATTAGATTTAGGGCACCCATCCCAGACTGTGGAACAATAGTCGAGAGGTGATTGGATATAGCTAGCATAGAATATTTTTCGTGTGCTTTCATCCAAGAAGTGCTGAATTTTAGTAAGTTGGTAAACTTTTTGTGCTATTCTCTTTGTGAGGGCGTGAACATGAGAGCTCCAGTTTAGATGTCTGTCAATTAAAAGACCTAATGTTTTGTGTTCATTTACATTAACTATAGGTAACGTGTCCACTTGGAGATCGAGCGGTGCCCCAGTTATGGCTAGGATCTGTAGTTTTTGTCTGGTCGTTATTAGCATGGATTTGGTTTAGTCGATGTTAATAATCATGCGGTTTTCATTGCTCCATCTACTAAGGTTATCAAGTTCATTTTGCAAAGAGCTCTCTAAGTCATTAAGGTTATCTTGACTAGTGTATATAGTGCAGTCGTCCGCAAATAGGTCACACGAAGTATTGAGGTATAAAGCAAGATCGTTAATATACACTGCAAAAAGCATCGGACCTAGTATTGAGCCCTGAGGCACACCAATATTAAGTTGTGTGGGTTTTGATAGACAGTTATTGAAGGACACTACTTGTTGTCTGTCGGATAAAAATGACGTATGTTCACCATACCTGGGCTAGTTTTCATTTGTTTGAATTTTCTAATTAAAATATCATGATCTACCATATCAAAGGCCTTTTTAAAGTCTACGGATACTGCTCCACAAATGTTGCCATTGTTAATACAAAGACGCCAGTTATCGGTCATTTTTGTTAGAGCACTATGGCAAGAATATTTAGGTCGAAACCCAGATTGACTGTCAATTATTAGATCGTTGTTAGTTAAATGGTGTAATGTTATTTTATGTATGTGTTTTTCTAATGGCTTTGATAGCGACGATAATAATGAGATAGGTCTATAATTACCCAAGACGCTATTATCAGTTGAGCCATTTTTAAGTAGAGGATAAACTTTAGCAATTTTAAAGGTAGATGGAAAGTAGTTTTTGGACAGGCACTGATTAAATATGAACGTCAAGGACTCACTAATAATTGGTGCAGCACAGCGAAGAATTTTATTACTGATACCATCTAGGCCTTCTGAATTTGTTGCTTTGAGATTCGAGAGATATTTATACACATCTGCAACAGACATCAAGGGAATTTCAGGGGGAATATTTCTAGAGCATTTCTCTTCACAGAATGATGACAGTGAGCTTAAATTACAAGCTGAGTCTGGTATTGAGGACTTTAGATTCTCTATTTCTGATTGAAAGAAGCAACTGAAATCCTCGCATGTTATAGTGCTCGGTATTGCTGACTCTGAAGAGTGTTTCTTGTTGGTTAGCGAGTTAATAGCCTTCCATATATTTGTGTTATTTGATTTATCTACAATCAAATTTTTGAAATGATCTTTTTTACCCTACGTATTTCATATTTAACTTTATTCCTTAGTCTGCGGTAATTGATAACATCTTTATTTTTGTGCGCTGTATCTCGTTCTCTCATGATTTCGAGAACTTCACGAGTCACCCATGGAGATTTATGTTGATTCTTCACTCGAACTTCTTTAATTCGCACATGTTTATCAAACACACTGTAGACTGTCTTTGTCCAGTAAGCTAGTGCATCATCCGGATCAGGAAGTTGGTAAACATGTTCAAGGGCTGCATTTTTTAAGTCGTCTAAACATAAACTTTGGTTGAGAGCTTTTAAATTTCTAAATTTGATGATTAAATGTTTATTTTTAGGAGATTTGAACCCAGTTTTCGACCACGTACAACATATTGGGTAATGGTCACTAACTGTACTAACAGGAACAGAACATTTGATAATATTACCTGGACAAGTAACATATATATGATCAATTATAGTTGAGGAGGTGCCTGTAACCCTTGTGGGACGGTTTATTAGTTGTTTGAAATCGTAAGATAGAATGATATCGTCCCATGTCTGGTTGGATTTAGTAATATCTATGTTAAAGTCACCTAATATCATGACTTCTCTACCTTCTGTAAATACTCTATCCATCATTGTAGGGAAACAGTCATACCAACTGTATCCAGCACACGGATTCCGATATAGGTATCCAATGAGAAATGGTTGCTGACTGGCTGGCTTCACCTCTAACCAAACACATTCTATCTCTACTGACTCTAGATCACTTCTACGGGAGCAGTTGAGAGAATTGGAAATGCATACAGCAATACCTGTCTCTAGGTTTTGATTTGCGTCTCTTCGAATTACTTTAAACCCCTTAAGAGTGATTTCATAGTCAGTTATTTTGTCGTTGAGACGAGTTTCTGTGATTCCAAACACATGGAATTGTTTTCACAGTATTACCGAAAGCTCGGGTAATTTATTGAGTAAATGATAGATGTTAAGATGGCCTATACGTAGGCCATCTTTGTGGAGCCATTGATCGTGATTGGCGAACATTGCACGGTGAAAGGATGATGTTGCTTGCGGTAGAAAATTTCAGAGTTTTTGAAACTTTATTTAGTAGTAGTTAAGACTATTAGATGGGGTAGGAAAATGTCTGTGCTGGAGTGACATCATGAAAGCTTGATGCAGGGCTGCAGGATTGTATTGCATTAGCTGTTGAAGTTGGCGGTTCCCCTGATAGGAGTGTAGATTACCATCCAACGAGACTACACAGTGAGAATCACCAGTGAGCAGATCACTGGACCTGGCAGGACATTGTCATATGCCGATGATGTTTTAGTGTATCGTCAGGGTAAGGATAGAGAGGAGGTTGCTGTGGACCTACAAACCGAACTCAATCGCATAAGTACTTGGTGTGATGAAGCTGGGGCAATGGTCAACCCAACAAAGGCAACAGTGACTTGGTTCTCGTTGAATAATCATATTGTCAACAATCCAACACCAACTGTAATGCTGTGTTCAGAGACGGTGGAAAGAACGCAGGCAATGAATTACCTGGGGATACGGTTTGATCGAAGCCTTGCTTATAATGTGCACATAGACCAGGTGATAACAAAGGCCAAGCGGGGTTTGGCAGCGATGCGGGTGATGGCGGCAGCAAACTGTGAGCAGCGCCATCTATGTCTTCTGTACGAGGGGCTGGTCATGTCTGTTTTGGAGTATGCAATGGCAATCCTGACTGTCAGCCATAAGCAGATAGAAAGGATGGAAAGGATACAGAATGAAGCTATGCGCATTATTCTTGGATGTACAAGAGATACAGCATGCAGGGCGGTGCGCTACCTTCTTGATTTTCCAACCATTGAAGAGAGAATGCAAGTTTGCAGGGCACGTGCCTACCTCAGAATTAACGCAAACACACAGCATCCACTGCATAGTGAAATTAGGAAGGTGAAGGGCAGCAGGTTAAGAAGAGGACGGTCGTGGATGGGTCAAGCCGAGGACATTCTTCAACAGGTGTGTTCACTTGAGGACTTAGAACCTGGCGAGGAGTGGGTGCAAGTGCCAACAGACTTCTGCACATCCTTTTCAGTTTGCATCCAACTAGATAGAAAATGCAGACAAGAAAATCCGGCTGCTGTTGAGGCTGAAGTACAAGCGTTGATTTTCGAGAATTCGCTAGACAGTGACGCGGTCATCTACACAGATGGGTCGGTCGTCCGACATGTGAGAAGCTCATGGGCCTTTACAGCTCGGGCCGGAGGGAGAATTGTGAAGGAGGACTCTGGTGCTTTCACTAAAACCACAAGTAGCCTGACCATGGAAGTCATGGCAGTAAGTAAAGCAATAACATGGCTCGAGACACAGACATTCACTAGGGCTTGTTTCCTTAGCGACTCAATGAACATGATCAAGAGGATAGAGGAGGGGTCGATCCGAAGAGAATGGTTGCTGCCTCTGAAGCGGTCTCGGCTGGCAAAGATTAGTTTCATCTTCGTGCCAGGGCATGCGGGAGTACAAGGAAATGAGCGGGCTGACAAGCTCGCAGGTGAGGCTACTGTTGAGGGCGGACGCGCCATGGACCAGGCTGACATTCTGAATGCTCTACGAGAAGTGAGACTTTTGCAAGAACCAAGTGATGACTGTGAATCTACAACAATGGCCAGACTGCGAGAGCAGCAAATTAAAAGAGGGGTGGCCAAACAAGAACACTACGCAGGAAGCCAAAGAAGATTGATAAACCAACACAGAACTGGCGTCGTTAGCCGCTACACGCTGCGGGATTTGCTGAGGAGGGGATCCGAGCACTTATGGACTGAATGGTCCGATGTGCAACCAACTAACTAACTATCCAACGAGAGACCACTGCTGTGAGAGTTACTGGAAGTGCCTACATTAGAAGCATACATCGGGGGCACAGCAACATTGTTTAACGGTGTTCCCTTTGACATAATAGGGGGAGGCTGCTTTATGGGCAAGGGAGGAAACAAAACATCATTGTTAGCAACACTGGGATTGGAGCATGGGTTGCTATCCACGGCATTGTATTCCTGGGGTATAGGTAATGGTTGTGCAGGAAGAGAAGGAGCGTTTTCTGAACACTTAGAGGTGGCTGTCGCCGGGGGTGAAGTTCGGTTTACTCCTGTAACTGGTGCTGGTTGTTGTGCACGTTCGGGATATTTTATGTTCTTCGCTAGTATACTACTTCCTAGCTTAGAACAATGTATTTGATCCCTATATAGTTTTTTCTTAGGAGCCCCGGACAACGAAGTAAAGTACGGGGTGTTATTAATGAAACTAATAGAATTGTCTTTACAAAATTTATACAAGGTTAGATTGGCAGCATCGGCAGTCCGACGCTGGAATCCATAACATGGTGGAATGATGGATGAAATTAACATAGATGAGTTAGGAAATTTATTGCGTAACAGTACCTCCAGCGTAGATAGTTGTGAGGTGCTTATGATGTTATTATCCATTATGTCATTGACACCAATATGGACTGTCACTTTTTTAATTCTCTCATTCACTTGGAATTTTCGCAGTGTAGCGGTAAGCCTATCAATGTCAGCGCCTGGTAGAGGGAAGATTGAAGTTGACTCGCTGTCAGTAGATGACATGCGATCACTACAGATTCCCTTCAGCAGGGAGTCTCCAATGATAACATGAGTTGCACTGTCATCTATTGTTATTTCACGCTGCTGGCGTGTCCGCTTGGGCTGTTGTTGCCACTGACCACTGTGGTCTTTCTTGTGTTCTTGGTTATTATAGCTTGCTTGCGTTGGTTTTTGATGCCCAGTAGTGGTAACGATTAAACTTTGTGATTCCTGGTCTGCTGCTGGATAGTCTACACTTAAGGCCTGGAACCTGTTGCTGATATGCACATCAATGGGGTAGATGGA